>CM074724.1:365730441-366330441 GCA_037306005.1 Rhinophrynus dorsalis | reverse complement strand
GATTCACATGCTGGGGCCTTAATCCGGACATGGGTGCAATCTATAGCACCCATGACCCTGGGCATGCCTCCCTTTGCGTAAAAGGCCTGCTTGACGTGTATCCAGTCCATGTCGGTGGTGGGAAAATGTATATAGGTACTGGCCTTGCTTTTGAGGGCTGGCAGGACCTGGGCCAGCACTCTGGAGAATGTGGCCTGTGACATGCCAGATGCGTAACCCTCAGTGGACTGGAAGGCCCCGCTTGCCATGAAGTGTATGGCACAGAGTAGTTTCTGCAGGCCAGGGCATGGTTGTGGATGTAGATGGGATCCACCTGCTCCTTGATGACCTCATACAAGGCAATGATGCTGTCAGGCCTCAACCTGTAGCGATCAATGACCTCGTCATCAGCCATTCCAAAGAGTGTGACCCTTGGGCGGTATACCCTGGGCCTTGGTGGTCGTCTATACATCCTGTGCCCTCCAGGTGGGGATGGATTCCTGTGTGGCTGCTGAGCCAGAGCCTCCTCACTTGCAACAGGTGAAGGCTGTTGATGAGGCGTGCTTGGAGTTTGCTGATGTTCCCTAGCTCTCTCCCTTGCACGCCTTCTCCGCAGTCTTCGCAACAATATGTAACCCAACATACTGTTTGCTCTCTCTATCTGTCTCTATCTATCTGTATCTATCTCTCTCTCTCTCTCTCTCTGTCTATCTCTCTCTCTCCCTCCCTGAGTGGAAAACAAGCCACAAGTGAGTGTGTTGAGTTGTCCCTTTAAAGGGATAGTAATACTTCCTTTTAACTTTATTTTATTTTGTAGGCATTAAAAAAACATGAAGAATGATATAAGTCTTATCTCTCAAACCTTTATGGTTTATGAGATATTCACAAGCAAAGTTTCCCCCTCCCGCCCCTTTTACCTACTGTAAACAATCTCTTCTCAGATGTGGAATGCAGTCCATAGACTGGACAGATAACAGAAGGGGACACTCTTATTCCTTTGAAAACAATGAAATCCCTGCCCCCCTTGACAAGCTTTTCAGGTTTTTCTGTTATCTTAATTGAAGATTGTCCCTCTCTGCAATCTACCTGGGCAGCTCCCTTCTGCCCTGGCTGAAAAGTGTTACATCAGTAAAAGGGGCGGGAGGGGGATACTTTGCTTGTGAATATCTCTTAAACCATAAAGGTTTGGGAGATAAGACTTATATCATTCTTCATGTTTTTTTAATGCCTACAAAATAAAATAAAGTTAAAACGAAGTATTACTATCCCTTTAAGTACTTGCTAGGGCGTTGTGTAGGTGTGGTGATGAGGTGAGTGCTGACCAATGGTGAGTTGTTTGTGTCCAGGTAAGTGTTAGCAGGTGTGTGTGTGTTATAAGATGTGTTGTGCTTGTTCTGTGTGTGCCATTTGCGGGCGTGCAGTTGTGGGGTGCAGGTCGCGTGTTGATGTTGCCCAGGTGAGCTTGTATTTGCAGGGTCCGCTTTGTATGATGACCCCCATTGTTCCGTGCCATGTTGTGTTGTTGTTTTTTTGTGTGTCATTGTTCCTGTGGTGTTGGTTGTTGTTGTGTGTGTAGTGATTTGTGTTGTGTGTCCATGTTTTTGTGTTGTTTTGGCATTGCACGGGTTAATTTTCCCATTTACATGGTTGTGCGGTAAGCCTTTTGTGTCTTTTCCTCTGTAACGGGTGTTTAGTTTTGGCCGTTAAGTGTCTAACGTGTATGAAAAGTGGGTCTTAACTTTTAGCCGTTAGGTGTGTCTTTTTTTCAGCCGTTATCAGTACCGCAAGCCTTTGAATAGCTCTGGGGTATGTTGTTCCATGCGTCTGAATGCACGCAAATGTATCGGCCGTAAGGATTCTGCAACTGCCGTTAGCTGTTGTTTAGACGGGTCTTTGAATTGCAACATGACACTTAACGCACCCGTTAGTGATTTTTTTTGCTAACGGCTGCCTTTAAATCTAGCCCTAAGGCTTTTATCCCATCCACATAAATTATATACCGTTTTTTTTATGCACAAGTAGTGCTTTCTTTTGATACAACATTTACATGGATAACCCACCACTTACTTTATTAAAATTAAAGAAAACAGTAAAAAAAAAAAAAGTAAAAAAACACCATTTTTATTTTTTCTCTTGTTATCATTTGGGTGCAATGGGTTACATTTTTATGGAGACTGCATAAAAGGTATGACCGGCCATTCATACCTACAAAATGGACAGTTTTAAGTGGGCACTGTCTCCCCCAGGTGAAAATCCCCATGTCCCTCTTTCCCTCCCTGTTTTCCCACAGTTCTATTGATAGGATTTAGCAGTGTGTATAATTGTATTAAATGGCTCCACAACAATCACACTCCCATTATTTTGTGTTTTACACTTAACATATTTATTTTATGACTGCTGTTTAAATATAAATTTGAAAAAAGATTAAACATTAAAAAAAAATAAAAAAAAAAAGTTTCTTTTAGCAGGTTAGAAATAGACCTTCATCCAGCCAGCGCCCATCACCAGCACTGAAGGGGTTAATACCTCCAACTTTTGATATGTTTTATTTAAACTACCGTAAAATCTCAGGTATCATACGCACCTGTGTGTAATACGCAGGTGTATATTATGCCCAAGATTTTAGGGAAAAACAAGAGTGCCTATGTAAAATACGCACCCTTGTTTTCCCGTTTACTTAAAAAAAAATTATTGCTGCCGGCTACCTCCCCCCCCCCCCGTGCGATCCGATGTCAAAAGAAGCCATACTTTCTTTTGCTGCACTTGACTACAGTGATCTGTGTTAAGCTCTGTGTCCCATTTTCCCTGCGGGCGGGCGGCAGGCTTGCATTTTCCGCCCGCTTCCTTCAATGAACTTTCTGGACCTTCCGCCTATTGCCATTGGTAATGCAACTGTATTATCATTGGCTGGTGGCAGAAGGTCCTGAAAGTCCATTGAAGGAAGTGCGTGTCAAATGCAAACCTGCCGCCCGCCTGCAGGGAAGATGGGACACAGAGCTTAACACAGATCACTGTATTCAAGTGTCTTGTCGCTCTCCATCCCGACCACAGTTACAGGAAGCGTGATGCTGCCAGAAGGGGCAGGAGTGTTCTTTTTACATTGAATATTTTTGAACTACAGGAAAGGAAGTTATTAAACATAGGGCAAAGTGTTATGTGTACACTAGAGAAGACTTGGAGATCTACTTTATTGTATACATTACTATCTCTTTAACCCCTTAACGACCCTTGACGCTCATAGTACATCATGGGTAGATCTGACTTAACGACCCATGACGTACTATGACCGTCATGGCATTCCAGGCTTCACCAGAGGTTGCACGCCGTTCTGGGAGTCTGGAACCGAAAAAAAGAATAAAAAAAAAAGGTCCATGGTCTTTAAGTGCCGGCCGAGTGTGCTCGCAGCCGGTCCTTAAGGGGTTAAAGTCAAGTGCTGGGATAAACCCTACAATACATTTTGTTTTATATTTTAAGTATTAGTAGCCCTTTAATGTTTTATTTTCAACATGGCATAGAGAAAGTGGCATGGCTTAATGCTGTTTCCCTGATCATGTTATGGGGCAGGTGTATGGGGCTTGCTGGCATTAAAGGGATAGTAATACTTAAAATGTAAAAAAAAAAAATATGTTGTAGGGTTATCCCCCTGAGTAAAACAAGAGTACTCCCACTGCTGAAAGGTGTTTCATTCAAAAGTTATTAATTTTCAAAGTTGAATTTTTTAGGTGCAATGTCACAGTGGCCTGAAATTGTACAGTGGTGCTGTTGCTACACCATCCTATGGACAGCTCTGGTGCTGGGACAATAAATCTTGTAGGCCAACAGAGGCATCACTTCCTGTCACTGTAGGCGATGGGCAGCTCTCCTAATGTTTAGATTTCTGTGCTCTGGACCCTTCATTTAAAGGGATAGTATTACTTCAAAATTACTATCCCTCATATTGTAGCCCTTAATAAACTGTGTTAAATGACACCAGCGCCATCTCTCAAACATTTATGGTTTAAGAGATAGCCGCTTTCAAAGTTTCCTCTCCCCTGCTGTCAGCGTTCTGCTGCCAGCAGGAGAATCCGGTCCCGGGACAGGAGGAGGCTCTTCAGCAGAGCCGATATCTCGTTATGGAAGGAAAAATGATTAATTGAAACAGTCTTCTACGTGTGCTTGGTTACCAAGCACACGTAGAAGACTGTTTCAATTAATCATTTTTCCTTCCATAACGAGATATCGGCTCTGCTGAAGAGCCTCCTCTTGATTCAGAGACCAGATTCTCCTGCTGGCAGCAGAACGCTGACAGCAGGGGAGAGGAAACTTTGAAAGCGGCTATCTCTTAAACCATAAATGTCTGAGAAATGCCGCTGGTGTCATTTAACTCAGTTTATTAAGGGCTACAATATGAGGGATAGTAATTTTGAAGTAATACTATCCCTTTAAGGACTTTGTATTGTCCCTGAAGGGGGCTATCAGGGACATGGGACACACATTTAAAATCAGGGACTGTCCTGGGCAATCAAGGACATGTGGTCACCTTAGTACATTCACCCCAAAATTTTTAATCAGTCCTGGATGTCATGTCTACCATGTAGGTGGACATGACAGTTTCTAGTAGCACCACATACCCCCAAACTCTGCTCACCGCACCCCCCAAATGATTAAGTGGGCTTCTGAACTCTGCCCACTTCAGTTTAACCCTTTGAGTGTCAGAGGGGAATGCATTACACAACGCATTGGTTGTGTACCTCTCTGGCACTTTTAAAAATAACTGCAGCAACTTTCATGTCCTCTTTCATGGACATGACATCCATATCTGATTGAACATGTTATCTCATGAACAAAGGCACAAGGGCAATATTCATAGATGCCATTAGGATTTTCTGGTAATAGTAAGATAAGTGGTGGGTTGCTATTAGGAAGTGTTAATTCTCCTTTAAAGGATAGTATTACTTGAAAATAAGTTTAGTTTATATTGTAGCCCTTAAAAAAACATGAAAAATGATATAAGTCTTATCTCCCAAACCTTTATGGTTTGGAACATATTCACATGTAAAATACAGAAAAATTCTCTTTTCCTGGCTGTTTCAGCCAAGTCTGCCATCTAGTGGACAGATTTGAAATTCGGTCCACAGAGCAACTGACAGCTCTTTAGCAGCGCCGAGAACACGATCTTTGAAAAGAGCTACTTAACTGGAACTATCTACAAAGTGTGCCTGGCTTGAAAGCACACTTTGTAGACCATTCCAATCAAGAAATTCTTTTTAAAGATGGTGATCTCAGCACTTCTGAAGAGGCACAACCGGTCCCGGGACCGGATTCCAAATCTGAAGGGTGGAGCAATGACGTCACTCCAGGGGAAACTTTACTTCTGAATATTTCCCAAACCATAAAGGTTTGGGAGATAAGACTTATATCATTTTTCATGTTTTTTTAAGGGCTACAATATAAAATAAACATATTTTCAAGTATTACTATCCCTTTAAGATGTTTGTATTTTTATTGAATCATGTCTGCTAGTCCTTGGGTACAGACAAAGAAGAATGACCAGCACACTGTACACGTGGTACACTTAGCCCCCAGTGCACAGTTCATCTAGAGCATTTACTAAGCATAATAATCTTTATAGTTATGAGCAGCCTTTCTGTCTGCTACAACATGACCTAATTTCATTGTATTTGAGATGATGACTAATATTATTACTGCATAAAACAGGCACAAATTATATAATGCAGCTAACACAGATGGATGCCCTAACCTTCAAGGCTCCATGCCTGTAATTTTGCTGCCTAATCAATTAAATGATCATCTTAAAATTCAAGAAAGAGGGAACAATGTGCCAAAGAGGCTTTCTGCATGTTTTCGGCACATAATGGGGATGCTGCACCTGAAACATGCTAATGAACAAAAGTAGCATGAAACTGAGACTTATGTGTACTTTAGGAGGAATTTTAATCAGATCACTGAACTTTTCTTAAAGGGATAGTAATGTTCCATAATAAAAGCAGCTCCAAATAATCATCATAGTATTTGGACTTTGGAGAGTGTTATTGCAATTCTGTCAGAGTTGTAGTTCAAGAGTAATTCAATAATAAAGTATCCCCCTCCCACCCCTTTTACTAATGTAACACTGCTCAGCCAGATCAGAAGGGAGGTGCCCAGGTAGATTGCAGAGAGGGACAATCTTCAATTAAGATAAGGGAAAAACCTGAAAAGCTTGTCAAGGGGGGGTTAATTGTTCTCACAGGAAGAAGATTGTCACTTGCTGTTATCTGTCTGGTATATGGACTGGATTCCACATCTGAGAAGAGGTGGCTTGCACTAGGTAAAAGGGGCGGGAGGGGAAACTTTGCTTGTGAACATCTCTCAAACCATAAAGGTTTGAGAGATAAGACTTATATCGTTCGTCATCTTTTTTTAATGCCTACAAAATAAAATAACGTTAAAACAAACTATTACTATCCCTTTAACCCTCTGAGTGCCAGAGAGGTACATAATGCATTGCTTCACAATGTGTTGCATACCCCTTTGGCGTTCAAAGGGTTCAATTTAAGATGAATATTGGGAGACTTTTTTATGAGGGAATAAAGATTTGAATGACCCAACAACCCATGTATTATAACTTAAACAGGCAAAAATACAAGATACAAAGTTGCCCTGTTTACAAGGTGCGAAACATCAGGAAGCCTCCTAAAGTTCTCAGAGGGTCTCCATTCACCAGATGAAGCAGAGGTGCTCTTTTATATGGCTGCCTTGTATCCCAGGAAAGAGGTGACTGCGTGCTTCCAGTGGGAGTAAGCACCTGATGCACAGAGACCCCCAGAAAACTTTAGGAAGCTGCACTATGTTTCTTTTTTGTATACAGGTAATGAGGACACCTTTGTATATTGGTCTAATGTCTCATTTAATTTGTTTAACAGAATGACCTATATTAGGCATGTGCCCTTCAAAAGCAGTCAAGTTTTGCGTGCTTGATTAGACTTATGGCGCGATGCAGGAAACGTGTGCAATCACTATTTCCCATATGAAAAACGCTAGGGAATAGGTTTGCGCATGATTTTGTTGAATTGCACATGAAAATTCAAGATTAGCGAATGGCTGCAGATTTTTTTTGTGGGTGTGGCTAAGTTTAAAGAATCTGTAGAAGACCGTTTCGGTTAAATAATTATTTTTCACTAACGGGATCGCGGCTCAGCTGCAGAGCCGCGAGCCTGTCATACAAGACTTCCCCTGCAGTCAGTACAACGCTGACTTCAGGGAAATGGGAGGGGGGAACTTTGCCTTCGGTTATCTCTCACACCATAAATGTTTCAGAGATGAACCTGGGGGCTATTAAATTATTTTGCAAATATCTTCAATATGGGGGATAGTAATAATAAAGTATTACTATCCCTTTAACCTATGGTTTATGGGGTATTTAGCTTTATTTAATTTCCAGTTTATGAAAATTAGGCCATCGTCACTGATAGGAAGAGGCAGTTGGGAGGGAAGTTAGTATCTGGCACACCAGGCTGTGGCAGCCAGTACTGCCTAGTTTGCATAATCTGACAAATAAATAAAGCTATCTAATAAGCTATATAGATATAATTGTGAAACCTCCTTCAAATACATCTGAGTCATTATGAAGTGTTAATTTCACTACAGGCGGTTAAGGATCGTCTCGACTGGGGAGTGTACTTTGTACCAGCTAGAATGGATGCTTGCTGAACTATCATCACACCTGGGAACTGTCTGAATCTGCTCCGGAGACTTTAGATTTCAGTGTAGACGCTGATTTTCTGGTGGTGATAAACTTCCTGTGAAACACTGCCCAGGGCCACATTTTCCATAAGGCAGAGTAGGCATCTGCCTACAGGCGCACCCTACAGAGGGGTGACTGCCATAGAATTCATTTTTTTTTTTTTAAGTGGCGTGCCGAGCTGCACTATGCCGCCGGCCGCATGTAAAGTCTGTGCCTTCATCGGCACAGACCTGTAGCTGTTGAGCTCCCTCGGCTCTTTAGTATTACAGAGCACTGGGTGATGACATCATCTCCCAGCGCTCTGCATTACTAAAGAGAAGACCTCGCGGGAGCTCCAGCAGCCACAGATCTCTCCTGCCGCTGGACCACCAGGGAGGTAGGAAATGTGAGGCTTAAAGTGGAGATGATGGGGGCAATGTGAGGGCAGTATGGGGATGATGGGGGGCAAGCAATGTGGAGCTAATGGGGGCAATGTGGAGAAGATGGGGGCAGCTGATGGGGCAATGTGGAGCTGATGGGGGGTAATGTGGAGATCTGGAGCATTGTGGAAATGGCTAATGGGGGGGGCACTTCAAATTTCTGTGCCTACAGGCTCCTGAGATGTAAATCCGGCCCTGACGCTGCCCACTTCTCCTCTTTCTCACCCTGTTCCATCAAATTCTCACCTACTTCTTCTCCTTGCCACCTTGTTCCACCAACTAACACACCACAATGACAGTAAGCACTGCCCACTTTATTAAGACCCTCCTATTTATTAAGCAAATCACATAATTAAAATACACCAGCTAGCCCTCTCTGGGGGCTCCATAGGAAGAAGTTCCCTGGTATGCTACCAGCCATGGTAAAAACAGCTCCTTGTAAGACAAGTGCCAGAAGCTATTCCCTAATGTCAATGGAAAGCACAGGGAGATGTCACTAAATATAAGAAGTCCCCATCCCAAGAAAGAAGGAAATACCCTGCTACAAAAGGCCTTAGCTTTTCACAAATGGGGCTGTTTCCTGCCAAAGCCAGAAGGCCGTGCAATGCAAAAAGGCAGAAGACCCAATCACACTGGAGGTCTTACAAACACAAATAAACTACCAGTGGTGTATCTATAGGGGTCGCACCTGCGACCGGGCCTGTGGACTCCAGGGGCCCAGCCTTCCACTGCAACCCCTCCACCTGGTGCCCGCAATCTCCCGCCGGTGCTCTAGTAATGCAGCGCACTGGGAGATTACATCATCTCCCAGCGCTTTGCATACTAAGAGGACCACGCAGGAGCTCCAGGTAGGAGATGGTGGCATTGTGGAGGGGGTCAATGTGGTCAGGGGGGCCAATGTGGTGGGAGGTGGGCCCTTTGCACTTCTTGTACCAGGGCCTGGAGGCTTCTAGTTACACCTCTGTAAACTACCTATCTAAAAAAAAAATCTTACAATCTTACTAGTCTTCCCCAATTTCAGTGGTAAATGCTGGAAGGTCTCGGGTTCACGGTTCACTTCCAAAATGTCATAGCCAAAAGATCGTGCAAGTAAAAGGCACATTAAGTATGTCACCATGGTGAAAAGGGCGACATGAGAATCATACAAAAGAAAACAAAACAGGGTGCCCAATAGTGCCTATTATCTCTTAGAATATTCAAATATAAACATACTGTTTATATACTCACAAACAAGGTGGTTGTGACATGGACTTACGTGCAAACACAACGTTCAGAGCCTACAAGAGATAATTATAACCTGTCCTTGCTCAGGTACAAAACCTTTGTAGAACCTTCCAGTGAGAGGAAATCACAGTGAAAACACATACAAAACGCTGCTGGAATCCGTTTAGAAAAAATTTAATATATTTCCAAAAAATTGAATTAAAATAAGTTTAAAAACAATATAATTCGGCAACAGTATACATCAACGTTTCGCAGTACACTACTGCTTCCTCAAGATACTATGCCTTCAAAAAAATCCGATACACCGACATGAGAATCATGAGAATGTCAAGCGGGACAGTGAGCTGTGTTCGCCTGAAGAAAGAAGAACAATAGGTTTTAACCCTACAAGTGCCACAGCTATACCATCGACACACACCACTATGTTGTAATATATTGAAAGTAGTTTCTGTGTGTTAGAGTAGAACCTCTGTTCAGTATGAAGCAGAAGTAACTGGTATTGCTGTGGCACTTGCAGGGTTAAAACCTATTGTGCTTCTCTGTTCAGGGAAACACGGCTATCACACCTGACACCAAACACATTTTTTTTTAGTTATAACACTGTGGCTGGTCAAACGCCTGTGTCACAGTAGGCGGGCACTAAAATGGATGCGTCTGAGGCACACAAAGGGTTAAAGCGGCATCACTGTGGCAAATTGACTGAGCCTGTATGAAAGCCAAATGAAGCCTGAACTAAGAAAAACCTTTGGGAGATATCATAAATAATCAGCCAGGTATCCTGCAATAATGGATGAGGGTTCAAGCAACATTTAAGGAGGCGACATGAGAACCTCACGCTTTTCAAGCAGGACGACATTCTCGTGTCGCCCTTTTATACATGGAAACATGCTTAATGTGCCTTTGACTTGCACTCTGTTTTAGCTGCTACATTTTTAAAGGATACCTGGGTTCACCAACCCTTAAAGGGATAGTAATACTTCATTTTCCCTTTATTTTATTTTGTAGGCATTAAAAATACATGAAGAATGATATAAGTCTTATCTCTCAAACCTTTATGGTTTGAGAGATATTCACAAGCAAAGTTTCCCCCTCCCGCCCCTTTTACCTAGTGTAAGCCATCTCTTCTCAGATGTGGAATCCAGTCCATAGACCAGACAGATAACAGAAGGGGACAATCTTCTTCCTATGAGAACAATGAAAGCCCTGCCCCCCTTGACAAGTTTTTCACATTTTTCCATTATCTTAAAAGAAGATTGTCCCTCTCTGCAATCTACCTGGGCACCTCCCTTCTGATCTGGCTGAGCAGTGTTACATCAGTAAAAGGGGTGTGAGGGGGATACTTTGTCATTGAATTACTCTTGAACTACAACTCTGACAGAATTGAAATAACACTTTCCAAAGTCCAAATACTATGATGATTAATTGGAGCTGCTTTTATTATGAAACATTACTATCCCTTTAAGTACAGACAGGGGAGGATAAGCTAATGCATTAATGAGAACCTGACAGATGACAATGCCAGCCTATTGGTGGACATTAGCTGGTTAAAGTAAACCTGTTGCTGTACAACTTTTAGTCACATTAAATGTATCTCCTTTGACTGTCTATAACTTACAATTTTTGTTTTGAAAAGAGTGTAATGGTTTTAGAGATTTTTAGTGTAGTAGTTGGGGAATCTAACCTCAGCAGAGCTTTGTTGTCTGATAAAGCTTCATAATTAATAATGCACACATTCAGTTTCTACCTGAGGGGTGGAATAAATTGATAAAGATGAATAATCACACAAATCCTTTCAAAATGGAAGCTAACAATGAGTGGAGGACTTGGAAAGGTGAAAACACCCTCACTAAAAAATAAGTAAAACTGTGTATCTTAAAAAAGAAAATAAAAATGTAATATAAGGTAAACTTTTCATTTTTAATTAATCCCTTAACAACGTCTCAGGACCGTCAACATTTTTTTTCCGGAAGGACCAGTGAATGTCCTGGCACGTTACTTACTTTGTGCTTACAGTGCTCCTTCCTGTAACCACTAGAGGGGTCTGAAATTGACCTCTCCAAGACTGGAGATCTATCTCAGACCCCCATTTGGCGTGCAGGTACACGTGAAAAGTCATGTGTGCCAGCTCGGCAAAGTATATCAAAGCGGTCCTTAAAGGGATAGTAATGTTTCAAAATAAAAGCAGCTCCAACTAATCTTCAAAGTATTTGGACCATGGAGAGTGTTATTTCAATACTGTCAGAGCTGTAGTTCAAGAGTAATTGAATGATAAAGTACTAGTGCAAAAGCCCGTGTACACGGGCCAAAGTGCGTAACTAAATGTATAACAATTATAATAAAAATAATTATAATGTGTTACAAAATGTACAGTACATGTTTAGTCTTCAATGTTTACCTTTTGCCAGGTCTCAAAAAATACAAATAAGAATCATTTGTTAACTACTTGCATCCAAGAGGGGTGTGCAATGCATTGCTTTGCAATGCGTTGTACACCTCCTTGGTCCTCAAAGGGTTAACAAATTGAGTATTCAGTGCTATAAAGGTTAAAGGGATAGTAATGTTTCATAATAAAAGCAGCTACAATTAATCATCATAGTATTTGGGCCATGGAGAGTGTTATTTCAGTACTGTCAGAGTTGTAGTACAAGAGTAATTGAATGCTAAAGTATCCCCCTACCGCCCCTTTTACTGATGTAAGACTGCTCACCTCAGAACAGAAAGGTGGTGTCTGGATGGATCACAGAAAGGGACAATCTTCAATTAGCATAAGGAAAAACCTGAAAAACCTGTCACAGGGGGCAGGGTTTTCATTGTTCTCACAGTACGAAGATTGTCCCTTGTTGTGATCTGTCCAGTCAGGTGACCAGATTCCACATCTGAGGGGAGGTGGCTTACACTAGGTAAAAGGGGAGAGGGATACTTTATCATTCAATTACTCTTGAACTACAACTCTGACTGTAGTGAAATAACACTCTCCAAGGCCCAAATACTATGAAGATTTTTGGAGCTGATTTTATTTTGAAACATTAATATCCCTTTAAGGGAAGGTCACTTCCTCGGACCTCTCGTCATTAATGAGTTAATAGGCAAAACAGTTTTTAAAGTGATACGTCCTTTAATGACTAGATTGCATTGCAGATGATAACTTTATCACTAGTTTTATCTACAAGGTTCCCTATACACTTCACTGGGAATCGCTACAATAAACCCAGTGATAACACTTATTCCCTGCAATGAAATCCAGCCCTAATTTACTGAGAAGACTCAACGCAGTTCTCAATGTGTTAAAGCTCTATTAAAACACTGCAAAGTTGTATTTGTTCTTTATTGTGCAGTTTGCCTCCAACATGTCTTTTGCACCAGCCTCGGGAGGTCTGATCATTCACAGGATTAAAAGCCTTTGTTCCCAGTGGTACCGTTCGCTGCTCTGCAGAAGAATCATCTTTTGCCTTTACAAGCATACCCAGGAACTCACCGGATACTTTCAGAGTTAAGTATCGAGTCTCCGGTGTCATCCTTCCATCCCTCCAATCCCATCCACCCTGATTAAGCTCCACCCACATTATGACACAAATCACACTATTTAGACACTCTCACCCCAGCACTTCATGGTACTCCGGGGGCTGGGGACAAGAAGGTTCTGAGGTATGTTTATACATAGCTGTCACAATGTGAAATAGACATACAGGCTGACACAACTGAATGAAGACTACAAAAACAAGAAGTGTGATGAATGCACACTGAGAAAGAACAAAATGTGGTGTTTTGTTCAAGGCATGGTAGCCCCTCAGTTGTTGCTCAAGTCACATTTTTCACTCCCATGGAAGAAAGGAAATTTCCATATTCATATCTGACTTGTCCCATAAGCAGACAGTCCAGCTCAGAAATGTCAGGCAAATCCCCTCTGCACAAGAGAAACAGCACAACCCCAGATGTATGTATGTCTGTGCGTATGTCAGGTGCATCACACCGAAGAGGCCCACATAGGATGAAATGTATATCTGTGGTTTCGCTGGCTGTCTTGTACAGAAAGGATTTGCCTGACATTTCAAAGCTACACTGTCTGTGGGTGGGACCAGTTTGGATATGGAAATTTATTCTCTGCAATAGCACATGGGAGTGAAAAACCATGACTTATAGCACCACTGAGAGGCCTCCTTAGAACAAGACATTTTATCTTGATGGGTGCTCGTCACATTGTTTGTTCTAGATACATGTGATGAGCAAATTTAGATAAAGCAATCAAAAGGCTTGAAATCTACGATACAGAGCCTATATTAGAGCATCATGAAAGTGCAGGGTCAGCTATATTAGACTCAGACATCAAACACAATTCTTGTTGGCTCTGATTTTGATTCCTGTACAGGGTGTACAAGTTGTATTAGTTTTGTTTTTGTTTTTTTAATATCCATTGCTTGCTGCATGCCTTTCCTAAGCCAAAGCTTTAGCAATACATTCTGCTTGTAGGGCAAAGGTATTGAATTCAGCACTGCCATCTTCTGGCAGAAACTGGTTATGAATGATAGATAACTAAAATGTCATGCACACACAGTCTTGCCCAGTTCTGCATTCCTAGGGGGCCAAAACAACACAAACTTTTGAGATGGTCCTAACCTTGCATGGGTACTATTAATTAGTCATTTTTACTGCAGCATCTGTGCAAAATCCAGGGATCTTCCAAAAACATACACTGTCTCAGTCCTTTAGGAAATCCAGGTGGAGACGACTGGTCTTGACTAAGCTGGTAGTTTTAAAGGGATAGTAATACTTAAAATGTAAAAAAAAAATATGTTGTAGGGTTTATCCCCCTGAGTAAAACAAGAGTACTCCCACTGCTGAAAGGTGTTTCATTCAAAAGTTATTAATTTTCAAAGTTGAATTTTTTAGGTGCAATATCACAGTGGCCTGAAATTGTACAGTGGCGTTGTTGCTACACGATCCTATGGACAGCTCTGGTCCCGGGACCATAAATCTCCATAGGATGGTGTAGCAACAGCACCACTGTACAATTTCAGGCCACTGTGATATTGCACCTAAAAAATTAAACTTTGAAAATTAATAACTTTTGAATGAAACACCTTTCAATGCATCACAAAGCTTTTTCCGTGCTTATGTTATGGGCTAACATTATTTTCTGTGCCAGGGAACATTGGATGGGACCGTGGGCAGGTTTGTTCATGTGAGGCGGTGGGGTGTGATCATGGGAAGAGCTAAGGTTGCCTTTCCTAAGGGTTCCTGGTATGTAAATCTGGTCCTGTTAATCAGAGGCTGCCATTTAATTAACTCACCTGTGCACTAAATCGTAAAGGGATAGCATCGTCAAAAAATAAATATAGATGCTATTGTTCAGTGTACTTTTATACAATGAATATTATATTCAAAAAGTCCTGCACCATCCTGTTAAAAATGTTACCCTCCTGCCCCTTTTCAGTATGTCATACAGTCTATCCCCCCTCAGATCCAAAAGCCGGTCCCTTCACCAGATGAATGGCAATATAGCACAATATTGTGTGAGTCAGTGTAAGAACACATGCAATATGATGGAGGACAGGGTTTCCTTATGCTGATACAGTATTGTCCCTAGCGGCCTGTCTGGACCGGCTTTTTGATCTGAAGGGAGGTTGCATGATGTGCTGAGAAGGGGCAGGTAGGGGAAACGCATACTCCCCTCTTTAGGAGGGACAGTCCCTCTTTTGGAGCCAAATCCCTCTGTCCCTCTTTCCTACCCTGATGTCCCTCTTTTTAGCAGATCAGACTATTTGGTGTGTATATAGGTGTGTCATATTGCTCCACAGCAATAAAACTCACATTATTGTGTAAACATCAATATATGTGTTTATAAATTAGTCTGTTTAAATATAATACTTTGATCTTGCTCTAAGTTACACAAAGAGGTGTCAATAGGTCATGAAATAACCTAAAAATTATCAATAATGTCCTGCCCACCAGCCACACCCCCAGTAACACTCCCTAAAACAAAAGAGTCCCTCTTTGGCCATTTGAAATGTTAGGAGGCATGGAAACGTTTTACTGGATAGAGGATTTTCTGAACATACTATTCATGATAAAATATTATATTGAACAGTCTAATGTATATTTATTTTTTTACAATACGATCCCTTTAAAAAAAATGTCTGTTAGAGGACTCTGAGGAGTGGGCTGGGAACCACTGCACTAGTGCATGATCTCTTTAGTGTAAAGCAAGCACACATTGGCCATTGTTAGGATTTAATGCTATAAAATGCCAAACACCTTCCCATAACTTACACAGGAAAACAAAGTAAACAGGGATGGATTTCCCATTAGGCAGAGTAGGCAACTGCTTAGACCTCCTAATTTTAAGGGGAGCTTCTGCTGTGCTGACCACACCCACATTCTGAATTGTGGGTGGGGCCAGAGCAATCCCAATGTCCCTGCACCAGTTTTATACATCTTTACAGAATATTATTTAACCAGTTTTATGCACCTTTCCATGATATTATTTAACCCCTTGGGTGCTATAGAGATGGAGATCTCTAAAGCAACAAAGGGATACAACTTTTTATCGCCTTGCTTTTTAAAAACCAAAGGTTTCTTCTATGCCACTAAAGTGTGGATAGGACAAGGGGTGGGGTAATACGAGGACTGGAGGTGGGGCCATGGGCGGAGCTAAGGGCACCTAGATTGCCTTGTCTAGGGGCGTCTGGGATGTAAATACAGCCCTGAGAGTAAAGGTATGACTCTTTCCTCTATACCTCATTAGTACCTAGCATTAAACAAGGCGCATAGGAAATACAATGCCCAAAACACTCTTACTCTTAACACTGCCTTCCCCTTGGTGCAATCTGTATACTGAGCACCATTTTTGTTGTAAGTAGCTTAATAAATTGGCGTTAGGCAGGCAGAGCACTAAGAAATGAGTTTCAACATCTAGTATAGCACAGAAACATATTAGTACATCTCCCTTAATTAGACTAGGGACTAAGCTACAGATACACAAAGAAATGTGGAGCAATTTTGGAGCAAATTATCTGCATTTTTGGGAACCAATAAAAATCTCCATTGAGTTAAATGAGATGTTTAAAGAAACACTAACACCAAAAATAAAAAAGGATTATTTAACATTTAATGTCACTTAGTTACAGCTAGCATATGTAAGAATGAATTATTTATATGATACATACCTAAAGTAATTGTCCTGCTCAGAAAGCATTCATCTGAATGTTGTTTGTATTGAGAGATAAGAAGTACAGTCAGCTATTTAACTGCGATTAGGGCCCACTGCTCCTGTGTTCAGAAAGGCTGTTATCTGATCTCAGCCCACATAAATATAATCCTGGTCAATGAAGTGGAGCCCTGAAAAAGGCAGCAATGTCTGCTCCCACAGAACATATGTAATACTAGATTTTAGACCTCGGAAAACAAAAAGGGATTTTAGCGTACTTACCGTTATATCATTTTCCCTTAGTCCATGTGGTAACATACCCTCTGTAGGAGGAGACTTTACCCAATGGTGTCTGTGTTCCAAACTGGACCGACACCAGCATGAAGTATAGGGCATTTAAGAAGATATAACCATACCTGGGATATTTGCCTTCTATAGTCCCCGGAAGTGGCTCAAGTGGTGCTTCTGGGAGTGTATTATTGGCACAAATCGTGTCACAAATGGGCAGGGCTTAATCATGAGTGAGGGCGGGGTTTACCTTTTGTCATAAAGTGGGTGGGAAGTGAGCAGAACAGGGTGGGAAGGCAGAGAAGTGGGTGGGAACTGGGATGGATAGGCTGGGAAGAAGCAGAAGTGGGCAGAATTTCATAAGAAACTCCCCATCAAAGTCTCCGGGGCAGATCCGGAGAGTTCCCAGGTATGTATATAACCTCAATTCATTTTTAGGTGTTAGCGTTCCTTCTACCATATATATGCTAAAGATATCCAACACAGTCCTTTGCAATGCATTGGAGACCTCTATAATGTTCAGTGGGATAATAATCAATGTTTCCTATGGTACAATTAGTTTGCCCCTGAATTGTTCCCCTTTACTTTATACATATGTCCCTAGGTTGCTTCTTTGAGAGTTCTGTGTAGGTCTGCTCATTTTTGGCCCATGCAGCCAACTCCATCTTGTTCCTCCCTCTTCCCATTCGCTACTGCCCACTCTCTTCCCTTCTCCTGCCTACCCTTCTAAAACCCACCCCTACACAATGCCAATTTATTTCCACCTTCCCCAAGAAATATGTAAAACCCTGTAGCAATGGACACCCCATGTTTACAGGAATGCAAATCTAATACTCTAATGGATATGTAGTATGGAGTCACACTGTACAGTTCTGAATTTGTCTTCCTGCATAGGCATAAAGTAAGTAAAGGGAATGTATGAAATGGCAGGCTCAATTTGTGAGCTGTGCTTATATACAGTGTGCCTGTCTTTATGTACAGATGTCTTAGTACATACCAGTGCACAACTCTGCTAGAGTACAACCAATAAGGAGCTGTATAGGGTCACTATGAGGGTCTTGTATGTATTTGATTAGCATATTGCATGCCAAGCTCAGTGTGACTAAATATGTAGGCAACATGTTAACTTAAATTCATTTAAAGTAACTTAAAGGGATAGTAATACTTCGTTTTATTTTTATTTTATTTTGTAGGCATTAAAAAAACATTAAGAACGATATAAGTCTTATCTCTCAAACCTTTATGGTTTGAGAGATATTTACAAGCAAAGTTTCCCCTCCCGCCCCTTTTGCCTAGTGTAAGCCATCTCTTCTCAGATGTGGAATGCAGTCTATAGACCAGAGAGATAACAGCAGGGGACAATCTTCTTCCTATGAGAACAATGAAAGCCCTGCCCCCTTGACAAGTTTTTCAGGTTTTTCCCTTATCTTAATTGAAGATTGTCCCTCTCTGCAGTCTACGTGGGCACCTCCCTTCTGATCTGGCTGAGCAGTGTTACATCAGTAAAAGGGGCGGAAGGGGGATACTTTGTCATTGAATTACTGTTGAACTACAATTCTAACAGACTTGAAATAACACTCTCCAATGTCCAAATACTATGATGATTAATTAGAGCTGCTTTTAATATGAAACATTACTATCCCTTTAATTTTCTTAGTATGTATAATTGGGCAATGACACTCTGCTATAATTGTATTCCTGGTACTATACATACTATCAGAAGTAACACTGACCATCACATATTTTCAGGAGCACCATATTTGCCAATAAGGATTTGGGGATCAGTCTTATCTATTCATAGTATGGTTAATGCCAATAATAACATTATATCGGTGTGATAATAACCACATACAATATATTGACTATGTGTCGTCTTGCAGTACAGCAAGGGAGACACTGAGCAGCTTTCTCCAGGAGCAGTTTATCCAGACCTGTTAATTACAGTTAAATGTCTATGATTACAGCTGGGGAAAGACAAAGAGCTAGATGATAATAGAGGAATTGAAGTTGGTGAGCACTGGCCCAATCCATCAGAACAAAGAAGCCAGCGGCTCTCCATCTGTCAATACACTGTAACTCCCATGATCCTTATCCACTTTATAGTTGGCTGAAGTTGATGGGAGTTAGAGACTTCCAACAGATGAAGCGTTACATGTTGTCCATCTGTCTGAAAGCATTAATCTTTACCTGATTGTAAGCGTTTATTTTCTTTTACTCTGTGAAGTATCCTGATATTCCCTTAAATGGGGGTCTGTTTATACTCTAAAAGTAAAATAAATTGAATGCCTACTATACCCCCCATTTCAGCACACTGCCTGATAGTGATCTCAGCCAGCCAATCAGTGTGCTGGGTGCACTCCCGGTGCTTCTGATTGGTTGGGGCAGTGAGAGAGACAAATCATCTTCTACTGTAGGAAGTCACTGATTGCAGATTATTTTTTGCCTATAGTGCCTAAATTTTAGTGGCCTAAAGGACCTAGTCAATATACAGAACAGATTACAGCTGTGATGTTAGCAAAGGTCCTTTAGACCACTAGAATCTAGCCACTATTTTCCCTCTCCTGGGTGTGGGGAAATACAGTGGAATCCATTAGTGTGTGGGAGACCAAAGAAGCCCATCCCTGGACCATTTGGGAAGCGGGTGGGCATAACTGCAAGGGCACAGACCTGAGTTGGGACGGAGACTTTGGGTTTGTTGGTGTGCATTAATTGTTCCACTCAACGAGTAAAGGCATAATGTTATTTTTGTTATATTTAATAAATGCTATGGCCTTTTTCCTTCAAACGTCATTGTCTGTGTGCCTTATTTCTTGGGGAGGGGGGGTGTTGGGCCTGGATTCCTATGATGGTTGGGTGGGGGCCCCATTCAGCAGTCAAGGCATTGTTCCTGTCACACTCAATCCATGTTTTTGGGACCATGCTATACTGTTCCTTTAATGAAAACAACTCCTTACCTTGCATAAGGAAAATGAAGAATTTTGTTACGATTTTCTGTACACTCAGTCAGTAAACAGCCTTTGTGCTGTTTCACCACAAAAACACCCCATATATTCCACACTGCCCACTCCTTGTCACATGAAGTGCAAATCATCCATTTCTAAGAAACACGTAGCTTTGTACATATGTGTTAGGGATGTTCATTGCACAAGAACAGATCACAGAGCCAAATCAGAGTGATACATTACCCCTTAAACACTTAGGGTATTATGCACAAAACAAAAGAGGAGCAATCTTGGAACAAACCAACTGCACCAGATAGGAGAAATACAAAATCCCATTTGGTTACATGAAGCTTTTAACCCCTTGAATGCTAGAGAGGTCTCCAACGTGAGACCTCCATAGAACTCAAGGGTTTAAGAGCCACATTTAAATCCATGTGAATTTGGCAATTTTTATTTGTGTCCCCTAGTGCAGTTGGTTTGTCCCAGAATTGCCCCTTTTTCTGTAAAACTGCACATTGCTAAATATGTTTTTGTTGTTGCCAATGATCAATACAAACATAAGTGAATTGCAGAGTGAATGGCAGGTGGATAGAAATGCCTAATATTGGACTAAAATTCCCATAATTGTCTTGAGTAAAGAGTAAAATTATGCATATTTTCATTTTGCTCTTTAAACCAAGGGTGGATAAACTCCGAAAAATGCATTGCCACAGGCAATCACCTGGGTTCCTTGGCACGCCATCTAGAATCAAGTGGGTCCACAGTCCACAAGATAATACAAAGCCATTTGATGAGATCTGAGTATTTCTTTGAAACAAACACAAATCATAATTTAATGAATAATTACCATTTTGCTGTGTTCAAATAATTAGTAAGTCAAACCTATATGTTATTGGGTAACTTAAAAAAACAAACACTGATTTCTCTTCTACATAGTAACATAGTAAATTAGGTTGAAAAAAGACACAAGTTCAACCTTTGCCTCATAACCCAGAGACATGAGAATAAATAAGTTAGTCTTTATCAGAACTGTTTTGCCTACTAATTCACAGTATAACCCTATATGTTCCCCTTTTGAAAGAAATGTATGTAATCTTCTCTTAAATGTATCTATTGTGTTTGCCATAACCACATCTTTTTGGAAGGGATTCTATAATCTAAAGGGATAGTAATACTTTGTTTTAACTTTATTTTATTTTGTAGGCATTAAAAAAACATGAAGAATGATATAAGTCTTATCTCTCAAACCTTTATGGTTTGAGAGATATTCACAAGCAAAGTTTCACCTCCCGCCCCTTTTACCTAGTGTAAGCCATCTCTTCTCAGATGTGGAATGCAGTCCACAGACCAGACAGATAACAGCAGGGGACAATCTTCTTCCTATGAAAACAATGAAATCCCTGCCCCCCTTGACAAGCTTTTCAGGTTTTTCCCTTATCTTAATTGAAGATTGTCCCTCTCTGCAGTCTACCTGGGCACCTCCCTTCTGCTCTGGCTGAACAGTGTGACATCAGTAAAAGGGGTGGGAGGGGGACACTTTGTCATTGAATTACTCTTGAACTACAACTCTGACAGAATTGAAATAACACTCTCCAAAGTCCAAATACTATGATGATTAATTAGAGCTGCTTTTATTATGAAACATTACTATCCCTTTAACAGACCTTACTGTAAAAAACCCTTTCCTCTGCTGAAATTGAAACTTCCTTTCCCCTGATCTCAAGGGGTGTCCCCTGGTTATTTGATCAGGCCTTGGAATTAATAGCTCACGAGAGAGTCTTGTATTGACCTCTCATATACTTGTACAATGTGATAAGATCTACTCTAAGTGGTCTGTTCTCTAGAATAAATAAACCAAGTTTGTCTAGTCTTTCCTCATACTACAAGTCTTCCATTCCCTTAACCTTTTGAGTGCCAAAGGGGTATGGAACGCATTGCAAAGCAATGCGTTCCATACCCCTACGGCACTCAAAGGGTTAATTAATTTTGTTACTCTTCCCTGTACTCTCCCGAGTTCTAGAATAGTAGTAGAAGTGTCCAGTATAGTACAGTATAGTAGTAGAGTTCTAGAATAGTAGTAGAAGTTATCTTCCATTCAATTAAAGTATAAATATATAAAATTATAATAAAAATAATTATAATGTGTTACAAAATGTACAGTACATGTTTAGTCTTCAGTTTTTACCTTTTGCCATGTCTCAAAAAATACAAATAAGAATCATTTGTTAACTACTTGCAGCCCAGAGGGGTGTGCAGTGCGTTGCTTTGCAATGCGTTGTACACCTCCTTGGTCCTAAAAGGGTTAACAAATTGAGTATTCAGTGCTATAAAGGTTAAAGGGATAGTAATGTTTCAAAATAAAGCAGCTCCAATTAATCTTCATATTATTTGGGCCATGGAGAGTGTTATTTCAGTACTGTCAGAGTTGTCGTTCAAGAGTAATTGAATGATAAAGTATCCCCCTCCCACCCCTTTTACCAAGTGTAACACTGTTCACCTCAGAACAGAAAGGTGGTATCTGGATGGATCACAGAGTGGGACAATCTTCAAAGGAAAAACCTGTCAAGGGGGGCAGGGTTCTCATTGTTCTCACAGTAAGAAGATTGTCCCTTGCTGTGAGTTGTCTAGTCTTAAGACCAGATTCCACATCTGAGGGGAGGTGGCTTACACTAGGTGGGAGGGAGAGGGGATACTTTATCATTCAATTACTCTTGAACTACAACTCTGACAGTATTGAAATAACACTCTCCAAGGCCCAAATACTATGGAGCTGCTTTTATTTTGAAACATTACTATCCCTTTAAGGGAAGGTCACTTCCTCTGACCGCGCGTCATTAATGAGTTCATAGGCAAAACAGTTTTTAAAGTTATACTAGATTGCATTGAAGATGATAACTTTCTCGCTAGTTTTATCTACAAGGTTCCCTATACAGTTCATTGGGAATCACTACAATAAACCCAGTGATAACACTTATTCCCTGTAATGAAATTCAGCCCTAATTTATCATTCAATTATTCTTGAACTACAACTCTGACAATAGTGAAATAACACTGTCCATGGTCCAAATAGTATGAAGATAACTGGAGCTGCTTTTATTTTGAAACATTACCATCCCTTTAAAGGGATAGTAATACTTTGTTTTATTTTTATTTTATTTTGTAGGCATTAAAAAAACATGAAGAACGATATAAGTCTTATCTCTCAAACCTTTATGGTTTAAGAGATATTCACAAGAAAAGTTTCCCCTCCCGCCCCTTTTTCCTAGTGTAAGCCATCTCTTCTCAGATGTGAATCTGGTTGTAAGACCAGACAGATAACAGAAGGGGACACTCTTCTTTGTATGAAAACAATGAAAGCCCTTCCCCCCTTGACAAGTTTTTCAGGTTTTTCCCTTATCTTAATTGAAGATTGTCCCTCTCTGCAATCTACCTGGGCACCTCCCTTCTGATCTGGCTGAATGGGGGGGGGGATACTTTGCTTGTGAATATCTCTTAAACCATAAAGGTCTGAGAGATAAGACTTATATCGTTCTTCATGTTTTTTTAATGCCTACAAAATAAAATAAAGATAAAATGAAGTATTACTGTCCCTTTAAATCTAAATGAAAGGCTAATCTATACAACATTAAGGACAAAGGAGGTGAATGTACGAAGTAGACTATCCGATAAATCAGGCACTGGAAGTCATTTTATTGTCCCATATCTTGACTTAATGTCAGTTTACTAAGCTAGGTATCCCAGAATTGCTTTGATTTAATGCAGTTTGCACCAAAGGGACAACAGTGGGTCAGTGTGTGAGCATTCATTTCCTGTGCACCTTGATAATGGCAAAATTGGCAATGCACTAAACAAAGGGCACAGCAAATGGCATAAGTGCACTGCATTTACCTGAACACACTATAGGGCTGGTATACGGGTCTTGCAGGCATTAAAGTTCTAAGGATGGTGAAGACTGTCCACTGGTATGCACTACTGCACTACTACACTGTACTGCATGGCCTGCAGTGCCGCCACTTGCAAAAGATGCTTACACTCTTGGCGCTGTACATGTTAAATTCACACATTTGTCCCACTAAAGAGCTTTACATAGTAACATAGTAGATAAGGCTGAAAAAAGACATGCGTCCATCAAGTCCAGCCCATGCCAATAACACCCATGTTGATCCAGAGGAAGGCAAAAAAAAAGCCCTCTGGAGCAATTTCCAATGTAGTCCCAAGTGTGTGTGTATGGGGGGGGATTATTCCTTCCTGACTCCAACTGGTAGTCAGATAGTTCCCTGGATCAATATCCTATTTGCTTTGAAGCCATCTGTCATAATTGTCAGTATTGTTCTGTGCTAGATAGGCATCCATTGCTTTTTTGAATGCAGTTGCATTATCTGCAAGCACAACATCCCGAGGCAAAGAATTCCATAGCCTTACCACCCTTACTGTAAAGAATCCCTGCCTATTTTTTAGTCGAAAGTGCCTTTCCTCAAGTCTTAATGGATGACCTCTTGTTCTTAGGTCAGCTCTTTGCATAAATAATTCATTGAATAGTTCTTTTTTATTGACCTTGAATGTATTTGTAAATGGTAATCATATCACCCCTTAGACATCTCTTCTCTAATGTAAACAAACCTAGTTTGGTTAGTCTCTCTTTATAACTCAGATCCTCCAATCCCTTTATCAGTTTTGTTGCACGGCTCTGCACCTTTTCCAGTTCAGTAATGTATTTTTTTAGAACAGGTGCCCAAAATTGTACTCCATATTCTAGATGAGGCCTAACCAAGGATT
Organism: Rhinophrynus dorsalis; assembly: GCA_037306005.1. Lineage (NCBI taxonomy): Eukaryota > Metazoa > Chordata > Amphibia > Anura > Rhinophrynidae > Rhinophrynus > Rhinophrynus dorsalis. Next base: position 366,305,946 of record CM074724.1, on the reverse strand, counting down.
TATACAGAAGTAGGATAATATTAGCATCCCTTGCTTCTACACCTCTTTTTATGCAGGCTAGTACTCTATTTGCTCTTTCAGCAACTGAGTGACTCTGCACACTGCTGTGAAGTCTGTTGTCTATCAGTACTCCTAAATCTTTCTCTATTGAGGATTTCCCAAGTTGTTTCCCATTTAGAGTATATGTAGCAAGTTTGTTTCTACAGCCCAAATGCATAACCTTACATTTATCTACATTAAATGACATCTGCCACTTTTCTGCCCATTCACTTAGTTTATCTAAATCCTTCTGTAGGGAAACAACATCCAGCCCTGTATGTATTTCCTTACATAGCTTAGTGTCATCAGCAAAGATTGAGATGCTACTTTCAATTCCCACTTCTAGATCATTAATAAACAAATTAAAAAGCATTGGGCCCAGGACTGAACCCTGTGACACCCCACTTATAATTTTAGACCAATTTGAAAAAGTTCCATTTACAACAACTGTCTGCCATCTATCATTTAACCAGTTCTCAATCCATGTACAGATAACACCGCCCAAACCGAAGACTCTTAATTTATGCAGTAACCTGTTGTGAGGCACTGTGTCAAAGCCTTTTGCAAAATCCAAGTATACTACATCAACAGCAATTCCCCTGTCCAGATTACTTTAAAAACAAGATGTAATGGGTTGCCTTAAAAGGATAGTAACACTGACTGCAGGGATAGTCTGTCGTATGACCACCCCCAGGGCCAGATTTGCCATTAGGCAAAGTAGGCACCTGCCTACAGGCGCACGCCACCGAGGGGCGCCTGCCATTGGGTTTTTTTGTTTTTGTTTTTTTTTTAATTAAAAAAAAAAAAAAAAGTAGCCACCTCGCTGGTGCTGGTGCTGCCTGCCCCCCGCTCCCTATTTCCTACCTCCCCGGCGGCAGGACATGTCTGTGCCTCCTTGGCACAGTCCTGTAGGTGGTGAGCTCCCTCGTCGCATCTTTAGGAAAGCAGAGCGCTGGGAGATGACATCATCTCCCAGCGCTCTGCATTGCTGAATAGGAGACCGCGCGGGAGCTCAATCAGCTACAGGACTGTGCCAAGGAGGCACAGATGACAGATCTCCTACCAGGGAGGTAGGAAACCGAGCTAATGGGGGGCAAGTTGGAGCTTATGGAGCAGAGGTCAATATGGAGCTGATGGGGTTGGGGCAAGTTGGAGCTGATGGGGTTGGGGCAATTTGAGGGGATATGGAGATGATGGGGCAAAGTGAGGGGCAATATGGAGCTGATGGTGGGCAAGTTGGAGCTGATGGGGTTGGGGCAATTTGAGGGGATAGGGAGATGATGGGTCAAAGTGAGGGGCAATATGGAGCTGATGGGGGGCAAGTTGGAGCTGATGGGGTTGGAGCAATTTGAGGGGATATGGTGATGATGGGGCAAAGTGAGGGGCAATATGGAGCTGATGGGGGGCAAGTTGGAGCTGATGGGGTTGGGGCAATTTGAGGGGATATGGAGATGATGGGTCAAAGTGAGGGGCAATATGGAGATGATGGGGGGCAAGTTGGAGCTGATGGGGTTGGGGCAATTTGAGGGGATATGGAGATGATGGGTCAAAGTGAGGGGCAATATGGAGATGATGGGGGGCAAGTTGGAGCTGATGGGGGGCAATATGGAGCTGATGAGCATTGTGGAGGTGTCCAGTGGAGTTGGCAAATGGGGGGGGGGGCGCTTCACAGTTCTGTGCCTACAGGCTCCTGAGATGTAAATCCGGCCCTGACCACCCCATAAAGGTTTGAGAGAAAATCAATTTCCAAGTCTCCCCCTCCCTCCCCTTTCCCAGACATCAGCGTATAGCTGACTGCCGGGGAATCCGATCCTGGGATCATCCGGCGGCTCTGCAGCAGAGCAGAGATCGCGTTAATGCAGAAAAAATCTGTCACTGAAATGGCCTTGTATATGTGCTTGGTTTCCAAGCACACGTACAAGACTGTTTCAGTGAATTATTTTTTCTTCATTAATGCGATCTCGGCTCTGCTGCAGTGCCGCTGGATGGTCGTACAACAGACTATCCCTGCAGTCAGTTAGAACGCTGACCTCAGAGAAAGGGAAGGATGGGGGAGACTTTGAAATTGATGTGATTTGGGGCATTTCATTTCTTTTTGTAAGTTGTATAAGTTGGGGATTAGTAAATTTGAAGTATTACTATCCTCTTAAGCATTATTGATGTACTACATAAACTGGACAGCACCAGAGCAGGGTATTGACACTCAGTCTATGTTTACAGGGCAGACTTGATTTAACCACCGTGTTATTTACCTGCAGTATTCTGTGTTTCACTGGTGATTCCATCGCAGTAGGTCATGTTTGGGAGGAGTGTGACAGTTGAAACAACTTTTTGCTCATATGGTTAATAAAATGAGTTTAAAAAGTTGCATTCAGTTGTATGTATGGCTAAATAAACATAGAATGATTTATAAAGGGAGTGTGTTATGAAGACAGACACTACAAAAGACATCCAAAACAGGAGAAGCCATCAAGTGTGTTATCCACCACACTGCAACCCAATGCATTGGATATGTGTCTGGCATTAACAGGTTTAAAAAATTAAAAGTGAATCTACGTGTAGGACTATTTTCCAGAATGGAGGCAATGCTTTAATGACTGGCTTGTTGAATTTTCAGAGCTTAGCCCTTTCAGCTCCAAAAGGGGTGTGCAATGCATTGTAAACCATTACGTTACACAACTGTCCATCTGTGAGTTTGAATGTGAGTGTGTGTATGCGTAAACGTGTGTGTGAGGTTCTGGGAGTGAGTGTTTGAGTGTGTGTAAATTAGCATGAGTGTGTGAGAGATTGTGTGAGAAAAATTGTGTGAGAGTTGAGATTGTGTGACAGCATGTGAGCAAAAGTGTATATGAGCATGTAGCAGCATGTCTGAGCAAGAGCATATATGTGTGTGTGAGCATGCGCAAGCACTTGTGTGTGTTTTGCGTGTAGTGTTTTGCATATACTGCTTCGTGTATTATGTACTGGATATAGCATTTTGCATATAGCGTATTGTGAATAGCATTTTGCATACTGCATATAGCTTTTTGTGTACTGCATTCTGCGAATAGCATTTAGCATATTGAGTTTAGATCTTTGTGTATTGCGTATAGCGTTTTGTGTACAGTGTATTGCATATAGCATTTGCATATAACATTGTACATATTGCGTTTGTGTGATTGTGTGTGTTTATTGTGTGTGATTGTGTGTACAGTATATGATGCTTGCAATGCGTACATTGTGTGTGTGTGTGCATTGTGTCTGTGTGTATTGTGTTTATTGCGTGTGTGTGCTGCATGCATTACATGTATATTTTGTGTGTATGTTGTATGTGTGTGTATTGTGTGAGTGTATTGTGTTTGTGCATGTGTTTTGTGTACATTATGTGTGAATTGTGTAGATTGTGCGTGTGTGCTTTGTGTCTGTGTGTATTGTGTTTATTGTGTGTGTGTTGCATGCATTGTGTGTACATTTTGTGTGTGTATTGCACGTGTCTGTGTATTGTATGTGTGTGTATTGTGTTTGTGTTTTGAGTACATTATGTGTGCTTTGTGTAGATTGTGCGTATGTGATTTGTGTCTGTGTGTATTGTGTTTACTGTGTGTGTTGCATGCATTGTTTTTATAGTGTGTGTGTGTATAGAAGGCTCCCACAATTCCTTGCAGAGATTTTCACTGGAGTAGCCCCCCACTTCTCCCTCTGCCCACTCCTGTAAATATCATGCCCCCATGAATGGACCTATGAGAGCGCCAGTATAGAGGAGATTTGAATAACCCTATATATAAAATATAGACTGTGATGAACATGACAAAGTACTCTGTTATGAATAATCTTCACAATGTCACCCTGGCCTCCTAGAAGGTCCAGCCTGCTGACACTTGGATGTGATCAATGCTAAACGGATCCAAGCTGCAGCATGCTGTATTCCATTGCGTCACCTGAAGATCACCTGTTTGAACAGCGCCAGAGGCAATGAGGCTAATATAATAAGAAAAGCAGAAGCAATCTGGGGAAAAACAGTTGCACAAGAGGGAACAAATAAAAATACTTACTGATTTAAAGGGGCAGTATAGGTTCAATAAAATACCCTGGCAGTGACCTCAAAGCTATGGGACCTTAACAGCTAGGTGTTGTCCACTCGTTACTCTGTGTACGTGGAAATTTCTCTCCTATTATTATCCTTTATCTTTATAGTTCCAACTTATTCCGCAGCGTTGTACAGTTGAAATAGAGGTAAAACAGTACAAATGGAACATAGAAAACAAATGGATGAGAGGGTTCTGCTGGTGAGGGCTTACAGTCTAGAGGCAGGTAGGTGGGAATCTAGAGGAAGGTAGGTGGGACACAAAAGGAATAAGTGATATGTGGTGTAAGTTTCATAAACTACTGGTCAGTGGGAGAGAGAAAGAAGTGCTTTACAGAGCAGCGGTCCTGCCCATAGAAGAGCCATGCTGGTGAATCTGCCATCAATGGGCTTCTGTAAGGAGAGGAGCAGGTTCTGTTAGCAACCAATAAGGAGCCAATGTCACCCATCCTTGCAGATCTCCATGATCTACACAACAAACCAAGAGACAACAGGTGAGTTATGAGCTATAGGAATGCTGCTCCCATAGCCCTGAGGGCACTGCCATCTGTTTAACACCTGGATGACCAGAGGGGTGTGTATGACATTGCTTAGCAATACTCCGATCACCTCTCTGGTCTTCAAAGAGTTAAAAGTGTCTTTTATTGACCGTGTGCTGCACCTTTAAATAGGCTCTTAGACTCTGGAATGCAGAGTGGTCTGCAGCTCCTTGTTCCACAATGTATTGGAGGCCTAATTTGCAAGGGTTAAAAGCCCTATTTAAATCCATGGGACGTTGGGGAATTTTGACCTGGGGGTTTAACACGTGGATGTTAGAGAATTGTGATGCAATGAGTTGGAGGCCTCACCAGCATGTATGGGGTTAAAATCCTCATTAAAATCATTAGGGATTTTAATTTGTCCCCTGTTGTGCATTTGGTTTAATTCAGAATTGATTCTCTTTTCTTTGGGCTGGCAGTTCTCTGACTTATAGACTGATTTTTATATTAACCCTTTGAGTGCCAGAGGGTACACAATGCATGAATTGCATACTCCTCCTGCACTCAAAGGGTTAAAACAGCAATCATCATAATAATAATCATCATACTGGAAGCTGTGCTGCTGAAAAGTTAACCCTTCAAAGACTAGAGAGGACACTTCCCAGAGTCAAAACTAAAGTTCTTTAGGCTTAGAAAAGATGAATTTGTAACAACTGTGTTACATAGTGAGATTAAACCTTTGGATGCAATGCATTTGGGATCTCTTTGGCATCTAATGCATACCTCCCAACATTTAAAATTGCCAAAGAGGGACATTTGTCTTTTAGGGGGTATTGCTGCAGGCGTGGCTGGTGGGCTGAGAATTTTTAGGCTATTTCATGACCTATTGAGACCTCTTTGTGTAACCTAAAAAATGACTTATAACAAGACCAAATAATTGTATTAACACAGACTAATGTATAAACACACATATTGATGTTTACACAAACAGTAATGTTAGTTCTAATGCTGTGGAGCAATGTGATATACTTATATACACCACACAGTCTGATCTCCTAAAAAGAGGGAAATCAGTGTGGGAAATAGGGACAAAGGGATTTGGATCTAAAAGAGGGACTGTCCCTCCTAAAGAGGGACACTTGGGAGGTGTGTCTAATGGGTTAAGGTGTTCTATTAGCCCTTGTGGTGGGGGGAGGCAGATGAATCCTGTTTCTTTGTGGGGGATGGAAGGCAGATGAGACCACAGTGGGGGGTGGGAGGATGTAGATACAATGAAACCTTTGCTAGGGAAATTGACAGACATTTCACTAAGACACCATCAAAGTATATGGCAAACAAAGAGATTGGCCAAGGAAAGGAGAATGGAAAATACAGCCATAGGCAAAAAATAGGCCAATGTCTCATTTACAAAACAAGGCAGAAGAGCACCAGTAAGGACTTACACCACAGGGTAGTTTCTATTGTATTATATCTGTGAAAGTAACACCCTCCCCCCAAAAAAAGTGAAATTAATTTGAGTGTTTGTTTCAGTGAAATCTCTATAACATTTCATTGTTGTCTGCTTAAGCAAATATTTATTTCAGATTTCTATGATTTAAGACAAAAATCGTTTTTTTTTAATTTTATGCATCTGTTGCAGAGAGATGTTCTACACATTACTTGGCAATGCATTGAGACACACACACACACACACACACAGACAGACACACACACACACACACACACACACACACACACACGTGTCCTCATGGGCTTAAAGGGATTGTATTGTTTCATCCAAAAAGCACCTCCAATTAACATACCTGGGAACTTCCAGTCGAGGGCTACCCGGAGGGTAGTCCTCTGTTCACCAGGGGGTGACAAAAATGACGCTAATCGCGTCAAAAAGGGGCAGGGCTTGCCGCGAGTGGGGGGGGGCTTAACCCTTTGAGTGCCAGAGTGGTACGGAATGCATTGCAAAGCAATGCATTCCTTACCACTCTGGCACTCAGAGGGCTGGGGACTGAGTATCAGCAGGAGAAAAAGCGGATGTGGCAGAGTTTCAATAGAAACTCTCCACATCCGGAGGAATCTGCCTCTGCCCCGGAGACCCGGTAAAGTTCTGTCAGAACCGGAGTCTCCGGGGCAAATCCGGAGAGTTCCCAGGTATGCCAATTAAGCTTCATAGTATTTGAGCCATGGAGATCATTATTTCAGTACTACGCAAGCTGTAGTTCAACAATAATTGAATAAAGTATCCCCCTTCTGCCCTTTTTACTGATATAACAAAAGCTGGTCCGGATGGAGTGCAGTGAGTGGCAATCTGCAGTGAGCAGGGGGACAGGGTTTTCCTTATGCTCACAGAAAGAAGATTGTCCCTGAGGGGAGGTGGCTTACACTAGGTAAAAGGGGCAGGAGTGGGATACTTTATCATTCAATTACTGTTGAACTACAACTCGCACAGTATGGAAATAATACTTCAAATACTATGAAGATTAATGAGAGGTGCTTTAGGATGAGCATTACTATCCCTTTGACAGAATCAGTACTGGGATGTACTAACATGATTCCACACTAATACACCAGACATCCATCTGATTCTCAAAAGGGTTAAAGTCTGGAGAATGGTGGAGTGTGTGCTGGTGTGCAATAAAGCTATCATCCGCTGCTCTAATGTATACCCAGAGGTCTACGGCCATTAGAAGGAAGTCAATGTTCCAGAACATAAAATGAGCTGCACTGGTGAATTAGTACATCTCCCCATTGAGGCTAATATACTAATGTAATGTTCTGGATCAAACCAACAGCAGTATAGATGACAAATGAAAATTCTCATTGATTTAAATGAGCCAATGCAGCCACTAATTCCGGGGTATACACTACAGCGTATGATCACTGCTGCGCATAGTGGCGGGCAATGTCCACCACCATTAGAACTTTAACGCTACGTGTTCTGTGTGCCAGCCCTGCAGCCTGCTGAAAGAATGAATGTAAAATTGTGCCATTTTTAACCCCTTAAGTGCCAGAGAAGTAACCAAAGCATTGAGTTGCAATGTGTTGGATACCTCTATGGCACTTAAAGGGTTAATGCATTGTGGTAAATACAGTATAGAGGAAAGGAAGGCTCTGAAACACCCATAGATTACCATTGCTGCCCTTGGCACAAATGGGGTTAAGGGGAGGAATTTTGGAGAGTGTAGCTTAGTAAATTGAGGTTAGGCAAGCACGGGATCAAAAAGTATATTCTAGTGCCTGATTCCGTACAGAGTCACCTTCATACATTCATCTCATGTGAAGCAATGAATTGGAGGTCGCTCTAGCACTCAAGCAGTGAAAGGCCCCATTTAAATCAAAAGGAATCTTGTCCCTGGCGGTACAGCGGTTTCATTCCGGAAATGATCCAGTGCTCCTCAGTGAGACTGATGGACTAAATAAAAGTGATGCAATACTGGAGCAAACCCGTGCACCATAGAGAATAAACAAAAACTAACACTGATTTAAATGGGGCATTAACCCCTTAAAGCGGAATTATCATCTTCATAATATTGCCCCTCAATACATCCTATATAATAATTCTCTAAAACGAGTGTAACGCCGCAGTCATGCCCAGTAGAGGCTGCCCGTGATGAGGCTGATACAGAGAGGGGCACTCCGAAGGAGCGTCCAGCTCTGTATCAGCCGCGGAGCGTGCAGTCTCTACTGAGTATGACTGCACCGCGACCGGCTGACACTGTATCAGCCTTGGCGTGGCAGTCCCTACTGTGCATTACTGCCCCGCAACAGGCTGGCAGTGGCGCAGTGGCCCATGTAACGGGCTCTTCAACTAGTTACTAATACAGCGATAAACAAAGGCATACTTGTATTATGTTTAATAAGTCCACGTTATTTAAGTAATTCACCTTCTTCTGCAGGCATCCGGGGCACAGAACTTACAAGAGAAGCTCTATGTGCCTGTGCAGGTGGCAACTTCCGTTACCTTAAGGTAAACAATGAACGTCACCACCAATCCGGGCAGAGCATGGAACACACAGCGCAGATTCACAGGTAACGTTCTTCTAAGATGTCTGCTCTGTTGTCCGCTGGATGCCTACAGAAGAAGGTGGATTAGTTCAATAACGCGGATTTATTCAGCATAGTACAAGTATTCCTTTGCCTATCGCTATATTAGTAATGTATTGGGGGGGGCAATATTATGAAGATGATAGTTTGCTTTAAATGCTAGAAAGGTCTGTAACACATTGCCTTGCAATGAGTTGCAGACCTTTCTAGAATCTAAGAGGTTAAAAATTCCCTCTACATTAATGGGAAATGTGGGGACTTTTATTTCCCCCCAGTGTTGCAGCTGGCTTTTCCCTAGTATTACCCAGATTTTATTTTGAACATAAGACCCATAGACAGCTGTGCTATTAACCCTTTGAGTGCCAGAGGGGTACGCAACGCATTGCTTTGCAATGCGTTGCGTACTCCTCTGGCACGTAAAGGGTTAACTGGATAGTTGCCAGGGAGACGGCTCAGATGGTTAATGGAGCAGTAAACTTTTTTTATGAAAAAATATATATTGTAGGGATTTTCCTATTGAGTAAAATAAGGGTACTCCCACTGCGGAGAGATTAATATTTCCAGAGTTATTACAGTTTAAACCCATGTTTTTTTACATTAGCAGTGCCCTCTATTGGTCAAATTCTAATTAGTTTTCCTGTTAGCTTCTAATGGAGAGGAAAGTCAGAAAAGTCAGAGACATACAGTTCTCCATAGAATGTGATAGAAACTGCCTGTCACTTCCTGTCAGTTAGAACTATCAGGAAGTAAACACAGTAAATTCACTTCCTGTCAGTTAGAACTATCAGGAAGTAAACACAGTACAATCACTTCCTGAGTATTTAAACTGCTATAAATTTTGAATAAAACATGTGACAGCGATGGGAGTGACCTTGTTTTATTCAGCAGGGAATGCTCTGTAAAATATGTGTGTTTATAAAAATATGTTTACTGCTCCTTTAATGCACCAGCTGTAGAATCTCTTCAGAACTCACAGTCGTAGGGTTTAGTGCCACTCATCCTTCCCAGGTAGATAAAATGAGTACCACTATATTGGGTAATAATAACATCTAGACCAAGCATGACAAGCAATGCGCTGGATATTCCTTTGGGACTCAAAAGGTTACAAACAACTGAATGGCAATTGGATGTAAAAAAGTAATTAGGAAAAATAGATAAATAAAAAATATAAGTGTAAATCCAATAATGTGATTAATAATAATCATTGTTGCCATCAGGTGGGGCTGTTGTCCCTGGCTCTGGTCAAACGTGAAGGTCTGGTAAAGGTTACAGTGTTCATTTTTATATTATTTCTCAATCAAATATTGATGATTTCTAGGGGACATCAGTACTGGATTATATTGCATAAGAGGCCTTCTCTAAGGCAAAAGGTTTCATGTACAATGTGAGTTTCTTCTGACATACTGGTGCAATGAAACAATAAGGCTGATGTTCTAGGAAGAGCCAGTGTATTTCTGGGGCAGTCGGGCAGACTATTTGTAACACATGGAACAATTACATTTCTCATTGTTTTAAATTGGGATTTTAAGGCCATGATGCAAACAATGCCTTGGAGACTTATCTTGGACTCAAGGGGTTAAAAGTCCCATTTATATCTATAGGAATTTGGGGAATTATTATTTCTTTCCTATGGAGCAGTTTTTTTGCCCAGAATTACTCCATTTCCGTCAGCCTCACTGTGCATTTAAATCCCTTCATTGGTTTGCTGGCCCTAACATCCCAGTGGACACTCACATGGTGCATATTGACAAGTTCATTATCCAAGACAAGTTTTCAGTGGTATGCAGAGGTGATGGACATGCAACATACAGAGGCTATTCTTTCCTATCTTTTCCACTGGAGCAGTAAAAACAGAAGCGCTTGGTTCTCTGACATGATAAATACATACAGTATATACACACTGTCACACAGACAGACACAAACGCACGCAAATAAAGACAGACAAGGCTTTTGCTGTAGAAGTATTCATTGGTACTGAGTACCCAAATCTTACATAAATAAAAAATACATTACACCATATGGTACATTTCTCCAAAAAATAATAAATTGTGTTATAGTATACCCACACCTTTGTTCCACACAAATAGCCATGCTGCAGACACACACACACACACACACAGAGTCACACACACCGACATAGAGACAGACACACACACAGTCACGCATACTGACAGAGAGACACACACAGTCACACCTGTCTATCAAGTCCTCCATCCTCTATGGCTTCTTTATCATTGCTGTGACACTTTTTGGTGGAGATCTAGCAGCAAAGCTAGATCTGTGTATGTGGTAGATATGTGTTTTTGCGCACATGGGCAGTTTTGCTGCAGTGGGTATTTGTGCCTAGCCAGCAGCATTTCATACTTGCTTGTTCAAAGAATTATACTCAGATGCTCTTAGTGTTTTACAATCCGGTTGCTTATCTGTGTACTGGACCTTGGCTTTGTCTTTACCTCAGACCTGTTCCATCTGACCATTGGCTATGTCTTAGATCACTATCCAGAGCTACCTGTTCTGAAATGGTTCACTTTTATAATGTTGCACACATAAGAGTGTGCGACATGAAGGTGCAAAAACCAGGTCGCCGGCTTGAAAAGCACCACATCAGAATCTCACCTGAATAAACAGTCACAAACTGCATTAAACTTTGTTGGTGGAAGCTGCTGGGAAGTGATGGCAGGCAGGGGAAAGATGACATGGGTTATCCCTGCACGGAGGTTGGAGGCACACAAAGGATTAAAGATTAAGGTATGAGGGCAGTGCGGGCAGTGAATGTAGGCGACGTTTTAGGCTGCGGCATAAGAATCTCGCCCTTTTGATTCAGGTGAGATTCTGATGTGGTGCTTTTGAAGCCGATGACCTGGTTATTGCTTCTTCATGTCGTACAACATTTTATGCGTGCAACATTTAAAAGAACACCTCCTGAAACCTGGTTAAATCTTAGACTATGGTCCAGATTGGCCTGCCCTGGCCTTCATCACTCATCCTGACTAAGAATTTGCTTCCTACCTCTGCACTGTGGAACCATCTCTTAGCCTAGTGGTATCCTCAAGTACCCACAGAACCTGCTACTTTCTGATGTAGCTGTGGCTGGCTACCCTGCCTCAATCCCATGTCTACCAAAAGTTCAAATGTCTAAAGAGGGCACTTTTGCTTTATTTGGAGTTGATGGGGGGTGCAGCTGGCAGATCAGGCATTATCGAGAATTTTTAGGTTACTCTATGACCTATTGACAGCTCTTCATGTAATCACACACAGCGTTAGAACAAGACTAAAGTATTTTATACACGTGGATTAATTTCCAAACTCAAATACTAAAGTTTAAAGTTTGTTTACAGTGGAACTGTCACTTTGTAACAAACAGGTGATTTTGAAAGAGCTTTCAAAGGGACCTATTTTTGCACCCTTTTTTATTTCAAACAATAATTTATGAGTTATTAGCTTTATTTATTTGGAAGTTTATGCAAATGAGCTACAAATTCCTGGTATGAAGTAGCAGTTGAGATGGGGAGCAGTGTGGCAGTGCCTGCAAATGAAATAATGTACATCTAAATAAATCATAAATGACTGTTTTAAAGGGATAGTAATACTTCATTTTAACTTTATTTTATTTTGTAGGCATTAAAAAAACATGAAGAATGATATAAGTCTTATCTCTCAAACCTTTATAGTTTATGAGATATTCACAAAGTACCCCCCCCCCCGTTCAACCAGATCAGAAGGGAGGTGCCCAGGTAGACTGCAGAGAGGGACAATCTTCAATTAAGATAAGGGAAAAAGCTGAAAAACTTGTCAAGGGGGGAAGGGCTTTCATTGTTTTCATAGGAAGAAGATTGTCCCCTTCTGTTATCTGTCTGGTCTTACAACCAGATTCACATCTGAGAAGAGATGTCTTACACTAGGTAAAAGGGGCGGGGAGGGGAAACTTTGCTTGTGAATATCTCTTAAACCATAAAGGTTTGAGAGATAAGACTTATATCATTCTTCATGATTTTTTAATGCCTACAAAATAAAATAAAGTTAAAACGAAGTGTTACTATCCCTTTAAGTAGAAAATGACAAACATTAGGTGCTTTTGAAACCTTTCACAATCACCGATTTGTTGCATAGTGACTGTTGCACTTCAATGTGTGTTGTGATGCAATGTGATACACTTATATGGACATTACACATTCTGATATCCTACAACTAGGGACACCAAGGCAGGGAAAAGGGACAGAGGGTCTCAAAGAGAAACTGTCTATCCTACAGAGTGACATTTGCAGGTATGCATTCCAGGCTTAAAGGGATAGTAATACTTCGTTTTAACTTTATTTTATTTTGTAGGCATTAAAAAACCATGAAGAATGATATAAGTCTTATCTCTCAAACCTTTATGGTTTAAGAGATATTCACAAACAAAGTCCCCCCCCCCCCCCCCCGTTCAGCCAGATCAGAAGGGAGATGCCCACGTAGACTGCAGAGAGGGACAATCTTCAATTAAGATAAGGGAAAAAGCTGAAAAACTTGTCAAGGGGGGAAGGGCTTTCATTGTTTTCATACAAAGAAAATTGTCCCCTTCTGTTATCTGTCTGGTCATACAACCAGACTCACATCTGAGAAGAGATGGCTTATACTAGGAAAAAGGGGCGGGAGGGGGAAACTTTGCTTGTGAATATCTCTTAAACCATAAAGGTTTGAGGAATAAGACTTATATCATTCTTCATGTTTTTTTAATGCCTACAAAATAAAATAAAGTTAAAACTAAGTATTACTATCCCTTTAACAGATTCTTGTTATCTGACCTAGAGGTCAGAACCTTTAGCAATGGACTGTAGCCAAAGCAAGGTCTCATCAACCACTGTACTGCCCTGTAGCATCGGTCAATAGCACTGAGCTATAAGTGTGCTTTGTAACAGCAGGTCTTACTCTGTATCTCAAAGGATAATTTAGGTATGTTACACATTGTACAAGCCGCCAGACTGTGGACCCTGCAAAGCCTGCTCACCTAGTTTTAGAAAAAACATCAAGACCAGATCCTTAGCTCTCATGTAGCCCATCTTCAGTCATTGGTTTGGAAGCTCAACACTCTCATAGAGATGATGTAGAACTCCCTTCAGTTCCATAGCCAACCAGCTGCCTTTCAGAATTGTTCCACAGTGATGTTCATCATGTCCCTTTTCATTGGAGCAGCTATGGCCTGGGCCTCTGTTCTGGTGGAACAGTATGCTTCCATACTTGAAGACAGTGAGGTGTTTATTTGAGCTTTATAGACAGTGTTTAATACTGTGGGCTGCAGAGAGTTGACAGATACTAAACTTATGGAGATGCATCAAGGAACAAGATACCAGTGAATATGGCAAGAAATTCCATACCCTGGCATATGAAACTGACTTGAGCTCAGGAGCCCTGAATGCAGCCTTCAGTAGACTCCTCAACTAGAGAATAAAAAATCATCTAACCTGCCACCTGAGAAAATTCATGTTTATGTGCATCTCGCTTGACACTAAATAAAGGAACACCAGCTCGAAAGAGACCAAAAGACCAAGCTTTAACAACCCCTGAGTCTCCAGTTCTCTGTGCTCCATCCTCCACATATGGGTAACATTTAAAGGGCACATTTAAATCAATGGGAATTATATTTCCAATATGCTGTTGTTGCTCCAGAATTATCCCGTTATTCTTAGTACATCAGTCTCACTGAGTAGCCCATTTGAGGATCTGGAAATCAAAATATGGCCCAAGATTTAATAAATAGTGGGGAGGGAAGCATTTCCTATAGTCTGATATTGGTCACTGTTTTAAAGTGGAAAGTTCCCTTAACCCACTGAGTGCCAGTGAGGTATCCAACAGATTACAATGGAATGCATTGGATATCTCCTTTGGAATCAAAGGGTTAATGTATGTGCTGTGAATATGCAATACATTAGACTTCAGTATGATAAACCAGTCAAAACTTGGCCTGCTATATGACAACTGGGTATGCCATTGATGTATTTGGTATTTTATCATTAATTATTACTATTATTATTGGTATTGTCTCATATTTATAAAGCACAACATATTAAATGGATAATATATATAAACAAATCAACCTAATGAGGTGAATGTATGAAAACAATTCTGCACTAAATCAGGCACTGGTATTGTTTGTTAGAGCTTACGTCTGCCTAATACCAATTTAGTAAGCTACTTAGGACAAAATTCATCCCATTAATGACGTTTGCACCAAGGGGATGACAATGGAGCAGTGTATGGGATTTCTGAGGCATTCCTTTCTTCTACTCTTTGTTCAATACAATGTAATAAACAAGGGGTAAAGGAAAAGGCAAGATTTAACTCAATTTCTCTGTGCATTCTATGGGCAGGTGTAAGGGGCTACCTGGCATAAAAGACCTAATAGTAGCAGCGACTGTCTGCCAGTATGCACTACAGTTATAGTGCACAGTAGTGCATTTTCTTAAAGGGATAGTAATACTTCGTTTTATCTTTATTTTATTTTGTAGGCATTAAAAAAACATGAAGAATGATATAAGTCTTATCTCTCAAACCTTTATGGTTGGAGAGACATTCACAAGCAAAGTTTCCCCTCCCGCCCCTTTTACCTAGTGTAAACCATCTCTTCTCAGATGTGGAATCCAGTCCATAGACCAAACAGATAACAGCAGGGGACAATCTTCTTCCTATGAGAACAATGAAAGCCCTGCCCCCCTTGATACGTTTTTCAGGTTTTTCCCTTATCTTAATTGAAGATTGTCCCTCTCTGCAATCTAGCTGGGCACCTCCCTTCTGCTCTGGCTGAGCAGTGTTACATCAGTAAAAGGGGCAGGAGGGGGATATTTTGTCATTGAATTACTCTTGAACTACAACTCTGACAGAATTGAAATAACACTCTCCAAACTCCACATATTATGATGATTAATTAGAGCTGCTTTTATTATGAAATATTACTATCCCTCTAAGTGCAGTCACTGGAGTTATAGGCTTACTACATTGGGGAATCTGTACATTCACGCCAAGGTGACACACATGTACAGAGTGAAAGCAGAGGGAAAGGGCTTACAGTTTTCAATTTAGAGGGAATAGGGGTTACATACATAAATGCAGCATGCTGGGAAATATGCTGCTTTGTATGATGTATGAGGACAGTGTCCTTACATTATTTCTCTCTTTCCATACAGATGTGTACTAATCAACACTCCACTTCTGCTTCATCGATCCTGATGCTGTTTAAATCATGTGATTTAACCCTTTGTATTATATACTAATACATCCTCTACGTAACTCCCTGTCCCAGTCTCAATATTGTCTGCCTCCCCCACTCTGCAATATATATCTCCCTGTGTCTGTTTCATATCAGATGTTTAATGGTGTCACATCTGATTGCACTCAGGGAATTCCCTACGCAAAATCATTTGCAATTGGATCACACAGTCAGTCAGTCTTAGTAGGGGCACATAACTAGTTTAAATTCAGGCACAGTGCCGGGAGGTCTTCATTGCGACCTTTCTTCCAAATACACCTTTTTCTAAGTACTTTTACAGTTGGACAAGAGAGTTAAGACAGGAGAGAAACACAGCTGCTGCAGCTCAGCCACCTAAAGCCGGCAGGCAAGTAAACAAAGAGAGATGCAGTGAAATAGGAGTTAAAGGGATAGTAATGTTTCATAATAAAAGCAGCTCTAATTAATCATTACAGTATTTGGACTTTGGAGAGTGTTATTTCAATTCTGTCAGAGTTGTAGTTCAAGAGTAATTCAATGACAAAGTATCCTCCTTCCGCCCCTGTTACTGATGTAACACTGTTCAGCCAGATCAGAAGGGAGGTGCCCAGGTAGATTGCAGAGAGGGCCAATCTTCAATTAAGATAAGGGAAAAACCTGAAAAACGTGTCAAGTGGAAGGGATTTCATTGTTCTCATAGGAAGAAGATTGTCCCCTTCTGTTATCTGTCTGGTCTATGGACTGCATTCCACATCTGAGAAGAGATGGCTAACACTAGGTAAAAAGGGCGGGAGGGGAAACTTTGCTTGTGAATATCTCTCAAACCATAAAAGTTTGAGAGATAAGACTTATACCGTTCTTCATGTTTTTCTAATGCCTACAAAATAAAATAAAGATAAAACGAAGTATTACTATCCCTTTAAGAGATAAAATAATTGTTACAACTATATAACGTTGTCTTACTAATCAATCACAGTTAGATGTGATATTTCACCTATTTTCTGACTTCCTTTTCCTCCCCCAGAATCCTTGTGATATGTGTAGAAAAATGAACATTCCACTTTAATTCATTTTTTCTTTTATGCTCACAATCATGATTCTCTCTTTCACCATAACATATGAATCTGCATACATGTGCACTACCCTCTGAGTGCTGGAGAGTATTAAAAACAAGCTCACCCAACCCCAGTAATTATAGCAACAAACACACCCTTTCACTATATTCTCACAGCAAACAACTCAATCATTTTTTTATGTATTTCATTACTCGCCTTGGCAATTGACATAGAAACAAACCCTGGCTCTCAAACAGCAATAAATGGCAACTTCACCTTTAAAGGGATAGTAATACTTCGTTTTATCTTTATTTTATTTTGTAGGCATTAAAAAAACATGAAGAACGATATGTCTTATCTCTCAGACTTTTATGGTTTGAGAGATATTCACAAGAAGTTTTCCCTCCCTCCCTTTTACCCAGTGTAAGCCATCTCTTCTTAGATGTGGAATCCAGTCCATAGACCAGACAGATAACAGCAGGGGACAATCTTCTTCCTATGAGAACAATGAAAGCCCTGCCTCCCTTGACAAGCTTTCCAGGTTTTTCCCTTATCTTAATTGAAGATTGTCCCTCTCTGCAGTCTACCTGGGCACCTCCCTTCTGATCTGGCTGAGCAGTGTTACATCAGTAAAAGGACGGGAGGGGGATACTTTGTCATTGAATTACTCTTGAAGTACAACTCTGAGAGAATTGAAATAACACTCTCCAAAGTCCAAATACTATGATGATTAATTAGAGCTGTTTTTATTATGAAACATTACTATCCCTTTAAAAAAAGGTCTGTCTTATGTGCATTGCAACATATACAGTATATTGCCCAAAATGAACTAAAAGCATGGTGTTATGTGTACAAGTCAAATATCCTCATTCTCTCTGAATCCTGACTAAGCCCACAAAGAAATACCTCATACTGCTGTTGCCATTGAAGGATACTCATGATTTAGGAAAGATTGAGAAAAGCTAGAAGGGGGGTGTAGTCATATACACACATGACACTATACACTTTTAAATTACTCTTATAACTGATTATGTTAATTGTTTAAGACATTAAACTTATCGCAGCTAATCTCCTCCCCTACTCGCATAAATCTTAAAAAATCCAACCCTACTCTGCTAGACTGGATCCTATCATCTTGCCCAAGCAGAATCCAAGATTTAGTCTTACTAGCAAATATGTTTAGTGATCACTCCATAGTCTACTGTGTTCACAAATTAAAACCAATCAAATCATGTATCACAGTTCTGCTTTCAAGATCATTTAGAAAATTTAAGAAATTGCTCATGGTATAGAGTTCACCTAATACCTGATCTAGACTCAGTAATTGACTTTTTTAGCTCAGAATTCTTACAGGTCTATAGTACCCATGCCCCACTAAGGAAGATCAGGGTAAGGGGTGCCCATCTACCCTGGTTTTCTGCTGACCTGACTAAGTTATCAGATTCAGAGAAGCATTATGGACAACATTTAAACAAACTGGCTCCTATTAGGATAAAACTGCATACAGGCAATTGCTGAATACTTGCACAAAGCAAACAAAACTAGCAAAAGCTCAATATTTTACTGACAACGCATAGCTGCCAACTGTCCCAATTTACGCGGGACAACCCCGATTTTGGGGGCCAGTCCCGCTGTCCCACCTCAGTGTCCCACTTCCCATGCTTCTGCCCTGCTTCCCAGACACTGCCCAGCCACTTCTGCATCCTCGTAGTGGCGAGACACTGAAAATTGGACTGTGCATGCGCTTCATTATATGCGCACGCAGCATACACCGTAATCCACACCCTTGGCCTCCTCTTGAGTGGTGCACAGTAGTAGTATTGCATGCAGAGCGAGAGTGACCATGTGGATACTTGCGTGCTGAGCCTAAGTCAAGTGACTCAGACGAACGGAGCAGGAAGCGATAACGGTCATGCCCGAGAGGTGCACATTTAATTTAACTGCACTTGGAGTTGCAGAGAGAGCGGGGGTGGGCGCACGCGTTTATATATAGTCACATAGAGGATTTCTCGTGGGTCAGAGAGAGACTCCCTGCACCAAACATGATGGATGCAGAAAGAAGGGATTGCTAGTAAAGCACAGTAGATGTGCTCCTGAGACAGTCGCAAAGCTTGTACATTGTGTAGGAACAGACAGCATTATGTGCAGCATGGCCTTGGGTGCAATACGTTCATTCTCTTTCACATGATCTGGCAGCCCCAAAACACATTTTTATTACTTGTGGTGGTTGAGAGAAAACGTCAGTCACAGCAATGGACAAGTGAGCATAAAGGATTAGGTCTTCTACTAAAAGTTATGATTATTACTGTGCAAAAGGACTGTTTGACCTGTGCCCCTGCTGTGCCTGGATGAATGGAGTTGTAGTCCACCAGCTTCTCCAGAAGCTGGTTTAACATCTGTGTAACCAATGTGTGGTGTGTATATCAGTGTATCACCCTGGTGTCTCTGTGTATAGGAGATCAGACTGTGTTGTGTGTATATAAGCGTATCACCCTGGTGTCCCTGTGTTTAGGAGATCAGACTGTGTGGTGTGTATATAAGTGTATCACCCTGGTGTCCCTGTGTTTAGGAGATCAGACTGTATGGTGTGTATAGAAGTGTATCACCCTGGTGTCCTTGTGTTTAGGAGATCAGACTGTGTGGTGTGTATATAAGCGTATCACCCTGGTGTCCCTGTGTTTAGGAGATCAGACTGTGTGGTGTATATATAAGTGTATCACCCTGGTGTCCCTGTGTTTAGGAGATTAGACTGTGTGGTGTGTATATAAGCGTATCACCCTGGTGTCCCTGTGTTTAGGAGATCAGACTGTGTGGTGTGTATATAAGTGTATCACCCTGGTGTCCCTGTGTTTAGGAGATCAGACTGTATGGTGTGTATAGAAGTGTATCACCCTGGTGTCCTTGTGTTTAGGAGATCAGACTGTGTGGTGTGTATATAAGCGTATCACCCTGGTGTCCCTGTGTTTAGGAGATCAGACTGTGTGGTGTATATATAAGTGTATCACCCTGGTGTCCCTGTGTTTAGGAGATCAGACTGTGTGGTGTGTATATAAGCGTATCACCCTGGTGTCCCTGTGTTTAGGAGATCAGACTGTGTGGTGTGTATACAGTATAAGTGTATCACCCTGGTATCCCTGTGTTTAGGAGATCAGACTGTGTGGTGTGTGTATAAGTGTATCACCCTGGTGTCCCTGTGTTTAGGAGATCAGACTGTGTGGTGTGTATATCAGTGTATCACCCAGGTGTCCCTGTGTTTAGGAGATCAGACTGTGTGGTGTGTATACAGTATAAGTGTATCACCCTGGTGTCCCTGTGGTTAGGAGATCAGACTGTGTGGTGTGTGTATAAGTGTATCACCCTGGTGTCCCTGTGTTTAGGAGATCAGACTGTGTGGTGTGTATAGAAGTGTATCACCCTGGTGTCCCTGTGTTTAGGAGATCAGACTGTGTGGTGTGTATAGAAGTGTATCACCCTGGTGTCCCTGTGTTTAGGAGATCAGACTGTGTGGTGTGTATAGAAGTGTATCAACCTGGTGTACCTGTGTTTAGGAGATCAGGCTGTGTGGCGTGTATAGAAGAGTATCACCCTGGTCTCACTGTGTTTAGGAGATCAGACTGTGTGGTGTGTATAGAAGAGTATCACCCTGGTCTCCCTGTGTTTAGGAGATCAGACTGTGTGGTGTGTATAGAAGTGTATCACCCTGGTGTCCCTGTTTTTAGGAGATCAGACTGTGTGGTGTATATAGAAGTGTATCACCCTGGTGTCCCTGTGTTTAGGAGATCAGACTGTGTGGTGTGTATATAAGTGTATCACCCTGGTGTCCCTGTGTTTAGGAGATCAGACTGTGTGGTGTGTATATAAGTGTATCACCCTGGTGTCCCTGTGTTTGGGAGATCAGACTGTGTGGTGTGTATATAAGTGTATCACCCTGGTGTCCCTGTATTTAGGAGATCAGACTGTGTGGTGTGTATATAAGTGTATCACCCTGGTGTCCCTGTGTTTAGGAGATCAGACTGTGTGGTGTGTATATAAGTGTATCACCCTGGTGTCCCTGTATTTGGGAGATCAGACTGTGTGGTGTGTATATAAGTGTATCACCCTGGTGTCTCTGTGTTTAGGAGATCAGACTGTGTGGTGTGTATATAAGTGTATCACCCTGTTTCCCCTGTGTTTAGGAGATCAGACTGTGTGGTGTGTATATAAGTGTATCACCCTGGTGTCCCTGTGTTTAGGAGATCAGACTGTGTGGTGTGTATATAAATGTATCACCCTGGTGTCCCTGTGTTTAGGAGATCAGACTGTGTGGTGTGTATAGAAGTGTATCACCCTGGTGTCCCTGTGTTTAGGAGATCAGACTGTGTGGTGTGTATATAAGTGTATCACATTGCTCCACAGCAATAACACTCACTGTAATGTTTGTGTAAATGTCAGTATATGTGTATATGAATTAGTCTTCGTAAATTAAATACATTGGTCTTGCTCTAAATCATTTACTCAGTTACACAAAGACGGGTCAATCAGTTGTGATATACTCTAAAATTTCTCAGTAATGCCCCGCCAACCAGCCACGCCCCCAGTAACACCCCCTAAAACACAAGTGTGCCTCTTTGGCCATTTGAAATGTTGGCAGGTATGCAACGTGAACAGTAACATTAAAAAAGGCCAACTTTTGGAAGGTTATTTTTAACACCTACAACCCCCATAACCATTCTCACCCGTCAACTATAACAATAGACAAAGCAATTATACAATGCCCCAAAGCAATAGCTAATGTATTCAACAGCTACTTTGTTGGATGTGCCACTGCCCTGACTGCACACAACAAAGGTAATTCTGAAGTAGAAAAGTGCATGGAATACTCTCTGTCACCTGCAATCTGGTCCAACAAAACAAATTAATTCAATTTCATGCCAGTAAATGATAGTGAAATATATGATCACCTCTTAACCTCAAAAATGAAATGGCATTCTGGCCCTGATCACCTACCAACATTATTAAAGCTCAGTGCCATACCTGGGAACTTTTGAAACAGGGCTACCCGGAGGGTAACCCTGTCAGTGCCCAGGGGGAGGAAAATGACGCGAATCGCGTCATAAAAAGGGCAGGGCTCAGTTGCAGGGAGCGGGACAAAAAAAACCACAAACCCCCCTCTGCAAAATGGATGTAAGAGGGCGGGGAGTGGGAGGAACCGGGTGGGATGGAGCTTACTTAAACTCTGCCCACATTGCCCCGGAGACCCGGTAATTCACTTTGAAATCCGGAGTCTCCGGGGCAAAACCGGAGAGTTCCCAGGTATGCTCAGTGCCTCTGTCACTGCTCATCCTATTGCATCCCTAATCAGTGCCTCCCTGTCAAATGGGCATATGCCCAACACATGTTGCAGTTCGCTGATGCTGGTTTAAGTGACATGGGTTTAGGCAACACGTGTTGGGATGGATGCTGGTTCTGAGGGGTGACTTGGACTGGGCCACATCTCACTGTCATCGTACTTCTTAAAGGGATAGTAATGACTCAAAATAAAAGCAGCTCCAGTTAATCTTCATAGCAACTTCACAATATAAGTTAGCGCTACAACGAATAATCAGGAGGTGTGGGATACAAAAGAACACAGGCAATTATAGGTCCACAAAAAACAAATAATATGAGAAAAAAAAAAAAAAACAATTACATAAAATATAATTCAAACTCCGACCTGAATTAAAAGTCGCTAAGCAGTCCTTTAGGGTCCAAAAGAAGCTAAAAAACCAAGGATGGAGATGATTATGAATGGATGATGAGAGGATGGGATGAATCAATGGAGATGATAATAAAACAGTCAATAGTTCCCACTTACTTAGTCCCCTTGTGCTACTGATCCAATGGTAATTCTGTCAATCACCTGACTGGAAAACTAGTAAAACAAGAAAGGAAACAAGCGCACCAAGCAGACAAGAAGGGGTAATAATCTAAATACAGTATTTATTGAAACAATTGTAAATAAAAGCAAATATCAAATGCACTCACATAATCCCCATCTTGGGGTGTAGCATATCAAGGTCTTTTCCCCTATTGGCCACAAGCTGCGTTCCTGTCGCTCCTGGAGGTTTCTCAAAAGGCTGCTGTGCTGATACAACACGTCCGGCCAAATATTGTATCCACTGCCGGCAACAATGTAGCAAAGCCCGAACCACCAATATGGCCGTGTCGGCATATTAACTACACAGGGGCCTAAGGCAGTATTACAAAAGAAATTCTTCCTCTCACTTACGGAGCCATGAGTATTTTTTACTTTAGGGTCTATTTCCTTTACTCTTCTATACAGTGAGTTGATATATGATTGCCTACAGCTACTTCCACATTTATACTATTATTGGTGGTTATACGTTTTGTTGGCCCTGTATGTCTCCCTCAGACATGTTTTTAATTGGTTTTATTATGAGTCACTATATTTCTTGATTAAATTAATAAAATGTGTTTATTTTGGTAGATATCAGTTTGGGTTGTGTGCCTCATTTATGAGCTTTTCATTTTTGGGGATTTCTGTCCCCTCTTGTAGTTAAAGCAGAACTACCACCCAATAATAAGATAGCATCACATCATTGCCCATTTGGCGACTAGCTGCTCAGTAGCGCTAGTCACCAGAATTCTTACCGGATTAAAGAGAAATCTCTATTCTTCATGGACTGACAGCAAGATGGAGCGTGGACATCTTGACCTAGTGACGTCCACGCGCCTGCGCTGTCAGTCCCAGCCGGAGACAAATTGCTCCTAGCAACGCCTCCTAGACCCGGCTGGAAGTGACAGCGCAGGTGCGTGGACGTCACTAGGGCAAGATGTCCACGCTCCGTCTTGCTGTCAGTCCATGAAGACTAGAGATCTCTCTTTAATCCGATAAGAATTCTGGTGACTAGCGCTACTGAGGAGCTAGTCGCCAGATGGGCAATGATGTGATGCTATCTTATTAATGGGTGGTTGTTTCGCTTTAACTATATTTTCTTAAGTATCAGATTGCATCAAGCTATTTAGCTATCATCACCCAAGTGTTTCTATTGTCTGGTGCTAACTGCACCTTCTAAATACAAAGTAACAGGTGGGGTTCCCAAGGCTTCATTCTTGGCCTTCTTCTTTTTTCTCTATTTATAAATGCTGTACCCACAGTTTGCAAAGCAGATGTATGCAGATGACACCATAATCTATGCTGAACATTTAAATGTATCTCAACTAGAAGCCGTATTACAGCATGATTTCTCTGAAGTTGAAAGATGGATAGCAAAGAACAAACTGGTCTTCAAGAATGACGGTCACAATGGTATTTGGTACAAAGAGTAGACTGTATAATCTTCATAGCTGGGAACTCTCTGGTTTTGCCCCAGAGACTCCAGTTTTGACATTGAATTACCATTCCTCCCACTTCCCACCCTCTTCTCAGACTTCCCCTGTCTCTTCAAGATATTTTTTGTTTTAGACATCTCGCCTCCCATTCGCGATTAAGTCCCTCCCCATTTGTGATGTGAATCGCATCACTTCTCTTCCCTCATCGGTACCAGAGGGCCAACCCCAACCAAGAAGCCCCCAGGTATGATAACCTCTGAAATACGCACTTATCCTTTGTAACAGAGTCTAATCATAAATTGGCCCCGTTGGATTCCAACAAATATCTTGGTATGTGGCTTGATCCCAACCTCACTTTTGATGTTTACATTGATAAACTAACATCTAAACTTTATACCAAAATAGTTGCTCTATTTAGAAACAAATCTTGCTTATGTCTGCTGGTAAGAAATCTTGAATCTAGATGTATCCGTCACCTTTCTTGCTTAGTATGCAACCACTTCTCTGAAAAACTACCACACTACCTGAGCAGTATGCTCACTCCAGCTCTCCATACTAACTATAACCTCCACTCCACTGCTAACAACTCACTGAGTATTCCACACTACCTGAGCAGTATGCTCACTCCAGCTCTCCATACTAACTATAACCTCCACTCCAGTGCTGACAATTCACTGTGTATACCACAAAACAAGAGAGAGAGAAGGCGGTCAATTCTGCCTTCGCCTTCAGAGATCCGAAAGCCTGGAATAACCTGCCTCAAACAATCAATTTTCTCCCTTTCTAAAATCCTTGAAAATAACTGCTTCTTTATATCTAGAAACAATATGCAACTGTATATAAATTCTTAGTATATATGTTTGTGTATGTATATATAATGTTTCTCTATGTGTGTAAATATGCAACTCTTTACTGTAAACACTCCAGGAATTACTTGAAAACAAGAGAAATCCCAATGTATTCTTCCTAGTAAAACATTTTCTAAATAAAGTAATAAAACATTATATCCCTGCATGTCTGCTGCTTGCATTTTAGTAAACAGGCCCTGATGGTATGGTATAAAGAATGGTATCTCCCTTAACTCTAGATATGAGCAATTTATCTTTACTTTTTTTTTTTTAATTATTTTATTAACCCTTTGAGTGCCAGAGGAACCACAATGTGTTGAGCACTGCTTCTGGCACTCAAAGGTTTAAGACAACTGCTATTCACAGCACTACCTTTTGTCCACGCTGATAACCTCTAATGTATTATATGGGATGGCTAAGCCTCAGGCTAGTTCTGTACATAGAATGTGATAGTATAAGCGCTACCAGATTGTGATGAAAGATACATCTTAAAGGGATAGTAATATTTAAAATGTAAAAAAATATATGTTGCAGGGTTTATCCCCCTGAGTAAAACAAGGGTACTCCCACTGCTGAGAGATATTTTATTAAAAAATTATAACAGCTCAAACTTGAATTTTTTTAGGTGCAATATCACAGTGGCCAGAAAATTTACAGTGGCTCTGTTGCTACATCATCCTATGGACTGCTCTGGTCTGTAGACCATAAATCTCCATAGGATGGTGTAGTAACAGCACCACTGTAAATTGTCTGGCCACTGTGATATTGCACCTAAAAAATTCAAGTTTGAGCTGTTATAATTTTTTAATAAAATATCTCTCAGTAGTGGGAGTACCCTTGTTTTACTCAGGGGGATAAACCCTACAACATATATTTTTTTACACCTTAAGTATTACTGTGCTTTTAAAGTAGTGGGATTTACTGTATTTTCTTTGCAGCAAAACCACTAAACTATGTGAATATTTTTTTCATAATACACACATACATAACCAGTTGAGGATCAGAGGGTCCTACTGGTCCTCGAGGGGTTAAAGGAATCCAAATGAGATGGGAAAATGAAAATATTGTACCATGTGTGGCTGGCAGATACACTTGTCCTGGGCCCCGTGATTGATGGCATCCCTGATTATAAACAAAAAACTCCTGTGCTGCTTATTTTTATCTCATACAGCTTGGAAAACCAAAACCGAACACATTCCAGTGCATGTTTAGTGTTACTAGCTGTATGTAAGAGAAGTGTTGATATTGCACTCCAGAGATGACACTTTCCAGGTTAATTTCACTAGAAAGCTGCTCTCAACTGCAGAAATGAAAGGTGTACAGAGCCCCACCATCTGGTCACAAAACAGAGCACACAGGGAGGCTAACATACTACTAAGAAATTGGGCAATTCTCGAGCAAACCAACTGTGCCATAGGGAACGAATACAAATTAACCACATCTCGCTGATTTAAATAGGACTTTTAACCCCTTGGATACTAGGTAGGTATCCAACACATTGTGAAGGAATGCATCAGAGATTTTCCTAGTATCCAAGTGGTTAAAGGGATAGTAATGTTTCAAAATAAAAGCATCTCTAATTAATCTACATAGTATTTGATCCATGGAGAGTGTTATTTCAATACTGTGAGAGTTATAGTTCAGTAGTAATTTAATGATAAAGTATCCCCCGCCATTTTTACTGATGTAACACTGCTCACATCAGATAAGCAAGACTGTCTGGATGGATAGCAGAGAGGACCAATGTTCAATTAGAATAAGGAAAAACCTGAAAATCCTGTCAAGGTGGGCAGGGCTTTCATTGTTCTCACAGTAAGAAGATTATCCCTTGCTGTGAGCTGTCCAGTCCCAGGATCAGATTCCACATCTGAGGGGAGGCGGCTTACACTAGGTAAAAGGGGTGGGAGGGGGATACTTTATAATTTAATTAATCTTGAAATACAGCTCTGACAGTATTGAAATAACACTCTCTATGGCCCAAATACTATGAAGATTAATTGGAGCTGCTGTTTTCGTGAAAAATTACTATCCCTTTAAATGCCCCATCACAAGCAATGGGAAGTTTGTTTTCCTACCCTATAGTGCAGTTGCTTCACCCTAGAATAGCTCCAGTTTTATGCTATACATCATCTCCCAGAGGTCTGACAGTATAATTATCTCTGTATCATGACAGCACCCCAGTCCAGTTGTTTTGGAACTGAGATCATAACATGGCACCCAGGAGGTTAACCATTAGACTTGTAAAATAAGAAGAAAATGTGACACAATGCAGAACACACGATCTGAGGTTTATTTTTTTTTTTTTTTACAGGGATTATTTATAGATCGAGTTTATTTTCATTTTCTCTATACAAAGAATGCCAACATTGTTTTAATTTCAAACACGTTTAACCCTTTGAGTGTCTGAGATGTCCCCTTATTATTCCTTCTACAATTGTTGAAGGTTTTATATTTGCAAAAATAATGAAATATGACACTGACTAGTGTAAAAGTCAGTGTAAATGGGCCAGCATTGTGCGCGTTCGGGTAATTTGTACTGCGCGTGACTGCATCAACAGTCTCTACTGAGCATGACTGAATCAGCAGTCTCTACTGTGCATGACTGAATCGGCAGTCTCTACTGCGTATTACTGAATCGACAGTCTCTACTGCGTATGACTGAATCTACTGCGTATAACTGAATCAGCAGTCTCTACTGAGTATGACTGAATCGGCAGTCTCTACTGCGTATGACTGAATCGGCAGTCTCTACTGCGTATAACTGAATCGGCAGTCTCTACTGCGTATGACTGAATCGGCAGTCTCTACTTCGTATGACTGAATCGGCAGTCTCTACTGCGCATGACTGAATCAGCAGTCTCTACTGCGCATGACTGAATCGGCAGTCTCTACTGCGTATGACTGAATCGGCAGTCTCTACTGCACATGACTGAATCGGCAGTCTCTACAGCGTATGACTGAATCGGCAGTTTCTACTGCGTATGACTGAATTGGCAGTCTCTACTGCGTATGACTGAATCGGCAGTCTCTACTGCGCATGACTGAATCGGCAGTCTCTACTGCGTATGACAGAATCGGCAGTCTCTACTGCGTATGACTGAATCGGCAGTCTCTACTGCGTATGACTGAATTGGCAGTCTCTACTGCGTATGACTGAATCGGCAGTCTCTACTGCGTATGACTGAATCGGCAGTCTCTACTGAGCATGACTGAATCGGCAGTCTCTACTGAGTATGACTGAATCGGCAGTCTCTACTGCACATGACTGAATCGGCAGTCTCTACTGCGTATGACTGAATCAGCAGTCTCTACTGCACATGACTGAATCGGCAGTCTCTACTGCGTATGACTGAATCGGCAGTCTCTACTGCACATGACTGAATCGGCAGTCTCTACTGCACATGACTGAATCGGCAGTCTCTACAGCGTATGACTGAATCGGCAGTTTCTACTGCGTATGACTGAATTGGCAGTCTGTACTGAGCATGACTGAATCAGCAGTCTCTACTGCGCATGACTGAATCAGCAGTCTCTACTGCGTATAACTGAATCGGCAGTCTCTACTGCACATGACTGAATCGGCAGTCTCTACAGCGTATGACTGAATCAGCAGTCTCTACTGCGTATAACTGAATCGGCAGTCTCTACTGCACATGACTGAATCAGCAGTCTCTACTGCGTATGACTGAATCGGCAGTTTCTACTGCGCATGACTGAATCGGCAGTCTCTACTGCGTATGACTGAATCGGCAGTTTCTACTGCGTATGTCTGAATCAGCAGTATGTACTGCGTATGACTGAATCGGCAGTCTGTACTGAGCATGACTGAATCGGCAGTCTGTACTGCTCATGACTGAATTGGCAGTCTCTACTGCGCATGACTGAATCGGCAGTCTCTACTGCGCATGACTAAATCGGCAATCTCTACTGCGCATGACTGCATCAACAGTCTCTACTGCGCATGACTGAATCGGCAGTCTCTACTGCACATGACTGCATCAACACTTTCTACTGCGCATGACTACATCGGCAGTCTCTACTGCGCATGACTAGGACAAACATACATCTGGCCTTTTATATTATAGGATGGACATATCTGTGAACTCTCCAGATCTGCCCCAGTTACTCCAGTTTTCAGAGTTAATAGCCAGGTCTACAGAGGCTGATTCTCCAATTTCGGGAGTTCTCAGAAACTCCACCCACTCTCCATCCCATTTTGTCCACTCTCCTCCCATTCTGCTCATTTTCCACCCATTTGCAAGATAACCCCTATCATCCATCTATAAATTATCATCATTATCGCACTAGTTTACTTGCATTTTACGAAAATGTAAGTAGTAATTTAGACAAGGGAATTGCTGATGATGTAATATACTTGGAATCACCAAAAGCCTTTGATACAGTGCCTTACAATAGGTAACTGCTTACATTAAAAGGCTTCGGTTTGGGAGGTGGTATCTGTACATGGATTGAGAACTGGTTAAATGGTAGATGGCAGAGAGTTGTTGTAAATGGAACCTTTCCAACTTGGCCTAAAGTTGTAAATGGGGTGTCACAGGGTTCAGTCCTGGGCCCAATGCTTTTTAATTTGTTTATTAATGATCTAGAAGTGGATATTGAAGCAGTGTCGAAATCTTTGCTGATAACATTAAGCTGTGTAAGGAAAAACACACAGAGGTGGATGTTTTTTTCTCTTCAGAATGATTTAGATAAACGATTGAATGGGCAGAAAAGTGTCAGAAGACATTTAAAAGAGTAGTAACATTTTTTGTGAAAAATATATATATTGCAGGGCTTTTGCTGCTGAGCAAAATTAGGGTTCACCCATTGCTGAGAGATGCATATTTCCAGTGCTATTACAGTTTAAACCCATGTTTTTTTTACATTAGCAGTGCCCTCTAGTGGTCAAATTCCTATTATGTATTGTGTTAGGTTCTAACGGAGAGGTAAGTCAGTGACTTGCAGTTCTCCATAGAATGTGATAGAAACTTCCTGTCAGTTAGAACTATCAGGAAGTAAACACAGTAAATTCACTTCCTGGTTATTTGAACATCTATAAAGTTTCAATAAAATAACTGACAGCAGTGGGAGTGGCCTTGTTTTATTCAGTAGGAAATGCTCTGTAACATGTCTTCATAAAAAACAGGTTAGTGCTGTGTTGTATACCACTGTGGCACTCAAAGACTTGTATTAAAAGTCGGACCTGTAGTGGGGCATCAGGACCCCTCCTGATGCCCCTGCTACTGATTTCCCAGCCAATTTCGCTGGGAGATCAATAGCAGTGACGGAGCAAGAGAGCTCTCCTGCTTCTTGTATACCTGGAGCACCTGGTAGGAGTGGGCTGGATCGGGAATCCCTCTCATGTCAATAAGGGAGGCTTTCCCTCATTGAAGTGAGAGAGTCCTGATCCAGCCCACTACTACCCAGCTCTCACTTTTCGTTTTGTAAGCTGTTGGTTGAGGAGGCAGGGGGCTATCTATCTACTTTATCAATTCATCCATTTGTCTGTCTGTATCTATCTATATATCCATCCGTCTGTGTCTGTCTGTCACTGTATTGACATCTACCACTTCTGCTGGTAGGCTATTCCACTTGTCTACTACCCTCTCAGTGAAGTAAAACTTTCTTACATTACATCTAAACCTGTGTCCTTCTAGTTTTAGACTATGGCCTCTTGTCCTAACAATTTTACTCTTTTGAAATATACTTCCATCCTGTACTTTGTTGAATCCCTTCATGTATTTGAATGTTTCTATCATATCCCCTCTCTCTCTTCTCTCCTCCAAGCTATACATATTCAGATCCTTTAATCTATCCTGATATTTCTTTTCCTGTAGACCAGTCACCATTTTAGTAGCCCTTCTTTGAATTTTCTCTAGAGTATCAATATCCTTCTGGAGATGGGGTCTCCAGTACTGTACACAATATTCTAGGTGAGGACTAACTAGAGATCTGTACAGTGGCATGACTACTTCCCTTTTTCTGCTACTAATGCACCTAGCTATACAACCCAGTGCCCTGTTTGCATTCCCCATCGCTTTATTACATTGCCTGCTTACCTTTAAGTCATTAGAAATAATTACTCCCAAATCCCTTTCCTCTGTTGTCTCTGACAGCACAGTACCCTTAATGGTATATTTTTCCTTTGGATTTGTATGTCCCAAGTGCATTATTTTACATTTATCAACGTTAAAGTGCATCTGCCACACTCTTGACCATTCTTCTAATTTACCTAAATCATTCGCCATTTGGCTTTTTCCCCCTGGAATGTCTACCCTATTGCAGATCTTTGCATCATCTGCAAAAAGGCATACCTTTCCTTGAAGACCTTTTGCAATATCACTAATAAAAATATTAAAAAGAATGGGCCCTAGTACAGATCCCTGAGGTACTACACTAGTAACACTCCTTTCGTCCGAATATTCTCCATTGACTACCACCTTCTGTCTCCTGTCACTCAGCCATTGCCTTATCCATTTCACTATTTTTACATCTAGACCCAAACACTGCAATTTATTTATGAGTCTTCTATGAGGGACAGTGTCAAATGCTTTACTGAAATCTAGATAAGCTATATCTACTGCTCCCCCTTGATCTATTATTTTAGTTACCCAGTCAAAAAAATCTATGAGGTTAGTTTGACATCCATCCATCCATCCATCCGTATGTGTCTATCTGTCTATCTATCTATCTTTCTATCTATAAATATTGTTCAAGAGCAGAGTATGTGACGTCAAATTACCTAAAATTTTTATTTTCTTTTATCACCTTCATCTGTTTTATTACACTTTTATGTCCCTGACAACTAAGTAATTGACTGTCTGAATCCAGGGAGTTTTCTGTCATTGGGTTATTTATGCAGTGCTGCAGGTCTCCCTGGAGTTCTGTATTCTATAGAGGCAGCTTTTCTACATCGTTTCACTGTGTTTTTTACACTCACTCTACCGAATCATATAACTCTCAGTCAGGGACATAAAAGTGTAAAAAAAGGTGAAGAAAAAAAATTGACATTACCCTTCATTATGCCCTTGATAAATGACATTAAAAATGTTAGGGGTGCCCCGAATGTTCTAGATTATGTGTTAGGGGTTCCCTGAGCAAAAAAAATTGAAAACCACTGCCATAGGGAACAAATAAACATTTCCAATGTTTAAATTGTGCATTTAACTTCCTGAATACCAGAGGTCTCCAAATCACTGCGAAACAACAGAAATAGGCTATTTTCATTTACCGTGCCTTAACTGGAGTATTCTTTGGTAATTAAAGGATGTAAACAGACAAGTACACATAGGTACAGTACTTTTGATTTGTGTGTTTTTAGATTCTGTAATGCGTTAAGAACCGGAAAAGTGTGTAATGCACTGCTTTGCAACTCTCTGGTCCTCAAAGGAATAATAAATGATTCACATACTGAGGCCAAGGTACTAAAAAAGAATGAGGGGGAGATGCACTAAAGGGTGATGCCATTACGATTTGTGTAGGGTTGCCACCCAGCCTGTATTTTACCGGCAGGCCGGTAAAAAATTGGCTTCTGTCCAATGTTAAGTCTATGGAGGGAATGCCATGGCCGGTATTTTTTTGAAGAAAAGGTGGCAACCCTAGATTTGTGTCTGGTGATATGCAGCAAGCCTTGGCAATGGAGACACACATCAACATATGCACTAAAAATTAGGGATGCAAGGGGACAGAGAATCAACTCATTAGCTAACCACTGATCAGCTGACTCAGGTAAACAAAGGACTTGCAAGGCATTCTGCAACGGAATGCCTTATGAGTCCTGTGTTTTGCTGAATAGCTTCCCTGCCATTCTCTCATAAGGGAACATTTTCAGTGCTACAAGGGTATGCAATTCACATCCTTATAGCATTGAAAGGGTTAAGAGAGGGCAACTTCTGTCTCTGCCCTTTAGCAGAGACAGCAAATTGTCCTCTGGCTCCATAGAGACCTATAGGAAGATCCCAACATCACCAACCTCAGACTGACAATTTTGGGATTGCTAACTCTGACAGCAGAGGCTGATATCGGAGCCTAGACATATAGCGCGCAGCCACATTAACATATAAACACACCCACATGAATACGACTATGGCTCATTAAACTGCATTTCCATATTCAAACAGGTATTTGTAGAATTTGAACAAAATCAGAAACCTGATTTTAATGGGGGATTTATATACAGTGTGTTGTTACTGTTGAGTAAAACAATGATGCTGACACTGGTGGGAGATGGGTCATTCAAAAGTGCTAACAACTCAAACTTTTTGAAAAAAATCAACTGTAGCAACAGCACCAACTAGTGTTGAAGGCAGTTTTTTTTCCTGTTGCTCTCTTGAGTCTAAGGGTCGTATGTTCAAAAGAGTGGAGTGGAGGAGTTCTGGGGCAAACTATTTTCACTATAGAGGAGAGCCAAAAACTCCAAAAATTCCCATTGATATGCATTTTTATTTTAACCCCTTGAATGCTAGAACGGCCTCCAACACATTGCATCTAAGGGGTTTAAATTCTCATTTAAATCAATGTTTTGCCCCATTTCTCTTCCACTATTCTTTTGAACATACAGCACTAAGCTTAAAACATCACCCCATGGGGACCTTAATTGAAAACTGTAGTTTAAAGGGATAGTAATACTTAAAATGTAAAAAAAAATATGTTGTAGGGTTTATCCCCCCGAGTAAAACAAGAGTACTCCCACTGCTGAAAGGTGTTTCATTCAAAAGTTATTAATTTTCAAAGTTGAATTTTTTAGGTACAATATCACAGTGGCCTGAAATTGTACAGTGGCGCTGTTGCTACACCATCCTATGGAGATTTATCCATAGGATCGTGTCGCAACAGCGCCACTGTACAATTTCAGGCCACTTTGATATTGCACCTAAAATTTGATATTGCACTGAGTTCTATTTTCTGTAGGTAGTGGTTATGCTGGGTCCTGTGCAGTCTTCCGTTTCCAGCACGAAGCTGATAACTCCACACTCCACATGTACTTCAGGACGTACTGAGGTGACCTCAGTGAACCCAGAACAGAAGTGCATGTGGAGACAGTGCGGAGCCATCATATTAAGGTTGAAACGGAAGACTGCGCGGGACTCAGCATAACCACTACACTCTGGAGACACCAGCTGCATGGTGGAGGCCAATACAGTTTTTTTCCAGGGCTGCTTTGTATTTCCAGTCCAGCACTGTGTACCGGTACTGCAAAGCACAAGATTAGGCATTACTGGCCTACTAGTTCTGGGGGGTTATGCACTAAGGTGTGATAAAGAGGTGATAAAGTGGTGATAACTTCTCCAGTGATATCACTTCTCTAGTTCCTATGTTCTTCTATGAAGCCTATGCACTAAGATGTCCAAAGTTGGAGATCTTAGTGCATTTGCTCCATACAATAACACAGGAATTGGAGAAGTGATATCACTGGAGAAGTTATTACCACTTTACCACTGGCCTTAGTGCATAACCCCCCAGGTGTGCTAGTAAATAGGTAAAAAAATAGTTTAAAACAAATCTCAGTCAGTCAGCATTTGGACCACGTGCCGTACGTTGGTCTCCCCTGCTTTAGACAGTTAACCTTTTGAGTGCAAAAAGGTGCACAACAAAAACAAATTGCACAACCCTCTGATATTTAAAGGGTTAACTGAAATGAATAAATGTTTTTACTAAAACTTTTTCCTCATATTGATTTTGAAACCAACCAACCAAAGGCTTTCCAGCTGTTCAGGACTACTATTCCCTTCATCTCCAGACAGACAATACTTGGATGATGCTGATGGGAATTGTGGTTCTGAATAGCTGGAGAGCCTCAGTTTGCCCATACCTGATGCAGAATGCAGTTTTCATACAAACATTAGTATCCTATAACATAATGTGGTAGAATGCGTCGCTCACTGTGAGCTGTGACCGCACATGCGCAGTACAGAGTCTCTACTGTGCACATGTGGTTTCACATACAGGGAGCTTTGCTGTGAGCCGTCTGGAGCTCCCCGCTAAGGAGCAGCGCGTTCGGCGAGTCTCTACTGTGCATGACTGCAGTCATGCACAGTACAGCCTCGGTGAACGTGCTGCCCCGCTCCGGTCAGCTCGCTTCCTGTCTCTGCTCCCGGCTCCGGGGCAGCAGCCGGGGCAGCTGGGTGCACTTTAGCCCGTGTATATGGGCTTTCATACTAGCTGTGAATATTTTCTCATACAGCAGAGTGCTCATGGTATAGAAAGCCATCTAAAGTTGTGTATGTGTTATGTTCAGGGGAAGTCATTAGCATCTAAGGTGTTATTGTGTACAGGGGTCGTATATAATTTTTCATCAGAAAAATTTAGCTTATATGGATTTCCTACAGAGCAGGACAATGGTAAACCTCCCGCTGAGAAACTTTTCATACAAGTTATCACAGGTCAAACATATTTATTTTTTTTTATTAAACTGTTAGCAACAGCACCAACCAAAAGGCTATTTTTTTATAATATACCTTTGGGAGAGCTCGAGTCATAGGCTACGGCTCATTATAGTAAGTGATAGGAACAATACTGCAGGTTATCTAAAAAAGACAAAACAAATACAAATAAAAAAAAGTAAGTGTTAATACAATTTGAATAAAACACCTCCTACCAGCAAAAGTCCTAAAGCCATTTTTATATATATATAAAAAAAAGATTACTACTTAATTAAGTTACCATGGAACATGGAGTAACTACAACCTACTGGGTCCTGGAGTAAGACAGCCCCCCCATGGTCTGCAGCAAGTATGAATAAACCTGAGATACAGATGTTATCTAAAGTCCTGGAGCAAGTTTGAATCACCTCTCTGCTGCTACTCAAGGTAAATGAACAAAATGGAATGGACGAACGGACGCTATTCTTATTGTACTGGCTAGCAGCAGCCAGATGTGATGAAGTCAGCAGCTGCAACCTATGATAGGAAATTGGCCTGATTGTAAGGTGGGTCTCAGTATAGTGCAGTACTGATAGGCCACTTTGGATGCTGGGCCCCATCATAACTGCGCCCTCTGCCTTTACACGCCCGCCAGAGAGAGAACAATTGTGTACATAGACACAGCACTTACACGTATGAGTGTTAGCAAGTAAATAAAGTAAAAATGAAACTGTCAAGAGAACAATTAAAAGAAAACACATGATTACAAATTAGATTGTAAGCTCCTTGGGACAGGGTCCCTTTCCCAATGTATGATTCCCTTTGTTGTACTTTCCCCTACACTTATAATACAATGATCATAGGCGTGCGCACAGGGTGTGCCGGGTGTGCCTAGGCACACCCTAATTGGCCCCGTGCTCACTGGCTTTTCAGAAGTTAAATGGCTGTTTCCGTATATTAATGCGGCTGCGGCACCGGCTTTATACCTTAGCTGCTTGCCACAGCTATCTGCTGCTGACTGCTGTGCTCGGGGAGACCAAGGGGGCGGGACAAGCACTCGGGCTCAAACGCTGCAAAACCCTGCATGAGCCTTCCCTCCTTTGTTGCGGCGCTTAGAGGAAGTGATGTCACTCCCTTTCAGTGCTCGTTACCTTGGGGGAAGGTGTCAGCAGCGGGTGAGGAGGCTGCAGGCACTGGCACTGACTCAGCTGTGAGACAGACACCCACAACTTCGCAACTTAGATACTATGCGCAGACTGCAGACAGAGGCAGCTGAAGCACAGACAGGAGGCACAGGCAGCACTGTCTTTAGTGGTCTTAACTAGTGTTGAGCGAGCATGCTCGGCCGATGCTCGGATCGGCTCGAGCATCGCTCTGCTCGGCACATGGCGGTACTCGTACGAGTACCGCATGTGCTCGCCCGCCATGTTCGGGTCTCCTCCCCGCACGTTTTGCGGCTGCTGCGCAGCCAATAAACGTGCAGGGAGGCTCTGACATCGGTGTAATGCCAGCAGCCATGTTGGCTGCTGGCATTACACTGATTGGCTGGCCAGAACCCGTGGTCAGGTGCTGTATAGCACCTGACCATCGAGTTCGGCTCAGTCTGAGCCAGGGAGAGCTGAGGATAGGAAGGGAAAGGCAGTGTAGGGAGGAAAAAAAAAAAAATGTGACAAAAAAGAACCAAAAGTCCTTTTTAGGACTACTGTGTGTGGGGGCAGCAGGTTATTTTGTGTGTGGGGAAAAAAAAAAAAAAAAAAAAAAAAAAAATATTCTGTTTAGTGTGAAAAGTTGCAGATTAGAGCACATTCTGTTTAGTGTGCACAGTTGCAGATTAGAGCACATTCTGTTTAGTGTGCAAAGTTGCAGATTAGAGCACATTCTGTTTAGTGTGCAAAGTTGCAGATTAGAGCACATTCTGTTTAGTGTGCAAAGTTGCAGATTAGAGCACATTCTGTTAAGTCTTCAAACTAAAATATCAAAGTCACGTATTCCATTCAGTGTGCGTCGCCGCAGTTTAGCAGCACATTCTGAGTACTGTGCAGAGTTGCAGAATAGGAAGAAATACTGTTAAGTCTTCAAACTAAAATATCAAAGTCACATATTCCATTCAGTGTGCTTCGCCGCAGTTTAGCAGCACATTCTGTGTACTGTGCAGAGTTGCAGAATAGGAAGAAATACTGTTAAGTCTTCAAACTAAAATATCAAAGTCACATATTCCATTCAGTGTGCGTCGCCGCAGTTTAGCAGCACATTCTGTGTACTGTGCAGAGTTGCAGAATAGGAAGAAATACTGTAAAGTCTTCAAACTGTAAAATATCAAAGTCACATATTCCATTCAGTGTGCTTCGCCGCAGTTTAGCAGCACATTCTGTGTACTGTGCAGAGTTGCAGAATAGGAAGAAATACTGTTAAGTTTTCAAACTCAAATATTAAAGTCACATATTCCATTCTGTGTGTGTCACCGCAGTTTAGCAGCCTATTCTGTGTACTCTGCACAGTTGCAGAATAGGAAGAAATACTGTTAAGTCTTCAAACTAAAATATCAAAGTCACATATTCCATTCAGTGTGTTTCACCGCAGTTTAGCAGCCTTTTCTGTGTACTCTGCAGAGTTGCAGAATAATAAGAAATACTGTTAAGTTTTCAAACTAAAATATTAAAGTCACATATTCCATTCAGTGTGTTTCACCGCCGTTTAACAGCCTATTCTGTGTACTCTGTACAGTTGCAGAATAATAAGAAATACTGTTAAGTTTTCAAACTCAAATATTAAAGTCACATATTCCATTCAGTGTGTTTCACCGCCGTTTAACAGCCTATTCTGTGTACTCTGTACAGTTGCAGAATAATAAGAAATACTGTTAAGTTTTCAAACTCAAATATTAAAGTCACATATTCCATTCAGTGTGTTTCACCGCCGTTTAACAGCCTATTCTGTGTACTCTGTACAGTTGCAGAATAATAAGAAATACTGTTAAGTTTTCAAACTCAAATATTAAAGTCACATATTCCATTCAGTGTGTTTCACCGCCGTTTAACAGCCTATTCTGTGTACTCTGTACAGTTGCAGAATAATAAGAAATACTGTTAAGTTTTCAAACTCAAATATTAAAGTCACATATTCCATTCAGTGTGTTTCACCGCCGTTTAACAGCCTATTCTGTGTACTCTGTACAGTTGCAGAATAATAAGAAATACTGTTAAGTTTTCAAACTCAAATATTAAAGTCACATATTCCATTCAGTGTGTTTCACCGCAGTTTAGCAGCCTTTTCTGTGTACTCTGCAGAGTTGCAGAATAATAAGAAATACTGTTAAGTTTTCAAACTCAAATATTAAAGTCACATATTCCATTCAGTGTGTTTCACCGCCGTTTAACAGCCTATTCTGTGTACTCTGTACAGTTGCAGAATAATAAGAAATACTGTTAAGTTTTCAAACTCAAATATTAAAGTCACATATTCCATTCAGTGTGTTTCACCGCCGTTTAACAGCCTATTCTGTGTACTCTGTACAGTTGCAGAATAATAAGAAATACTGTTAAGTTTTCAAACTCAAATATTAAAGTCACATATTCCATTCAGTGTGTTTCACCGCCGTTTAACAGCCTATTCTGTGTACTCTGTACAGTTGCAGAATAATAAGAAATACTGTTAAGTTTTCAAACTCAAATATTAAAGTCACATATTCCATTCAGTGTGTTTCACCGCCGTTTAACAGCCTATTCTGTGTACTCTGTACAGTTGCAGAATAATAAGAAATACTGTTAAGTTTTCAAACTCAAATATTAAAGTCACATA
Organism: Rhinophrynus dorsalis; assembly: GCA_037306005.1. Taxonomy (NCBI): domain Eukaryota; kingdom Metazoa; phylum Chordata; class Amphibia; order Anura; family Rhinophrynidae; genus Rhinophrynus; species Rhinophrynus dorsalis. The sequence continues at coordinate 366,266,753 of CM074724.1, read as the reverse complement.
TTCCATTCAGTGTGTTTCACCGCCGTTTAACAGCCTATTCTGTGTACTCTGTACAGTTGCAGAATAATAAGAAATACTGTTAAGTTTTCAAACTCAAATATTAAAGTCACATATTCCATTCAGTGTGTTTCACCGCAGTTTAGCAGCCTTTTCTGTGTACTCTGCAGAGTTGCAGAATAATAAGAAATACTGTTAAGTTTTCAAACTCAAATATTAAAGTCACATATTCCATTCAGTGTGTTTCACCGCCGTTTAACAGCCTATTCTGTGTACTCTGTACAGTTGCAGAATAATAAGAAATACTGTTAAGTTTTCAAACTCAAATATTAAAGTCACATATTCCATTCAGTGTGTTTCACCGCCGTTTAACAGCCTATTCTGTGTACTCTGTACAGTTGCAGAATAATAAGAAATACTGTTAAGTTTTCAAACTCAAATATTAAAGTCACATATTCCATTCAGTGTGTTTCACCGCCGTTTAACAGCCTATTCTGTGTACTCTGTACAGTTGCAGAATAATAAGAAATACTGTTAAGTTTTCAAACTCAAATATTAAAGTCACATATTCCATTCAGTGTGTTTCACCGCCGTTTAACAGCCTATTCTGTGTACTCTGTACAGTTGCAGAATAATAAGAAATACTGTTAAGTTTTCAAACTCAAATATTAAAGTCACATATTCTGTGTAAGATGAAGAAGGCGGGTAAAAAGGGACGGGGAAGTGGACGTGATCCTGAAAGTTCAGGGCGCGGGTCAGGACGCGGAGAAACTGTGCCTGGTGCCAGAGCACAAGAAAGAAAGACATCCACCATACCTAGCTTCATGTGTAATTTTACAGGGCGTCGCAGGACATCACTCTCGAGGTCCGACCACTGCGAACAGGTGGTCGGTTGGATGACAGCTGATACTGCTTCCAGTCGGTTAAGCACCACCCTGTCTTCCACCAAGTCCACTCTCAGTAGCCAAGAGTCTGGTCAACATAATCCTCACTCTGATCATCCTTCCTCCCACCATACACGGTCTGGTCAAAGAAGTGATCCCACACTGGGATATAGTGAGGAGCTCGTCTCATCACCAATCCTTCATTTGACCCTCTCTCCAAGCACGCTTGCAGAGGAACATGACATCTTGTGCCCTGATTCACAACCTCTAGAGGCTACCCAATCTCAAGAAGATGACAGATGTGAACGGCATTTAAGGTCAAAGGAAGTAGTGGATGATGATGATGATGATGAGACACAGTTGCCATTAAATCAATCACTATTTCCGTCTCAAGACCTTGTTGAGGAGAATGTTATACAGTTGTCAATGACTGAGTATGTGGTGGGATCAAGACTTGAGGAGGATGATCAGAGTGAGGAAGTGGAGGAGGACTTGGTGGACGATGAGGTGACTGACCCCACCTGGGAAGGTGTAGAGCCGAGCGATTACAGCAGTCCTGAGGGTGAGCCATCTGCAGCACCGCAACAGGCTGGAAGAGGCAGTGGTGTGGCTACAGAAAGAAGGCGGACCGCACCAAACCGGCCCGCAAATGTTCCACGGAGCACCCCCTTGCGTAAATCTACCTTGCCAAGGGGTAGGTGTTCCGCGGTATGGCGTTTTTTTAAGGAAAGTGCGGACGACAAAAGAATTGTAGTTTGCAACCTGTGCCACACCAGAATGAGCCGAGGCATGAACACTAGAAACCTCACCACCACCAGCATGATCCGACACATGGCATCCAAGCACCGTAGTAAGTGGGAGGAACGCCTGGATCGCCCATCTGTGTCTGCAGGCCACACCACTGCCTCCTCTTCCCCTGTTTTCGGTGCCGGCCAATCGCCTGTTGAAGGCGCAGGCCCGCATACCTCCCGCCCTGCACCTGTAGCATCTGAAGCACCATCAGCGACCACATCCACTTCCCTGTCCCAGCACAGCGTCCAAATGTCGTTACCCCAGGCATTTGAGCGCAAGAGAAAGTACCCAGCCACCCACCCACAGGCCATAGCACTAACCTCACACCTTTCAAAATTACTGGCCATCGAAATGCTGCCATTTAGGCTTGTGGACACTGAGTCCTTCCGCAGCCTGATGGCAGCAGCTGTCCCTCGGTACGCGGTCCCCAGCCGCCACTACTTTTCCCGGTGTGCCATCCCCGCATTACACCACCATGTGTCCCGTAACATCACCCGTGCCCTGACCAACGCAGTTACTGGGAAGGTCCACTTAACGACTGACACATGGACAAGTGCTTGTGGCCAGGGACGCTACATTTCCCTGACGGCACACTGGGTGAATGTCGTGGAGGCTGGGAGCGACTCGGACCCTGGGATGGCACGGGTGCTACCCACGCCGAGGATTGCGGGCCCTACCTCCATCAGGGTTTCCACCAGCACCTACGTTATTGGCTCCTCCTCCTCCGTTTCCACCTCCGAATTCTCTACACACACCGCCACTCCCCCATCAGCCAGTAGCTGGAAGCAGTGTAGCACTGCAGTGGGGAAGCGTCAACAGGCCGTGCTGAAGCTGATCTGCCTTGGGGACAAACAGCACACGGCCTCAGAGCTGTTGCAGGGGATTAGTCACCAGACCGAGCAGTGGCTCTCGCCACTCAACCTGCAACCAGGCATGGTTGTGTGTGATAATGGGCGTAACTTGGTGGCAGCTTTGGAGCTCGGCAAGCTCACACACGTACCATGCCTAGCGCATGTATTTAATTTAGTGGTGCAGCGATTTCTAAAAACCTACCCCAATGTGCATGATCTCTTGACCAAGGTGCGCCGCGTGTGTGCACATTTCCGTAAGTCATCAACAGCTTCAGCCGGCCTGTTGAAGCTGCAGCAGCGCTTACAATTGCCAGCTCACCGGCTGCTGTGTGACGTGAGCACGCGCTGGAACTCCACCTTCCACATGTTGGCCCGGCTTTGTGAGCAGCAGAGGGCAGTAGTGGAGTACCAGCTGTTACACGGTCGTCGCCTCTCCGTTCAACTTCCTGTAATCAGAAGTGAGGAGTGGGAATGGATGTCAGACCTCTGTGAGGTTTTACGCAATTTTGAGGAATCGACACAGATGGTGAGCGGCGATAACGCTATTATCAGTGTAACCATCCCACTTCTGTGTCTACTGAAACGCTCGCTGCTCACAATTAAAACCGACGCTTTGCATGTGGAAGAGGTGGAAATGGGGGAGGAAGAGCTTACACAAGGTGATAGCCAGAGCACCCTCACTTCGTCTTCTCAGCGACAATTGGAGGAGGCGGAGGAGGAGGAGGAGGAGGAGGAGGAAGACACGGTTGCCTCCGCTACAGAGGGTAGCCATGGAACTTTAGTTCCATCTCTTCAGCGTGGGTGGGCAGAAGAGGAGGAAGAGGATGAGGAGATTGAGAGTCATCCTCCTGGTGAGGACAGCGAAATCTTGACTGTTGGTACTCTGGCACACATGGCTGACTTTATGTTAGGCTGCCTTTCCCGTGACCCACGCGTTGTACGCATTTTAGACAACACGGATTACTGGGTGTTCACCCTTCTGGACCCCCGCTACAAAGAGAATTTCTCATCTCTCATTCCTCCGGTGGAGAGGACAAGCAAAATGGTGCAATACCAGAAGGTTGTTGTTGAAAAATTGCTCCAAAATTTTCCATCTGACAACGCTGGCGGCAGAGTACGTGCTACCTTGGCCAACCGAGAAGGGGAGAAAAGGGGAGCACACAGCAGTTCCGAGAAAGGCAGGGCAACACTCTCCAAGGCGTGGGACACCTTCATGACACCCCGCCAGCACCCTCACCCTGATGCGCAGCCTAGTGTCACAAGGAGGGAAAAGTTTTGGAAGATGGTGAAGGAGTACGTAGCAGACCGTGTCAGCGTCCTCAATGATCCCTCTGTGCCTTACAACTACTGGGTGTCCAAGCTGGACACGTGGTATGAACTGGCACTCTACGCCTTGGAGGTGCTGGCCTGCCCTGCCGCCAGCGTTCTGTCTGAGCGGGTATTTAGTGCTGCTGGTGGCATCATAACAGATAAGCGTATCCGCCTTTCCACCGACAATGCTGATAGGTTGACACTTATAAAAATGAACAAGGCCTGGATTTCCCCTGACTTCTCCACTCCACTGGAGGAAAGCCCCGGGGGAACATAAACTCACTTTATATATGTTATTTACAATGATGGGAATACTCTGTATTCCCATTCACCCCTTCCACCCAAAAAACGGGTATATGGTTGACTCTTAATCTTCTCATCCTCCTCCTCCTCTTCCATATGCCCTGGGATATAATTTTTATATAGGGCCAGCTCACCAGCGTGCCCTGGGATATAATTTTTATATAGGGCCAGCTCACCAGCGGGCCCTGTGATATAATTTTTATATAGGGCCAGCTCACCAGCGGGCCCTGTTTGACAATTTTTATATAGGTCAGCTCACCAGCGGGCCTTCTCATATAATGTTTTATTGGGTCAGCTCTCTAGCGGGCCCTCTCATATAATGTTTTATAGCGTCAGCTCACTAGCGGGCCTTCGCATATAATGTTTAGGATGGTCAGCTCTGCAGCAGACCCTCACCCATAATGTTTTAGATGGTCAGCTCAGCGCACGTTTCCATCTTAATCATGGCCTCAGTTCTGAAAATCAAGGAAATTTTTGGGAGAATTTGCCTCTGCGCACGTTTCCCTCTTAATCATGGCCTCAGTTCTGAAAATCAAGGAAATTTTTGGGAGAATTTGCCTCTGCGCACGTTTCCCTCTTAATCATGGCCTCACTTCCGAAAATCAAGGAAATTTTTGGGATAATTTGCAGATGATATACAAGTAAATATACAGCAAATATTGTTTGGTAACAATTTTTCGCCTAAAGTCGTTTTTATTTTCCTTTTTGTGTGTTTTATGGTCAGTCTGTAAAAATGGCGTACTACGGGCGAAAGATCGTTCCCAGCAGCGATGTTGGAGTCCAAGGTGCATCCAGACATCCTCCCTATGCTGTCCCTGAACCATTTCTGTAGTGTTTCCATCTTTTTCTGCCCTTTTCCTATGGACCAGGCACCCTCCCCTCATCAGAGCAGGGGGTGCCTGGTGTAATGCTCGAGTCCTCCCATTGACTTCAATGGGGCTCGGATGCTCGGCCGAGCACTCGAGCCTCAGGGGGTGCTCGGTCAGAGCACCCGAACATCCGAGCATTGGGGTGCTCGCTCATCACTAGTCTTAACTATGGATGATTTTGTGAACATTTTTTTTTTTGATTAGTGTAATAGCTTTTCTGGTTTGCTTACTTGTTTCATCTGTTTGTTGATAACTTATAATATGCTTGCTTATGCATTTCAGATTAAAGTGTTTTATAATTTATTATTATATATTTTAAACAATATTGAAATGTGTGCGTGTGAAAGATAGCTTACACCTAATCTTTTATTTAGCACACACACATATATATATATATATATATATATATATATATATATATATACACACGTGCGCGCGCATGTGTGTATTTGTGCTTTTGGGTGCACTCCCTAATGCAATTGGCTGCGCACGCCTCTGACAATGATCACACTTTAGCCTGATGCTCTTAACCCAGTCCTGCATTTGTGTATTGTACTATTACTAATTCTGTGAAGTGCTGTGTATATGAAAGGCGGTATATAAATAAATAACGCACACATTAAACCCTTTGAATGCCAGAGGGGTATGCAGCGCACCCCTGGCATGCAAATGGTTAAAAGAAGCCTTGTTATAGACAAAGACACACTTAGGAAAACCACACAGTGCAGGGCTGCGCTGGTTTCTGTGCAGTTTCACAGAACAGCAGGTTTATAACCCTTTGAGTGCCAGAGGGGTATGCAACGCATTGCAAAGCAAAGCGTTGCGTACCCCTCTGACACTCAAAGGGATAAACTTACTGCTTTACAATGGTGAAATGTGGGAATATGCACTGATTCGAGATAATCTCTTCATTGAGTTAAACTCTCCAGTTACAATATAAATGAGCCTATGCACTACGATCTCTTAAATTGGGAGATGTTAGTGAACGGGCTGAACATTGCAGAGTTTATCTCACTGACGATTTTAATTAACCTTAGTGCATAACCCCCCCGGTCACCTTATGTATGGCTATTTCTTCACAATATGTTGAAGACCCCTATAACAATCAAGGGGTTAAAATACCCATTAAAATTAATGGTCATTTGTATTTGCCCATTATGGTACAATTAGTTTGCCCCAGAATTGCTCCATTTTCACTATTACTCATAGAGGGAGGCATGTCTGAGTATGATTCTGTTCTAAATCAGGATGATTTCCTATGCATGCCTAACACACTTACTAAGCTTATACCAAATATTCTCACCCCATACTCCACTTGGGTCCCAGAAAGAACAATGTAGCAATCTACGGGTATTTCTTTTTTCTATGGTATATGTAATGCTATGTATTAAACAAGAGGACATGGTGTACCTATTTCCTTTGCCTACTAAGAACCAGGAGCAAGGTGCTTGCTGGCATTAACCCTTTGCATACTTTTCTAGCACTCAAAGAGTCCAAACAAGGATGGGCAATATGAAGTCCTGCAGTTGTTGCCAAACTACATATTCCATCATTCCCCTCAGCCAGCAGCATCTCTCCCAACATTTCAAATGGCCAAAGAAGGACACTTGTGTTTTAGGTTGTGATACTGTGGATGTGGCTGGTGGGAGGGGCATGACCAAGGATTTTTAGTGAATTTCAAGGCCTATTACCACTCATTGTGCAACTGAATAAATGATTTAGAGCAAGACCAAAGTGTTTGACTTACACAGACTAATGTATAAACATATATACTTAAGTCTATACAAACTTTAATGTGATTTTTATTGCTGTTGAACAACGTGATACACTTATATACACACCACACAGTCTTATCTTCTAAAAAAAGAGACAACAGGGTGGGAAAGAGGGATCTGGGTCTCAAAGAGGGACTGTTCCACCTAAAGAGGGTCACTTAGGAAGTGTGCAACAGTTAGGGGGTATGATGGGAGTCTGGCAACAACTGTGTGGTCTCACATTGCCCACCCCTGCATTAACCCATTGAGTGCTAAAAAGCTTCACAACCACATTGCTCCAAAATGAGTTGCGTACCCCTCTGCCTCTCAAAGGGTTGACGACAACACAGTGTGTGCGCTGTATGCAGTATAGTGATCATACGCATTAGTGCATACAAGGGGGTGCAGCACCAGGAGTCAGTGACTAACACTAACAGACCTGAACTGGTACATTAACCCCGCAGCCTTTCTGAGGCAAACCAACTGCACCCCAGGGAACAAATAAAAATTCCCCAAAAATTAAAAAAGGCTTAAAACATTTTAACACTCTGAGTGCCAGAGGGGTGCCCAACGCATTGGTCCACAATGCATTGCGTACCCCTCTGGCACTCAAAGGGTTAACCCCCTGCATGCTAGAGAGGTCTCCATAGCATTGCGGTGCCCCATTTAATTAAATTGTTAGCTCTTTGGGGCAGGGTCCCCTTCCCAACGTATGATTCGTTTGGTTGCCCTCACCCCCTGTTAATAATGCAGTGACCACACTAAAACCCTTTGAGTGCCAAAAAAGTATCCAAAACACTGAGCTGGCTACCTCTTTGGCACTCAAAAAGTTAACCTGATGCTCTTATCCATGTCCTGGATTTTTGTATTGTACTATTACTAATTATATAAAGCCATGTGTACATGTATGGAGCTATACAGATAAAGATGCATACATTTACATCACAGGGAGTTATTTGTCTCTTTTGGTGCAGCTGGTCTGCAAAAGAATTTCTCCAATTTTCTCTTTATACATATGTCCCTGTGTTATTTCCCAAATACACATTCTTCTCCCCCCCCTCCACATGCTCCCCCCCACCACCTCCCCTTCTTCTTGCCTTCACTCTCATTAATCTATTTTTTTCTCTAACACCCTCAGGTCTCTCCTCCAGTGTATCCAACCCACCACCTCTCATGTTTCACCTGACATGATTGTGTAATTCTGTCCATTGTTTCTGTTGATTCCTAATTTATCCTCTCCCGCTTCTTCTTCTTAAAGTAATACCTCCTAATAATAACCCCCACTTACTTTACCATGACCAGACAATCCTTATGGTCCATATTAATTTGCCCACGTGCCTTTGTGAAAGAAATAACATTTTCATTTATTTCTGGATGTTATCTATGGAGAATGTTAACCCTTTGAGTGCCAGGGGGTACTCAATGCATTACAAAGAAATGTGTTGCGTACCACCTGGCACTCAAAGGGTCAAAATACTCTTCTAAGGAGAACTTTGAAATAAATTTTGCCTCAGCGAAGCAAAATTGTTTCTGTGAACTCTAACACTATAGCCAGCTATCTGACCGTAAAAGGGCTAGAATTGTTTCAAAATAACATAAGCTACAATTGTTCCTTATAGTTCATACAATTGCTCTCCGACGCTGACACTGTTCATATCTTTATAGTTTCAATTAAATGATATTATAAAGGGTCCCTTTTCAGTAGTGTAAGCTACCTCCCCTCAGATCTCAAATCCGGTCATTGGACCAGACAGATTGCAACAAGGGGCAATCTTCCTTCTGTCAGTATAAGGAAAACCCTGTCCTGCTTGTCAACGGAGGGCAGGTTTTCCCTGACACTGACTGAAGATTGTCCCTCGTGGTGATCCCCTTTCAGCTCTGCGGCAAGAAGACTGACGTAGGTAAAAGGGGCAGGAGGGGGGCAATTTATAATAAAATTTCATTGAAACTATAGAGATATGAACAGTGCCAACGTTGGAGAGCAATAGTATCAACTATAAGTAACAATCGTAGGTTGTGTTCTCTTGAAACTTTACTAGCCCTTTAATACATATGACATATAGTCACAGTAAAGGGGAAGCAAGAGACTGGTAAAGTAAATGTGACACCCTTATTGGCTAACCAATAAATACAGTCAGCCAATAAAGTTATCATATTTACTCTGCCAGTCTCCTGCTTTTTCTACATCTCTACCTCCCTTTCACTATATTAACCACCTAAAGGAATACATGACGTACTATGACTGTCATGGTCCTTAAATACGTAAAGGGATAGTAATACTTTATTATTACTATCCCTCATATTGTAGATATTTGCAAAATAAGTTAATAGCCTTTATGGTTTGAGAGATAACCGAAGGCAAATTTCCCCCTCCCTCCCCCTTCCCTGAAGTCAGTGTTGTGCTGACTGCAGGGATATCCGGTCTGACTTTCATCATGTGGCTCAGCAGCAGAGCCGTGATTGTGTTAGTGACAAAGTATTATTTCACTGAAGACCATTTCCGTGAAATAATTTTTTGTCACTAACGGGATCACGGCTCAGCTGCAGAGCCGCAAGCCTGTCGTACAACATACTTCCCCTGCAGTCAGTACAACGCTTACTTCAGGGAAGGGGGAGGGAGGGGGAACTTTGCCTTTGGTTATCTCTCAAACCATAAAGGTTTGAGAGATGAACCTGAGGGCTATTAACTTATTTTGCAAATATCTACAATATGAGAGATAGTAATAAAAAAGTATTACTATCCCTTTAAGGACCGATGATGGTCATAGTACGTCACATACTTTTTACTTACAGTGCTCCACCATTATTCAAGACAGAACATTTTCAATCAGTCTTGGATGTCATGTCCATGGAGGCAGATAGAGACAGTTGCTGGTAGTTTTAAACTGAAGTAGGCAGAGTGCATGGGCATATTTAACTCTTTAAGGACACACCTCTGGTCCTTAAAGAGTTAAGATTACCATGTGCACTGAGTAGAGTATGACGCCTGTGGTCCCGCTAGTAATTCTCATGTCTGCCTCCATGAACCTAACATCCAGGCTTGATTGAAGATATCACCTCTTCAACAAAAGCACAAAAGCAAAAATCATAGTATTCATGCTTTCATGGCCCTGGAGTGTGTATGTGTCTGTGGTGGGTAAGGTGAAGACATGTCCCTTATAGCCCAGGACAGTCCCGGATTTTAAATATGTGTCCCTTGTACTGGGCAGTTCCCTTCTGGGACAATACAAAGTCCCGGAATGAAAACTCCAGAGCACAGAGTTCTAACACTAGAAGGATATCTGCCCATTGCCTACTGTGGAAGTGATAACTCTGCTGGACTACAAGAAAATGGCTTCCACACAGAGTTCTAACACTAGAGAGAGAACTGAGACTTGATCCTGACTCCAAACAGGAGCTGTGATGCAATTTTGTTGTAATGTAATGCAATGCTAGTTTAAGGCTTTGCGTGTGATGTACATTAACTTGTGGCCTACCACAGGCATTACTTTCTGTTGCAGTAGTCAGTTCTCAGTTCTCCCTGTAGTGTTTAGAACTCAGTGGTGCACTCTTCTCTCCGCAGTGTCCCTGAATGGCAGAATTGAAATGTGGTCACCCTAGCGGTGGGGTTCATAATTAGGTGTTATTGCTCCATTAAGGTCTTGTTCACAGTTCTCTCATCCTACAAATTAAACTCAGGGAGAGGTGCACACTTTAATCATCCAGCCCACGTAACTATCAGCACTACTTCATTGTCACCCATATATGCCAGACTGTGATTTGAATGTTCTGAAGAGCATGGCAACAATTTCCTTACCTAAATTAATGACTTGCATGGTGGTCCTATAGGCCCCTATAAATCCCTGGTGATTATCTCTAGTTGCCAGGGCGATACAGCAAGCTGTTTCTTGTTCCTCATCACCATCAGATGACTGTACACAGTGACACTGGCACAGTCACCCATGGACAACCCTGTCCAACTCAAGTTTTCCCTCCTGCATTCACTTTCTCTATGGATTCTTCTCCTTCCTATTTCTCAATATCCTTCCCAGTTTTTTTTCACACTTATTCCCATATTTTATTGTACCTCCAAATCTTTCCCCTTGTTTTTCCAAACTTCTCTCCATCTGTATTTTATTTCCGGCTTCCCCATGTTCACTCTTACCTTATTTTTCCTCCTTTTACTTCTGTGTCTCCCCCCACCTTGCATTCTTCTCCTGTCCACCCCAACCCCATTTCAATTCACAATAGTGGCTCTAACTTTCACCTTTTCACTTCTCTCATGCTTCTCCTAACCAGTCCCAATGCAGAAATAAAAAAGAAGAGCAGTTCTGGAGCAAGAGTGCTAGTGAAGTCTCTAACACTTGTGGGGCAATGCAATAGAGACCTTGCTAGCATTCAATGGTTTAAAAACCCCTTTTGAATCAATGGAATTTGCATTCCCCCCCCCCCCATGGGTCTGTTAGTATGCCCCAGAATTGCTCATTTATTGCTTTTTGCACAAGGCTTCTACTTCCCACTTGATTCTTGAGATCCAACCACCATTTCTCTTCCAATACCCCCTCATTTTTTCCCAACTTTTGTTTCTTGTTGTTCTATAGCTCCCTTTTGCTCATAAATGTCTCCCCATCTGCATATGCTTGTACCCACTAATGCATCATATCTCATTCTCCTACTCATCTCTCCTTCACACACATCTCCCTGATGCCTCCTACCGCCTGCTTTTCTCTTACCCCTATCCTCTTCTCTAGAATATTATTGCCATACCTTCTACCTTCTACCGTCTCCCTCTCATTTCTCCATATTAGTCCCTCATCTCTTTCTATCTTGATTCTCTAATTTTCTCTCTTTTGTGTTCCCCACACTTCCCATCATCATTATGTTTCTTACCATCATCTCCTCCTGTTTCTCCATATGAATCCTTAAAGGACCAGATGGGCGTGCAAAGCACAATGGCAGCTTGCTGAATATGGCCCAAGGCGTTGTCTCGGTGAATCAACAATATTAACAATAATGTGGGGCTGTTTCCAAGCAAGATCTTAGATCATGATATTTCCACTTGTCCACCAGTTTAAAACAAATCACAAAATCCAAATACTAGTAAAAACTTAAAGGGATAGTAATGTTCCATAATACAAACAGCTCTAATTAATCATCATAGTATTTGGACTTTGTAGAGTGTTATTTCAATTCTGTCAGAGTTATAGTTCAAGAGTAATTCAATGATGAAGTATCCCCCTCCCGTCCCTTTTACTGATGTAACAATGTTCAGCCAGATCAGAAGGTAGATTGCAGAGAGGGACAATCTTCAATTAAGATAAGGGAAAAACCTGAAAAACTTGTCAAGGGGGGCAGGGCTTTCGTTGTTCTCATAGGAAGAAGATTGTCCCCTTCTGTTATCTGTCTGGTCTATAGACTGCATTCCACATCTGAGAAGAGATGGCTTACACTAGGTAAAAGGGGCGGGAGGGGAAACTTTGCTTGTGAATATCTCTCAAACCATAAAGGTTTGAGAGATAAGACATATCGTTCTTCATGTTTTTTTTAATGCCTACAAAATAAAATAAAGATAAAACGAAGTATTATTATCCCTTTAAGAGGTGGATGTAAGAGAGATTCTGGAGTAAACCAACTGCACCACAGGTGACAAATACAATTTGCATTGATTTAAACTTGGATTTTAACCCTGTAAATGCTCTACAATTTCTTGGATACCTTTCTATAATTAGAGGGGTTTAGAGTCCCATTTAAATCAATGGGAATGTATGTTTGTCCTTTGTGGCACAGATAATCTAATTGTGTGACAGGCCCTCACCCAGGGGTGCCTCAGAAGACTAGCAGGGACGTTTGCAATCTGAAGAATCCAACATAATTCCCTAAAAAGTCTCTGAATGGCGTGGTAATGTATACATATAATAATAATAATATCAAAGTATTTTACCAGGAAGGATTCATTGAGATTGTCTCTCATTTTCAAGTATGTCCTGGGGGTAGCGATAGTATTATCCAATTTAATGGTACTCATTTTATCTGCCTCTGAAGGATGAAAGGCTGAGTTGACCCTGCTGGGACCTGCGACCTCGCGGTTTGAACAGATTCTACAGATGGTGCATTAACCAACTGAGCCATCTGACCAGCTTATGGAAGGCCCCAAAAAGTTTATGAAAAAAGTGTGTGTGTGTGTGATGAGGCGCTTAGTCTTAAAAGTTTGACAACCCCTATCCTCTGGTGCAGTTGAGTTGCTCCAGTTTTATTAAAGGGGAACTATCACCCAAATAAAGCCCCCCCTATAATTAGCCAAATAGCGATAAGCTTACAAATAGTACTATTATCCAGCATAAGTACTGCATTATTCAGAAATCCTATTTCTTCTGAGACTAACGGCCAGGCTTCTTGCTTTAGAGGCATTTGTGCGCCTGCACTGTCAGTTCCTTCCTGTTACCTTAAGGTACAATGCAGCGCCTCCTAGAGGAAACTGGGATGGACAGTGCAGGCGCGCAGATGTCTCTAAAGCAAGATGTCTGCACTGATGCCTGCCCGTCAGTCTCAGATGAAGTAGGATTTCTGAATAACGCAGGACTTTTGCTGAATAATAGTACTATTTGTAAGCTTATCGCTATATGGCTAATTATTGGGGGGGGGTTACTTAGGGTGATAGTTCCGCTTTAAGCCAGCCTCTATACCTTTAATACAACAACATCTATTTACTTAGTGGTGAACGGGTGCTATTTTATTGCTCTGCTCACCAAAGCAGCTAAGATAAAATCTTTTGTTCACTAAAATTTAAATATGATTTTCAAGGTGATCACTTGATGTAAAGGACTTATGATCACCAGTTCCCATGGAATGCTGCATACAGAACAGTGCTCTCTGTGGGTAATGCCCTCATGACAAATGTGCGAGTTGGCATGCAAATGATTTTGTGAGAAAACTGAGTCAGGAATGATAATTGCAAAAAGTGTCTCGGGCCAACTAAAAACAATGTTTGTAAGTGAATAAGAATTGCCTTGCTCATCTGTAATATAGCATATAAAGAGGCTTCAGTAAATTGGGGACTATAGACTATAAAATTAATTAACCTAGTAAAGTGATCTTTCACCTTATAGCTGGGGAAAGTGTATAGTGCTGCAACTGACAGATGTGGGAGCATCAGCAATTAAATAGTAAAATACACTTTAAAGGATACTACCAATGCAGGAAGTTGTGATATTCAAAGTTATATTCATTCAGACAGCAAGCATTGGAGTTCTTTTTATCACATTCCATGGAAAACTGCGGCCGGGGCTCACCTCTCCCACAGAATGCAATAGAGTAAATGTCAGAAAACCAGATGAACTTTTTGGTTACCAGGTGGCACTGTTCATGTAAAAAAAATAAATAAAACAAACAAAAAACAGCTTAAACTGTAATAATTTTGGAATGACGCATCTCAGTGGGTGCTTAATTTTGTTCCACTGGTAGCCCATGAAGCAAACTATAGTGGTGGCAGGCCAGCCTTGTTGTTCCACTGGTTGGCACAGAAGAATAGTAGACTGTTTGTATGTGTAGGTAGTGGGTTATCTTTGTTGCCATGGCACTTTCAGAGATAAACAGATATTGTTAATTTTGTTCTGCTGTCCATTTTCAGTTTAGTGTTGCTGTAGCATTCTGCTAGTGGGGCAAATCCTCATCCTTGTTCCACTCTCCCTTTGGTGTGTGTGAGGTATGTTGTACCATCCTGGTACTGTGTGCTTGGAGGGGTGGGTCTTGCTGTGAGTGAAGTTTCTGTAGGTGGGAGAGTGTAGAGACGAGAATAACAGAGGTATGATGTGTAGTTATTGCTATAAAACTATTGCCGAAGAGAAGAGCCTTTACTGTTGAACAGTAAGTCGCTTGTGCATTCGAATGTAGACTCTTTACTATCCAGTCATATATAGACTTGCAACACTTATCTTATGTTATGAATACTCACAGTGATATACTATATATTGTTTATGATCCAGATATAGTGTTATATATTTAGGAATGGATATTTGAATCTGATTAAACTGTTGGGTTTTGACAATATACAATTTTTCAATGGTGGACATATAATTAGCAACAAGCATCTGCATTTATTTAGATCAAACAACCTTTCCTTCCAATATATATTTTTACTAGGTATCGGTACCTTTAAAGAGGAACTTTCATCAGATTACCATAGCTCTGCAAATGATAATTACATTAGCGATATGTACATACCTAGTTTTATTTTCAAGAATAATTGCTGCAGTAAACAAAAATAGAACCTTTTATGCAGGCAGGCACCGGCTGGGATCTTGCTGTTGGTGCTCTCTGCGTCTGCGCTGTCAGTCCCTTCCAGTGTCAATTGGCACAAAGGCATTCAACTCACCAATAGTAGAGTTCCCTGCTGCATGTCTGCATAGAAGGTTCTAATTTTGTTTAATGCAGCAATTATTCTTGAAAATAAAACTAGGTATGTGCATACCGCTAATGTAATTATAATTTGCAGCGCTATGGTAATCTGATGAAAGTTCCGCTTTAAAGGGATAGTAATACTTAAAATGTAAAAAAAAAAAAAATGTTGTAGGGTTTATCCCCCTGAGTAAAACAAGAGTACTTCCACTGCTGAAAGGTGTTTCATTCAAAAGTTATTAAATGTCAAAAGTTGAATTTTTTAGGTGCAATATTACAGTGGCCTGAAATTGTACAGTGGCGCTGTTGCTACATGATCCTATGGACAGCTCTGGTCCCGGGACCATAAATCTCCATAGGATGGTGTAGCAACAGCACCACTGTAAAATTTCAGGCCACTGTGATATTGCACCTAAAAAATTCAACTTTGAAAATTACTAACTTTTGAATGAAACACCTTTCAGCAGTGGGAGTACCCTTGTTTTACTCACGGGTTAAACCCTACAACAATTTTTTTTTACATTTTAAGTATTACTATCCCTTTAAAGACATAGTAATATATGAAAATAAATGGAGCTATGATTCATCTGTATAGTTTTTTTCAGCATGTAGTACAGTATTTCAATAGTATCCGACTTGTAGTTCCTGAGAAATTTAATTATAAAGGGTCTCCCTTCCGCCTCTTTTACCCATTCTAAGCCGCCACCCCTCAGATGTGGAGTCCGGTCATCGGACCAGACAGCTCGCAGCGAAGTACATCTTCATGCCATGAGCCTAAGGATAACCCTGCCCCCCTTGACAAAGGAGGACAAGTTTTTCCTTATGATCATTGATGATTGTCCCTTGCTGCACTCCATCTGAATTGTCTTGGAGAGGCAGAGTTATGTAAGTAAAGGGGTGGGAGGGGGATCCTTTATAATTAAATTACTCATGAACTACAAGTCAGATATTATTGAAATACTTCTCTACATGCTGAAAAAATCTATAAAGATTAATTGGAGCTCTGTTTACTTTCATATATTACTATCCCTTTAAAGGGATAGTAATACTTAAAATTGTACAAAAAAAATATTATGTAGGGTTTATCCCCCTGAGTAAAACAAGAGTACTCCCACTGCTGAAAGGTGTTTCATTCAAAAGTTAATAATTTTCAAAGTTGAATTTTTTAGGTGCAATATCAGAGTGGCCTGAAATTGTACAGTGGCGCTGTTGCTACACGATCCTATGGAGATTTATGGTCCCGGGACCAGAGCTGTCCATAGGATCGTGTAGCAACAGCGCCACTGTACAATTTCAGGCCACTGTGATATTGCACCTAAAAAATTCAACTTTGAAAATTAATAACTTTTGAATGAAACACCTTTCAGCAGTGGGAGTACTCTTGTTTTACTCAGGAGGATAAACCCTACAACATATTTTTTTTTACATTTTAAGTATTACTATCCCTTTAATACGTCCTATTCATATCACAAGCTGGCGTACATATTAATCTAAACAGACATGTTGTTCTTTGTGGTAGGATACCTCGTGATTTAAGTGGATAAAAAAACTTTTTAGAAATGTATGATTTATGCAAGATTTTTCTTTAGCTACATATTCTGATGTTAAAATTAACCATATAAGGTTGGATCTATGTCTGATAACATTAGGTGACATATACTAGGACATATCTAATATTATATTGCCACCAATATAAGCTAGGTTTTTGGATAACATTTCTAGACACCTTTCTGTTTCTTGGAAATTGGCCTGCTCCGTCACACTTTTGTGGTGATTGTCCTGATGAAATGAGTGGATACATGGTAGAGAATTAAAGTATCAAGAGAATATGTTCTAAAAATTGTAGTTCTATTCATATGAGGATATTTTTTATGTGCCAATTTTCTGTTTGGTGATTTTAATAAATGATTAGATTTTCCCTTGATCCGGGAAGTGGTGTTAATATTAGTGCCTGATTGATCTTTTTGCACAATTTCTGTATTTCCAGGTGTATGGTTAGAAGATCTTACATCTAGGCAGTTGTTTTTTATTTTTTTGCCCTGATCCCCTGCATCCTCAGCGCCATTTTATATCTCAATTTCTATGAAGTGGGTGTACCTCCGCACAGAGAGATCAAACGAAATTGAGCTCAGACATACAAAGACACCGCAGGCAAGTAACTTATTAACATAGTAAATTAGATTGAATAAAGACACAAGTCCGTCGAGTTCAATCTTCTCCTCATACACCAGTAATTTTATTGCTTTCCTGCTACCAAATAAGTTAGTCTTTATCAGACCTTCCTGATCTGCCTACTGATAAACAGTATAACTCTGTATGTTCCCTTTGGAAAGAAATGTATCTAATCTTCTCTCGAATGTATCCATTGTATCTGCCATAACCACCTCCTTGGGCAAAGAATTCCACAATTTAACAGACCTCACTGTAAAAAAATCCCTTCCTCTGCTGAAGTCTAAACCTCCTTTCCTCTAATCTCAAGGGGTGTCCCCTGGCCATCTGATCAGGCCTTGGAATAAATAGCTCACCAAAGAGATCCTTGTATGGACCTCTCATATATTTATACAATGTGATATGGTCTCCTCTTAGTCGTCTTTTCTCTAGAATAAATAAACTAAGTTTGTCTGGTCATTCCTCACAAATGTCCTGCAGCACACAGAGACACCTCATGCTTCTGCTTTATGAGGGTAGGTCATTGACCAGTATAGAGGAAGGGGGTGGGCTAAGTGATGGACTGGAGTGATGAAAAGGGTAGACGTTTTGTTGCGAGTGATGAGAACTGAAGGAGGAATTATCAATGTGCAGAGAGACAGATGGGGTGGATGTCTCTCGTGATATCATGCCTGACGTCATCAGCAAAGCATATGGGGTGTGGGTTTAAGGTAGGCACACTTTGTAGATCGGTGTCATGAAGATACTCTTTGTATGCCATGTTATTCCGGCTCTGCAGACGAGTCGTCCGGTCCCAGGACCAGAATACAAGTTTGTCAGCTAGAGAGCTGATGTGAATAAAAGGGGCGGTAGGGGGGAAACTTTACAACACTATTATACTAAAACTATGCAAGTTTTGAAAAAAAGATTTAGGTCATTTGATTTATTTCTTAAGAAGAACTATATTAAATCTTGTACAGAGAAAGTATTTCTGTCTCTTTAAAGGGATATTAATACTTTATTTTTTCTATATTTTATTTTGTAGGCATTAAAAAAACATGAAGAACGATATAAGTCTTATCTCTCAAACCTTTATGGTTTGCGAGATATTCACAAGCAAAGTTTCCCCTCCCGCCCCTTTTACCTAGTGTAAGCCATCTCTCCTCAGATGTGGAATGCAGTCCATAGACCAGACAGATAACAGCAGGGGACAATCGTCTTCCTATGAGAACAATTAAAGCCCTGTCCCCCTTGATAAGTTTTTCAGGTTTTTCCCTTATCTTAATTGAAGATTGTCCCTCTCTGCAGTCTACCTGGTCACCTCCCTTCTGATCTGGCTGAACAGTGTTACATCAGTAAAAAGGGCAGGAGGGGGATACTTTGTCATTGAATTACTCCTGAACTACAACTCTGACAGAACTGAAATAACACTCTCCAAAGTCCAAATACTATGATGATTAATTAGAGCTGCTTTTATTATGAAACATTACTATCCCTTTAAGCCAACAGTAATCCTTTATTTTGACTTTACATATCCTGAAAATACATATGCACAGTCAAATTTCCTAGACTTTTCAACTATTTTTTGTAAACTTTTATGTCAGGAACATTAACCCCTTAAGGACCGGGAAAATCAGAGGTGGATTTGACTTAAGGACCGGAGCAATTCTGACCTTTTTGACTATGTCTTTGTTCAACAGTGTTTTCCCTCTTAGGCTTTTATTCCACCCCCATAAATGATATACTGTTTTTTTACAAACAAATAGGGCTTTCCTTTGATACCCCACTTATATGGATAACCCACCATTTACTTTATTAAAATTAAAGAAAAAGGTAAAAAAAATGTAAAAAACCCACCATTTTTGTTTTTTCTCTTGGGATCAATTGGGCGCAAAGGGTTAAATATTTATGGAGACTGCATGAAAGGTATGACCACTCAGTCATACCTACAAAATACACAGTTTAAAGTGGCCACTGTCCCCCCTGGGTGAAAATCCCCATGTCCCTTTTTCCCACCCTATTTTCCCACTTTTTTGTTCATTACATTTGGCGGTGTGTGTAAGTGTATTACATGACTCCACAACAATCACACTTCCAATTTTTGTTTCTTGAGATGTTTTTTTTTTTAAATAAAATATTTTATTTGTAAAAAAAAAAAGTGTGTTGTTTTTATTTAAAAAAAAAAAAAAAAAAAAGTGTATTTAGCAGGTCAGAAATTGATCTGCATTTAGCCATCCTCCTGCACCAGCAGTGAAGGGGTTAACACTCCCAGCTGCTGTATTTTGTATTTCCACTAGGTGTCTCCTCCCTGCTTCTGTGTCCCTTACTTTTATGTAAGGGATGCATTGGCAGAGAGGAGACACTAGAGGCAGTAAGTAGCACTGCCTCATTCATTTTTTTAGAATGCCGGTACATGTGATCGCTGACGCAGCGATCACATGACCTGGCACAACCGATCGAGGCTGAGACTGAACGGTCCGGTACTGGACCGCTCAGTCTCAGCCTGGATTGAATGGTAGCAGCGTGCACGGCGGCGCGCTGCTACCATTTAACCCTTGACGTACCAGGACCGTCACTGGTCCTTAAAGCAAATTTACCCTTGACGGTCCTGGTACGTCAAGGGTCGTTAAGGGGTTAAAGTAGGTCTAGTGATATAATGTAAGAATATACAATGTAAACAAACTAGCACAGAGAGCATTCCTTCCTGCAGAGACACTGTATCACTGCCTTGCTTTAATGGTCTATGGATCAGAAAATTCCTTGGAAACTGATATCCACGGAGCTCATATTCAGAAGCATAAATGTGCTAAAAACAACAACAACAAAAAATAAATCAATAAAAAGTACAGGTAATTTGACTGTGCCTATTATTTACTTGCAGAATATGTAAAGTAAAAATAAAAGGTTACTATTCCTTTAAAGACAACATTAAGGTTCTCACTCATGCTATCAAAAGTATTGGAAATGACAGTTAAAGTTTAGAGCGCATAAGTTTAAATGAATGACACCTCCTACGAGTTGCTGGCTACTTCATTTATGAAAACAAATCACAGAAGGGGGTTCAGTTAAACTTCTCCAGTTCAAATTGTGCCCAACATTTCCAATACTTTTGATGACATGAGTAAGAAATTTAACTTTGGCTTTAAAGGGTTAGTAATGCCCAAAATAAAGTTGATTCTATACGTTAGATTTCACAAAAATAAAGTATTTGGAAAAAGTTCAGTCTCTCATACCTTTATGGCTTGAGAGATATCCTCCACTAAAAATCCCCTTCTCAGGATGTCCGCTGTAAAGATAACAGACGGAGATCCGTGTCGGCCGACACGAGGAGGCTCTTCAGCAGAGCCACAACAGAGCGATTTAAAAAGAAATACTTCTTTGGAATGGACTAAAAAGTGTTCTTGCAAACCAGGCACACTTTGTACACCGTTCCAAAGAAGTATTTATTTTTAAATCACACTATTGCAGCTCTGCTGAAGAGCCGATTGTTGGTCCCCAGACCAGGAACTCCTGCAGTCAGCTTACAGCTGATGTCAGGAGAAGGGGAGGGAGAGGGAAACTTTAACGGAGGATTTCTCTCAAACCATAAAGGTTTGAGAGATAGGACTTTTTTCCAAATACTTTATTTTTGTAAAATATAACATACAGAGTCAACTTTTGTTTTGGGCATTATTAACCCTTTGAGTGCCAGAGGGGTACGGAAAGCATTGCAAAGCTTAGTTCGATCAAGCTTGCGTCACTCCTGCGATCAACCACTTTGTCATATAACGGTTTGTTTGACTTTGTGTGCTTCTCCCAATCAACTTTTTATCACACAGTCTTTTGTTTGAATGAGCACAGTACATGCACACAATCAACTTTTATTTGCAAAATGTTCTGTTGTATGGAATACTAATATAAAAGCCCGTGTAAATGGGCCAAGATCCAGGTGATGTTAACCCTTTGAGTGCCAGAGGGGTACACAACGCATTGCTTTGCAATGTGTTGCGTACCCCTCTGGCACTCAAAGGGTTTAGAGGCCGGTCCTTCTCTGCGTCCTGCCTCTGATGCAGTCATGCACTGTAGAGACTGCCCTGAAAGCACAGAATGCTCCCAGCACAGAACTCCCAGCATTCCTACACCTCCCAGCATTCCGTGCGCTCAGGCAGTCTCTACAGTGCATGACGGCTTCTGACAAACATCCTAGCGAATTATTATATAGGATGTGTTAAAGGGGAACTACCACCTCTTCAAGAATTTAACTTCAACAAATCCCCATCTGGCGACTAACATCTTAGTAGTGCTAGTCGCCAGAATTATTACCTTATTCCAAAGAAATGTGCATTGTTCTGGGGCTGACAGCAGGACAGATTGCAGACATCTGGCCATAATGATGTCCGCGCGCCTGCACTGTCAGTCCCTTTTGGAGCTGGACAGCTCCTAGAAACGCCTCCTAGACGCGGCTGGGACTGACAGCGCAGATGCGTGCATGTCATTATGGCAAGATGTCCGCGATCCGACCTGCGGTCAGCCCCAGAACAATGCACATTTCTTTGGAATAAGGTTATAATTCTGGCGACTAGCGCTACTAAGCTGCTAGTCGCCAGATGGGGATTTATTGAAGTTAAATTCTTGAAGAGGTGGTAGTTCCCCTTTAAATGTTTTGTTCGATTGAGGGTACTTAGTAGGTACACTTTTTTACACTTTTTTCTATTATTTTCACCTTTTTCTTTGATCAATCAAACTTACACTATAATTGATGAGGAATCAAAATAACAAGTCTCTGCTGCACATAAACAAATCTGTGCTAACTTCTTGTTAGGAGTTGGATGTACTATGGCGATTAAAGTGTAACAGTGGAGGTGTTTGTCCACTGGTATGTAATACAGTGATCATATGCTGTATTGCATATCTGTCAGCACAGCTGCTGGTGTTACAGATTAGATCCATAAGGCTGTATTGGCACATTCATACATAATCCCCAATGAGACTCCTTTCAGTAACATAGGAATTGGATAGACTATCTCACATCTTTATCTCATCTTAGTGCCCAAACCCTCCTGTCTACTGTGTATATTATCTTAATAATTATCTGGATAATATGAACCTTAGCCAGATTTGAACATAGCATATAAATGAGGGTAAGTTAATACTCCAGTAAGATACTTTTGATACCTCAATGGCACTCAAACGGTTAAACCTCTTTAAAAACAATAAGTTTGGCACTTTGAATACATTTACCCTGAAAGTTTTTTATGCTCTTAACCCTTTTAATGTAACAGGGGTATGCAATGTTTTGCACTAGCCTCTGGCACACAGAGGGTTAAGATAAAACTTAGCTGTACAGCAGAAATAGAATTGCATTTGAAAGGCAAATGGGTCTTATATATTAATGCAAACTGGTTCAAATCTGCGGCAAACCTGCTGCACTATAGAGGGATACTAAAACACCCCCATCTATTTAAATGGGCATTTAGCCTATCAAAAGCTAGAGGATTCTGAAATGCATTGCTTTGCAATATACTGAAGACGACTCTTGAATTCAAGATGTTATGAGCCTCATTTACATCAATGAGACTTGTGGGATTTTTTTTGTCTGGGTTATGAGGGAAAGGTTGAACTTGATGGACTTGTGTCTTTTTTCAACCTAATTTATTATCATTTAGTAATTAACGCTGATTAACAAAGTATTTTCATATATTTTGAAATTTTAACAATAAGCATAATAGGTTTTACCTAAACAAACATAATTGGCAGTAACCCCCCTTTTTGACTTTACATATTCTGCAAGTTCACCTCATTTTTCTACACATACATTTTTTAAACATTTATATTCCTGACAGCAAGCTCTCTGAATGCAGTGAGCTTTCTGTCCTGGAAGCAGGGATATAATACATTGTAACACTAATCCTATAGTGCTGTGTGCTTTGTACAATTGACTGGAGGTAAGGATAGAATTACACAGTCCACAAAACAAATCTCTCTGGGAACAATTTTCCAGGCAGCTCATTGTCAGGGACATGACAAAGAATACATATATGCAATTTGACTTTACATATTACAGAATATGTACAGTGAAAAATTAGGTTTATTGTCACGATATCCTAATATGCGGTTGTTCCATAATTTGCACTGTCAGCATATACTGACAATGTTTGTACTCTGGTCTGTATGTATACGTCTATGAATGGACACTGAATTAGTCTGGATGGAGATCTCTCTAGGTTAACCATCTGGGTTAACCATGTGAGTTTCAGATGGGCTCTAGTATTCAAAGGGTTAAATGTCCAGTTATAACATGTGGCAAGTTTAATGTTACATATTGAGCAGTAGCTTTGTATCACCTTTGTATTTATGCAAACGTTCCAGTGTTTTCATACGCAACACCAAAGGCCATATTCAGAAACACAAAACTGTTGCAATTCTTGTGGAAATCATCTGCACCGTAGGGGGTAAATCAAAATGTTCACTGATTTAAATGAGTTTTTACACTTCTAGAATGCCAGTGAGATCTCCAACACATTGATTTGCACTGAGATGCATCAAGATGTTAAAGACTTAAAAGCAATTGATTAATAGGACCTAGGGGAAATTAAGACATATATCTGATTAAAAGGAGAGTCTATCAGTCAGAGAAATCCTGTAAACTGAGGATATATAGGATGTGAATGTATTGCATTGTCTGATACTGATGTGTGTGCCACCTGTGGTACAGTACATTCGCATTACAATGACTCTACTCGCTGTGTGTATACTGGCCCATGTAGTTACTGCCTGTTGTGGTCACAGTCTGCTTACACATTATCTTTTAGTGGAAGGAGTATATGCCATACACGGGTACCTCCTAGAAACCTCATATTTACTCGGGAAACGCGGCAAAATACAAGCCACAGCAAGATGTTTCTAATAAGGAGTCATTCCCAGATAAATGGTTTGCTTGTTTAGTTCCACAAATGGAAACACCGGAAATATTAGTTTAAACTCCTGTACTTCCAGAAAAAGACATCCCATCCCCCAGCATAAGATGTACTCCCCCTTGCAGCACCCTCCTACCAGTCCAATAACACTCCTAAGCAAACCAATAGCAAAGAAGAGAATGGAAACAGGACGGGCCCTTGGTACCAGCCAGTAACAATCAGCCGTATGACAAAAGGGGCCAGGTCTGTGCCTTTCCGCGAGCCTCTCTTTTAACCAATAGATGCTCAAAAGCATCTGTTCAACAGAAATGGGGTGATTAGCATATTGGGCGGGGAATTTCTGATCCATCCAGCCAATCCTAACAAGAATACCTTGGCAACTATAAGGGGGGCGGCTTATATTTGATAATGGACATCTCCTTTTTCAAATGAAAACCGACCAAGAGCTAGGTAACAGCCAATCAAAGACATAGAAGAAATGTAATCCCACCCCCGTATAGTTCATATTTAATTCTCGGTCTGTGGTACAGTTGTTTCATTCCTCTCTAGAGTCCTGCGTATCTTGTTGTCTCTCCATCCTCCTCTGTTCTCGGATTTTCCAGGAAGCAAAAACAAAAAAAGGGATTTTATTTTTACTTTTTTTTCTTAATTCCATCAAAAAGCTCAAGGAAAATGGCAGATACCGATGTTGATACCACCACCACCGAGGTCCCAGTCACCAAGGTAATAAATGTGTGCCCCTTGCAGTTCCTAATGTCTTGCTATTGTTCGTGGCGGGTTTCTTTGTTGTCCTTCGCGCACACGAGGTTTGAGGTGTCTCGGAGCAGTGACCTGTCCTTGCGGATCGCGCACTTCCACGGGACCCGCGGGGGGTCTCAGGTGATGAGAGGGGGCAGGAGGTCCTATTCCATGGGATTTTCCACAGAAATCCCCCCCGCGATCGGCGCCGGTTCGTGTGTCAGTGGCAGGTTGTAGCGAGAAGAAGGTGTCAGCGCGATGTCCCCCGGGGGGATCACTAAGAATAGACTGAGTACAACTGTGACATTTCTCTCCTCATCTCACCTCCCGCGCTTTATTCACTTCCCTCTTGTCTTTATCTCCCCAACTGTCACTGACCACATGGGGACATATGGACAAAGACATGTGGAGCAATTCTCCGGGTCATCCAATTGTAACATAGGACGAAACCAGCGCTGCTATTTGTTCATGAGTGTTAACCTCCTGAATGCCATAACCTTTTGAGTGCCAGTGGGGTACACAACGCGTTGCGTACTCCTCTGACACGCAAAGGGGTTAAGCTCCTTTATCAGTGTGGATTTTTTGTGTCCCCCCTCTTGTGCCGTTGGTTTGTCCCAAAAAGCTAAATTCAGGGCAAAGCGTCTCCGCTTTCGTAAGTTGGAATGTTTTTGTCTCCCCTGTGTTGGAGTTGGTTTACCCCAGATGGTACGTACAGAAGAGGCAATAGAATCGGGCAAACCAACTGTTCCATGGGGGAGAATAAATCCATTTGAACTATGTTGTATTGTTTGTGTCTCCCCTGTGTTGCAATTGGTTTATCCCAGATGGTACGTACAGAGGAGACATACAATCGGACAAACCAAGTGTTCCATAGGGAGAATAAACCCATTTAAACTCAGGTGGGATTATTTGTGCTTTCTCCCCTGTTAGTTGTGTATATGACCCGACCATCTTTTGGATACTAACCCATTAGTGCTATTGATCTGTGACGCGCTGATTGGCTGGGTACAGGTTGGCTCTATTGTTATATGTGTGAGTGTGGTACCCGATTGTGCCCCGGGGTGATGCCGTTCTCCTATTGGTGATGCGGATCACTATAAAGTTGTGCGCCCCCATCCTGTGTGTGAGGGGTAATTTAGGAGAGGGTTCTCCTGTACCCTCTCCGGAGTCTGACACCTGCGCTGGCTCTGTTCCAGGCATCAGGGAGGGGGCAAGAGCTGCTCAGGGTTCAAAAAAGGCGTCACACAGAAATCGGCGGGAAGGGGGGGGGGGTGATGCGCGTGCGCGAGCCTGGTGGAGAGGAGGAAAGAAAAAAAGTGCGGGAGAGCCGCTCGTGCATGTGAGCGCGCAGCAGTGCACGGACACAATGACTAATGGGGGAAGGGATAGAAGAAAATGGCGACTGCAGGCCCGAGGCTCCCTTTGTCTCGCGCGCTCGTCCACCTCCACGTGGGGGCGCGCCTGGCAGATGTTCCTGGAACGAATCCTTTTTTTTTCCCCTCTTCTTATTAACCCGTTGTGATGCGATGACTTATAAGTCTTTAACTTTCAAAATATTTAATATTGCGTAATGCAATTTTTTGTTTCATATTTTCAATTCTTTGTTTCTTCTATGGGTATTAAAAATAATTCAGTGTTACTATAGCTCAAGGTGTTAGAGATTTTCCAATGCATTTGCGTCGGAGACCTTTGTAGCATCCAAGAGGTTAATCCTTTGGTTGCCAATGCAGTATCCAACGGATTGCAAAACAATGTTTCTGCATAGGTATTGCAAATATATTATATTAAAATTAGTTATTTTAATCTGCATTTATTTTCTAATCTTTCTTGTATGATTTATTATTTTTAGGATCTGAAAGAAAAGAAAGAAGTTGTAGAGGAACCAGAAAAGAAAGAGAATGGAAAGGAAGATGCCCCATCAAACGGAACAGTAGGTGTCAATTCTCACAGTGTTTAGTGTGCGCTACAGACTTCTGTCAAACATGTGCTTATGTAGTGTACTCTTACCTAACCAGGAGGAGAATGGTGCTGACCATGCTGAAGAGAATACAGAGGACCCTGAGGAAGAGGAAGATGAAGGTATTTATTATTATTCTTTATTTGTATAGCACCAACTAATTCCGCAGCACTGTACAATACATCATAGACAATTAGCTGGGCTGCTATATGTATAGATACATACATGAAAACAAGATGGAAACTTGTACGTCCATGCTTTAATTACTCTATTTTCTTTCCAGGGGAAGGAGAGGGAGAAGGTGAAGAAGAAGGTGAGGAGGAGGAAGAAGGTGAGGGAGAGGAATCAGAGGCAGATGGCCATCCTGTAAAACGCCCAGCAGAGGATGAGGTAAGCAAGGTTTGTGCTGTTTTTTTTTATTGGCTATTCATAACAGCTTTTAGTGCACGAACAACGTAATTGGCTTGCAGCTGCAAACTTAACCCTTTGGGAGTGAGAGGGTTATGTAAAATATTCTGTAATGTGTTGCACACTCATCTGGTACTAAATGGGTTAAGGCTACAGGAGATAGACGATTTGGAGGGAAATGAACTGCACTCACAGGACTTTTTGAAGGTGAATACATTTGTAATTTATTGTATCAATGTTTAGGCCCCACTATGGGTCTTTGTCAAGATGTATTGACCCTTCCTGTCAGAGGCTGAGAAATTTGGGGCTGAAACGTTGATAAAATAAATAGCACAGTTATTTACTGTCAAGAAAACATGTGAGTGTGGTTCATCTCTCCAGGCATGTCCTGGTATTACTGAGCCAGAAAACCATTTAAAGTATTTTTCTAACTATAGGTCCCTTTAAGTATTGGGACAAACAACTTAATGTTTTGTTCTACGACCTATCCCCACAAGAAGTCACTAACTGCCTGGCACCACTAATAACATTGTCTGTTCTGCAGGAGGAATCTGAAACTAAAAAACAGAAGACAGAAAACGGTGACTCCACAGAAGTGAAAGAATCTGCCTAATTCCCTTTCCAGACATTTTATAGCTTAAGTGACATGGTTGACTATAAATTGTAGAGAACATGCTTTATATCTGTACATTTTACAGAACAACTTTTTTATATACTGTAAACCCACATGCACTAGAGACCTGTAACATCACAGCAAGATAGCTAAGGTTTTTTGTAAAATGTTATTTATTGGTGCTTGTTTGTACTGGTTGACTGCTACAATAAAAGATCTTAACTTTTGTTTTAAGTGGTACAGCTTTGCTTTTGTACATCTTTGAAGCACATGTGTTATCATCATAGTACAGCCATGTGTATTCTTAAGTGAAGCTGCCTTCCTGTAATATAATGGTGATAGGCTAGAAAATTCATATGCAATGATGGCCAAAGATATGGATCTTATTTAGCCAGGTTAACCTGGGTCATTCTGTATAGATCTTTGGACTCAATTTTGTTGCTGTTTGGTATATATAGTTGTGGTGCAAGCAAGGTTTGAAAATTGCAAGGTTCAATATGTAAATTTCTCTGTATCCTAATGTGCTATCAAAGTGTGTGTTTTGCAGAAATTTTGAGGAATTGACAGTAGTCTTCATACCATTTATGACTAGGTTTTAAAACTGTATACCTCATTAGTTGATGCTTGACCACTACTTTGTATATTCAGGTTAAGTACTATAAATAAATCTCTCTTTTATAAAAAAAAAAAAAAAGTGTCCTTTGTGATTTATTTCAATTGTCCACATTTATTTCAAAGACTTTTGGACTTAAATCCTTTGAGTGCCAGAGGTATCCACTACATTGGCTTGCAATGTGTTGGATACTTCTCTGGCACTTAAAGAGTAAGATGTAAATGACTTACGTTTGTTTTAGTAATGTGTCACTAATTGCACATGTGACATAACCCAGGGTATGTGCTAGTTGACACGAAACTAGATCCTATTGTTATAATTGCACATGTAATATCACAGTGCTAATGATTACAGACAATAATTATCTTGACAATTTCCAACCAAACAGGTTAATCGTGTCCAATCTGTATATTCAGCGCTACCTTTTATCCTAAGTTATACTTGAGAATGCCAATTTTAAATTCAACTGTCCTTTTTACCAGTATATCATTGTATCCCCCTTATTTTTCTGGGTAGTTTTTTAAAGGGGCATTTTTTTTATTATTATTATTTTTTAATGCCATAGTGCCTCACTACCTGGAGATTTTTCATTTAGGTTACTACAGCTGAATATTTGAATCAAACCTGGCAACAGAACCAGCTTGTGTCTGTATGGTAATATATTTATAATGTACTGTACTAAGATACAGGAACAGCACAATCTGGTGACCAGAATAGAGAATTTCAGTTTAAGTTAAAACATGAGCATTGATAAGCTCAATGAAAAACATACTGGGAGCAGGATTACCCTTGTTTAACTAAAACAAGCCGTATAACTTTTTTCGCTCCTGATAAACTTTTTTACTGCTCTCCATAAGAGACATGGGCCCACATAGAAAATAGGCTTCACTAGTTAGTCTTTCAGTGGAAATATGAGCAGTACAGTAATCATTAATTCAATGATAGAACAGACTGGTAGACAACAACATGGGTTTACATGCAATAAAAGTTTATTTACTTTTATTACCATCAATAAATTCATTTTTTTGTAGTCATAAACCATCTGCAGTGGAAGACATAAAGTATAATAATTAATAGTGTAAATTAATTAACACATGTCTATACACAGATAAGTACATTGAGCCAAATGTACAAAGGCAAAGTGCACAAATTCTAGTGCAATGGTTCTCAACCTGTGCCCTCTGGCTACTAACAGGCCAGGATTTGAGAATTTCCTTTTAAGAGCACATGTGAGTTAATCAATATGAGCCTCTGGTCAACACACTTGTGTTCTAGCAGGGAAATTCCTAAGTCCTGGCCTGTTAGTGGCCTCTGAGGGCATGGGTTGAGAACCTCTGTTCTAGTGCTAAATAACTGCACATTTAAGGCCAAATAACATTATTGTTGCTTTCAATTGAGGTTTTTAACAATTTGAATGCTAGAGAGATCTCCCAATACATTGCAAAGCAATATAATATGTTGGAAACTTCTAGAATTCAAGTGGTGAAGAACCACATGTAACCCTCGGGCACTCAAAGGGTTAATTCAGTATTTCCCACAATTATATTTGAACAGTATGAGAAAAATACAATTTGGATTTCATTGCAATGGATTTTTAACCCCATTTAAATCTGTATCCTATTGAAATGGCACAGTCTACATGGTGAGTGATACGGCGCTCTCGCAACATTGTGGGAGTCAAAATGGTGCCCATAAGATGTCACCTTACAGAATGTTACCAGGTAAGCATCTATTAGGTTAGGGTCTTTTAGATTTGTGGGGTGTTATTATTTGTTAGATTATCTTAGGGTTTGGCCCTGCATCTGTTAGGCTTGGGTCAGTCTCTAGAATAACAACAGGTTAGTATCTGTTAGGTTAGAAGTTAATGTCAGTGTATGGTTTAGTTTGGACAAGGTAATAGGTTATTTGTTAGGTTATGTAGGTTGGGAGGTATTAAGCTTGGGATAGTTTGCTTGTGAAATGTTTAGGGTGTTGTTTTGAATGTGCCCTAAACATGCTGGTGACAGTTTGAAGTAACCATTTTGATGCACGCTATTACTAGTGTGACATTTCAATGGTCATTTTTATTTGTCCACTATGGGGCGCTGCTGTTTTCATCAAGAAGTAGTTCTAGTGCATCAGCCGCATGTCTCATGTAAGACTTTCCAGAAAGCAGGTGGCTCTTTTGTGTGCACTTTGGCAGCAGAGACAAAACACTCTGATAAAGTGAATGAGTATATAAGAAAAGGTTACTTGTTTTATAAGATGTTTGCTCACATATACCCAAACCACTTGTGACGTCCCAACTATTAGGAGAAATCTGAAATACAATGGTGACTATGTATAAAGCCCAAACTGTAGCAAACATTGTGCAAAATAATCTCACATCTGTAAAGGTTGCTTACCCCTGATCAAAATCAGTAGGGATTATGAGTTGTTGCATATTTACTGTCCTTTTTTTTTAATCTTTAACCCTTTGAGTGCCAGACCTCTCTGGTACTCAAAGGGCTAAACATACCTCTATTAGTAGCTAATATATGTACACCGATCATGACCAGTGTATACGTTCGTACTATTTTCATTGGTGTTTTAGTTAACAGGGCTATGTACAAATGACATGTTATATGAAATATGCAACTTTACGTGCAATGGCGTCTCACACTACTAGTGTATAATAAAATGTACCATACTCTGGTGGTAATTAGAAAAGAAGGCATATAGAGCAAATACAGAGGTTGTGAAGGAAAGAGGCCCAGTTTAAATGAGAACTATGCTCTCTGTTTCCATTTGCGTTTTTTTTTTCTTAAAGGGGAAGCAACAATTCATCATACTTCTTCCCCCCAGACACACACACTTAACCTTTTTATGACCAGAAAATTAATTCCTTTTGCATTGTGCCATTGTTCAAGAGATAATATCTATATTCCTATATGACATGTCCATGGTGTCATATAATACAATTGCTGGTAGTTATGTCAAATGGAGGTAGATAGAGTCCAGAGGGGCATGCAAACCATTCATAAGCAATGCATTTCATACTCCTCTGTTCCTTAAAGGGTTAAGATTGCAGTGGGCGGAGTTCATGTCATGTGATTCTGCTAGCAACTGTCATGGACATCTCCACAGACATGACATTCAGGACTAATTGTTATCTATTGAATCAAGGAGCAAGGAAAATATATAACCCTTTGAGTGCCAGAGAGGTACACAACACATTGCTTTGCAATGCATTTTGTACCCTTCTTGCACTCAAAGGGTTAGAGACAATTAGGATTTTCTGGTCATAGTATAATAAGTGAGGTCTTGTCACTAGGTGTTACTTCCCCTTTAAAAAAAAAAATCTGAACATTTCAACAAAGCATGTCACAAAGAATTGTAGTAAGAGAAATTACATATTTTTAAGGGTACACAAGTAACTTTTGTTTTTCAGATTTGTTTGTATTATATTTTAAACTATTTTGACTGATTCACTGATGTACATGTTGTTTGTATGAAACATCCCTGACAAATGTAAGATGCCCTATAATCACTGTATCTTAATGTTTAATCAGTGAAGGGTAACCAAATTCACACTGTCAGACAGGGGCAACCTGAGGTCCTCCAGCTATGGATTACTACAATTCCCATAGTCTCCAACCTGCCAGTGGCTGTCGTTGGTATGATGGGATTTGTAGTTCTTCACAGCTGGAGGGCCTTAAGTTACCCTCCTCTGCTAAGCACTGCATATGTGGCCCTCAAGTCCACAGACTGGCTGCATATTATGACTAAAGATTGTAAGTAGGGATTGGAAAAGGTGCAGTAATCCTTTGACTGCCAGTGAAGTTTTTAAAGCATACTGTGGGGACCTTTCTAGTCTGTACAGTGTTAACGCTGAATGCCAA
Source organism: Rhinophrynus dorsalis (assembly GCA_037306005.1). Lineage (NCBI taxonomy): Eukaryota > Metazoa > Chordata > Amphibia > Anura > Rhinophrynidae > Rhinophrynus > Rhinophrynus dorsalis. Next base: position 366,234,386 of record CM074724.1, on the reverse strand, counting down.
AAGGGTTTGCAATGCGTACCCTGCTGGCACTTAAAAGATTAAGGTAGGACAGTGTAAGTAGAGGGGTGTATACTCAGGCAAAATCACACAAATTTGCTGAGTGCTTTTAGAGGTTAAAATATGTGTGTGTGGTCAAGAGAAATGATGACTTCCCCGTATACCAGAGAACAGACTGGTGGGGGGTCTGCAGGAGATGTTATATGATAACCTACTGTTACAGCCTTACACTGCACATTTACTGCTGTCACCTTTAGGACACCGGTTACATAAACAAGTTTGTTCTTCTCAAATGTAGAGGGGGTATGGCAGTTCATATGAGGACACAAGTAGGTGGATTACAGGCATGGACTGCACTCTATGGGCTGTTTTTAGGATGCTAGAAAGGTGCAATTCTGTATCAAACCAACTGCAATGTGAAGAGAAATACACACTACTTAAATCTGCATTGCGTTTAACCCTTATAGCACCAGTGGGATGAGCAAAAGCAATGCCTTGCAAACCCCTCTGACACTCAAAGGGTTAATGGGGCTTGAATGCTGGAGAAGTCGTGTTGGAGACCACTCTTGAAGTCAAGGGGTTAATAGCCCCATTTAAAGGGGATCTATTACCACTATATAAGTTGCCCTTAATCACTAGGTTATATAGAGATTATTCACAGCATTCCATTACTTTCGTTTTTAAAAAAGCTATTTGTGAGAAATATTAAGAATAAACATTACCCTGACCCCACTTCTGGGCAGACTGTGGTTACCTGCTCTGTGCCGCAGTCTGCCTTCGCTCCCCTCCCTCTATCCAGCCTCCTCCAATGATGGAATGAGACCGCTGAAGCTTACAAAAATGAAAGTAATGGAATGTTCTGAATAATCACTATATAACCTCGTTATTAAGAGCAACTTGTATAGGGGTGATAGATCCCCTTTAAATAAATGAGCGTACCTCCCAAGTATGTATTTCTAATTATATGACCCACCAATTAAAATACTTTTTTTTATTTTTAATGTCATATTTATTTACATTTTAGTTGAATCTGTCTCTAGTGAGCTTTCCAGTTGGGTAAGGTGAAAGCAGAGCTAATTATACAATGTTGTAGTCTCTGCAGCAGAGTGATCTGTATGTTATAGTAGCAGGTTTCTACATTGTTTCACTGTCTTTTTTACATTGTATCTTTTTTAAAAAAAAAAATTTTTAAATTGTTGCAAATTCTTTTCGCAATTCCACATGGAAATCTTGCTGAAAAGATTGTTATTGTAAAGCGCTGCACACACACTCATGTAGCTCCATATAAATAAACATTCATTCATTGTTTTGGAAGATGTGAAGCAGTAACTTTGGTGATGACTCAACTGTTTTTCACAGCACTGAATTAGTGAAGCGATATGTTTGCAACATTTACGATAAAAAAAAAATATGTGCACATGCAGTTGTGATATGGGCTTTGCACAGTGCTGAAGTGTGGCCCTGCTCAGAGCCAGTATCACAGTCACAGCAAAAAGTATCCAGTGGCTTCAAATTACCTAGATATAGAAGGTGCACTTGTGTCAGGGCCCAGCATCTAAGTTGGCCCCATCAATAGGTTCTATTTATGTCTCTGTTAACCCTTTGTGTGCCAGAGGAGTATCGACTGCATTGTGAAGAAACGCATTAGATACCCCTCTGGCACCCAAAGAGTTAAACTTTTTTTGTGTTAATGGGAATTGGAGAAGTGATGTCACTGGAGTAGTCATCTCTGCTTTATCCATAGAATAACATAGGAACTGGAGAAGTGATATCACCGGAGAAGTCATCTCTGCTTTATCCATAGAATAACATAGGAACTGGAGAAGTGATATCACCGGAGAAGTCATCTCTGCTTTATCCATAGAATAACATAGGAACTGGAGAAGTGATATCACTGGAGAAGTCATCTCTGCTTTATCCATAGAATAACATAGGGAACTGGAGAAGTGATGTCACTGGAGTAGTCATCTCTGCTTTATCCTTAGAATAACATAGGAACTGGAGAAGTGATGTCACTGGAGTAGTCATCTCTGCTTTATCCATAGAGTAATATAGAAACTGGAGAAGTGATATCACTGGAGAAGTCATCTCTGCTTTATCCATAGAGTAACATAGAAACTGGAGAAGTGATATCACTGGAGAAGTCATCTCTGCTTTATCCATAGAATAACATAGGAACTGGAGAAGTGATATCACTGGAGAAGTCATCTCTGCTTTATCCATAGAGTAACATAGAAACTGGAGAAGTGATATCACCGGAGAAGTCATCTCTGCTTTATCCATAGAATAACATAGGAACTGGAGAAGTGATATCACCGGAGAAGTCATCTCTGCTTTATCCATAGAATAACATAGGAACTGGAGAAGTGATATCACCGGAGAAGTCATCTCTGCTTTATCCATAGAATAACATAGGGAACTGGAGAAGTGATGTCACTGGAGTAGTCATCTCTGCTTTATCCTTAGAATAACATAGGAACTGGAGAAGTGATGTCACTGGAGTAGTCATCTCTGCTTTATCCATAGAGTAATATAGAAACTGGAGAAGTGATATCACTGGAGAAGTCATCTCTGCTTTATCCATAGAGTAACATAGAAACTGGAGAAGTGATATCACTGGAGAAGTCATCTCTGCTTTATCCATAGAATAACATAGGAACTGGAGAAGTGATATCACTGGAGAAGTCATCTCTGCTTTATCCATAGAATAACATAGGGACTGGAGAAGTGATATCACTGGAGAAGTCATCTCTGCTTTATCCATAGAATAACATAGGGAACTGGAGAAGTGATGTCACTGGAGTAGTCATCTCTGCTTTATCCTTAGAATAACATAGAAACTGGAGAAGTGATATCACTGGAGAAGTCATCTCTGCTTTATCCATAGAATAACATAGGAACTGGAGAAGTGATGTCACTGGAGTAGTCATCTCCCCTTTATCCATAGAGTAACATAGAAACTGGAGAAGTGATATCACTGGAGAAGTCATCTCTGCTTTATCCATAGAGTAACATAGGAACTGGAGAAGTCATCTCCGCTTTATCCATAGAGTAACATAGAAACTGGAGAAGTGATATCACTGGAGAAGTCATCTCTGCTTTATCCATAGAATAACATAGGAACTGGAGAAGTGATATCACTGGAGAAGTCATCTCTGCTTTATCCATAGAGTAACATAGAAACTGGAGAAGTGATATCACCGGAGAAGTCATCTCTGCTTTATCCATAGAATAACATAGGAACTGGAGAAGTGATATCACTGGAGAAGTCATCTCTGCTTTATCCATAGAATAACATAGGAACTGGAGAAGTGATATCACTGGAGAAGTCATCTCTGCTTTATCCATAGGATAACATAGGAACTGGAGAAGTCATCACTGCTTTATCCATAGAATAACATAGGAACTGGAGAAGTGATATCACTGGAGAAGTCATCTCTGGAGAAGTGATATCACCGGAGAAGTCATCACTGCTTTATCCGTAGACTAACATAGGAACTGGGGAAGTGATATCACTGGAGACGTCATCTCCGCTTTATCCATAGAATAACGTAATAACTGGAGAAGCGATATCACTGGAGAAGTCATCATCTCCACTTCATCACCTCTTTATCACACCTTAGTTCATAACCCCCAACGTGTTGAAGATCTTTCTAGCTTTCAAGAGGTTTCAATGAACTGAATGACATGCCGGGACTGTCAAGGGTCGTTAAGGGGTTAACGCAATAACCTACCTTCTGTCTCTCAAACATGTATAGTTTGAGAGATATACGCTGCTGAAGTCCCCCACTCCCGCCCCTTTCACAGGCGTCAGCTCTCTAGTTGACAGAAAGAGATCCCTGGACCAGCCAGCGCCTCTTCAGCAGAGCAGAGATAGCGCTATCTAGAAATAAATACTTAATTGGTACGGTCTGCAAAGTGTTCCTGGCTTGCAAGCACACTTTCTAGACCGTTCCAATGAAGTATTTCTTTATAGATAGCACTATTTCGGCTCTGCTGAAGAGCTGCCGGCTGGTGCCAGGACCAGGATCTCCTTCTGTCAGCTAGAACGTTGACATCTGTGAAAGGGGTGGGAGTGGGGGACTTTAGCACCGTATATCTCTCAAACTATACATGTTTGAGAGGCGGGAAGTAGGTAATTTATATTTTTAATATATGTACACTATCAAGCTTTGTTAAAAATAACCATTACTGTCCGTTTAATACATACCATTATTCTTTATTAACCCTTTGAGTGCCAGAGGAGTACGTAATGCATGCGTTGTGAACCCCTCTGGCATTCAAAGGGTTAATGAGCTCCTTAGATGAGAGCATTTCCATATTCCAAGGCACAGACTGGGCTGGATGCAGCCCTACCTACTGTCGTGTAGCCCCAGGAGCCAAGCATTTTGGGAAACCTTAAGACCTGCTTTCTAACCTCAAGGTCCTGGCTTCTGAAAAGCTTTGTTTCTGTCTTTTGGGATTTTCCTCCAGGCCTGTGTGTGCTCCCTCAAAGAGGCATTCCTCATTATAAAATCATGGTTCTGGGCTAATTACTGGAACAGATGTCTAGTTTTTACTTGTCATCTATCTTCATTTTGCTTCACATTTAGAGCTCAGTAATAACCATCTGAAAGTGTCGGTCCTTTACCAGATCATTTTATTTAGAAAGATAGCACTCATAGCTATTTTACAAATGCATTTAAGGCAAATGTTCCAAACACGCCAAAACACTTTAACCCTTTCAGCACCAGAGACTTGCCCGATGTACTGCAACAAATTGTCACTCAAAGGGTTAATGGAGTCATAATTAAGGCTGGTAAAAGTGAACCGCGGTGACTTGGAGAGGAGAACAGCTTTGAATGGATGGGGTCCGTGAGTCTTTACATTATGTTCCAAGATACATTATATCAATGTTTTATAAAGACAATAAATGCTTCTGATTTTATACACCAATTTTTTGTATGTGTACATATTCACTAGTAATATCCCTCCTGACTGGACATAGAGAGTGAGATTGATGTTTGAGAGAAAAGAGAGAGATGTGAGTTGTGAATGAAAATGGTGGAATTCTGTCTGTCTGCTCATGCACACTGAAACTGTAAGTGTTCCATGGTGAAAAAAAAGTGTTCTTTCTCACTGCTCTGGGAAATTGACACCTTGTATCAGTGTCATCCTTAGTGATAAAATGTATCATGCTTCCTTTGCATGGATGATCAACCTGAGGCCCAGCCCTCCTGATGCTGAGAACTACAGTCGTTAGTTGCCCAGATTAGCATATTTTAGAACTGCTGGTATAACCTGTCATTAATCTAAAGAGTGCTGTGCAATATGCTGTTTCTGCATTAACTATCTGAGTGCCAGACACATATACCATGTGTTGTGAGATAGCTCAGTAGTAAATTCTCTGACTATGGAACCTGTTCAAGCATCAAGGTTGGAGGTTTGATTCCCAGCAGGGTCAACTCTGGTCTTCATCCTTCTGTGGTCAATAAATGAGAACCAATGATTGGGTAATAATAACATCTATTATTCAGCTGATGGTTTGGTTAATTCCAAGAGCGTGAGCTGAAAGCGCTTTGAGTCCCCCTCGGAGAAAGGTGCTATATAAATACTAGTTATTATTATTATGTAACACAATGCATTGGCTCTCAAAAATGTAATACTGCATCATGGTAAAATCAGTAGGTTGGCTGTAACCCACCACACACTGTATTAGTTACTTGGTATACACCCTCCAGCCCCAGAGAGGGTGTGTACATAGTTAAATATACATGTCAATGACAATGATAAGCTCCCTGGTGCTGTTTCCTTACTGTATAAGAAAGAGGACTCGGCAGTGCCTCTCATTCAGCTACACAGCAGCTGAAATTATCCCAGTTTGAGTTGAATGTCTGACCTGAAGTCTGTGTGATAGTGAGGGACTAAGAGATGCAGCCATAGCACTGGACTGAACTATCTACATCAGGAGCAGTCAACTGCTAGACCTTCAGTTATTGGGGACTACATTCCATTATCCCCAACCAGCAAGAAGCCGGTAGGGGATGATGGAAGTTGTAGTCCACAGCAGCAGGAGGTCCACCAATAGGAAGAAGAAATGTTCCAGAATGTGAGTAGGTCATTACTACTCTCTCTTCTATATTTCATGGATGCCTGCTTGGTCATGTCTTGTCTTATTTTCCCACCATGATATCTCCTCCATATGTCCTCTTAAATCATGTAATTCTTACTTCTATCCCTGGTCACATCTCTTCTTCCAAAGCCCTGCCCATTCTCCTCTGCTATTACTAATACATTTCACATGTTCTTAATGTTGGTCTTCCATTTCTCATCCATGGGACTTTCACCTCACAAGCTTTCCGATGTCTCTCCCTTGTGTGGTTCCCACACATCTGTTGCCTTTCTTCTCCTATGCAAAGTAGGCAACGTGGAAAATTTCAGAAAATATGATCAGGGCTTAAAATGTGAAGTCCTTTGCTACTAGCCAGACCTGAAAAGTCACTCGCCACTGCAAGACATAACATACCCACCAGGACTGAATTTCTACTCGCCAGGGCTAAATTTTCACTCGCCACTGGCAAGTGGCGAGTGGAAATTTTGAGCCCTGAAATGATTATCATTGAGTTTAAGTAGGAGGAGGCTTCTATAGTTTCTACAAAGTGCTGGGCCAGATGAGGAACATTGGTGCTGTAGACGCAGACACTATATATGCATTTAAATGACTAATGTTTTACACTAAGGCAAATATATAAAGAAAGTACAGTAAATATAGGCCACAATAACTGCACCATGTGTAACAAAGCAAAATGTTCATTCATTTAAAGGGTGTTTTAACTGTTTGGATGCTAGATGTCAGTGTCATATTGCTTTCAAATGTTTTGGTGGTCTCCTTACTCTGCAATATGTTGTGTACTCCTCTAGCACTCAAATGGTTAATTTATATTGTGCAGTTGTTTTGCTCCAGAATTTCTTAACTTTTGTCCCTATAGATATGTGACCTAGTTTACCCTGTATCACTGTTTTCAGCAAAATCTAGATTTATTTGTACACTAGGGATCAAAGTATGTTATTGTAAAGAGTCGTGGAGTGTGATTATATGAAGCCACTGTTACACTGTATCGGTGTGTGAATGAGGGTGTGTGGGGTCACTGTAGGTGTGGATATATGTAATTCCTATGTGGTGGCATTGTAGGTGTATGGATGAAGATTTTAGGGTCTTTTTATGTGCAAATGAAGATTTGGCATAACTGTGTGTGGGTTAAAGTGTGTTGTGTGTGGGCATCTAAGTGTGTGGGTGAAGGTGTGTAGTGCCAGTGTAAGGCCCCTGCAAGGGTGAAGGTGTGTTTAGCCTATGCAGCAGCCCCACTCTGTGTGGGGGTGTGGTACCCCTTTATTTGCAAAGATACTATAAGTGTGTTTAGTGTTTACAGAGTCCTTTGATGGAGGAAAGCTGTGTGCAGCACCTGTGTGGGAGAGGGGACACAGTGTGGTTGAATATGTGGGATCATTTCTGATATCATTCCAAAAGGAGACTGGCCGGTCAGGGAAGAAAAATACCAAGTCTGTAGCCTGCTGGTCTTCTGCCCCTTTGTTCTCAGGTTAGTTTCATCCCTTGAAATGGAGCAGAGGACAGAGCTGCAGCAGTGTGCTCCACTCCCGTTCTCAGTCTTTCTGCACCAGCAGAAATTATTTTAAAAAGTACAGGGGACAGTGTATGTGGGGATCTAGTACTACCAGTGGAATCAAGCTGAGGGCAGACAATGTATATGGGGATGTATGAGTACTAGTGGAACCAGGCTGGGGGCAGACAATGTGTATGGGGATCTGTGAGTACTAGTGGAACCACACGGGGCAGACAATGTATATAGGGATCTGTGACTACCAGTGTAACCTGACTTGGGGCCATACACTGTATGTGGGCACTGTGACTACCTTTGGAAGGATACCTCTCTTTCATACAGTGGCTTAAATTCCCAATTTAAATAAACAAGAATGGTGAATTTTTAATTTGTTCTGTTTGATGTAGATGGTTTGCCACCGAGTTGCTCTGTTCTTTGTGCATATGACCCTTAGATATCGGAACCATTTATATGTTACTACAGTACATATTTGCACTTATTTATTTGTTTTACAGTTGATGTGGGAGTGCTGTTGCAATCACTGTCAATATAGAGTTCTGAAAAGGGGACCAAAATTTGTAGCCTGACTAGGACCCTATGGTGGCTTAATCTGGCTATGCTCAGAGATGATGGATTTGTATTCCTCAACAGCTGGAGGGTCTCTGTGTCCGATCCTGGTCTAGGAGTACTGCTGTATGTGTACAACCAGACAGACCTGGGTGCCAGGGAAAATTGCAGTGCAGCCTTATTCTGCCACACTGGATACTAGAAGAATCTTCAGTACATTGAGAATCCTTTGAAGGCATTACTTGCATTCAAGAGGTTGATCCATTGCTAAAAAGCATATAAGCTGCAATATCAATATTTACACAGTAGGTGTCACCATATTCAACTGCTCATTGATTCATTGTAAACTGTAATGCTCATACTAAATTAAATCAAAGCAGCAAATGAACTAATGGAAACATACTAAAACATTATCCTGGGGCCTCTTTTAATAATTACTTATATCAGTATCATAAAAATAATAGTAAAAATGCAAAAACAAAGTCACTGATGACTCAGTGGAAGGGATATACCAATATGATTCCACACTCAGACAGGCACATGAATAATTCATTTATTTAATAAGCTATATATCACCCCCTGTAGATCAGGGATGGGCATCATGAGGCCCTCCAGTTACTGCCACACTACAACTTCCTTAACCCTTTGAGTGCCAGTGGGGTATGCAACACATAGGGTTAACTCAAAGGGTTAAGGACCGCAAAGTACAGGGGTGGGGCAAGAGTACATTTTTTTTTCCCCAACAGAAGTGATCTGTGATCACAGCGAGCCGTGTAGGCGCACTGCAATCACAAACTTCCATGAAGTGCCAGGATCATCATTGTTCAGTAACGCCTGGACAGCCATAACGGTCCTGGCACGTCATCTGGCGCTAAGGGGTTAAGCACAGTTGAGTCAGTGAAAATGAATGAGGCACTGATTAACTGACCTGTGCTTAAAGGGATAGTAATGTTTCATAATAAAAGCAGCTCTAATTAATCATCATAGTATTTGGACTTTGGAGAGTGTTATTTCAATTCTGTCAGAGTTGTAGTTCAAGAGTAATTCAATGACAAAGTATCCCCCTCCTGCCCCTTTTACTGATGTAACACTGCTCAGCCAGATCAGAAGGGAGGTGCCTAGGTAGATTGCAGAGAGGGACAATCTTCAATTAAGATAAGGGAAAAACCTGAAAAACTTGTCAGGGGGGGCAGGGCTTTCATTGTTCTCATAGGAAGAAGATTGTCCCCTGCTGTTATCTGTCTGGTCTATGGACTGGATTCCGCATCTGAGAAGAGATGGCTTACACTAGGTAAAAGGGGCGGGGGAGAACTTTGCTTGTGAATATCTCTCAAACCATAAAGGTTTGAGAGATAAGACTTATATCGTTCTTCCTGTTTTTTTAATGCCTACAAAATAAAATAAAGTTAAAACGAAGTATTACTATCCCTTTAATCAGGGAAATCCTTACATCCTGGCCTGTTGGTGGCGCTTGAGGACTGAAACAGCCTTCTCCTACAGATCTCCAAAAGCCTGGAATAACTTACCAGAAAAAATCAGATCTACTCCCAGTGTAGAATCCTTAAAAATAACGGCTTTTTTGTATCTAAAACCAATATGTAACTGTATATATTTTTGTATGTAGATTTATGTTTATATCCTATATAATAATTCTCTAGGATGTTTTTTTTTTTTTGTGTGTGTGTAACTTTTTACTTTAAAAACTCTCCTGACAGTACAGTAAAGCAAAAAAAATAGATTGAAGCACCCATCTGCTAAAATAAAATTCACACAACATTCAACATCATGTACCAAAGATAAGTATTTATTAAAATTAAAAAAAAAATTGATAAAATGAGTCTTGTTTATAAGAAAAAACTAAACATAAAAGCACTCGGAAATATTAATAACTAGTTGAAGAGCCCGTTATACGGGCCACAGTGCCACTGCCAGCCGGTCGCGGGGCAGTCATGCACAGTAGAGGGTACGGATAATGATATTGGTAATGGTAAAGGTACGGGTAATGATATAACAGTAATGGTATTTGTAAGGAAAGTGGTAATGATATAATGGTAAGGATACTGGTAATAAAAATGTTAATGATATTGGTAATGCTAATGAAACAGGCAATGATAATGATACTGGTAATTATTAAATAGTAAGGATCTCATACCTCCCAACATTTCAAAGGGCCAAGGTGTTGCTAAGGGTGTGGCTGGTGGGCGGGGTACTACTAAGAATTCTTATGTTATATCATGATCTATTGACACCTGTGTAACTGAATAAATGATTTAGAGCAATACCAAGGTAGTTTTTTTTATATAGATTAATATATATACACACACCACATACATGCCCCTTCCACAATGCCCCCTTATCTCCACAATGCCCCTTCATCTCCACATTGCCCCCTTATCTCCACAATGCCCCTTCATCTCCACATTGACCCTTCTATAATGCCCCTTCATCTCCACAATGCCCCTTCCACAATGCTCCCTTCATCTCCACAATGCTCCATCTCCACATTGCCCCTTCCACAATGCTCCCTTCATCTCCACAATGCTCCCTTCATCTCCACATTGCCCCTTCATCTCCCTCCACATTGCCCCTTCCACAATGCTCCCTTCATCTCCACAATGCCCCCTTCATCCCCTACCTTGAGTCCCTGGTAGTCTAGTGGCGTGCCATAACTTGGAGCTCTGTGCCTCCTTCGGCACAGAGCTTAAGCTCCCGCGCGCTGCTCTCAGTAATGCTGAGAGCTGGGAGATGATGTCATCTCTCAGCGCTCTGTATTACTACAGAGTCTGGGTCTCTCTGCGACGTGTCACATAGATTCTGCGAGGGAGCGATTGGTAGTGTAAATCAGCTCTCCCTCGCGGCAGATATATATATTTAAAAAAAAAAATCCCAGCTTCCCCCTTTTCGGCGCCCCTCTGTTGCGGCGCCCTATGGCAGCTGCTTGTCCTGCCTTAATGGTAGCGCCGGCCCTGGTGGAAGGGTCAATGTGGAGAATGAGGGGCATTGTGATGGGGGCATTGTTGAAAGGGCAATGTGGAGAATGAGGGGCATTGTGGAAAATGAGGAGCATTGTGATGGGGGCATTGTGGAAGGGGCCTTGTTGAAAGGGCAATGTGGAGAATGAGGGGCATTGTGGAAGGGGCAATGTGGAGAATGAGGGACATTGTGGAAAGGGCAATGTGGAGATGAAGGGGCAATGTGGATATGGGGGCATTGCTGAAGGGGCATTGTGAAAGGGGCAATGTGGTGGTGGTGGGGGGGGGGGGGGCATGGCAATTCTTGCACCAGGGCCCGGTGGCTTCTAGTTATTATGCCTCTTTATGGGATCTTGGCACTTCCACATTCACTCACTCATTATCGTCATTGCCTCACTGATACTGATATACTTTCCATTTCGTTTGAACTTGATTAGAACTACTGTTTATAATGTGGTCCAGGCAATGCTTTTAGCAAATAGTTGAAAAAATAATAGATCGGTCTACAGACACATAGCGTTCCTGTTTTTCATCTCAGTCAGCGACTTGAAGTTGTTTTGTTTGTGCTGCCTGTCCCGGGGGAATAGGTGGGGTGGCTGTTATATCTTTATTCGCCACCAGATGGACCCCTTGTGTACAAGCACTGAGCTATAGTTGAAGCTCTGCGGTTCTCGAAACAGCGACACATGGGGCTCTGAATCCCCAAACATAAGGAAATAAGCATAGTGATAAAAGGATTATGCGTAGTCTCAACATTCTAAATGGGTTCCTCTCCGAGTCTGTGATTTAACCCTTTGGATGCTAGTGAGGTCTCCAACTCAAAGAGAAGACGCCTCAAGTAACCAGTGGGAAAAGGATGCATTAATAAAGAAATTGCATAACTATATATTTTTAAGCACTCTCTCCGCCTTATTTTTTGTTTTTGTGTATTTTCCTAATCATGAAAGCTGTTACTTTTCGTTTATTCGTCAGCCTTTAGGTCTTGAAGCTTAACATACTATTAATGCGTATGCGCCACCTTGTGTTTTATTGCATGAACTGCATGGCATAATTTTTGTAGGAACCATTCTTATCTATAGCTCACTAAGTAATATAAAAACTAGTGAGTTGGAGCGTAAAGACATACGTTATCCAATTCATATATTATTTTATTGAGCCTCTTTTTCAGTAGGAAGAGATCTTAGTGCATAGGATTATAGGGTTTTAAGATCAGGTCCCTATTTACCTTTTGTATGATTGTGCATGTTCTGTTAAACGTCGTCTGATCTGTTTGTTGGACAGCTCTGCAGAATATGATGGGGCTTTATCAATAAAGATTCATAATAATAGTGTCTGTAAGGCCATCTATTTAAAGCCAAAGTGGAGCAATTCTAGAGAAACCAGCTGCACTGTGTATGTGTGGGGGTATTCACCAGTGAGGGGATTGCTAGACACGCCCCTAGCAATGAATGTGTTAACTCTTTGAGTGCCACAGAGGTAGGCAACGCATTGCTCTGCAATGCGCTGCCTACCCCTCTGGCACTCAAAGGGTTAAAATCACAATTTAAAGAAATGGAAATGTTTATTTGTAACCTATGGTGCAGTTGGTTTGCTCCCCAAAATTGTTCCGCTTTTCTTTATACACAAGGCACATAGAATAAAATAGGTATTGGAGTATAAATCTCACAAGATATTTTTTTTCACCTTTACCGCACCTTAGTCCATCTCCGGTTTGGAGTTATATCAGTGGGGAGATCAAAGACAGGAAAGAGAAGACTCATTATTCCTTGCACACCCCTCAGGATTTTAAGGGGTTAAAGGGATAGTGATATTTTATTATTACTATCCCCCATATTGTAGATATTTGTAAAATAATTTAATAGCCCCCAGGTTCATCTCTCAAACCTTTATGGTTTGAGAGATAACCGAAGGCAAAGTTCCCCCCTCCCTCCCCCTTCCCTGAAGTCAGCGTTGTACTGACTGCAGGGGAACTCTGTCGTACGACAGGCTTGCGGGTCTGCAGCAGAGCCGAGGACCCGTTAGTGACAAAGAATTATTTCACTGAAACGGTCTTCTACATGTGTTTGGTTTGCAAGCACACGTAGAAGACTGTTTCAGTGAAATAATTATTTGACACTAACATGATCGCGGCTCTGCTGCAGAGCCGCCTGATGAAAGTCAGATTGGATATCCCTGCAGTCAGTACAACGCTGACTTCAGGGAAGAGGGAGGGAGGGGGGAACTTTGCTTTCGGTTATCTCTCAAACCATAAAGGTTTGAGAGATGAACCTGGGGGCTATTAATTTATTTTGCAAATATCTACAATATGGGGGATAGTAATAATAAAGTATTACTATCCCTTTAAGTAAAATATCTATCCTCATAATATTAGTAATTTTTAGCAGGCGGAATGGCATGGGTGTTGCTAGGACTGTGGTTCTCTATCTTTTTTGTTCAAGGAACTCCTAAAATGCAGTCTGGAATTTTCAGGGTACACCTAACATTTTATAGGTCATTTGAAAGGAGGAATGAAGGTACATATACTAATACACATAGCTGTTTTTAGATCTCACAGTCAGAGATACCAAAAACAAACATATTGTGTGTAAAATATTCCATATATATATGTGAAACTCCACTTTCACATATTTGTCAAAGGCATTATAAAACTGAAGGGGCACCCTAAGTGGATGTCTATGGCACACCATAGTGCCACAGGACCCAGGCTTAGAATCACTGTGCTGAGTTATAAAAGACCTGGGGGGAGATGCAATAAAGGGCAATGGTATGGTAGGTTGACCACACGTCCCGGAATGCCTGGGACTGTCCCTTATTGGGGGTCTGTGTCCCGCGTCCCAGGTCACCCCCCACCGGGACAACAAAGAGTCCTGCAATGGCGCAACATGCACCAGTCCAGCCAGCCAATGAAATGTATTTGCTATATGATCCTCATTGGCTGGCTGAGACAGCCAATGAACACCATATAGCAAATACATTTCATTGGCTGGCTGGACTGGTATGTGTGAGACAGCTGGGATGGAGCAGGTATGCTCGCACTGCGAGTGAGTCCCGCGGCTGAGGCTCTCGTCGGCGCTGACTATCTTTCTGAGGCTGACACAGAGTAAGAGTTCCCACTGGGAACTCTTACTATGTCAGCCTCAGAAAGATGGTCAGCGCCGGCAAGAGCCTCAGCCGCGGGACTAGGGTGACCACATATCCCGGAATGGCAGAATGGAAATGTGGTAACCCAATGGTTTGGTGATATGTGTCTGGCGATGGAGATACACATCGTCATATGCAATAAGAATTTAGAATGCAAGGGGAGTTTGGATATCCCCTTTAGCATGCAGGGTTGTTGAACTGCTGAGATGTGTAAGGGATGCTCTTTCTAACACATCACCAGTAGTCTGACAACACTGATGTCTGGGAGCATTCTCTCTGCATTTGAGCATTTGCTCAGTGGAGGAATAGAGAGGATACACTCCAACTTCAGCATCACAAACAGCACTGCTAGATGTATAAGGTACCTCCCTCATAGTGTGTATATAAACACCAACATAAAAATAAAATAAAAAAATAGAAATGATCTCTTTCAATGCCAGGGTATCCTTTTAAATCATCACATTCTAAACAGTGTACGGCTACAAGGAGCATTCAGCATGTCTCCATGATGGAAAGGGTGACATGAGAATCTCGCCCTGCATAAAAGAGCGGGATTCTCATGTCGCCTCCTTAAATGGAGCTTCAACCCAACCCCCAGCATCAGGATGATTCATATGTTATGTTTTAAGCATTGGATTCTTAGAAGAGTAATAAAATAATTAGAACTCTAAAATTGTCCATAACTTGTTCAGTAAATATGGCGGAGATTACAGTCTAACATGAAGCTGGCAACTTTTGTGTTGAGTACACCTCTGGCACCCAAAGGGTTAACAAACATTGCCAGCTTCATGTTAGACTGTAATCTCTACCATATTTGCTAAATAAATTATGGACAATTGTAGAGTTCTATCTATTTTATTATTCTTCTAAGAATCCTATGCTTAAACACAAAGTTATAACATATGAATCATTCTGATGCTGCGGTTGGGTTGAAGAGCCGTTTAAGGAGGCAACATGAAAATCTCGCTCTTTTATGCAGGGCAAGATTGTCATGTCACCCTTTTCATCATGGCAACTTGCTGAATGTGGAGTGTAGCCACACTCTGTTTAGAATGCAATGTTTTAAAGGTGAACCCAATGCCAGTGGGGTACGTAGATGAGAGTTGGTACCGTGTTAGCCGTAGAAATACAGGAGGCAAATATAGTTGTTGATACCTTTTATTGGCTAACTAAGCAGATTTAGAATGCAAGCTTTCAAGACCTTAGGTCTCTTCCTCAGGCATGTTATACAGATACATATGAAAACATCTTTCTTAAATACAAGTACACATTGCATTGTTTAGCATGGAAATCAGATAAGAGAACTCAATCCAGATCCAGACACTTTGATCAGTCAGTGGTAAATTGTACTCTTCCTCTGAGGCTTTAGAGGTATTTACAATGCTCTTGGGTCTATTGGAAAGGTCAACCCACTAAGTGATGATGTGACAAGAACTCTCTGTCCTTATTCAAACCATTACAAATAGCATTACATTTTAACATTAATTTTACCTCCCATACCTTTCTGTCCCTCTGAGTGCGGAACCGGGGTACGTAAAAAGACAATGGCTCATTAACCTGTATTTCCTTATGGAAATGAGCCATTGTGATGTGAAAAATTGTAATCCTGTCACTGACCTGGTGGATTCATGGCAATGACAGCAGATCGACTGGGATATGATGGCAAAGACATGTTAGTGCATATTGGAGATGTGCCTTCAACACAGTGCCGACACAACATTGCCATCCTGACTTCTTATCTCGGACCAGGAGTTTAGGCTGATTTGGCATTGTTATGAATTATGAACACACAGGGAATGCTGTAAAATGAGTCACAATAAACAATAGGATGAAATCAGGAAAGATGTCACTGTACTAACATGGGGCCTAATTGCTTTTGTATTAAAACAATTGGCACAATAGCATGCAGGGAAATCAGCCTGCCCGATAAAGGGAAGTGGACAAACATTTCCACATTCCTTGGTATTGCCTGGATGGTTACTTGAATATAAGAAATAGCACTTCTCAATATTAATGAAATAAAATTAATTTATTAAAATAAAAATGTATATTGAAGAAAAACCCTGTTCAAATTTTCTGCTAACTAGGAAATGCACTGAGACGTCAGCATGTAGCTAACGTCAGGAGATCCCGGTCCCACACCAGCCGGCGGCTCTTCAGCGGAACTGAATGAGCGATATCGAAAAACAAATACTTCAGTGGAATGGTCTGCAAAGTGTTCTTGCTAACCAAGCACAGTTTGTAGACCATTCCAGTGAAGTATCTGTTTTTTGATAGCGCTCATTCAGCTCTGCTGAAGAGCCGCGGAGTCGGCCAACACAGATCCACTGCTGAAAGCTGTACAGCTCGTCAGCAGGAGGGGGAACTTTCAGCGCTTATATCGCTCAAACCGTAAAGGTTTGAGTGATACGACTTGGCACATTAATATTATCTTTTTAATACCTTCAATATTAGGGTTAGTTAATGTTAGACATTACTAACCATTTAACACACCTGCAAGTAGACCTCACGTGAGTACAGTGACAGCCTTCCTGATTCCATTCCATTGTTCGTTTTTGGCCAATTTACAGTGTCCCTGTGTGTTTCTTTTTCATTACCTTTTTTGAGATATTCTACAGAGAGATGCAGTGATTTGCCAGTGGTAACTGTGTGGGGGCAGTTTAATGTCCTTCGTATGCATGATTGCAGCTGATCTATAAACGTTTACAACTGAATTTGAGTGTTCTATTCTGAGATTTATGTTTTAATATTTGTTAGTACCCTGTTGGTGCCCCCTGGTGTTCTGTTAATCTATATATGTATTAAAGAAGACTTTGTGCCTGGCAAAACACACCCAGGGGTGGCAGAAAGGAGGAGTTACTGCTCCCATTGGGTGATTCAATGGGGGTGTGATTTTTGGCCCGCCCCCACTATCCAGCCCGCCCACCACTATCTAAGGCTTAAAAAAATGACTGCCACTCACTCCTACACCACAGACACACACATGCCCCCCACACACTGGCAGACACATACACACACACACACACTCATACAAAAACACACACTCACATGCACGCTGAGCAGCTGAGGATGATGGGAATCTATGTACAAGCTACAGCTGGAAGGCCATGGTCCAAATCTATATTATGCATCAGGGTTCCCAGCACATAGATACAAGGTTATGGACTCACTACAATAAACCACTCATATGCAGCTTCTTCATTCCCTGTCTGTGACCCTGCACAGCCCTGCCAATTACCACAAGTGAGACGAATTCTAAGCAATCAGCAGGCAGGATGCTGGGGAGCTGACTTGCTAGCACAGAGAAGCTGGGAAAGTGGAACAATGGCAGAGAAATGATCAGGCAGTGCAGAGCAGGGCTTCAGCTGAGCTGTTAAGTGGCAGAGACATGGTTGGGACTGTATTTATATATTGCACAAAGAGAGAGAAAGAAAGCAGATTGATTGTTTGTTAGTCGTCTGTAAGTAGAAGTACCATTTCCTGCAATCATCTCCATGCTGTACATAGCTCACTGTATAGCATGTATGACAAACTATTTATATATGGTCTGGCACTGTATAGTATACTGTCTGCATGTGTCTGTGTATAAGGACTGGCACTATACAGTGTAGGAGGGACAGTCCCTGTTTGAGACCCAAATCCCTCTGTTCCTCTATTTAGGACATCACACTGTGTGGTGTATATACAAGTGTATCAGATTGCTCCACATCAATAAAACCCACAGTAATGTGGGTATAAACTTCTGTATATATCTGTTAAATTAGTCTGTGTAAAAAAATACTTTCATCTTCTTCTAAATCATTCACTTACAAAAAGAGTAACTTAATTTCAATGCCAGAGGGGATGCAATGCATTGCTTACCCCCTTGCGCTCAAAGGGTTAAAAATTCTCTAAAATGGTCTGGCACTGTATAGCAGTGGTTCTCAACCTGTGCTTTCAGTGGCTATTAACAGGCCAGGATTTTAGAATTTCCTTTTAAGAGCACAGGTGAGTTAATCAATACGACTGAGCCTCTGATCAACACACTTGTGTTCTAGCAGGGAAATTCCTAAGTCCTGGCCTGTTAGTGGCTACTGAGGGCATGGGTTGAGAACCTCTGCTGTATAGTATACAGTCTGCATATGTCTGTGTATAAGGACTGGCACTACACAATATAGGAAGGACAGTCCCTGTTTGACACCCAAATCCCTCTGCTCCTCTATATAGGCGATCACACTGTGTGGTGTATATACAAGTGTATCAGATTGCTCCACATCAATAAAACCCACAGTAATGTGGGTATAAACTTCTGTATATATATCTTATAAATTAGTCTGTGTAAAAAATACTTTCATCTTCTTGTAAATCATTCACTTACACAAAGAGTAACTTAACCATTTCAATGCCAGAGGGGTATACAATGCATTGCTTACCCCTGGCACTCAAAGGGTTAAAAATTCTCTAAAATACACCACCAGCCACGACCCCAGTAACACCACCTAAAACACAAGTGTCCCTCTTTGGCCATTTGAAATGCTGGGAGGTATGTTACTTTCACTGCTCACACTGTATGTATGTATGTTCTGATTTGCATCTGTGTGTCACGGTTTGTGTATGTCAGTGCATGTGTGTGTATGTATGTGTGTTGCATGCATCTCTGTCTATCACTGTGTGTCTCCCTGTATATGTGTGTGTTTGCACACGTGTCTATGTATCACTGTGTCTACCTTTCTGACACGTACACACTATGGTATAGTTCACTATCATAACATTTATTAAAAAAAAATTCCCTGCATAACATGACGGGCAACTCCGTCCCACATTGCTAGTAAATAATAAACCCACAGTATAACTACATGGTGCATGTCCCATAGCAATAACATATACAGGTGTATTCAGCCTGGGGTATCCAGGATCATGGGAGACAGCACACAGTCATGAAATGGGAGAAAAAAACAACAAAAGGTGTATTAACCCTTTGAGTGCCAGAGGGGTATCGAGCACATTGCTTTGCAGTCTGTTGGATACCTCTTTAGCACTCAAATGGTTAAATAAAGAAACAGTATTTCCATGAGAAATTTGTGTCTACAATATTACCGTAGTAAATATCACTTCAATGCATCAAAGGTTTACACTTTAACATATAAATGATTTTCAACTGTCAGGACCATAGAAATCACTGTGAAAATGTATAATAAATTGATGAAATGAGTCCACTGTTTCACATTAATGGTCTTTATTTCTGTGATGTTACAACAGATTTCTGTGTAGGGGCCGGTGTTGATCCTGCAGTTTAAGGAGTCTCTGTAGGGGCCGTTGTTGGGCCTCCACCTTCCAATCTCTGTGTAGAGGCCGTTGTTGGGTCTGCTGGTTCCAGAGACTCAGTAGTGGCTGTTGTTGGGTCTATAGGTTCTAGAGTCTCTGTAGTAGCTGTTGTTGGGTCTGCTGGTTCCAGAGTCTCTGTAGTGGCCGTTGTTGGTTCTATAGGTTCCAGAGTGTTTGTAGTGGCCGTTGTTGGGTCTATAGGTTCCAGAGTCTCTGTAGTGTCTGTTGGTGGGTCTATAGGTTCCAGAGTCTCTGTAGAGGATAGCGCTGGCTCTGCATCCTCTAGAAGCTTATCAGGGATTATAATATTGGCCTGACAGCTTCTGTATTCTGCGTAGCGCTTTGATTTAGTCTTAAGTCTTCCAGCTGCTTTGTAGTGTCTCTTTTTTGAAGACGCTTTACTAGGGCTGGTGTTGGACCCTTCAATTATAATGAATCTATAGGGGCTGCTGTTGGAGTCGCAGCTTTTTGTGGCTGTATGGGGGCTGCTGTTGGAATCACAGCTTTCAGCGGCTGTGTGGGGGCTGCTGTTGGAGTCACAGCTTTCAGCGGCTGTGTGGGGGCTGCTGTTGGAGTCACAGCTTTCAGCGGCTGTGTGGGGGCTGCTGTTGGAGTCGCAGCTTGAAGTAACTTTGCCAGGACTGCCATTGGACTTGCCGGTTCTCAAGGCTCTGCAGCAGTCTGCACGGGATCGTGCCTTCTTTTGGCGTCCCTCACGCCTTCCGGGTCTGGCAATCACTGCGGCAAAAAGCAGGGTAAAGAACAGAGTAGGGAGGAAATTCATCTCTCTGTCATGTTTAGGATCAGGGCGATCCATCCCAATCATCTGGGCGTTGGTGTTATCCTTCTTCATCAGACCTTTAGTCTCTCCAGTCACTGGTTTTTTCAGTAGAAGCGAAATCAAGAGCATAAACCAAAAAATTCCTGAGCGCCGTAGTGAAGCCATGGCTTTCCACTAGTAAATCTCAGAACTGATTGAAATGATCTGAGAGCTGCCCACTAACTGACTCTCAGGATCCTCATCACAGTGGCCTCACAGTGAAGGTAAAGTTCCATCTGCACACATGGGTGCTAATGGCAGAGTTCTGTACACTAGAACAGGAGCAGGTAATATCTGGCTCTCCAGCCAATGGAGACTACAACTGTCATCATTCCCAAACAGCCAGTCTCTGGAAGAGAATGATGGGACTTGTATCCAAAACAGCTGGAGAGGCACATGTTGCCCTTCCTTCACTGTATGGTAAACTGAGCTTTATTGCTGGAGCTGCAGTGCTAGTCTGGTGGAGACCAAGGTTGCTGCAGGTCATTAACTGTCACTGTATTCTGATCTGTAATGTCACTTAAAGCACACAGATATATTAGTCTTTAGTTCATACATAAAGGGACCAGGTAATAAATAGTTTTAAAGTCATGGATTTTGGGTCCTTAGAATTAACCCACTGCACACCCATTTGGCAATCAAAGGGTTAACAAGGTTTCTTTGTCAGTGTAATTTAAAGTGGAAGTTACACTATATAATAGTGCAGGTGATTTTGAAGCAGCTTTCAACATTAATTATATTTATGTTTGTCATCTTTTATTTAACATAATAGTTTAGGAGATATTTAGCTTTATGTATATGTCGGTTTATGGTAATTCAGCAGTACTTGTCTGCACAGCCTGTTGTGTCATATACTAACATTCCATTCTCTAGCCCAACTGCCATTTCCTACCAGGAAGTGCTGGATAGTTGTATATAAACAGATAAATAATGCTAAATATCTTGTAAACTACAGATTTAAATAAAGAGTGGCTCACTTAATAGATGATTTTGAAAGACCAATCATAAACACCCAAGTCTTTATAACGTGTTAGTTCCACTTTAATGTGAAATGTCAGTAGCAGTTACACATCTAGGCCCCATATTTCAAAATGTTTAAATATATAAATGATATTATTTATTTGTCCAAATGTTTTATCTCTTATATTTTCTTAGATGTACAATTCGGTTTAAGTGCAGAAGATAACTTTATAGTAAATATGATTAAAGATGAAGAGATGGGAGTGAAAGTTAAAATGCTAAATCTGCAAAAATGTCTTTTATTAACTCTTTGAGTGTCAGAAGGTGTGCAGCGCAGAGGATGGGCAATGTGTCTCCCTATTCCTCTGGTATTTAAAGGGTTAATTAATTAAAATGATTTCAGTAAATAAATAAAACTAGTACAATGACTCATTTACTGTAACATTCCTGTGTTCAGATAGAACTCTTAGGTCCCTATTCACAAGATAAAGAAGTGCAACTCTCACACAAACCAACTGCACCACAGGGAACAATTACACTTCTCCTAATTCCAACTTATCTACATGTGGGTATTTTTATCCTCTTGAACTAGAGAGGTCTGCACCAGATTGCTTCACAATGCAACGGAGATCTCTTTATCATTCAAGGGGTTAAAAAATCCACACTTAGCTCAATGTGGGTTCTAGAAATAGTATTTCTCCAATACAGGTTACTGGTAACTTTGGGTAGGCGATCAGCCCCCTTAAGTAGGCTGGAACAATTCTGAGAAGTGACTGCTGGGTGGAGCCTACCTCCTCTCCTTAGCTTGCAGCTAGCCAATCCCCATCCAGTAAGATTTGTTCCTTGGTCAAGACACAAGGCAAGAGAACAGTTCTGCTATAGTTTTAGCTTTTTTTTATTATTTTTCTGTTAGATATGGGATACCACCATTAGGCAGATTACTATCACTGACAATTCCCATCACCCAAATGTGGATGCTCAGTTCACCATGCGCTTTTGTGGACCTAAGCCCTGGGGGGAAAATCTTGGCTGCAAGTTCTTTCCCCAGGAGTTGCCCACTGAGGCTTCTTCTTGATATATGGTAATCTGAAGACAGAAGACCTGCTAAAAAAGGTGAGCACCCTTTGAGTGCTGAGATCCACATGTCCCATGCTTCCCCTCTGCACAGGGGTCTCATTTGGAGTTCCTATTACATACTCATGCACTCATTGGGTTTTGAGTGGTTTTACATTTTGGCATTCACCTTGTTAACCTTGTGTTCCGCACCTTTAAGGCGTGCGTTTATCACATAGATGCCTTGCTCCATTCACTTCTATGGGACTTTACAGTTTCGGACATATCACTGGAACCGTTCCACATAGCGAGGTCAGAGATGGCTCGTTTTCTTGGCCTGCCCTAGCTCTGTTATCTGGTCAATGTTCTGGGCATGTTGGGGGGGCTCAGGGGGCTTTGGGCACTGTTGGGGTCCTTTTTTAGCGAAACTACAATTCCCATGAGTGCTTGCTTTGCGTGCTCGTTTCTGATTGGCTCTCACCACGGCAGCCATTTTGTGCCTTCGCTGAATGAGTATCCTACGCAGGGCTTTGACTCTCCCTCTCTCCTCAGCAGTTTAACCCTTCACCTACCAGATAAGTCTAGTTTAGCATTTCTGGGGTGATTTTATTTATCATACACACTTTTTTGGGTGTTTCTGATACTTTGACCATTTGAATCTGTGAGAATGTCTATTCTGTTAGACCTTGGGGCTAGGCCTAAGACTAAGGACACTGGGGAGTCTGTGTCCCCATTGCTCTTTGCTCCTCCTGTCACTCAGGGTTACCTAGAGAATACTCAGGTCATGTTTGCCCAGCATGCTCTGCTGCCCCTGAATCCCCTGCAGGGACCTCCAGCCATGCACAAGAGCCAGTATGGATGCAAGAGTTTAAGGCTACTGCCAGGGACCTCTGGTCTACCTTACAACTCCTTCCATCCACCTTGCAGGGGGTCTTCCACTCGTGGCAGGCCCCCACCCCTATCAGATCTTCCCTGCCTAAACCGCCGGGTGTACCTGATGTGTATGACTCCTCAGGAGGAATTATTGGTGGATTCCGATGATGAAGACTGTTCTGCTGTTCCTTCCTCTCAGTTTTTTGGGGACCCCTTTGAGGCTGATCCTGTTCCCTCAGCAGAGGGCCTGATCAGGGCTGTGTTGACCACCCTGAACATTCCCTTGGATCAGGAGGTTTCCTCTGATCCCTCTGATGTGTTTCAGGATCCTGTTTGGCCCCATACTTGTTTTCCACCTAATCCCACTCTTGACAGTTGGTGTCTGAAAAGTGGAAGTTTCCAGACAGAAAGCCTCCCGTCTCTAGGGAATTTGCTAAGCTTTATCCGTTCTCTGAAGTGGCCCTAGCTCAGTGGGTTCATCCTCCTAAGGTGGATGCCCCTGTTTCCAGGTTTTCTAAGTCCACCGCTTTGCCTGTTTCTGATGCATCTGCTCTAAAAGACTGGACGGACAAGAAGCTGGAGACCTTTCTCAAGGTTAATTTTGCAACGGCTGTTTCTGCCCTGTGCCCTGCATTTTCAGTGGTGTGTGTGAACAGAGCTGTGGCTGTTTGTACTGAACAGCTCACCTCAGCTGTCCGTCAAGAAGCTTCTACTGCTGACATATGCAGCTTCTCTCCAACAGCTTTGAAGCTCAGCATTATGTTTCTGCTGCCCTGTTTGACGCTGTGCCTATGGTAGCCAGGGCATCCACCATGTACATAGTAGTCAGACGTGCTCTTTGGCTCAAGAAGGACGGTGGCTGTCATCCCATTTTGGATTTGAAGGATCTCTACTCCTTTGTGGTCAGATCCCAGTACCGCCAGGAATTGCTATGAACAGTGATAGCTGCCATATCCCCTGGGGAATTTCTAGATTCTCTGGATCTTCAGGATGCATATTTGCACATTACCATTCATCCAGAGAGTCTGCAATATCTCCGCTTTGCCTGCGACCGAGGGCATTTCCAGTTTTCTGCCCTCCCCTTCAGCCTGACCATGGCTCCTCAAGTCTTCAACAGAGTCCTGGGAGCCTTGATTTCTGTCCTCCATCGGGACGGCATCAGAGTTAACCCGTATATGGACGACCTCCTTCTGAAGGCCTCTTCTCTGGAACTCCTTCATCAGCAGGTGCAGAATTGCATTATGCTCTGTCCCGTCATGGGTGGATCATCAGTCTGGAGAAGTCGGACCTTGTCCCTTCAAAGAGGATGGTCTTTCTGGGCATCCTCTTCGACACCCAGAGAGGGATGGTGTTTCTCACGGATGAGGTGGCTCATCAGGTAGCAAAGAAGGTCCAGGCTGTCCTGAATCAGGATCCGGTTCCAGCCAAGAAGTTGTCATACCTGGTGGGGAAGTTCATTTCCACCACAGAAGCGGTGCCGTTTGCCATGGCCCATACCAGGGAACTTCAGAGGTTTCTTATCCTGGCATACAGGGGTCCACCGGATCTCCTGGAGAGGTTCCTATCGCTCCCTCTTCACGTGGAGCTGAGTCTCTTGTGGTGGCTCAACCGGAACAATCTGCTGAAAGGCAGGCCCTTCATGGTGCCATATTGGACAACAGTGACGACGGATGCCAGCCTCTCAGGTTGGGGAGCAGTTCTGGGGCACTTGAATGCTCAGAGCTGGTGGTCCCAGGAGGAATCTCTCCTTCCCATCAACGTCTTGGAGCTTCGGGCGATATTTCATGCCCCTTTCCACTGGACGCGCCAACTAGAGGATTTCCTGGTCATGGTTCAGTTGGACAATGCATTTTAGCCTGGGTATCTATCCCAAGAGATCTTATAATGATTCTGTTGTAGCTTCAGCCACTTCTGCTGGGAGGTTATTCAATGTAACTATCATATTTGCCCCCGTACAGGGTGGCCTCGATTATAAGGTGACCCCCAACCTTTTCAAATGTTGGGTGTGAAATAAAGAAAAACTCCTTGTTATAAGGTGATCCCCTTATATTGAGGATTTCGCCTAATTTTTTTTACCCAGCATTCTCTTTTCTGTCTTCGATCTCTTCCTTTAATCTTCAATAATGCGCCCAGCAGTCTTCTTTGAGTGTGCCAGCCTCCACGCTTCCTGGACCTTTCTAACAGTGCGTGTGGAGCCTGCGCATTGAAAGGAAGGTCCTGGAAGGGCCTTTCTGTGTCTCTTTTAATCAACGTAGAGGCAGACACACTCAAAGGAGACTGCCAGGCACATTACTAAATATTAAAGGCAGAGGGGGTAGACATTCTTGACTGCTCAGTGGATGGGATTTTCTTCCCATCTGGTGGCCAGCCTGAATATTGGGTGACCCTGAATATAAGGCAAGGTAACCTTTTCAGGCTAAATACAAGCAAATACGGTATTATCCTTTCTATAAAGTATATTTTTTCTTACATTTACTCCTGAATGTTAAATAATTTAATAAATGTAAAGCTTTCAGTCATATTGCCTTTCTCCATGCTATATATATTAAAGTCTTGGGGGTTAATGCACTAAGGCATGATAAAGAGGTGATGAAGTGGAGATGACTTCTCCAGTGATGTCACTTCTCGAATTTCTATGTTATTCCGTGCAGCCTATGCACTAAGATCTCTCCCACTTGTGAATTCCTAGTGTATACGCCCCATAGAATTACATAGGAATTGGAGAAGTGATCTCTCATCTTTATCACACCTTAGTGCATCTCCCTCCGAAGTCTTTACTATGCTTAGTTACTTAGTCCGTGCACCATTTTAATGACCTTTCTTACAATAATCTGTAATTTCTTGATAGCCATCTCAAGATATGGTTTCCAGAACTGTGTACCATACGCTAGGTGAAGACCAAGTAGTGATCTGTAAAGTGGAATTAGTACCTCTGTTTTTCTGCTGCTAATGTCTCTTTCTGTACAGTCTTTCCCCATGGCTTCTCTGCATTGCTTGCCTACCTGTAAACCACTGCATATAACTGTTCCCAAATCCCTTTCCTCTGCTGTTGATTTTCCCGTGTTGGAAAATTCAGTCTTTGTTAAAGCTCTCAGGTCGGAGTGAGACTGGGGACTCTGAAGAGTAAACACAAAACTAGACACAATACTTAAAACGGCCACACTGAGTAGCAAGTCTTATTAGGAAAGATGACTGGCATGTGACATGCTGACATCAGCACCAAAGGCACAGTTTAGTCTTTAGAGACACATTTAGGCCAGATGACTCTGGACAAAAAGCCCTTGTTGCCCCCGCAACAACAACAACCAGTTCTGAAATGTTCATACCCCTGTAATTTTTTTCTAAAGATGTTTAAGGCCAATAGCATTTTTTTTATCATGCTGACAAGATACTATTACCCACACTTACTAAAAATCTGATTTCTTATTCACAACAAAAGTTGATACAGTTTAATTAATCCTCTCTGTTTTACTTTTCGTCTTTACTCCATACCTCTACATCTGGGATGTCAAACTTGAAGCCCATAAGCCACCTGCAGCTCCCCTCCTGCTAACCTGCAGTCCTCCACACATCTAAAGTTTTAATATGTCCTGAGGCCTCACACTTACCCCATTTTCTCTAGGGATGTTCAAGATGTCTCCTGCAGGCCAGACCAGGCCCACAAGTCCATTATGTAAAAGATATATGGAAGCCATATCATTGAAGCTCGTGGGGTTCCCTGTATTCTAAACTGTCTTCTGTTGTTTCCCAGTGCCCTGTCATCCCATCACGCTGATCCTCTTGAAGTTAGATGGATGAGCAAGACCCTGCATGGTTGAGGAAGTGGGGAGAGTGAGGGGGACAAAGGGAATGAAGATTATAAGAAAAAGGAAAGAGGCTTTACAGCTGAGCCTTTCAATCACATGAAGAAGATATGGGGCAATATTTTACACACCCCTTTGGTCCTCAAGGAGTTCAAACAGTGAATATTTTGTGTTAAACAGTGAAAGGCTCGACTGTTCTTGTTTCTTATAATCTTTAATCCCCACTCACACCCTTTCTTCTGCTTTTACCACCCTCACTCTGTCTCTCCCATCCTCAATGACTCTCTCACCATCCCCTCTGCCTGACTCATCCTCCGCACTTCCTGTCTCACTTTTCCCTCTGCCTCTCCCACATCCTCAATGACTCTCTTACCATCCCCTCTGCCCAACTCAACCTCCGCACTTCCTGTCTCACTTTTCCCTCTGCCTTTCCCACATCCTCAATGACTCTCTTACCATCCCCTCTGCCTGACTCATCCTCCGCACTTCCTGTCTCACTTTTCCCTCTGGTCTCCCACATCCTCAATGACTCTCTCACCATCCCCTCTGCCTGACTCATCCTCCGCACTTCCTGTCTCACTTTTCCCTCTGGTCTCCCACATCCTCAATGACTCTCTTACCATCCCCTCTGCCCAACTCAACCTCCGCACTTCCTGTCTATCTTTTCCCTCTGCCTTACCCACATCCTCAACGACTCTCTCACCATCCCCTCTGCCAATCTAGCAATCATCTCCTGTCTGTCTCACCCTTCCCTCTGCATCTTCCACCCTCCTCAATGCCATCCCGAGCTCCTCACGCACCCTCCACAATATCTCCAACACCTTCCCCTCTGCCTCCTCCACCCTCTCCAATGCTTGTCTCACCCTCCCCTCTGCCTCTCTCATTCTCCCCTATGTCTCTGTCACCCTACCCTCTGTCTTTCTCACCCTCCCCAATGCTTCTTTCATTCTCACCCTCCCTAATGCTTCTCTCACCCTTCGTAATGTTTAGTTCAACCTCCACTCTGCCTCTATCACCCTTCTCAATGATTCTCCCCCACCTCTTTGCCACTCGCACCCTCCCTCTGCTTCTACCACTCTTCTCAGTGCCTCACTCGCCCACCCCTTTACCTCTCTTGCCCTCTCCTTTGCGGGCATGTGAGTGTGCATATGTGTGTGTGTGAGAGTATGTGAGTGTGTGTGTATTTCTGTGCATGAGTTGACTTATACAAACATCTTGGTATGTGACTAGACCCCAACCTCATATTTGGTCTTCATGTTGATGAAGTAAGAGCTTTGTATAGAAACAAATCCTGCCTAAGTCCCCTGGTAAGAAAATTAATTATGCACCAGATGTGAATGACAGTCATTGACTTTGGGGATGTGGTTCATGCTTTTGCACCAAAAATCCATCTTTGTAAACTCAGCTCTGTATAATTCATTGTGTCACTTTGTTCTCCATAATTGTGATATGTTTGAAGAACTAATTGGCTAACACTCTAATCCAGATGTATCCTTCACTTTTCTTGCATAGTTTATAACTTCTTTGGAAGTTCTACTTGTTAGTTACAACCTTCACTCAATTGCCAGTAATTCACTAAGTATTCAACATCACCAACAGTATGCGCACTCCAGCTCTCCATAATTCCTATAAACTTCACTCTACTGCCAGCAATTCAATGACTATTCTGCATTACCTGGGCATTATGCTTACTCCTTACTTCCTATAACCAGTGCTCCACTGCCAGCAACTCACTGACTGTTCTATAGGGACCTGAGAAGTATGCTCACTGCATACTCCATACTTTGGTGTAACCTCTTCTCCTCTGCCAGTAGTTCACTGAATATTCCACACTACCTGAGCAGTACGGTCACTCCAGTTCTCCAGACTTCCTATAACCTCTGCTTCACTGCCAGCAATTCACTCATTTCCACACAACCTTAACAGTATGTTCACACTAGGTCTCCATGATTCCTATAACCTCCACTTTCCTGCCAGCAGCTCACTGACTATTCCACATTACATGAGCAGTATACTCACTCCTGCTCTCTGCATTTCTGGTAACCTCTGTTCCACTGCCAGCAACTCACAGACTATTCCATACTACCAGAGTAGTATACTCACCCCAGCTCTCCATACTTCCTGTAACTTTTGTTCTACTGCTAACAACTCACTGACTATTCTACACTACCTGAACATTAAACTCACTCCAGCTCTCCATCAGGGGAGGGCTGGCCTGGGGGGCAGGGGGGCAATTGCCCCCTGGGCCAGTCATATGTCTGGGCCAGGGAGCCACTGGCTCACTCAATCTCACGCTTGCTGCTTTTAATGGAGCTACTAATGATACTACAGAGCTTACAAATGAAATGTATCTACACAAATGATACAATCCAAATGGAGCTACACTAATAGCATAACCCATTTTCCTTGTAAGCTCTATGGTATCAGTAGTGTAGCTATACTTAAATTGTAAGCTCTGTAGGATCACTAGTGTAGCTCCATTTCAACTGTAAGCTCCGTGTAATCACTTGTGTTGCTCCATTTTCATTGTAAGCTCTGTGGTATTGCTTGCGTTACTTCACAACATTAATGCCAATTTTAATATTAACAAAAAGGGGCGTGCTGGAACGAGAGTACAAATGGGCCACTTGATTGTATTTGCCCCCAAGGCTACAAGTTGCCAGTCCTCCCCTGCTCTCCATAATTCCTATAACTTCTGCTCCATTGCCAGCAGTTCACTGACTATGCCACTCTACCTGAGCAGTTTGCTTACTACAGTTAAGCAGAATTCCTTTAACCTCTGCTCCATTGCCAGCAACTCACTGAATATTCCACCATATCTGAGCAGGGTATACATTTAAAAGGTCACACGCAAAAGAGCGTGCAACGAAAAAAGCCATTTAACATGTTGCCTGAATAAAAATGTCGACATGACAATCTCATGCTTCATGGCAGCACAAGATTGTCATGTTGCGTATTGAAAGGACACTTCACCATTTAACCCTGGCACTCAAAGAGTTAAATGGAAAGGGTTAAATGGTGAAGCGTCCTTTCATTCTCTGGAATTTCAGTCACCTATTCTTCTTTCACATTCACACTCTTTTCACCTATCGTATATTGCAGGGATCAGTATGTGTAATGCATCCGACGCCTGTTACCTGTTTCCTGCCTGCCATTTCTCTGCTTGCCTTACTTATGTCTATTTTTTTTTTGCCTGCCTCTCAAGCAGATGAGCACACCTTTGCACAAGGTGCGTACCTCAGTTGTGCTCAGTGTTGCTGTTGTGTGAAGACCTGTTCCTCGCTCAATTGTTTCTTCTCCCCTGGTACCTTGTGTTGGCAGATTCTCAGCTGAGTATTGGCTCTGGATTTATCATGATCTAAGGCCACCGCTTTCCATCTCTTGACTTCCTAGAACAACTACAGCTTTCCCTAAGACATCATGTCGCCTACTTAATGGCCATAGAAGGAATTGAAACTGCCCCTCCGGTCCTTAAAGACTTATCTCATACAGCGCTGTAATGAGAGATCTGTCACCCAATGGAGGCTGCAGTCCTATTACTTGTAATAACTAGTATTTAATAATAACTAGTATTTATATAGCGCCTTTCTCCCAGTGGGACTCAAAGCGCTTTCAGCTCACGCTCTCGGAAGTAACCAAATCGGCAGCTGAAATAATAGATGTTATTATTACCCAATCAATGGGACTCATTTATCGACCTCGGAAGGATGAAGGGCTGAGTTGACCCTCCTGCAACCCTGAGGTTGAATAGGCTCCATAGTCAGGAAATTTACCACTGAGGTATCTCACGGACTTCATGCACTGCTGGAAGTGAAGGGTTAACTCCTGCAGTGCCTACTTGCTGCCCAGCTTTATCTCCCCCTCTCTTCTATTTTAAAGCTGCACGGCGGGTGAATCCTCTGGGGCAGCGCTCCGCCTTCAGGACCAGCAGGTTTATAGAAGAGAAGGGGAGATACAGCCGACCAGCAAGTAGGCGACGTCATTCTCTCAGCAGCGAACAAGGTATCCCTTTGAGTGCCAGACAGGTACTATAACATATACGAAGTGATGATTTGTACTTAAAATTATGTAAAAGGTTGCGCACGTGAACATCTTAATCATAATGGTTTATTTGATTAACATAATATACGTGGGTGCTGGAGCGAGAGGATCAGCACCGCCGGGCAGCAAGTAGGCGACATGAAAATCTTGTGCTGTCATACAATGCAAGATTTCCATGTCGCCATTTTTATCCAGGCGACGCGTTGAATGTGTTATGAGGTAGCACGACCTTTTAAAAGTAAACCCCCGAGCAGTACACCCACTCTAGCTCTCCATACCTCTTATAATGTTCGCTCCACTGCCTACAACTGACATTACCTGAGCAATATGCACGTTCCTGCTCTCCATACATATTGCAATTCACTGACTATACATTCTACAAGAAAAAAAGCAGGTTGATCAGCCTTCTGATACAGAGCTCTGAAACCCTTCAACCAGTTCAAATTCCCTAAGATAACCATATCTTTGCATTTAAAGGGATAGTAATGTTTCAAAATAAAAGCGGCTCCAATTAATCTTCATAGTATTTGGGCCATGGAGAGTGTGATTTCAATACTGTCAGAGTTGCAGCTCAAGAGTAATTGAATGATAAAGTATCCCCCTCCTGCCCCTTTTAACTAATGTAAGCCAACTCCCTTCAGATGTGTAATCTGATCCTGGGCCCAGAAAGATCACAGCAAAGGACAATCTTCTTACTGTGATCATAAGGAAAACCCTGCCCCTCTTGACAGGTTTTTCTTATGATCACTGAAGATTGTCCCTCACTGAGATCCATCCTGACAGTCTTGCTGCTCTGAAGTGAGCAGTGTTACATCAGTAAAAGGGGCGGGAGGGGGATACTTTATCATTCAATTACTCTTGAACTACAACTCTGACAGTATTGAAATAACACACTCCATGGCCCAAATACTATGAAAGTTAATTGGAGCTGCTTTTATTTTGAAACATTACTATCCCTTTAAAATAATTGTATTGTTTCTATATTTGCATAAATGTGTAACTTTGTATTGTGTTATTATGTTCTTCAGGAAATACTTGAAAGATAAATCGCAGTGTATTTTTCCTGCTAGAACAATTTCTAAGTAATATATATAGGGATTGAGGTACTATCACTGATGGGAAATGTATCACTCAATAGAAATTATGGCACTTTAATATCTATTTTGGTCACCAGGTGGTGCTGTTCCCATAGCTTACTATACAGAGCCATAGTCTATAATATTAAATATGTATTAATAAAAATCAGCTTGGGCAGCAGTTTAATTAAAACACAATTCTGAGGTTTAATACCTTTTGAATAAAAAAACTTCTAGCAATGAAAGTACCCTTCTTTTGCTCATCTGGAAAAGCCCTAAAATGTGTAATACTCCTTTAAGAATGTACCTGTTTCCAGTTCTACGACACAGTCTTACAAAAATGTGTACAAATACATTCTGTGATAGTAATAAGTCTTTATTTTGCACAGTTTTGTCACAAGTTCATACTTTTTTATTACGATGTTAGCAAATTTGGGCAAAAAATATCCAAGGCAATTCAATGTCTTTTGAGCATTTTCTTTTAAAACAAAGTCAAATCTTTAAAACGTTCAAGTTCTCCGATTTGTCAGATGTTGAGCAAAAGCGGCTGCTGTTCTTCATCGAAATCCAAATCTCCATTGGGCGGAACTTCATATATGACAAACAAAGATGAATAGAAACAGCCAACAAATGACATGAGGCTTGAAAAGTACATCACTCCATTGGCACTGCCAACCACAGATGTTAACGGACCCATCACAATGGATACAAGAATCTGAGCGAGGAAATACTGGCAACTCAGCAGAGATATGTCCATACCCATGCCACGCTTGGTTCCATCTGTGCTGGAACCTACAAACTGATATAAAAGAATTGTGTAAACAAATTATAAAACCCATAGTGGGTAACATATATCTTTTTGAGTGCCAGAGGGGTACTCAAGGCATTGTTTTATATATATACTAGTTACAAAGCCCATATATATGGGCTGATCCGGAGCGGGAGCTCCGGATGGCTCACAGCCTGTCTGTCTGTCACCCAGCCGCCTTCACTGCTGCCCCGGAGCTGGGAGCACAGACAGGCTGTCAGCCTTCCGGAGCTCTCCGCTTTGGATCAGCCTGTTCTGCAAGTCCCCACTGCACATGTGCGATTACGCACACAGTGAGCAACGCATTCTAGGACTTTGTGTTATAGGAATATATGAGATGTAATGGTTTTCTTTTTTACCCCTTAACAACCAGGGTCCTGGGAAGTAACCTTCCCTTAAGGACCACTTTAGTCTTCCCGACTCACTGGTACATGTGACCTGTAACACATACCGGTGTGCCACACTGGGGACTGAGAGAGACCCTCCAGTCTTGAAGCAGTCAATTTCAGTCCCTGTTTTTACTTACAGCGCTCCCGGAGGAGTTCCGTAAGTAAAATGTACGTGACGTGCTGTGATCTTCACCGGTTCTTAAGGGAAAACTGTGTCACAATCATAGCACGGTATGCGGGAGTTAAGGGGTTAAAGAAAGAGTAAACGCTTTTAATGAAATCATCTATCTTATAATGTTTTTTTGTGCTGGAACTCCCACTGCTGGGACATTAATCAACCAAAAGTCATTCCAGCTGAAAGTTATATTTCTTAACTCAACAAATTGGGAATAATTTATCCAGTGGTCACAACAGAAAAGTGCAGTTTAACCTTCTGAACTCCAGAGATGTATCCAATGCATTGCAAAGTAGGGTTAAAGTAGGCATATCAAACATGCAGCATGTGGGTCAAAAACATGTGGCCCGTGGGCTGGCAGTGTGTGGCCCTCAATAGAGAGAAATGTAGCCCATCAACAGGGGTGTAAAAGCCCCAGATAGATCACAGATTTTCTCAATCACTTTCACCCTCTGAATGCCAGAATGGTGTCCTGCGCATTGTTTTGAAATGAGATGGACACTTCTCTGGTGCTCACATTGAGACTCAGAACAGTGCTCAATGCATTGCTTTACAATGGACTGGACCTGCCTCTGACATTCAGTTCCCCCGTGTGCTCCAGTAAGTGGTTCTGTGAATATGAGTTGACCAAGCATGTGGTGTCAGACAGTGTATCCTTGTTTCCAATGTAATATAGTAAATTAGGCTGAAAAAAGACACAAGTCCATCAAGTTCAACTTTTGCCTCATAACCCATAAAAATGAGTATTATATAAACCTTTCTACCTCCAAAATGAGTATTAGTTTATGTGTTGAAACAGTGCACCACCATATGACCCTGTATGTTCTCTTTTGAAAGGAATGCATCTAATCTTCTCTTAAATATAGCCATTATATCTGCCATTACCACATCCTTGGGCAAAGAATTCCACAATTTACCAGACCTTACAGTAAGATAGATAGATAGATAGATAGATAGATAGATAGATAGATAGATAGATAGAAAATGACAAAATAGTTAATAAATCAGCACTCACAGGACGTGTAGATGAACTGAATACTTTAGTGCAAATCAATGTTTCGATGTCCTACTGCGATCTTCATCAAGACATTAAAACAGCGCGCCCACCCCCCTTTAAATACCCAGTAAAAAATGAACAAAGGAAAATCCTGCCTAATAAAATAAACATAAAATGTAACAATTAAAAATACACTGATATATTTGCAGTGTGCTGGTATCAATCCATATATGTCTGGAAAAATACAAGTGTTATATAAATAAGAAGAGTGAAAAACAGTATGTCAAAGAACATACTCCTATGTACATACGCCCTATAGGACAGTGCACCCAAATCACACCAATACATAAGCAAATAACAAAATGACAGAGGTAAACCATCTGCATACATAAGACTACTAAAAAGATAATGAAGGAGGACCTAACAAATGAAAACGTAAAGATGCATCTGACAAAAAAAGAAAAATAAATCAAGCTGGATAAATGCTAGCAGTTAGATAATAAGAAACCATAATGTAATGCAGCATCACACTGAGAGAGACACCAAGACTGTGCATCATACCGCATCAGACCCATCGCGCGGTGCTGAAATGTCATTGTGGAAAACAATAGGACCAGATACATGCTATATACATACCTGAGAACTTTTTATTCTGGACTCCCTGGAGGGGCATCCTGTGGTGTTGTAGGGTAGGATAAATGACGCAATTCGCTGCAAAATTGGGAGGAGCCTAATTATGAGTGAGGGGTGTGGCTTCAAAAACAGCAAAAAAGTGCCTAGAATAGGCTGGGAAAGGAGGAGAAGTGGGAGGGAAATGGGAGGAACTAGATAGGAAGGAGCACCAATGGGCAGAGTTTCAATAGAACCTGCCCACACTCCAGAGAATCAGCCTCTGCCCCTGAGACCCGGCAATCCAGAATGAAAACCGGAGTCTTCTGGGCAAATCCAGCAAGAGACAAATGTAGTCTAGTGCCTAAAAAATAATAAAAACAATCTAATAGACCTACAAATAAACACAATAGGAAAAGAGATCAAGTCTGTGTACCGTTATATGTGGAAGGTCACCTGGATCTAGTTTTCACCAGAAACTATTCCTTTTCTGACTTCACAATATCCCCATTTCCTCACCCTGATCATTATCCCCATTTCCTCACCCTGATCATTATCTTATCTCCTTCACACTCTCTCACATACCTTCCCCTGCCTAGGGATGGGCGAAAAGTCACAGACATTTTCAGCAGTACTTTTCCCGAAAAAAATTTCTTCCCGCTTTTTTCACAAAACTTCCCACCCATAAACAGTACATAAAATGTTCTCCTTTTCTCCACTGCCAATACATTTCCAGCGATAAATCTGCCATATTTCACCTGTTCTATGACTGCAAGATTTCCCTCCACAATATTACTTCTTCTGAGGGCTGAAGTAGAGAAATAAATAGTCGAAAGTAGAAGTTATGAGTCCTACAACAACATAGGCCTTGGAGAAATTGTTAGCAGGCTGAGTGCCTTTGCCCACAACACTAACTTCCTACTTATGTAACATTGGAACAGCCATTCATGAAAAATAATTGTGGCTTGGAATATTGCAGCAGGGTGCAACACATGACATCAGTTCTTTAAAGGGATAGTAACACTTAATATGCAGGATTTATTCTTTTGAGTAAATCAAGGGTACTCCCAGTGCTGAGAGGTATTTTATTCAAACGTTATTCCACCTCAAACTTAAATTTTACAGATGCAATATCTCAACGGCCTGAAATTGTACTTAGCTTTTGGATTGTGGGCGAAGTATCTCTATACTGTGGACTTCATGGACTGCGGGGTTCCTGAGGGGATGCTGCTACTACTGGGGATAGGTGGGGATGCAATTCTACTAACACTATTAGGTGTCAAAGGTGCTGCACTTCCAGCAGCAGCAGAGACACTCATCACAGCTAAGGTTTTTTTCCCCCATAATACTATCTAGGTGTTTTAGGCGCAATCGATAGAAAATTTATATATATAAGATCAGCAAGGAACTTGTACCACAGTGCAGTGCTGCCTGTGTCTTTCAGATCAAATCAGTCAGGCAGACTGTTGGAATATTTGGGGTCAACCTCCTTTACTGTCTTCTCATACCTCCAACACAGAGATAATAACAGCAAGATCAGCAAGGGACTTGGACCTCATCTCAGCTGCCTGTATCTTTCAAATCAAATCGGTCATACAGACCGTTGGAGTATTTGGGGTCAACCTGCTTTGTTCCCTTCTCACACCCCCAGACAAGTCTAACACAGAGATAATATCAGCAAGATCAGCAAGGAACTTAGATAGCAGCTGCCTGTATCTTTCAAATCAAATCAGTCAGACAGAATGGAGTATTTGGGATCAACCTCCCTTGCTCTCTTCCTGTCCTCCAGACTCCTATAAAACAGAGAACAAGTGTCTTGCCAACAAGACTCTCTAAACTAAGCTCCACTGTCTCAAAATTTAGCTGCTCTCTCTTCCTCTCACAAACCCAGGATGGCATGCTGTGAGAACGTGCCACCCCTTTTATAGTATGTCTGCAGGAAAATAAAGGAAACTTGCCATGTGCTCAGTAGAAATTCAGTCTTCTCATTGATTTCAATGCAATGAGCTAGGAGAAAAAGGCAGGAAAACTGCATTTTTCGTAAAAAACTTGACATTTGGAGAAAAGAGCTATTTTCTCCTGTTTTGCGTTTGAGCCGAAAACTTTCGCCTATCCCTACCCCTGCTTCCCCCATAAACACCTTTCCCAACCAGGAACCTACACTGTCTCAAACTACCAATCTTAGCATTGACTGTGCAAACTTCCCTCTCTTTGCTCTACTACTAACATAGATTATCACGTCCAAGAATATAACACATCATTAACTTCCTCTGTGCATCAGCATGCTCCTCTCCAACTTCCACATGCCCTGCCCAGGAAACCCAGAGCCTGGCACCTGTTGTCGAACTGCAGAACGTCTCTGGCGAAAGTGCCATTCTGTTGCCACTTCCACCTTTATAAATTAGTTTTAACTTGTTTTAACACAGCTCTCACCCAGGCTAAACAACACTTCTTCTCTAACCTAATCACTACTCACAAATCTAAACCATGTGGCCTCTTCTTAAAATCTTTGATTCTCTACTCAGACCCCCAGCCTTAAACTGCGCCTCCTTCTCCAACATACCACTGGACTTTTTTAAAGATAAGGTACAGTCCATTCACCTAACCATACTCTGCATGTCCTCCCCTCCAGTCCCCCCCGATTCATAGCTTACCTCCAGCAACCCTAGCTCGTTCACCCCTCTTACAGAGGAGGAAGTATCTCTCTTACTATCCTCCTCTCCACCCACTATGTGCCCCCTGGATCCCATGCCCACTCACATTATCAAGGGTCTTGCAGTTACTCTTGTTCCCAGTCTTACTAATATCTTTAACCTCTCTCTTTCTTCTGGAACCTTTTACTCCTCATTCAAACATGCAAAAGTCAAACCTATACAAAACACCATACCTCGACCTCCCCGTCTTTCAAATTACTGTCCAGTTTCCTTTGCATCTAAGAACTTGTAACACCTTGTATTCTCAATCTTAATCTCTTTTACAACTCTCTTCTTGACCCATTAGTCAGGTTTCCGTTCCAGCTACTCCACAAAGACAGCCCTAACAAAAATTACTAATTACTTACATATAGCAAAGCACAAAGGACATTACAGCATACTAATCCTACTAGATCTGTCTGCTGCCTTTGACACTGTTAATCATGCATTCCTACTTGATATACTGCACACCCTTGGAATCCGTAACACAGCTCTAGAATGGATTTCCTCCTGTCTCTCTAAACGTACTTTTAGTGTTTTTTTTTGCAAACACTTTCTCCTCTCCCCATGACCTCTCAGTAGGTGTCCTGGGACCACTTATCTTTTCACTCTACACCCTCTCACTTTTTTGCCTCATATCATTTCTTCTGTATGCAGATGTCCCACTTCCTGCTCACTTCCCAAGTTCCATATCGATAAGCCCATCCACTCGATGAAGTCCCACCCCCTTTATGATGCTTATAACATAATGTATTTACCTCCAAGAGGATGAAGTTCCCAGGTATGATTATTCCTCTACCTGTCAGATATACAAGCTTGCTTACACATTTTCATAGACTACTAGGATGCAAGAGAGGTCTCCAACATGTTTCTCTTGTCGTGACGAAAGAACCAGGGCCGGATTTGCCGTAAGGCAGAGTAGGCACCTGCCTACAGGCGGACGCCACGGAGGGGCGCCTGCCATTGGGATTTTTTTTTTTAATAAATTCGCTAGCCTGCCAGGCCAGCCTTTGATCGTCTGGGTCGTGGACTACAAAGGGGAGACAGTGTGAATGTCAATTGTCATGTGTCTGTGCAGGCAGCTGCTGTGCTGTCATGCTGTGTGTAAGCCTCCTGTGAGTGTGACACTGACTCAGACATCTATCACCTGTGCCACCGCCGAGTCTTAGTGCAGAAGACACTAGTGCTGTCAAAGTCAGCGGGGCGCCGCTGCATAACCCCCAGCCACATTATTTTATTTAATTTTATCAAAGTGAAAGAGATCACTCATGTGACTGAGAGAACTGGAGTGAAGAGAGAAGATCAGCCGGTGGGCTGGCTGCTCTACAAATAAGGTGGCTGAGGTCTGAGGAGTCAGTCACGGATTAATGCTGCTGCCCAGTGCCCAGCCTGCCCTGAATGATCGTGACCCGGTGGAATTGGAACAGTTCATGAGCAAAACGAATAGAAGACACGGGTCATGCAAAATAGGTGAGCACCGGATGATGCAGAGACAAAACAAAACAAAAATACTTTAAGGACCAGTGGGGTTGTGCAGTAAACTGCTTCGCAATACTTTGCATGCCCCTCTGGTCCAGACTTAACTGGATTTTCTTTAACCATTGCTAATACCGAACTACTTTGGCCATAATTAGAGAACACGATATTTCAGTTAATACAAATGCAGCACGGGCGAGCAGCAGCTGTTGTTGTTGTTGAGTTTTAGGTTCCTCCATCCTCAGTCGACTATTTTCTGATTAAAGACAGGGGGAGTTAGGGTCCAACAACATGTCACTAGTTGCCCACCTGTGCCGTATCCAAACGGTGAAGATAACAGCCTATGCTCCATTTTAAAGTTTGGGCACAATTCGGGAACTGCTCCCAGAGGGGTTGCTTCTAATTGAATAGTGTCCGATTGCCGAGGCAACCGCAGACTTTGGATGATGTGTGAAATAAGCGTGGTACAATCTAAATGCGTCATAGGCAATTAATAATTCGCAATGTGTTGAATATGGTTAAATAACAACCCCGCTAAAGAAATTTCCAATGCACTGCAAATCAGTATCAAAGTACCCGCATCACGTGATAGCTCCCAGGCTCTCGTGTGACAGCCCCTTTAAAAACAAAATACTCAAACATTTAAAGCAATGTGATTTTTCTTTATTTACTCCATGTGATGCTGTTAATTTGCTCCAGAATTGCCCCACTCGCAAGGAGGCACATAAAGATCTCCTACCATGGAGGTAGGAAACGGACAATGGGGGGAGGCAATGTGAGGGCAATGTGGAGCTAATGGGGGGCAAGTTGGAGCCGATAAAGGGCAATGTGGAGCCGATGGAGGGCAATGTGGAGATGGTGGGGGCAAGTTGGAGCTGATGGGGTGGGGGGCAATGTGAGGGCAATGTGGAGCTGGTGGGGGGCATTGTGAGGGCAATGTGGAGCTGATGGGGGCAATATGGAGCTGATGGGGGGCATTGTGAGGGCAATATGGAGCTGAAGGGGGGCAATGTGAGGGCAATATGGAGCTGATGGGGGGCATTGTGAGGGCAATATGGAGCTGAAGGGGGCAATGTGAGGGCAATATGGAGATGATGGGGGGGCAACGTGGAGATTAGGAGCATTGTGGAGGTATCCAGTGCAGATGGTCCACGGGGGGGGGGGGGGGGGGGGGCGCTTCAAATTTCTGTGCCTACAGGCTCCTGAGATGTAAATCCAGCCCTGGAAAGAACCTATTCTGTAAGTTCAGTTTTGTATGAAACAGGCTGTTTTGCAGGCTCTGAATTGAATGTTGTAAAACAGGGGGGTGATAACCTAAGGTATAATAATGTTATTAACCCATTGACCGTCATGCTGGCCATGGACGTTAAGGACAGGTCACAGTCCTAGCACATCATAGAATTCTGGGATGGCAGCGCATTTGTATGCTGCTCTGCCACCATGCGGTGGTCCTTAATGGCTGCCCACATGCCGGATCGGGGGTTAAGAGATGATAACTTTTCCAATGGGATATACTCTTCAGTTCATATATTATTGCATGGAGCCTATGTACTAAGATCTGGATCATAGGCTTCATAGACTAGCACAGGAATAGGAGAGTTTATCACACCAAAGAATTTATCACCTCTTAATCATACTGTATTGCATAACCCCTAGGTGTTAACTCATGTTTTTTTTTTGTTTTTTTTTTAAAGACCCAGTGTTCCTTTCACTCTTGCCTAGCATAAAGAACAGTAGGGCAGTGGTTCTTTATGGCAGAGCTATCTCGATTCTTCCCCAATGAGATATTTAGGGTCACAGGAAGAAAAAACACCTTCACCACAGGGAAATTTAGGAATCTGCATTTGTCCCCTGACTCCCCTATGGTGCAGTTGGTTTTCCCCGGAATGGCGCCTCTTTAGCCTCCTGAATCCAGCTGTCGGAGAGAGTGTTAAGTTTATTTAACCCTTTGAGTGTCAGAGGGATATCCAACGCATTGCTTTTCAATGCGTTGGATACCCCTCTGGCACTCAATGGGTAAAGGGAGCACTAGAGATACAAGTAGTAAGCACAAACGAAATGAAGACCTTTATGTAAACTGGTACCCTTAGTGTAACGTGCACAAAATTAAAAGCGGAGCAATTTTGGAGCAAACCAGCGGTACCATATCGAAAAATTTAAAATTTGCTAAATGCCCATTTATTTAAGTTAAACTTTTAGCCTCCTTAATACTAGAGATGTCCCCAATACATTACGAATCAAGGAGTCAGAGACCTTCCCTGCAACCAAGGGTTTAAAGGGACAGTATTGGTTACTTTTAAGAAAGTTTAATAGTGTACATATTAAAAATATAAATGCAATGACCTACCTCCCATCTCTCAAACGTTTATATTTTGAGGGATATAAGCTGCTAAAGTTTCCCCCTCGCGCCCCTTTCGCTGAAGTCAGCGATGTAGCTGACAGAAGGAGATCCTGGTTCCGGGACCGGCCAGTGGCTCTTCAACAGAGCTGAAATAGTGCTATCTAGAAATAAATACTTCACTGGAATGGTCTACAAAATGTGCTTGCAAACCAGGCACACTTTGTAGACCGTTCCAATTAAGCATTTCTTTCTAGATAATGCTGTCTCGGTTCTGCTGAAGACCCGCCGACCATTCCCAGGACCAGGATCTCCTTCTGTCAGCTACAGTGCTGACGTCTGTGAAAGGGGCGCGAGGGGGAAACTTTAGCAGCTTATATCCCTCAAAATATAAATGTTTGAGAGATGGGAAGTAGGTCATTGCATTTATATTTTTAATAGTTACACTATGAAACTTTCTTAAAAGTAACCAATACTATTGCTTTAAAAGCCCCATTTGAATCCACTGGAATTTTAATTCCACTCATTTGGTACAACTGATTTGCCCCAGAATTGCTCCACTTTTATATTTGTCCAAATGCCCCTATGTCTTGGTGCAGACAGACTATATATACAGATGCTTTAAACAAATGGAACGTACCTTTTTGTTTTGGTAATAATCACACAGGAGAGAGTACGGCAGTATACACAGAGTGGAGAACAGGATTCCGTGTGTTATGCATAGGGATAATATAATGTATATATTGCTAGACAACGTCGCTAGACCGGTACCCAGTCCAAACGTAAGATAGGCTATAAAGTACAAGGTACGGACACTGAAATATTCTTCAAGCTTTTCTAGTATGGCTAGAATAGAAAAGATTATACATTAGAGATGTGAACAGAGAACACACATACAATTATTGGGGCATATGTATCAGAGCTGTTAGTATTATAAAATAACTGTATATTCTCCTAGGTAATTGTGAGGACATTTTGGAAATAGATAAACATGTGACAGTTTGAGTCAAATATTGGATTCCAAATGATCTTTCTCTACATTCTATAATTAAGAACAAATAATTAGTGACACCCAAGTCTGTCACTGAAATAAACATCTAACAGTGCTAGTTTAACTTATGCTAAATAGCAACTAGCTGTTATTAATCCTTGCAAACATTGATCATATGGATATGTCCCATTCCCTGCTAAGAATCTTTTTTTGAAGTTTCAAAGA
Source organism: Rhinophrynus dorsalis (assembly GCA_037306005.1). Taxonomy (NCBI): domain Eukaryota; kingdom Metazoa; phylum Chordata; class Amphibia; order Anura; family Rhinophrynidae; genus Rhinophrynus; species Rhinophrynus dorsalis. The sequence continues at coordinate 366,191,480 of CM074724.1, read as the reverse complement.
TCTTTATTGAAAATAAATGATACAATACCAAGAATGTAGCTAACACCAAATAACAAGGGTAGACAATAATAGAGAATGATGACAAAGTTACATTAATAGTAAGATTCGCAGAACAAGTAATATGGGAGAGTTTGATATGAACATACCTCGGAACTTTCAAAATTAGTTGATCCTGAAATCTTTAAAATATTAACACTTAGCGAGCCACTTAACCCCTTAAGGACCCTTGATGGTCCGGGCACATCATGAGTTGGCATGCGATAAGGACCCATGACGTGCCAAGACTGTCATGGATTTCACGACTCCCCGCACGGCTGCAAGCTGTTCTGGGAGCGCTGCGTCGGATCGGCTAAAAAACCCAAAATGCTCCATGGCCCTTAAGTGACGGTCACGAGCGAGTGTGGCTAGTTCTTAAGAGGTTAAAGGGATAGTAATACTTAAGATGTAAAAAAACAAATGCTGTAGGGTTTATCCCCCTGAGTAAAACAAGGGTACTCCCACTGCTGAGAGATATTTTATTAAAAAATTATATCAGCTCAAACTTGAATTTTTTAGGTGCAATATCACAGTGACCTGAAAATTTACAGTGGCGATGTTGCTACACTATCCTATGGACTGCTCGGGTCTGTAGACCATAAATATCCATAGGATGGTGTAGCAACAGTGGCACTGTAACTTTTCAGGCCACTGTGTTATTGCGCCTAAAAAATTCAAGTTTGAGCTGTTATCATTTTTTAATAAAATATCTGTCAGCAGTAGGAGTACCCTTGTTTTATTCGGGGATATAAACCCTACAACATATATTTTTTTACATCTTAAGTATTACTGTCCATTTAAGGTTGATAATGAGTGATATGTAACTGCTTGCTGAAACCCACAGGTTCTCCAATCAAGTCACAATCAACCTATAACATACCATAACTGAGAGATATCCCTGTCTGAACACACCCAAGACAAGCTTCTTCCTTTTCCTTCTTGGCAGAAATAACACCAGGGGGGTTATGCACTAAAGTGTGATAAAGAGGTGATAAAGAGGAGATGGCGTCTCCTGTGAGATCATTTCTCCAATTCCAAGTAATTCTATGGCATCTATGCACTAAGATCTCTTTCCCTTCAGAAATTTTAGTGCATAAGTTGCATAGAATCACATAGGAGCTGGAGAAGTGATATCACTAGAGACGTCATCTCTTCTTTATCACCTATTTATCACCGCTTAGTGCATCTTCCCCAGGTTTAGAGACTAAAGAATCAGTTAATTGGTGCAGATCATGTAACAGGTCACACAGGACTCTCTCGTTCTGATAATTTGTCCATTCATCCTGAGACCCTGAGATCTCGTTTAAATCCTGAGAGTTCATAGGTGTGGATATGAATCTTTTAAGGAGCACAATGGTTAACTTTTAGCTACACATTGATACATATGTCCCAGTTACTAAGTAGATACGGTAAATAAGAGGCTTTATGTAACATAGGAGTCATGCCAGTGTTTACATGCTACACAATGAAAAATATAATACGGACACTGTTGGCCACTATTTAACCCTTTGAGTGCCAGACGGGGTACACAACGCATTGCTTTGTAATGCATTGTGTACCCCTCTGGCACTCAAAGGGTTAACCCCTTAAGGACCAGTAGCACGGCTGTGCGGCCAGCATTTAAGAACCACTGGGCAATTTGTTTTTGTTTTTTGCTGAAATGGAATCAGGGGTTCTCCAAATGGCGTGAAGCCACGTGAGGACCACTGAATTCCATGACGTACATATACGTCATGAGTCGTAACTGCAAGTTTTCCCATGACATATATGTATGGAAAGGGTCCTTAAGGGGTTAACACTTGGATGCTAGGGAAGTCTAGACCTTTCTAGCAGCCAAGGTGTTAAAATTTTTCTTTGTGCTTGTGTGTTAGTCATCAGTTTTATGAGGAGTGGGGCTGTGGGTGGAGCTAAAGTTTCCTTGCGTGCTTTTGCCAAGCAGTACCTTTGTGCTTGTGTGTTATAAGTTGAGGACTTCTGTACCAAGCAACAATGGGTTGGGTTAGGGGGTGGGGTCCTTAGAGGAGTAGGGGTGTGGCCATGGGTGGAGCTATGGGTTCCTTGGGTGATTTTACCAAGGGCACCTTTGTGCTTGTATGTTATAGGTTAAGAGTATTTCTGTGCCAAGCATCAATGGGTTGGGAGAGGACAACTAGGTAAACCTTATTTTGTCTTATAATGGCAATTGAGTGTTGACCCAGACTTGTTCTTGGTAACATAGGTTGGTGGAATATGTGTATCTGTATATGACGAACAGCTGTATCCATGTGATCTGGTGTGTGTCACCCTAATGTGTACTATTGCATGTGTTTTTATAGTCCAATATACAGCAAACAAACCTAACCAAGTAAAGTTTATTACCTGAGTAAAACGCAGCACTGAAGGCATATATGCACATCCCCCAGCACCCCATGGTGACCCCAGCATTATACTTCTGATATTCCTCAGAATTGTGAGGGGCCTTTGGATCTCCTTGAAATATCACTTCTCCCATGAAATCCGTGTAAAACAGCAGCATTCCTTCAAATGACAGCCATCCTGTATAAGAGAAACAAACGGTGACGTGCGTGATTATGGAAGAAAAATGTGTCCGTTTTACTCTGATTGTAGACATTGTTAAGACCATAGATATTTTTGGAAAACCATCAATATACATTTATCATTTGTATTTGAGTCTGTGAACTTTAACTCCTTAAGGACTGACGGATCGCGCATGCAGCCGGCACTTAGGGACCACGGACCATTTTCTTTTTTCTTTGCGCATCCGTTTCAGGGCTCCCCAAACGGTGTGCAGTCGCGCGAGGAGCCCTGAATTCCATGACGGTCCTGGCACATCAAGGGTCCTTAACCCTTTGAGTGCCAGACAGGAACGCAACGCTTTGCTCTACAATGCTTTGCGTACCTCTCTGGCACTAAAGGGGTTAAGGGGTTAAATATATTGATGTTGATCTGCATATTAAGACTGATTTACTAAGCAGAACCAGAGACGTTCTGGATAAAATGGTGCAGGCCATAGGGAAGGTACACAGGGTGAAAGCAGCAGGACACAGGGTACTCTCTGGTTACACGCCCTGCCTGTTTCTTTTCATGTGTCTTGGATATACTGATTAAGACCCTACAGAGGAGAGGTCCCAGAGATCCATCAACTGGTACTGAACAGGGACTGTAAGAGTATCCCTGTATGCCTTTCTAGCTGTGTCTGTACATATGTATTCAATCAGCCATAGATACACGTGAGTATATTACTTTTACTTGATGCTTTTACCAAATGATGTGTTGATACAGCACTATTGGCACCTCCTTTCTTGTGTTTTCTTGGTTCTATATATCCCTTTGAGAGTGGACGTCTTAGGAGAGCAGCCTGGGATAAGAGTCCATATAGCTGGTTAAGGGACAGCTTTGTTAACCCCTCAGCTTCTATTGCTGGGATTTGCATAAGTGGCTTTCCAGCAAATTGGCTTGTGAGTACCATTTTATTGGTGGTGGTGAGGTGCTAGCGCACTTGATTGAAGATATTACACGAGGAAGGACCTCTTTGTTCTTTTATATACATTTATCATTTGCATTTAAGTCTGTGAACTTTGTATATATTGATGTTGGTCTGCATATAAAAACTGATGTACTGAGCAGAACCAGAGCCGTTCTGGGGAAAATGGTGAACGCCATAGGGAACGGATACACATTTCTGTTGATTTTAATTAGCTTTAACCCCTTGAATGCTAGAGAGGTCTCCACTGCATTGCAAAGCAATGCGTCGGAAACCTCTTTAGCATTCGAGTGGTTAAAATCCTCATTTAAATGAATGGGAATTTTAGGTCTCACTATATTGAAGGGGGTGGGTTTGCACAGTAACATTCAAAGCGTTGAAAGCCCCACAATTGCAACACTTATGTCTTCATGCAGGGCCACCATCATGGGGGATACGAGGCCTGGAGAGGCAGGGGGTCTGCCAATCAGACATAGAGGCCCTCACAGCTCCTGTAATGCGTGGGGTGGCCTTGTGTCAAAAGGGTCCCCCCAGATGAGCAGACTGGCCTACAGTTATTCTGAAGGATCTCCTGATAGGGCTGTTTTTTTACATACATTTTGTTGGTAGCGGAGCAGAGAACTGCACTGCTGCTGTGCTGTCCTCTGTTTCATATCATACCACATGGTGCAGCAGTTCAACAGGCTCTGTCTTTACATATACTAGGTCTAGGGTGCAGTGCAAAATGCATAGGGCTCCACATCCTGGATTTATGTTTGTACTGGGCCCCAAGATTTTTTTTTACATTCCTATCTTCATGCATATGTCCTTATGTGGGAATGTCAGAGGTGGAAAAAAAATAAAGGCAGATGGCCAAAGAGGGACACGTGTTTTAGGGGGTAATGCTGGGGGGTGTGGCAGGTGGGCAGGACATTACCGAGAATGTTTAGGTTATTTCATGACCTTTTTACATAACTGAATAAATGATTTAGATCAAGCCCAAAGTATTTTATTTACATAGATTAATTAACCCTTGAGTGCCAGTGGGGTACGCCACGCATTGCGGCGTAATAAACACATTCTGAAGGTCAAACAAACATTTATGTGAGTTTTATCACTGAGGAGCAATATGATACACTTATATACACACCACACAGTCTGATCTACTAAACACAGGGACCCTGGAGTGGGAAAGAGGGACAGAGGGATTTGGATCTAAAAGAGGGACTCTCCCTCCTAAAGATGGACACTCGGGAGGTTTGGGAATGGACAGGAAGTAGGAGGAGTTACCCAGAGGGACAGAAGGATTTGGGTCTCCAAGTGGGACTGTGCCAACTAAAGAGGGACACTTGGGAGGTATGGTGTAGAGTAGTGTTTGTCAGTGCTAGTCCTCAGGGCATGTCAGCAGTGCTGGGTTTCAAGATATCCCTCCTTGTAAACATGTGGGTAATCAGTGGCTCTGTCATTGGGATTCCCCCATCTGTACCTAACCAGGAATATCCTTAAACATGACCTGTTGGTGTGTCCCAAGGACTTCAGATTAGAATTGTTGGTATAGAGAGTGGGTGGAGAGAGAAACAGAATAGGAAGGATGGCGTGAACTACCACGTGTCCTATTGGTCTCCACAGATCGCGATTAAAGACACTTCCTACTTCTGCTCTCCATCTCTGTGATCTATTGGACTTGCTCTACAGATGATAAGTCTCATTTGGCTCACATATATATATATATATATATATATATATATATACATATATTATATTTGAAAAAGGATTGCACTCACAGGACTTTTTCAAGTTTATCATTTCCCTGATTAGCACCTGGGCCATGTATCCATTTACGTAAGTGAGCCCATCTACTATTATATATATAATAAATAAAAATTGATGGGCACTCCATAGACCAAGAGTAATGACTGGGTGCTCTTGCATACGTATAAAGATATAAAAGTCTTTATAAAGACCCATTGGTGGGTCGAAACGTAGACATTTTTCTTTAATAACATTTGATTTATGCAGTAAAAATAAGACCTGTGAGTGCCTGCTGCAGATATCATACTTTTATCTTTATATATCTCTATCTATATATATATTTTTTTCTTAGTTTTATGGTATTTCTCAGTAGATTGTCTGTGTGTATTCATCCTTGGTTTAATGGTACACCTGTTTCACCAATGTAACATCCAGATTCACATTTAGTGCATAGTATCATATATATATATATATATATATATATATATATATATATATATATTATATTATATATATATATATATATATATATATATATATATATATATAAACAAGGCAAAAGGCAGCACTCTCGATATTAGGGTAAATGCCTGGGTGTCCGGATAAAATAATTCTATATACTGGGTAAATCAGCACTCACAGGACTTGGATATGAAAAACAAAAAATATTTTATTAGATCGATGTTTCGATCCCTCCTGGGATCTTTATCAAGACAATCACCTCGTGCAAACATCCTCCATTTTATATCCTACACGTGGTGATGACCTCTAACCCCTGAGGTCATGGGTGAAGTGAACCAACACATTGTAAGTTTTTTTGTCCTGTGAGTGCTGATTTACCCAGTATATATATATATATATATATATATATATATATATATATATATATATAAAACATTTGCTGATTTACATGACGATCCTTTAATGTTGTACATCTTGAATTATATTCCAATAAAATATGTATTATTACATACTGCAATTCTCATTCATTTGACCTCTACACCACTGGACTAACACGACTAGCCTAATTGAATATAAATATATATATATTAGGTGCTTTCTTATGAGTTTAACAGTGACACTCCCCTAGTAGAAAGACATTACAGTTCAAACTTGTATTGTTTTCAGTGTAGCTGTTGGCAACACTACTACCTGATGTCCACTTCACCTGGTGCTCAGGTAGTTCTTCTATTGCAGGGGTAGCCAGTGCTAGTCCTCAAGACCTACAAAAGTGCAGGTAGTCAGTATATCTCTGTCTGAGCACAGGTAGATCAAATAGTGGACTAGTTACTTGAACTGATCCACTTGTACTCAAGTAGTGTTATCCTAAAAACATGCATGGTTGGTAGTTCTTGAGGACCGTGGCTGAATACCTCTGTTTTATTGCATTCTAAGGGATAGGTGGGTCGCTGGTTACAATTCTCCATAAAATGTTATAGTATACTGTCCACTACTTTGTGACAGTTTAATCTACATAGTAACTTAGTTGATGAGGCTGAAAAAAGACATGCGTCCATCAAGTTCAGCTCATGCCAAATCATCCCTGTTGACCCAGTAGAAGAAGGCAAAAAAAAAACAACAAATAAAAAAAACTCCAATTAAAAATGTTCTTCCTGACTCCAAATGGCAGTCAGATATTTCTCTGGATCAACATCCTATCTGCTTTGAAGCCAACTGTCATAATTCTCAATATTGTTCTGTACTAGATAGTTATCCATTACTTTTTTAAATCAATTACAGTATCTTCAAACACAACATCCTGAGGCAATGAATTCCATAACTATACTCCCCTTACTGTAAAAAATCCCTGCCTTTTAGTCGAAAGCGTCTTAATGGATGCCCTCTTGTTCTTTGCTCAGCTCTTTGACTAAATAGTTCCTTGGAGAATTCTTTATAATACATTTTCAGTAAAGCAACTGACTGCATGTAGTACTCTTGTTTTACTCTGCAGGAAAAGCTCTACAATATATGTTTATCATAATACAATTTTACCGATCTTTAGTAATCTTCAGATTAAGATACACAAATTGTCTTTATTTTTGCTGATATGGCACTAGTTAGGCTAACCAGAAATGAATAATAATTCACAAACCCACATAATCAGGTCAAAGGTTCAGACACAGGAAGCTGATGGTGTAGCAAGATTACCTAGAAAGTGATTGATGCAGAGGTTACGCAGCGCCTTAGGCATGTGGCAGATGGATGAACACAGGAGTTTCATTGAAAGTGGTTGCTGTGACATCTCCATTGATCCATTAAGCTCACTCTCATACTTTACACCATTCAGCAAGATATTAGCCACCTGCACCATAAGAACTCCATATCAGCATACAATACAGAAACACCTAGAAATCAAACCATGTAACATTAAGTCATGCAGAATTATCTTTATACTACCTCAATGACAAGAAAAACAACTCTAATGCATTATAATGTTTTCTTTCAAGTGGTGTAAAAAATGGTTACCAAAGCCTTTGCTTGGTTGTGTTTCCACTTATAGCACACTAACACCTCTTAATAATAAAACCCCATACTTTAAAGCAGAACTGTTACCTACTAATGTTTCAGTCTGGGGCAATATTAAGAACAACTGAGGCCACTGGCAGAATTGTGAATGGAGGCTCCCCAATATATTGGTACACACTCTGGGTCCGTTTAATGGTGTCCTTTCTTTTTTCCCCTCTTCTCATTTGGTAGGAAAGCAACAGCCCTACTCCTCTTTGACCATCTGACACAAGGCAAAATAGGTTCCCCTGAGACTAGAGGTGTCTGGGGAACGCTGTGTATGGGTCATAAGATTAAAAAAAATCACATAGACTCACTGCAATGTGATAAAATCATTGAAACTTTATTCTTGAAACATGTAAAATGGTAAATACCTTAACAACATCCTGAATTGCAAGATAATGGAGGAGAGACTTATGAGGAGTGCAAGTTAAACCAGCTATTGTATAATCTCGGTCCCTCACAGATAAACACGTTTCACTCTTAACTCGCTTACTCATGACCTGGGGTTCTCAATGTGTCTGTTTAGACTTTTAAATAAATCACCACCAATCACCTTGATGAACATCCTATGATGATGCGAGATTGGATCTCTCATTCTGCAGACCAATACTGCAAGCTCAAGGGAATGAACCCCTTCCATTGAAATTCTCTCATAAGAACCAATACGTATAATTGCTGTGAACAACCCCTCCGGGCCCCGAAGTGGCATAAATCACCCCTAACATTTGGCTGTGCTGCAGCGCCTCAGGATCACAGAGGGGTCAAACACAGCACACCATTAACCAACGATGAAAATAAATTTAATGGACTACAAATTCAGTGAGCAAGAGGACGACCCAATTTAACACACACCATCATCAATTATAATTTGTGTATAAAAAATGATAATAAAGTCCAACAAGACACCTTTATTATGATAACCAAATTGTATACATTAATTTAAAATAAATTTAAAACCTGGACTGAGAGAAAAGTGTTATTATACTGCAAGATGACCGAATCACTTTACAAACAATGTTTAATGAAAAGTAACTAAACAATCAATTAATAAAATCAATTAATAAAAGAATGAGAGACCACCACTAGTGGAACTTTAACCATTTCACATGATGTAAACGTGTCCGCACGGTTAACCCTTAAACACAATTCAGCTATATATATAGAGAATTTCAATGGAAGGGGTTAATTCCCTTGAGCTTGCAGTATTGGTCTGCAGGATGAGAGATCCAATCCCGCATCATCACTGGATGTTCATCAAGGTGATTGGTGATGATTTATTTAAAAGTCCAAACAGACACATTATAAACCCCAGGTCATGAGTAAGCTCGTTAAGCGCGAAACGTGTTGATCTGTGAGGGACCAAGATTATACACTTGCTGGTTTGACTTGCACTCCTCATAAGTCTCTCCTCCACTATCTTGGAAGTCAGGATATTGTTAAGGTATTTACCATTTTACATGTTTCAAGAATAAAGTTTCAATGTTCTTATCACATCGCAGTGAGTCTATGTGAGCGATTTTTTTGAATTTTATGAATCTAATACGGGGTTCATTGGAGAGTACTCCCACATCGCCGATCTGAATATACTTGCTAATACTTAATTACACTAGCACCTAAAGGGTTGAAGAAACCATTTGTATGTTAGGTCTTAAAGTAATACACGTTTGAGCCACTGATTACTTCATTGTTGAACGCTGTGTATGACCATACATTAAAATTCCCCAATTTTAGTCTCATGAAATGTATCCATTCCAAATGCCTGTACCATATCCTTTTTATTTTTTCATTTGGTTTAATAGTTTTAGATATTTTTGGTTTAGTAGCTGGGGAATCTAATCTCAGCAGATCTTTGTTCTCTGACCTGTATGATAAAGCCTGTATAAATAATTAGTGATAAGTCACTTATTTACCTTCTTAGGCTGCTAGAACCTATTAGTTTTCACCAGAGGGGGTAGAATAAATTAATGGTGAGGATTTAACATACAATTTCATCAAGATGGCGGCTCCCACTGACAGGGTGATTTGGAGAGGTGACAGGTCATTTTTAATTTGTGTAGAAAATGGAAGGTTAATTCTGGAGAACCAATCCAAGCAGAATTGATTCATAGTGGTGATTAGGCATTTCTGCATAGATTAACTCCTTGAGGACCCATGATGTGCCAAGACCATCATGCTGGTCCCGGCACTTAAAGTGATAGTAATACATGAAATTAAATACATTTAATTTGGTAGATATTTAAAAAAATAAATTAATTGCTCCGTTTCCTATCTCCCAAACCTTTATGGTTTGAGAGATATCAGTCTGCAAAGTTCCCCCTTCCCTCACTTTGCGCTGACGTCAGCTTTCTAACTTACAGACGAGATCCTGGTTCACAGACCGTCCTGCAGCTCTTCAGCAGAGCCGAAATCACGCTAGTTACAAAGAAATACTTCATTTGAACTGTCTACAACGTGTGCCTGGTTTGCAAGCACACACTCTAGACCGGTCAAATTAAGTATTTCTTTGTAACTAGCGCGATTTCGGCTCTGCTGAAGAGCTGCAGGACGGTCTGTGAACCAGGATCTCGTCTGTAAGTTAGAAAGCTGACGTCAACACAAGGGGAGGGAAGGGGAATTTTGCAGACTGATATCTCCCAAACCATAAAGGTATGGGAGATCGACAATGGCACAATTAATTTATTTTTTAAATATCTACCGAATTAAATGTATTTAATTTCATGTATTACTATTACTTTAAAGGGATAGTAATACTTCGTTTTAACTTTATTTTATTTTGTAGGCATTAAAAAAACATGAAGAATGCTATAAGTCTTATCTCTCAAACCTTTATGGAAGTGGTTCTCAACCTTTTTTTGGTCAAGGCACCCCTAAAATGCAGTCTGGAAGTTTCGGGGCACACCTAACATTTTATAGATCATTTGACCAACAAGTAATGGAGGATACAGATGCATAAATATACAGTTTTTAGGTCTCACAATCAGAATAACAGAAACAAACATATTGCACAGAAAAATATCCAGAAATATACAACTGAAACTCACTAATCACATTTTATTAAAATCTTTATAGAAAAGATGGGGCACACTAAGTAGATGCCTGTGGCACACTAAAGTGCCACGGCACCCTGGTTGAGAATCGCTACTTTATGGTTTAAGAGATATTCACAAGCAAAGTTTCCCCTCCCCGCCCCTTTTTCCTAGTGTAAGCCATCTCTTCTCAGATGTGAATCTGGTTGTAAGACCAGACAGATAACAGCAGGGGACAATCTTCTTCCTATGAGAACAATGAAATCCCTGTCCCCCTTGACAAGTTTTTCAGCTTTTTCCCTTATCTTAATTGAAGATTGTCCCTCTCTGCAGTCTACCTGGGCACCTTCCTTCTGATCTGGCTGAACGGGGGGGGATATTTTGCTTGTGAATATCTCTTAAACCATAAAGGTTTGAGAGATAAGACTTATATCGTTCTTCATGTTTTTTTTAATGCCTACAAAATAAAATAAAGATAAAACGAAGTATTACTATCCCTTTAAGGATCGGTGATGGTCCTGGCATATCATGGAATTATGGGATGGCAGCGTGGCTGCACGCCACTCTGTCATCCCAGAATTCATCTAGCAGGAAAAAAAAAAGGTCTGTGGTCCTTAACGGACGCTCACGCTCTGTATCGGGCAGTCGTTAAGGGGTTAAGGCACTGTGTGTTTTGGGGTAGTATTACTAAGTGGTGATAGTGTCCCATTAATAATTGGTTTTGTTTGCTCAGCAACATTTTTAGCAATTGGGGGGACTGCATATTAAGGTTGCTCAGTCATTAAACCTTTGAGTGCCAGAGGGGTGTGCAAAGCATTGCAAAGCAATGCCTTGCGCACTCCCCTGGCACTCAAAGGTTTAAAAATAGTTATCTGGCACAACATAAGACCATAATGTTAAAAAAGAAAAATGGAGGAACTCCGGCACAAGATAGCTGCACTATAATGACATTTACAAAAATTCCCATTGATTTAAAGGTGATTTGAACCCCCTGAATACTAGAGAGGATTTCAACACATTGCTTCACATGAGGTGGGTACCTTTCTAGCATTCAAGATATTCAAACCCCATTGAAATCAATAAGTATCTTTGTAAATTTCATTTTTTAACCTATGGTGCAATTGGTTTGCCTCAGAATTCATCCATTTTCTTTTGAACATGTGGTCCATTTATATATATATATATATATATATATATATATATATATATATATATATAGAGAGAGAGAGAGAGAGAGAGAGATGGGCTTTAACCCGTTGAGTACTCCTTCTGGCACTCAAAGAGTTAAATAATTTTTTGGGAGGAATATTTTGTCCAAAAGCTGATTCCACTGCTCCGTTTTAGTTGCTTACATGTAATTGAGTGAGTGCTCTGTTCTGTTTGGTCCATAGGACTACGGCCCTACAAATAAACATTTTGAACAGAGATGTGACCCTCAAGCCCAAATTATTTCCCACTCTTGTCTTATATGGTGGGGCAGGATCAGCTCCTATAGTATACTGTCACAAAAATTTGTTAGAAAAGGCTTTATCAATTAAAGCGGAACTGCAACCCCAAATAAAGTTCCCCCCAATAATTAGTCATATAGCGATAAGCATAGAAATAGTAGTATTATCTCTTATATGTACATTATTATTAAGAAATCCTACTTCATCTGAGACTGACGGGCAGGCATCTGTGCACCTGTGCTGTCAGTCTCTTCCTGTACCTTAAGGTACAATGCAGCGCCTCCTGGAGGAGACCAGAACGGACAGAGCAGGTGCGTAGATGTCTCTAAGCCAAGATGTCTATGCTAATGTCTGGTTGTCAGTCTCAGTTGAAGCAGGATTTCTTAATAACGCTGGACTTATGAGGGATAATGCTACTATTTCTAAGCTTATCGCTATATGATTGATTATTGGAGGGGGAGTTTATTTGGGGTGATAGTTCCACTTTAATCATATACCATTGTGCCACATAACCCCACCCCCTTAGCTTTCTAGGGACACATTGCTCTAGTTCTAATATACACAGAGGTATCCATCCTTTTGAGTGCCATAGAGGTATCAGTCTCATTGGGCTGCAATGCATTGGATACCATTCTGTAACTCAAATGGTCAATGTGACAGTCTTTTGACTGTATACATTCTGCGAGTGCATACTATGTTAAGTCAAATTGCCTATGCTTTTTATTTATTCATTTTTTATCTTCACCTATTTTTTACACTATTTTATCCTTGACAGGGAGCAATCTGAATTTGTTTTCAGGAAGCTTTCTTTGAGGGACTGTGAAAGCAGAGAGAGTGTAATAATGTAAAAAGACACAGTGTAAAAAAAAGGCAGTGAAACAATGTAGAAAAAACTTCTACTACAGCATACAGATCAAACCAACTGCACCATAGGGGAGAATTAAACATTCCCAAATGCCTATTTATTTAAATTGGGGCTTTTAACTCCTTGAGTGCTAGGAAAAATCTCCAGTGCATCACAAATGAATGCACTGGAGATCTGACTAGCATTCAGGAGGTTAATGTGCCCATTTATATTATTTGTGCCCTGTGGTGCAGTTGGTTTGCTCCAGAATTAAACCTCTTTATCTTGATAAATAAGGCTCATGGGCCTATATTTATAAAAGCAAAGCGGAGTTATTCTGGAGTAAACCAATTGTACCATAGGGGACAAATAAAACCTATTTTTAAATTAAATTGGGCTTTTAACCCATTGAATCCTAGAGAGGTGGTATTGAAGGGGTTAAAAGGCTATATTCAAGTGCATGGGAATTTAGCAATTTCTATATTGTTCCTGATGGTGCAGTTGGTTTACTCCAGATTAACTCCGGTTTGTCATTGTTATTACGTGATACAGCCCCTTTAACATGTTTGTTCTGGATACAGATAAATACATTATTGTATGTGTTACAAATAAACAAATACAAATGATACAATATAGACATACTAGTGTAAAAGCCAGTGTACACGGGCCAAGGTCCGGATGATGTTAACCCTTTGAGTGCCAGAGAAAGCAACGTGTTGTGTATCCCTCTGGCACTCAAAGGGTTAAGAGGCCGGTACTGCTCTGCGTCCTGCTGCCGACGCAGTCATGTACTGTAGAGACTGCCAGAAAGCACAGAATGCTCCCAGCACAGAACTCCCAGCATTCAGTGCTCCCAGCATTCTGTGCTCCCAGCATTCCTACACCTCCCAGCATTCTGTGCGTTCGGGCAGTCTCTACTGTGCATGACGGCTTCTGACAAACATCCTAGTGAATTATTATATAGAATATCTGATAGGTATTGTAAATAGGCAGTTCACAAAAGGCATTTGGAAAGTATAAAACTAGTAGACGTTTGAGTGACGGGATGGAAAAGACATCTAGGTATTTATATTTACTGGAACAACATTGTAACAATTTGGTTCAATAAGGCTGCTATTCTTTTGAATAGAACAACATACTGTGAGTGGCCAGTTGATTAGATATACAAACTTAACCCTTTGAGTGTCAGAGGGGTATGCAACATATAACTCATTGGCAGTCACCGGTTAATAGCAGTTACAGTCTTCATTAGCTCTCAGAACAACATCTAGTCATTGGGACATGGACTCCACAAGGTGTCCGATGCCTTCTTCAGGGAAGTTGGCACATGCAGACTCATTGCACCTTGCAGTTGCCTCATATTGCACAGCTGTGCACCATTCCTACTATCCTCTGCCTGTCTCTAACATCAGAAAGCTGTGTCTGTGGACAGGATTGCAGTTGATTGGATGTTTGCTGGGTAGGGTAATGGCCCATTGATACACAGCATCTCAACAGGACAGCGATATCCAAGACACCTGGTGCCAATTATACCACAATCAAAGTCACTTTAACTGGAATTGTCACTTTGTAACAAATAGGTCTTTTTTAAAGGGGAACTATCACCCTAAATACCCCCCCATAATTATTAATATAGCAATAAGCATAGAAATACTAGTATTATTCGGAATAAGTACAGTGTTATTAAGATATCCTACTTGATCCGAGACTGACAGGCAGGCTTCTTTCTGTAGCAGCATCTGTGCGCCTGCACAGTCAGTCACTTCCTGTTACCTTAAAAGAGCAGTAAACTTTTATTTATGAAAACACATATTTTATAGAACATTTCCTGTTGAATAAAACAAGGTCACTCCCATCTCTGTCAGATGTTTTATTCAAAAATTTATAGTAGTTTAAATAACCAGGAAGTGAATTTACTGTGTTTACTTCCTGATAGTTCTAACTGACAGGAAGTGACAGGCAGTTTCTATCACATTCTATGGAGAACTGTATGTCTCTGACTTTTCTGACTTTCCTCTCCATTAGAATCTAACAGGAAATCTAATTAGAATTTGACCACTAGAGGGCACTGCTAATGTAAAAAACATGGGTTTAAACTGTAATAACTCTGGAAATATAAATCTCTCGGCAGTGGGAGTACCCTTATTTTACTCAGTAGGAAAATCCCTACAATATATATTTTTTCATAAAAAAAGTTTACTGCTCCTTTAAGGTACAATGCAACTCCTCTTCACTAATCCTGGAGGAGATCGAGATGGTCTGAGCAGGCTCAAAGTTGTCTCTAAGGCAAGATTTCTGCGCTTATACTTGCCTGTCAGGTAGGATTTCTTAATAACACTGGAATTATTCTGCATAATACTAGTGTTTCTGTGCTTATTGCTATATGAATAATTATTGGGGGGGCTTTATTTGAGGTGATAGTTCCGCTTTAAAGACCTTTCAAAATAACCTATATTTATGTTAGACATTTCTTACTTAAGACGATATTTTGAGATATTTAGCTTTATGTGTTTGTTAATTAGTGCAAATCTGGCATTCCGGCCAGACACTAACATTCCGCACTGCTCTACACACCATCTGCCACTTCCTGTTGGTAAATACTAGCTCATTTGCATAAACTGATCAAGAAAATCTCTCATAAACTATGTTTGAAAAAAAAAAATCTTACATAAATATACATGATTTTGAAGCTCTTGCAAAATCACCTGTGCACGGTATATGACTTTCAGTAGAGGGCTGGCCTGGGGGGAAGGGGGCAAATGCCCCCTGGGCCGGTCATAGGTCTGTGCCAGGAGGCCACTGCCTCAATCGATCTCCCTTTTGCTGCTGTGAATGTAGCTACACTAGTGATACCACAGAGCTTACAATTGAAATGGAACTACACAAGTGATATCAAAGAGCGATAATCCAAATAGAGCTCCCCTAGCAGCATAACCCATTTCCCTTATAAGCTCTATACTATTACTAGTGTAGCTTTGCTTAAATTGTATGCTCTGTAGTATCACTAGTGTAGCCCCATTTCAACTGTAAGCTCTGTGGTTTAACTTGCTTTACTTCTCAACATTCATGACAATTTTAAAATTAACAAAAGGAGGTGGGCTGGGGTGATAGTAGAAATGGGCCACTTGATGGTATTTGACCCCCAGGCCACACGTTGCCAGTCCTCCCCTGATGACTTTATTTAGTCTTGCATGGACATGTGAGATTATCTCTGATGAAATTGCTGTTTACTTGGATGAGTGGGGTGTCCCTAATAATCTAGGCACTAAGGGCTCAATGGCTTAGGGCCACATATCAATACATCCACTGGTCCTGACTGGATCAGGATTCACCCTCTTCAGGAGGTATTCCTCTCACAGTTGCTTTGATTTCTATAAATCTTTCAACCGAATAGTTGGGGCCCTACGTTGATGAGAAGAATTTGATCATAAGAAGAGATTCATTTGGTGAACCAGACGTGTGTTTCCTCCTCCATTTCCCCTCCTCCCCTATATTTTTATGTAATGTCTTATTATGATTGACAACAAGTGATTTAGATTCTTTAGATTTTTCTTATGCATATTATTTGCATTTTTAAGAACTGTTTAATTATTTTACTGCTTAAACTTTAATTTGTTTTAGAGATTTAATTAAAAGTTTATGTAATCTACACCTTATACTGTAGAATTATTTCCTTGTTTTTTTTGTAATTTGCAACTTTTCTCAATAAAGAAATTTCAAAAACACCCCCCCCCAAAAAAAAAAAACCAAACAAACACAAAAAAATACATCCACTGTTCACTTTTTTTACACTTCGATTCCAGCTTCAGTGTTTTGAAACATGGGCATCTGCAGTGGGGGGGCAAGAGGGGACATATGCCCCCCCCACACTTGCTCCCCCCTGGATAAACATAGGGATTGGGTGAGGTGGCCTGGGGACGTAAAATGGCTTTGCCTCCCTGTGGAAAAATTTCTGTCGATGCCCATGCTTAGGGGAATCAGCTCCTACTTTTTGTAGGTGCAGATTTTTGGCGATAAAGTGGGGTCGCTTAAAGGGATAGTAATACTTCGTTTTATCTCTATTTTATTTTGTAAGCATTAAAAAACATGAAGAATGATATAAGTCTTATCTCTCAAACCTTTATGGTTTGAGAGATATTCACAAGCAAAGTTTCCCCTCCCGCCCCTTTTACCTAGTGTAAGCCATCTCTTCTCAGATGTGGAATGCAGTCCATAGACCAGACAGATAACAGAAGGGGACAATCTTCTTCCTATGAGAACAATGAAAGCCCTGCCCCCCTTGACAAGTTTTTCAGGTTTTTCCCTTATCTTAACTGAAGTTTGTCCCTCTCTGCAATCTACCTGGGCACCTCCCTTCTGCTCTGGCTGAGCAGTGTTACATCAGTAAAAGGGGGCGGGAGGAGGACACTTTGTCATTGAATTACTCTTGAACTACAACTCTGCCATTAACCTTTATGGTTTGAGAGATATTCACAGGCAAAGTTTCCCCTCCCGCCCCTTTTACCTAGTGTAAGCCATCTCTTCTCAGATGCAGTCCATAGACCAGACAGATAACAGCAGGGGACAATCTTCTTCCTATGAGAACAATGAAAGCCCTGCCCCCCTTGACAGGCTTTTCCCTTATCTTAACTGAAGATTGTCCGTCTCTGCAGTCTACCTGGGCACCTCCCTTCTGCTCTGGCTGAGCAGTGTTACATCAGTAAAAGGGGCGGGAGGGGGATACTTTGTTATTGAATTACTCTTGAACTACAACTCTGACAGAATTGAAATAACACTCTCCAAAGTCCAAATACTATGATGATTAATTAGAGCTGCTTTTATTATGAAACATTACTATCCCTTTAAAGCTTTCCATAATGTAGATTTTATGCAATTTGTACCTTCTTGCTCTAACCCAGATGTGCTCCGGTTGGTCCACAAGGAACAATTAACATTCTACAATTTAGAGATCTCTCTGCCTAAACACAAACATGAGACACAGGACATTCCCCCGTCTTTCTGGTACAAATTGCACCAATTTAGAGACTAAAGAAACATTTAATTAGGGCAAATCATATAGTAGTTAACACAGAAGTCTCTCACACTGAGAATTAGTCCCTTCACCCTGAGAAGCTGAGATTTGGGTCTAAACCCAATACTGTTTTCTTCAAAACGGGAGCTACTCTAGGGCCATCCAAATGCACAAAGGGAAATGAAGAACCCACTTCACAATAGGGGAAAAAAATTCCCCAAGTTCCCACTGATTACAATGGTGTTACCATCTTGAATGTTTGCAAGTTCTCTAACGCATTGCTTCCCAATGTGTTGGAGACCTTTCTAGCAATCATAGGGTTAAACCCCCAGTTTAAATGAATGGACATTTTTCTTCATTCCCTATGGTGCATTTGGTTTGCTCTAGAACTGGTCTACTTTGAGAGTATGCTCCATAGCAATATCTTTAGTAGGAAACTTTTAACCCTTTAAGGACCGAAGATGTGATATGAGAACAACAATACAAATGAAATTTGGAATTTAATAATCAATTTTACCTGTTGGCTGAATGTCACATTTCGTCTCCTGCTGCTCTCAGGGTAGGTTCCTGTAACGACATCTGGAATAGCCAATGACTGAGGCCTTTTCAATATTCCTGATGACCGAGGCTTTGATGCATCAAGGGACCCGACTCTTAAATGATCTCGTTCTGTACTAGGGGTTGCAATAGTCTCAGCAGAATCCAGAGCTCCATTCCCAGTGCAATACAAGCTCTCAGGTACTCGAGGAAGACTACTGGCTTGTCTGGGCAAACTAGTAGAGGCTGTAGAGTAAATCTCATGTCCTCCTGTAAAACAGTCTATAAGAACATTGTCTATGTTTGTTGTTCCAAAAGAGGAAGCAAATTCATTAATGCCTGTTAAGGAATTATCCCTGCTGATCAAACTGCCATACTTTGGTGTGAGTGGACTTAGCGGCGAGATGGGGCTGTTAAAACTTGCATACAAGTTATTGGTATTTCGAGAATTGAGATTTTCATGTTCTTCAAAAAAGACAGGAGGTGATGGGGGCAACGGGAGACTTGGACTTTTCATTACCTTCTTCTTTTTGTTAAATGACTGGAGAGGTCTTTCAGGAATGCTGACTAAAGTTAAGATTGTGGTGATGGTCAGTGTTATTGAAGTGAAAATATAGATGACTCGCAGCTGTCCACCCACTGCTTTTCCAAAACTTGTTTTGTTCCAGTTTATTCCACCAACAACATAACCAAATCCACCTCCAAGGCCTGCAAAGTAATATTAATAATACTGAATTAAACTTCAGTTTAAATGTACACTGTCTTGTTTATATTGCAACAATGATATCTCTGTCATATATATTCAATAATGTAACCTACCTCCACCAAAAAAAGTCATTCTCTGGCACTCAAAGGGTTAAGCTTTTGTCTCTCCTCTTGAAAATGTTGACTACAGATCACCCATTCCTACAAGTCTTTTTCCCTAGAAATCAAGGAGAGCAGCCAAGACCAAGCACCGGGACCCTTTATACCCTTCTTTTGGTTTATTATATTAATATTAAAGGGATTGTAATACTTGAAAATAATTGTATTTTATATTGTAGCCCTTAAAAAAAAACATGAAAAATGATATGTCTTATCTTTATGGTTTGGGAGATATTCATATGTAAAATATAGTAAAGTTCTCTTTTCCTGGCTGTTTCGGCCAAGTCTGCCATCTAGTGGACAGATTTGGAATCCGGTCCACAGATCAACCTGCAGCTCTTTAGCAGTGCCGAGATCACGATCTTTGAAAAGAACTACTTAATTGGAACTGTGTACAAAGTGTGCCTGGCTTGAAAGCACACTTTGTAGACCATTCCAATTAAGAAATTCTTTTTAAAGATCATGATCTCAGCACTTCTGGAGAGGCACTGCCGGTCCGGGGACCGGATTCCAAATCTGAAGGGTGGAGCAATGACATCACTCCAGGGAAACTTTACTTCTGAGTATCTCCCAAACCATAAAGGTTTGGAAGATAAGACTTATATCATTTTTCATGTAATTTAAGGGTTACAATATAAAATAAACTTATTTTCAGGTATTACTATCCCTTTAATATGAATAATATTTTGAGAGGCTTCTTTTGGAAAGACTGGTGAGGTGGGAGATATAGGCATATGATTTAATTGTGGGTAGGTTGATTTTATTCTCTCCCTCACCCTTTTCTAGGAATTGCCCTTTCTCTCTCTTGATCTCATTTCACTTTCACGATACCTACAAACATGTGAGCAGTTTACTGGGTTCTTCCCATGTTCCTTTATTATTATTTATTGTAAAGTGTTCTGCTTTGTTAATTTTTGTTGGGTTTACACAGAAAGGGATTACGTGCAGACGCTAGCTTACTTAAAGGGATATTAATGTTTCATAATAAAAGCAGCTCTAATTAATCATCATAGTATTTGGACTTTGGAGAGTGTTATTTCAATACTGTCAGAGTTGTAGTTCAAGAGTAATTCAATGATAAAGTATCCCCCTCCCACCCCTTTTACTGATGTAACACTGCTCACCTCAGAGCAGCAGGGAGGTGCCCAGGTAGACTGCAGAGAGGGACAATCTTCAATTAAGATAAGGGAAAAACCTGAAAAACTTGTCAAGGGGGACAGGGCTTTCATTGTTATCATAGGAAGAAGATTGTCCCCTTCTGTTATCTGTCTGGTCTATGGACTGGATTCCACATCTGAGAAGAAATGGCTTACACTAGGTAAAAGGGGCGGGAGGGGGAAACTTTGCTTGTGAATATCTCTCAAACCATAAAGGTTTGAGAGATAAGACTTATATCATTCTTCATGTTTTTTTAATGCCTACAAAATAAAATAAAGATAAAATGAAGTATTACTATCCCTTTAAGATTCATGGTGGGCTTTTCCATTTTTCAATCAATTCTTTCTCTACTCCTTTGATTGCTTTGTTTTATTGTTTTAAAAAAGTTAAAATAAAGCAGGAAATTGTATTTTGTTTACCGCAGTTTCCTTTTAATGAGGGAAGGACAATCCATTGAGACCTGGTTCACCAGACATTCCCTCTGCAGGGTTTTTTTGTTCTCTCCTGAGTGGTAAAGGATGAATCTTTTCAAATCCAAATATAGGTGTAATTTTGGCTTTATTTCTGCAGATGAAGGGCCGTGTGTTCAAAAGAAAAGTGGAGGAGTTCTGGGTCAAACCATTTGCATTATAGGGGAGAACTAAAAAATCCAAAAATCGTCATTTTTTAATGGGGATTTTAACTCCTTGAATGCTACAGAGGTCTCCACCTCTAGCATTCAAGGGGTTAGAATTCTCATTTAAATCCTTGGCGGTTTTTAGTCCTCCCCCCTTTGCAAGGACTCTTGCACTGGGCTACTGTCACAGGTACAGATTCATAAATGGTGAGTGGGGGTAGTTCCCGGCCTGTCATGGCGGATTTATTTCAGCTGGTGGAGGTGCTTAAACATGGTGGTGGTGGATATCAGAATCTCAGGGTCATGGGTGGTACGACTGGCCTGAACATCAGTTTGGTAACTTAATTCGATGGTGGCCTCTAACAGAGCAGTGACTTTGTGTTTTGGCTTCAATGATTTTGGACAGCTCTGAAGGTCATCTTCCTCTTGGAAGGGCCTGTAAACCTTTGGCCATCGTGTTGTCAATTATGACAGACATGTAAGAATTGCAGGGGATTACACTGTAATAGCAGGACTTGCAGTGTTGGATTTACATCCCAGACTCCCCTAGGAAAGGCACTCTAGGCACCCTTAGCTCCACCCCCATTCCTCACATGACCCCACTCCCATCCACTGTCTTGGCACAGAAAATACCCTTGATCTATAACAAGCAAGGACAAAAAAAAAAAAAGCTTTAACCCCTTGGTTGCTAGAGAGATCTCCAACTAATTCTGGCCCTGAATACTTGACTGGCATTCCCTCTATTTGATAAATCTGATAGGCAGCTTTAATAAGGATGGACTGTTTTGGGGATGGAAGGGCCATCTAGGCCAAATGCAGAACATTTACTGTATGGATAAAATCTGTGTTCTTATGAACCTTCTAATATACGGTAGTTATATTTTTCCTCTCTTCTGTGCTAATGTGCTTATATTCTCTTTCTCCTCACTTTGATCCTCTGTGGCATGTTCCTCATAATATATAACAGTTATCGTTGTTTATTTTATGTTTCCATGCTACAAATTATGCTGACATGTTATCAATAATTGATGATGCAATTCCAGTTCAGTTGTGCAAAGAACTGCAATGATGTCACAGACTGTCCCAGTCCTCTATAAAGTACAAACATATTTCACATATCTGTAGCTGAGCCCAATATCAGGACTTCATCCCATTCCCTATGCAATAACTATAGATATACATTTTAATTTACCCCTTATGGTACATATGGTCCCATAATATGGTCTATATTCGGTATTTTATTGAACAACTAGTGTAATAGCCCGTGTACACGCGTCATGGTCCGGGTGATGTTAAGAGGCTGGTCCTGCTCTGCATCTTGCCACCGACGCAGTCATGCACTATAGAGACTGCCCGAAAGCACAGAATGTTCCCAGCACAGAACTCCCAGCATTCCTACACCTCCCAGCATTCCGTGCTCCCAGCTTTCCTACACCTCCCTGCATTCTGTGCTCCCAGCATTCTGTGTGTTTGGGCAGTCTCTACGGCGCATGATGGCTTCTGACAAACATCCTAGCGAATTACTATATAGGCTGTTACAAATGACTTATTCTGGCAATAAAGTACATACCTCCTAGAAGTGCATGGATATTTAGCCCCCGATCTTGATCCTCTGGGCTGCAGACATCCATCATGTAGGCATGACTAGGATTATCCGCAGAATCTGCACTGAAATCCATGAGAACAACTCCGCAAATTGTGAGAATGAGCCCCCATTTATGATCACTCACTGTATCAGACGCTGACAGTCCTATGTCTCGGCCATTCAGCAGAAGCGTTAGCCCAAATAGTGCTCCTAGGACCATGAAAAACATCAGTTTACTGCACAAAGCAATCGTGTAAATTGAATACAACCTTTATAGCGTTATGCAATGTTAAATGATCTGTTGCACACATTTCCAAGTTCCAGGCCCTAGGCGATTTATTAAATCAGCAAAAAAAAAAAAAAAAAAAAAAAATATATATATACATATATATATATATATATATATATTTATAGGGAGAGGGAGAGAGGATTGCACTCACTGTTGCTGTAGTTCTTAACCGGTGTGCATGTCACATGTGTTGAAGATGCATACAATATGACGGTGGTTGGACAGCAGGTACAGGAATCTTTTTATAGACAAAGGATGTTTTATTGTTTCAATGTTTCGGCCAAGGATTGTGGCCTCTTTCAAGAACCTTCTTGAAAAAGGCCACAATCCTTGGCCGAAACATCTAAACAATAAAACATCCTTTGTTTGTTTATAAAAAGACTAGTATAAAAGCCCGTGTACATGGGCCAAGGTCAGGGCGATGTTAATCCTTTGAGTACCAGAGGGGTAAGCAACACATCGCTTTGTAATGTGTTGCGTACCCCTCTGGCACTCAAAGGGTTAAGAGGCCGGTCCTGCTCTGCGTCCTGCCGCCGACGCAGTCATGCACTGTAGAGACTGCCTGAAAGCACAGAATGCTCCCAGCACAGAACTCCCAGCATTCCGCACAGAATGCTCCCAGCACAGAACTCCCAGCATTCTGTGCTCCCAGCATTCTGTGCTGAACACAACATTCTGTGCACCCAGCTTTCTGTGCGTTCGGGCAGTCTCTACTGCAAATGACGGCTTCTGACAAACATTCTAGCAAATTATTATATAGGATTCCTGTGAGTGCTGTCCAACCACCGTCATATTAGGTAGATAGATAGATAGATAGATAGATAGATAGATAGATAGATAGATGGATAGATGGATAGATGGATAGATGGATAGATGGATAGATGGATAGATGGATAGATAGATAGAAAGATAGATAGTAAGCTAAACTTTATGAGTAGTCCTAATGAAATTTAGATACTCTATATTCACTAGTTATATCACATTTATTAAAAAGTTATAGATAAAGGGGAAGTATCAGCTCTTAAAAAGTTCTTAGCATAGGTTTAGTTATTAAAATAGTTTTAGGAAATATGTTTTTTTTAATTTCCACTTATGTACTTTTAAAGTGATTTAATCTTCTGTGCTGTGCACTTCTGCATAATGGGCAAGCGGAATCTTCTTCTTCTCCTCCACCTCCCTCCCAGCTGCCCCAGGGAGCGTGTTCACGCTTCCCTTCAGTGTGATGTGAATGTCTTCTATCCTTACATCAAGCTCCGGTTACTGAGGTTGCAACCACAGTATAATGCTAACTGGAGCTTGATGTAACGATAGAAGCCATTCACACCACACCAAAGGGAAGCGTGAACGCGCTCCCTGGGGCAGCTGGGAGGGAGGTGGGAGAAGTATTAGGCAGTGAACAAGAGCTGTGCTGAAGATTCGGCATGCTACATTATGCTGACCGGCACAGCTTGAAGATGAAATATCTTTAAAAGTAGGTACACACCTTGCCTAATATTACTTTTTTAACTAAACCTATGCTAAAAACGTATTAAGAGGTGATACTTCCTCTTTAGCATTTCTTAAGTTGTCAAAAATACATACTAATGTGATGCAAATACACTATAAGAAACAAATAAAAATTACCAAAATTCTCATTGATTTAAATAGGGCTTTTTAAATACTACATTTTTTATGTTTTCCTGAGACAAAATGACAAAAGGAAATAATATTTCCAAGTAGTAACAAGAAAAGTTACAACATATAGCAAATAGAAAAAATTCTGAATACATCAGACACCGCGTGTTTATTTTCAATTTACAATAAGAACATGCCAATAGTAGGAATGTGAGATACAGAAAATAGAGAAGTATAGTGAAGGGAGAAAGAAAGAGAGAGAGAGGAAAAAAACAAGGAAGAAGGAAGGAAGTCTGGATGCGGAGGACACATAGAGATTAGCTGAGCACTAGATAAGAAACTTTAACAGTGAAGTCATATTTTATCTCACAAATGCCTAACTAAGGCTAGAGAGGTCTCTAATTCAGGGCAGTAGTTCAGTCTTCAGCGCCACCAACAGGCCAGGATATAAACACTTCCCTGATTAAGCACAGGTGAGTGAATCATTGGTTCATTCATTTTGACTGACTCACCTGTGCTTAATCTGGGAAATTCTTACATCCTGGCCTGTTGGTGGCCCTTGAGGACTGAATTTGGACAGCTGTGCTCTAATTCAATGTATTGGGACCTCAGTAGAATTCAGGGGGTTAAAAGCCCTATTTAAATCAATGGAAATTTGTATTTGTTCCCATATGGTGCAGTTGGTATGCTAGAATTACACCACTATTCTTGATTATATCAGCCCTGCAGTTTTCAGTGTTTAACACCCACCTATTGCAAGGACCAGAATGAATGGCCGCCTTCTTCCAAATCTCGATGTGCAAGTGTCACTCCATGCTCCTAATAAGGGCTGCAGCATAAAGCCTAAAACAAAAAGTCTTAATTAATAGGAGGTATTGTGGGTCCTTCTGAGGGATGACTACTACTTTGGATTGATACTAGCAGTAAGTGTCATTGGTGCTGCCTTTCAAACAGCAGCAGAAGAACTCATTGCTAGGGTTGACAGAGCTGATGATCTTTGTTGCTGTTTAGTCAGCATTAATGAGTGTGACTAGGTGGGGTTTGGACTTGAAAACAATGATGCTGATGATAATGACAGAGATGAGGACTGTGTAATTTTAGGCATGTTTACATGTCCATAAACAGACTTTCCAGCTGATCTCTCAAAATGTTTATTTCTGGCATCAATAACTAGGTCATCCGCACAAGCATCATCCTCTTCCTCCGTTAAATTTTCACATTCTTCTAGGTTTTTTGAACACTGAAAAAGTTTATTTCTTCCCCTTATGAGGATTTATGAAACACTGACCATTAGTTTGCAGCGGGGTGTTACTATCATTGTCTGATGCAGAAGTTGGTCCCTCCTTGCTATGAAAACCACCCTAGAATGCAACTTGTTATTGTTTAGTACTACTAAAGTACTATACTTTTACAAATAGCCTCCTCAGGAAGAGCAGAATTATCATCATTTATTGCACAAACTGCAGCAAACATGGCTGCATTAATTTTGTGAAGTAATACTTCACTCCCAGCACCAACACATCCATATACTCCTCCTACCACTTTATCCTTACACCTGCACCTAGCATGTTTGGTGGACATGATAGTAGTGTTGGTATTTACTGTAAGTACATGACAAAACTATTAGTTGTGGAGTGATGTTTTGCCAGTCTGCAAATAATGTATGATGTATGTCTCTATCTCTAGTATCTTTCACTGTCAGTTTCAGTCACAGCTCAGGTGAACAATCTCTGCCTGTCTCCGTCACGTATCAGTCAAAGGTTTCTTTTTGTTGTTTTTATAACTGTCCCTACAAAGAAATCACATCCACACTCTGCAACCACATTCAACCCCAGTTCCTCGTCATTGACATCTACCACTACACATAGCTAGTTTCAAAATTTCAGCAGCAGCCAACTTGACTGCAGTATCACATTTTACAGTAAAGGATCAGGATATACCTGTTAACTTCAGAATCAGCAGTTTGTAGTAAAGGATAAAATGCACCCTACAACATCTGGTACAGGCAACCAAAAGTATCACTAGTATAAACTATTCTTCTTATTTTTCCGGATATAGGAGTAGGAGTATTTCAAGCTGTATCTGTCTATTTGTCTTGAATGTACAATGTATTTATGTCTGTCTGCAAAGTATCTTGCACACTCATTCAGTTTCAGTACAGTCTCAAGGCTCAGCGGGAGCAGGTAGGTATTTGGATCACCTGCCTGTCTGACTATCACGTATCAGTTAAAAAGGGGTTTGTGTATTTATTTACTAATTTAACTGTCCTTTCACACACAAAGAAAGATATATTAAAAAGCATTACCCAGTATTGGACTGATAAACCACACCATACTATAGAACTCATCAGGAAGTCCCATCTGTAGCAGCACTGGCGTGACATACGCAGTTTCCATTGCATAGCAGAACTCAATTCCAAACAATATGCATCCATTAAACAGAAGTTCCAAGAATGATCTTCTAGGGTGAAGATCCACAAAATCTATCAGATCAAGAGGACAAGGAGTATTGGGCGGTGGAGGAGGTGAAGGCCGGATTAGTTTTCTTCTCTTTGGATGTCTTTTGAAATTGTTGGCACGATGGCTGATATGCCCAGTGACAGATGTAGTGTAGCCACAAACCTGGGACCTCCAAAACTCTTGTGTAGCCAGGTTGGGAATAATGGTGTCAGCTGTTGGCGATGTTATGGATGAAGACATCATGAATGTCAATTTTATTTCTGTGAAGAAAAACACATTTTTGTTAAACTGAGCATCTTCATACATTTAAACGTAGATTAACACTTTCTAATGATCAGGGTCGGTGAACATCTGTAAATTTACTGACCGTCAATAAATAATTTGCTAAAACTAGAAGTGTCAGTAAAAAACTGAAATGTCAGTAGAAATACAAATAAAACACAAAGCAAAGACATACCATTTAAAGGGGATGTTTACCCCCTTCACAACTTTGGCTAAATAGTTTCATTACCAATAATAACTAATGGAAAGTGTGTTCTTTTTAAAAAAATATCTGCCCGTTTGAAGAAATTCTAAGATTAAATGTACCTCTGTTCCTACTTCCGGCAGACAGTGCTGACCGGATCTGTACCGTAGTCTCAGCTTCTATCCAACCTCTGATGACGATGGAGGCTGTCTGTCTCTAAGCTGGAGGACTTTCATTGGCAGAGATCGATTGCAAACCAAGCACACATAGAAGACCATTTCAGTGAAAGTTTTCTTTTTTATTAACGTGATCGCAGCTCTGCTGCAGAGCCGCCTGATGATCTATGACTGGGTTTCCCTTCAGTCAACTACAACGCTGACTACGGGGAGGGGGGAAGGAGGGGGCAACTTTAAGAGCGATCATCTCTCAAACCATAAAGGTTTGAGAGATGACACTGGGGGCAATACATTTATTTTTAATAGGACTTTAATATAGGGATTAGTAATGCTTAAGTATTACTATCCCTTTAAACTATTAAAATAATTGTATAACTAATAGAGTAAATAAAAGAAATGACCTTGTAGACACAATGACTAGAAAAATAATGTAAATGAAGAATGATTCCTGTAGATTGTATCATACTTTGTGCAGTAAGAAGTGACCCATTCAGATGAGTCAGTGATGAGACCAGAAAACACAGGCCGGGCCTTTAGCTACATTACTGGTAGAATTAGGTCCATCTCTTGCATGATATAACGAAAGACAGAAAACGATGGTAAAAATGTCTCACATTCTATCCTATACCACATTACTTGGCAAATAATCCATTTTGTGTAGAAATATAGAAACTTAGGCCCATAGTTATAAAAGCAATCTGGGGTTATTTGGGGTTAAACCAACTGCACCACAGGGATCAATATAAAAACTCCTTAATTCTCATGTGCCTGAATAAATCTTTTTAAACCCTTGAATGCTAGAGGGTAAAAAACTGATTGCAGCTCTTGCATTGACACTGAACTGCCATTGTACATTCGTCCCATTGTCAGTTAAGCAGTGAAACAAAATATCTCTTGGCAGCTGAATACAGTATATGGTGATTCTAAAAAAGAAACCAAATTGTTACCGCTTCTAGCAAAACCCATCTCATGCTGAGAGGGGAGATGCTAGGTTCCCTAAAGACTGTAGGCTTGGGCCAGTCTAATGTATTATTAGTGCTCTGTTAGGCCCAATGGCACCATTACCAGTTGGTACACTAGTGTCATTACATTCCCCAAGATGTGGATTTAAGCATAAGATGTGGGGTTTAGCTCTGTTGGCAGTACGAGCAACTCCCCTGCATGCTGAATTGATGGATCTACTATACTGACAAATACCCACATGCATAGTCTACCTGTCTAGCATGAAACAGAGTTAACCCTTTGAGTGCCAGAGGGGTACGTAACGCATTGCTTGCAATGCGTTGTGTACCCCTCTGCCACTCAAAGGGTTAAAGGCCTCAGTATTCCTCTGCCTGACCTCGAATGCCTCATTTTAAATTAATGTTGCTCTGCAACAGGGGAGTTACTAGGAGCTGAATACAGTAAGCTAAAAAAGAATCCATCTGGATCACACGAGGGGGAGATTCACTAAGAGGTGATAAACAGGTGATAAAGTGGAGATGACTTCTCCAGTTTATCACTTCTCGAATTCCTATGTTATTCTATGGAGCCTATAAACTAAGATTTCTTCAGCTTTGGAGACCTTAGTGAATAGGCTGTATAGAATAAACTAGGAATTGGAGAAGTGATAAACTGGAGAAGTCATCTCCACTTTATCACCTGTTTATCACCTCTTAGTGAATCTCCCCCGAAGTGTGCTGTAGAGAGAGAGAATAAAAATGTATTGGGATAAAACCACTATGAAATAAACAGGAATTTTGGGGCACTTTTATTCCATATGGTGCAGCTGGTTTGCTCCAAAATTGCACCTCTTAAACCTATCGAATATGGCCCTAGATTCCCAAAAGATGCGAGACATGGGCCAACCTAATGCATTATTAATAAACCTTGCAGCCTATCTGAATCATGACTAAGGTGAACAATCTCTATTGTAATGTAGGATGCGTAAGGGAAATTCATTCTACAGGACCTCACAATAACCAGTGCAACCCTTCAGTGTGTAGCATAGTAACATAGTAAATTAGGTCAGAAAAAGACACAAGTCCATCAAGTTCAACCTTCGTCCCATAAACCTTTCTTAAACATCCTGCATGAATATGGGAATATAGTCACATTAACCTTTACTAGAACCACAACATGCGGCAAGCTGCCATCAAGATCCAAGGCTCAGCCAGTACCTAGCAACTCCCCCGCATGCTGATTTGATGGCTCCACAATGCCGACAAGTGAAAAGCACATGCCTGGTCTCCCTCTCTAGCATCTAAGGAGTTAAAATCCTCACATTAGACTGCCTGTCTGTCTTTGAATGCAGCAATCCAAATTAATGTCGCTCTGCAGTCAAATCTACAGATCCCAGGGCTGATGTACATTAAGATAAAGTGGTACAATTCTGGTACAGAATAATAGCTCTATAGGAAACAATGCATTGGAGACCTCTAGCATTCAATGGGTTAAAGCTCAATTTGAGTAAATAGGCATTTTTGTATTTTTCTGCCCCTTTGGCACCAGAATTACACCACTCTACCCTAGGAAGTGAGCCTTCCCATCTCTCTGGTAATAGTGCAGGAGGATGCAGTGGAAATCACATATTTAGGACAAAAGGAATCCGCCCTTACAAAAAAAAATCAATACAGCAGATTATAAATAAACACATAAATCATACCTACGGCGTCGTGTCAAAGGTGCGTGAAAGGCTGGAATATGCGTGGTTGTTTGTTACCTGAGAATTTGGATGTAAGGGCATTCTTTTCCAGTATTCATTTAGTACATAGATGATGCTAGACAGGGATTCCCAGGCTGATACTACCGCATCCTCTCTCCCTACACCCAAGATCCTTGCTTCTGGCTGTGTGGAGGTGGGGGGAGGTGTGGTGCGTGTGTGTGTGTGAGTGTGTGTGAGTGTGCTGACATCACTGCACTGCTTGTGTCTCCTGTCTAATGAATGTCTGCTGAGCCTGTCTTGGGGCAATATTCTGGATAAGAAAAACTGCATGACCAGAATCAAAATAAAATGTTATTGGTCTTCTCTCTAGCATTGAAAGGATTACAACTATGCTGATTTTCAGCCAGTACCATCACCAGGACAATACACCATTACATGCTACCAGCAGGGTAATACACCATTACATGTCACCAGCAGGTTAATACACCACTACATGCCACCAGCAGGGTAATACACCATTACATGCCACCAGCAGGTTAATACACCATTACATACCACCAGCAGGGTAATACACCAGTACATGCCACCAGCAGGGTAATACACCATTACATGCCACCAGCAGGGTAATACACCATTACATGTCACCAGCAGGTTAATACACCATTACATGCCACCAGCAGGGTAATACACCATTACATGTCACCAGCAGGGTAATACACCATTACATGCCACCAGCAGGGTAATACACCATTACATGCCACCAGCAGGTTAATACACCATTACATGCCACCAGCAGGGTAATACACCAGTACATGCCACCAGCAGGGTAATACACCATTACATGTCACCAGCAGGGTAATACACCATTACAAAACAGGACAATGCACTATTTCATAATACCAGCAGGGCAGTACACCATTAGATATCAGCAGCAGGGCAATACACCATTACATGTTTCCAACAGAGCAATACACCAATACATGTCACCAGCAGGGTAATACAACATTACATGTCACAGAAGGGCAATAAGCCATTACAATACAACAGGAAGGCAATATGCTATTACAATACAGGGCAATGCGCTATTTGATAGTATCAGCAGGGCAGTTCACCATTACATATCACCAGCAGGGCAGTTCACCATTACATATCACCAGCAGGGCAATACACCATTACATATCACCAGCAGGGCAATACACCATTACATATCACCAGCAGAGCAATATACCATTACAATACAGGGCAATACACCAGAAGGTCAATACATTATTACATGTCTCCAACGCAGCAATATACCATTACATATCATCAGAAGGGTAATACACCATTACATGTCACCAACAGGGCAATATACCATTGCAATAAAGGGCAATACTCCAGCAGGGCAATACACCATTACAATACAGGGCAATACACCAGCAAGGCAATAATCCATTACACCAACAGAGCAGTAAACCATTACATGTCAACAACACATCAGTTCACAATTATATGTTATCATCAAGGCAATACGCCATTACATAACACCAGCAGGCAATATATATTACTTGTACCCCGTGGAATAATACACCATTATATATCACCAGCAGGGCATTACACTATTACATGCCACCAGCAGGACAATACACCATTATATGTCCCAGCAGGGCATTACACTATTACATGCCACCAGCAGAGCAATGCACCATTACATGCCACCAGCAGGGCATTACACCTTTACATGCCACCAGCAGAGCAATGCACCATTACATGTCACCAGAAGGACAATACACCATTACATGCCTCCAGCAGAACAATGTACCATTACATGCTGCCAGGAGGGAAATATGCCATTACATTTCTCTAGCAAGGCATTACACCATTTCATGCCACCAGCAGGGCAATACACAATACATGTCACCAGTGGAACAATACACCATCACATGCCACCAACAGGGCAATACAGCATTATATGCTTCCAGAAAGGCAATATACAATTACATTGGACCAGCAGGGCAATATACAAATACATACCGCCAGCAGAGCAATACACTGTTACATGGAACCAACAGGACAATACACCGTTACATGTCACCAGCAGAGCAATGCACCATTTCATGCCACCAGCAGGGCAATTCACCAATACTTGTCACCAGTGGAGCAATACACCATTGCATGCCATCAGCAGGGCAATACAGCATTATATGCTTCCAGTAAGGCAATATACAATTACATTTCATCAGCAGTGCAATACACCATTACATGTCCCAGCAGGGCATTACATCATTACATGTCCCAGCAGGGCATTACACCATTACATGCCACCAACAGAGCAATGCACCATTACATGCCACCAGCAGAACAATGTACCATTACATGCTACCAGCAGGGAAATATACCATTACATGCCTCTAACAAGGCATTACACCATTTCATGCCACCAGCAGGGCAATACACCAATACTTGTTACCAGTGGAGCAATACGACATTGCATGCCACCAGCAGGGCAATACGTCATTATATGCGTCCAGCAAGGCAATATACAATTACATTGGACCAGCAAGGCAATATACAATTACATTTCACCAGCACACCAATATACTGTTAGATGAAACCAGCAGGACAATACTCCATTATGTCTCTCAGCAAAGCAATACACCATTACATGCTGCCAGAAGGGCTAAAGCCAATTACATGCCACAGCAGGGTAATGCATGTATGTATTTGTGCATGTATCTTTGTTTATATAGTTTCATACAAGTACACATCACTTTACAGAAAAATAAACAGTACAATACAAGAATATTATAGGAGAGGAAAAAGAGCATCAGGCTAAAGTGCAGTCATTGCATTACTAATGGGGAAATGTGCAGCAAAGGGATCATACATTGGGCAGGGGACTATGTCATTATTACAATACCAGCAGATCAATATGTCATTACAGGGTAATACACAGATACATGCCTCTAGCAAGACATTACATAATTTCATGCGACCAGAAGGGCATTGCAACAGAACATATCACCAGTGGAACAAAACACCATTACATGCCCCCAGCTGGGCAATACAGCTTTATATGCTTCCAGCAAGGCAATATACAATTACATTTCACCAGTAGGGCAATATACAAATGCATACCACCAGCAGAGCAATTCGCTATTACATGAAACCAGCAGAACAATACATCATTACATGTCACCAGCAGAGCAATACACCATTACATGTCACCAACAAAACAATACACCATTACATTCTACTATCCATCAGCATTACAATATACCATTACATGCCATCAGCAGAGCAGTTCAATTTAAAATGTCATAGCATGACAATATTCCATTATATGCCAGCAGAGCAATACATCATTACATTCCAGCAGCAGGGCAATATACTATTATATTCCAGCAACAAGGAATTACACCATTATATTCCACCAGTAAGGCAATATGCCATTATATGCCTCCAGCACAGCAATACGACACTGCATGACACTAGCAGGGTAGTACACCATTACATTCCAGCAACAGGGAATCACACCATTTCACACACTCACACAAATCATACACACCATACACACCACACATGGACTGATACACAGACACATATTCACTCACACACACACCACACACACAGACACACACATATATACACACACACACAGACATATATGTACACACACACACACACACACAGAGACACACATATATATATATATATATATATATATATATATATACACATAAAACACACGCATGCATACAAATACACATATAAATGCACATACATATGCACACAGACCTGTGCAGTGTGTATATAAGAATATCACCCTGGTGTCCCTGTGTTTAGGAGATCAGACAGTGTGGTGTGTATATAAGAATATCACCCTGGTGTCCCTGTGTTTAGGAGATCAGACTGCGTGGTGTGTATATAAGTGTATCACCCTGGTGTCCCTGTGTTTAGGAGATCAGACTGTGTGGTGTGTATATAAGTGTATCACCCTGGTGTCCCTGTGTTTAGGAGAACAGACTGTGTGGTGTGTATATAAGTGTATCACCCTGGTGTCCCTGTGTTTAGGAGATCAGACTGTGTGGTGTGTATAGAAGTGTATCACCGTGGTGTCCCTGTGTTTAGGAGATCAGACTGTGTGGTGTGTATAGAAATGTATTACCCTGGTGTCCCTGTGTTTAGGAGATCAGACTGTGTGGTGTGTATATCAGTGTATCACCCTTGTGTCCCTGTGTTAAGAGATCAGACTGTGTGGTGTGTATAGAAGTGTAGCACCCTGGTGTCCCTGTGTGTAGGAGATCAGACTGCGTGGTATGTGTGTATATAAGTGTATCACCCTGGTACCCCTGTGTTTAGGAGATCAGACTGTGTGGTGTATATATAAGTGTATCACCCTGATGTCCCTGTGTTTAGGAGATCAGACTGTGTGATGTGTATATAAGTGTATCGCCCTGGTGTCCCTGTGGTTAGGAGATCAGACTGTGTGGTGTGTATATAAGTGTATCACCCTGGTGTCCCTGTGTTTAGGAGATCAGACTGTGTGATGTGTATATAAGTGTATCGCCCTGGTGTCCCTGTGTTTAGGAGATCAGACTGTGTGGTGTGTATATAAGTGTATCGCCCTGGTGTCCCTGTGTTTAGGAGATCAGACTGTGTGATGTGTATATAAGTGTATCGCCCTGGTGTCCCTGTGTTTAGGAGATCAGACTGTGTGGTGTGTATATAAGTGTATCACCCTGGTGTCCCTGTGTTTAGGAGATCAGACTGTGTGGTGTGAATAGAAGTGTATCACCCTGGTGTCCCTGTGTTTAGGAGATCAGACTGTGTGATGTGTATAGAAGTGTATCACCCTGGTGTACCTGAGTTTAGGAGATCAGACTGTGTGGTGTCCCTGTTTAGGAGATCAGACTGTGTGATATGTATAGAAGCATATCACCCCGGTGTCCCTGTGTTTAGGAAATCAGACTGTGTGGTGTGTATATAAGTGTATCGCCCTGGTGTCCCTGTGTTTAGGAGATCAGACTGTGTGGTGTATATAAGTGTATCACCCTGGTGTCCCTGTGTTTAGGAGATCAGACTGTGTGATGTGTATAGAAGTGTATCACCCTGGTGTACCTCAGTTTAGGAGATCAGACTGTGTGGTGTGTATATAAGTGTATCACCCTGGTGTCCCTGTGTTTAGGAGATCAGACTGTGTGGTGTGTATAGAAGTGTATCACCGTGGTGTCCCTGTGTTTAGGAGATCAGACTGTGTGGTGTGTATATCAGTGTATCACCCTGTTGTCCCTGTTTAGGAGATCAGACTGTGTGATATGTATAGAAGCATATCACCCCGGTGTCCCTGTGTTTAGGAAATCAGACTGTGTGGTGTGTATATAAGTGTATCGCCCTGGTGTCCCTGTGTTTAGGAGATCAGACTGTGTGGTGTGTATATAAGTGTATCACCCTGGTGTCCCTATGTTTAGGAGATCAGACTGTGTGGTGTGTATATCAGTGTATCACCCTGGTGTTCCTGTGTTTAGGAGATCAGACTGTGTGGTGTGTATAGAAGTGTATCACCCTGGTGTCCCTGTGTTTAGGAGATCAGACTATGTGGTGTGTATAGAAGTGTATCACCCTGGCGTCCCTGTGTTTAGGAGATCAGACTGTGTGGTGTATATAAGTGTATCACCCTGGTGTCCCTGTGTTTAGGAGATCAGGCTGTGTGATGTATATAAGTGTTTCACCCTGGTGTCCCTGTGTTTAGGAGATCAGACTGTGTGGTGTGTATAGAAGTGTATCACCCTGGTGTCCCTGTGTTTAGGAGATCAGGCTGTGTGATGTATATAAATGTATCACCCTGGTGTCCCTGTGTTTAGGAGATCAGACTGTGTGGTGTGTATATAAGTGTATCACCCTTGTGTCCTTGTGTTTAGGAGATCAGACTGTTTGGTGTGTATAGAAGTGTATCACCCTGGTGTCCCTGTGTTTAGGAGATCAGGCTGTGTGATGTATATAAGTGTATCACCCTGGTGTCCCTGTGTTTAGGAGATCAGACTGTGTGGTGTGTATAGAAGTGTATCACCCTGGTGTCCCTGTGTTTAGGAGATCAGGCTGTGTGATGTATATAAATGTATCACCCTGGTGTCCCTGTGTTTAGGAGATCAGACTGTGTGGTGTGTATATAAGTTTATCACCCTTGTGTCCTTGTGTTTAGGAGATCAGACTGTGTGGTGTGTATATAAGTGTATCACCCTGGTGTCCCTGTTTTTAGGAGATCAGACTGTATGGTGTGTATATAAGTGTATCACATAGCTCCACAGCAATAAAACTGACATCAGTGTTTTTTTAAACGTCAGTATATGAGATTATAATAATACCTCCTGTAACTTATATACCAAATAATAACCTCCTATAATATATGTATATCAAATATTTGGTGTACATAAGTTACAAGAAGGATTATTTAGTATATAATTTACAGGAGGATATTATGTTGTGCATGTAAGTTAAAAATATATTTGATGTACATTATTATTATTATTATTTATATAGCACCAGCTATTTCCATAAGTTAGGTAAGTTATTATTTAGTGTACAAAAGTTAGAAGAGTTTATTATTTTGTGTACATGCATTATAGGAGAGTATTTTATAGTGCACGTAAGTTACAGGAGGGTATTATTTGGTGTATGTAAATTACAGGATGTTATTTGGTGTATATAATTTAAAGGGAAATATTATTTCATGTACATATGTTAAATAAGGATATCATTGGGGATACATAAGTTAAAGGAGTATGTTAGATGGTGTATATAAGTTACAGGGGATGGTATTTGGCGTGTATAAGGTACAGGAGGGAATTATTTTGTTTACATAATTTATATGAGGGTATTATTTGGTGTATGTAAGTTACAGGGGATGTTAATCGTTGTAAATAAGTTACAGTAGGTTATTGAAATCCTCCTTTAACTTATGTACAACAAATAATACCCTCCTATAACTTATGCAAATCAATTACAAGGATCTCTGCGGTAACCTATTTATTCCAAGGTCTGGTCAGGTGACCAGGGGACACCCCTTGATATTAGAGGAAAGGAGGTTTAGACTTCAGCAGAGGAAAGGGTTTTTTTACAGTGAG
Source organism: Rhinophrynus dorsalis (assembly GCA_037306005.1). Classification (NCBI taxonomy): domain Eukaryota; kingdom Metazoa; phylum Chordata; class Amphibia; order Anura; family Rhinophrynidae; genus Rhinophrynus; species Rhinophrynus dorsalis. The sequence continues at coordinate 366,153,881 of CM074724.1, read as the reverse complement.
GTCTGTTAAATTGTGGAGTTCTTTGCCCAAGGAGGTGGTTTTGGCAGATACAATGGATACATTCAAGAGAAGATTAGATTCTTTTCTTCCCAAAGGGAACATACAGAGGTATACTGTTTATTGGTAGCAGGTAAGCTATAAAATTACTGGAGTATGAGAAGGTTGAACTTGATGGACTTGTGTCTTTATTCAACCTAATTTACTAAGTTACTGTGTTGCTATGTTACTAAATAATATGCTCCTTTTAACTTGTGAACATGAAATAACACCCTTCTGGCTAAATAAAAATGCATGAGCAATGCATGCCTTTATCGTTTGATTGCCAGAGGGGTATGCAATGCATTGCAAAGCAATGTGTTGCATACCCCTATGGCAGTGATTCTCAACCAGTGTGCCGTGGCACTTTGGTGTGCCACGGACATCACCTTAGGGTGCCCCAAGTTTTCTATGAAGATTAACAAAAATGGACTTTTAAATAAAGATTAATAGAAATTGTTATCCACAATATATTTAGTTTTGTTATTATGATTATAAAACATAATAATAACTGTATCTTTATGTATTGTACCCATCTTATGCCCTTGATAAAGTACATTAAATATGTTAGGGGTGCCCCAAATGTTGTAGATTATGTGTTAGGGGTGCCCCGAAAAAAAAAGATTGAGAACCACTGCCCTATGGCAATCAAAGGTTTAAAGTAACGCAAAACACTTCCTAATGATAATCCCCCTACTTATCATAATCTGAATTGAGAATCCTAATGATCATTATGAGTCAGTCTTCTGTGGATTGGTTTTCTAAAATTAATCTTTAATTAGAACTTTATGTCATGTACATGGAGGCAGCCATGATTCTTTAATGCAGGAATCAATAACAGTAATGTTCCATAAAAAAATCTGTAAAGCTGCCAACTTGATGAGACTCTTCAGCAGAGCGGAAATCTCTTTATTTAAAAATAATTACTTCATTGGAACGGTCTACAAAGTGTGTTTGCAAAGCAAGCACACTTTGTAAACCTTTCCAGTTAAGTCATTCTTTTTAAATAACGCAATTTCGGCTCTGCTGAATAGCTTCTGGCTGTTCCCCAGACTGGGATCTCCTGCTGTCAGCACAGCGCTGACGTCAGGAGAAGGGGAGGGAGGGGGAACTTTCAATGCGAATATCTCTTAAACCATAAAAGTGTGAGAGATGGGATTTGCTAAAAATAATTTTTTTTCATCTACAATCAAGAAGATTTTTTAATGGGACATTAGTGTCCCTTTAACAGTATTGAGAGGGTGGAGCTTAAGTCATTGAGTCTGCCACCATTGATATCCAGCATTAAATAGAGAATCATTTTGGTTAGCCAGTCCACATGTAATTTATTTATAGTGAACATTACTATTTTTTCTCACTGGTTAAGGTAAGTGTTTAGGATTTGTTAAAGTTCCTTTAAGACTTTCAGCTGCTGCATTTTAAGAGCTGGTTGACTTCTGTGGTGAATTGTATAATAAGCCCACTAGATGGCACCAAAATCACATGCTACTTTTACCCTTCACTACTTTTTACTAAAAGCAAGGTAATCTAAAATCAGATTAATTGTGGTGCAGAGATCTGACCAATAACTTAACTCTTTAAGTACCAGAGGGATGCGCAACACATTGCTTTGTAATACGTTGAGTTTCCTTCTGGTGCTTAAAGGGTTAACACAAGAGCTTTGATTACATTGGAGAACAGTTATTGCAGCAATTACACTGTTTTTTGCAACTGGATGTGTTTTACCTTACAATTATACTACATTTATTTAATGAGACAAGTAGCATTATTAATAATATGAGTTGGTATTAAACAATCATCAGTGAAAAGTGTAAGAACTTATTTACTGTTTCTGTTTTGAGAACTCATATATTGAAACTGATCGATTGCTGATTGTAACTATCATGTTATTAGTATGATATAACTGAACATCTAGCATCCAAGTGGTTAATATTCACAGCAAATTTGTTCAGTTATGTTTCAGACATTATAAAATGTGCATCAGTTCCAGTGAAATAGGAATTTTGCCTATTCTGCTGTTAGACTAGAAGTCCCATTACAAATTATAGCACAATAACAGCAGGTGATTGTAAATGGCACTACCATAAATCCAGTATCAGAAGCGCGGTGTCTAGGAGTGATAATTGACAAGTCTTTCTCATTCTCCCCTCATATTAATGCCACTGTTAAATCCTGTCACTTTCTTTTGTGTAACATTGCTAAAATCCCTCCCTTCCACTGCTCCACCTCAGCTAAAATTCTTATACACCCAATCATCCTCTCCCGCATGGACTATTGCAACATCCTTCTGTCTGGCATTCCTGCCTCCCATCTCCATCCACTTCAATCAATACAGAATGCTGCAGCTTCTGTCACCTAGGTTTGTCCCTGCCCCACTCCTCCTCAAAACTCTCCAATGGCTGCCTATCAAACTCCGGATATCTTACAAAATCTTACTTCTCTCTTACAAGACACTTCTCTCCTCTACTCCTTCTTACATTTTCACTCTGATCTCCTGTTATACCCCATCCCGCTACTTACGTTCAGCCAATGACTGTCTTCTCTCAGCTCCTTTTGTGTCTACAGCCTTGTCACGTATCAAACCTTTTTCTCTTATTGCTCCGTATCTATGGAATGCTCTACCATCCAACCTGCGCCACTGCACCTCTCTGATAACCTTCAAATCTCACTTAAAAACGCACCTCATGGATAAAATCTCAACATTCTAGAAGGCACTGATGTCGTACAATGAACGCTCTTATAAATTATTTACTTTACTGATGTCCTCTATCATCATCAGAACTAGCACTGTATTCAGCACTTGACCCTAATGTACTCTGTATGTCTCCCATTACCACTTTAGATTGTAAGCTTTCGGGCAGGGACTTCCACCCCAATGTTTCACTCTACAAAGCACCTGTAACCCTGTATTGTTTAAACCCTAAAATTGTAAAGTGCTGCGTACACTTGTGGCGCTATGTAAATAAACATATTAATTCATTCATTCAGCTGAAGATCTAAGCATATAGTTCTGGATGCTGGAAACGTCATAGTTCACTTCATTTCAAACTTCAAATCAAGTGGGACTGAATCAGGCCTAAATTTAGATAACGGCTATCTAAAGACTATCACTTTTTTACTGAAGAAAATCACACTGATTTGCCATGGTGATGGTGAACTCTTAACAAGTAAACCCATTTAGACAAGCAAATTAGTAGATGAGCTTTGTATGACTGATATAAGTTTTGTATTTATGTCATTTTAAACACATTGGTCACCAGAGTGATGCACAGCTCACTGGTAGCAGAGTGCGTTGGTGTTCCTGAATCCCACAGAACCAACATCGGCGCGTGGTTCTGACATCACAGCCAACCAGTGTGGCAATGACTTTCATGTTAGTCATTTGACAATATTCTCAGTGTTGTATCCTAGGCATGGCTTGAAGCATCCCACAACCTAAAATGCAGTGTTAAATATATTTACAGCTAACAGTTGGTCTGTACATCCAACGACCTTCACAACCATCTAACCCACTGCCCACATGGCCAGTCTCTGCAGAACTGTAGTCGGTTACATATTTCAGACAGCCCATTGTGTACTTCAGTGTGCATTGTTCTGAGTCTCCTCCTCTCTGTTGTTTCAATGTCAACATCCAGGCATTTTAATCAGTGTTTGATTGCGTTGCTTCTTCAAAAGAGATTGTCATCTGCTTCACTATTTACCAACAGAGCTACAGCTGCTTGATAGTTGCCACCCCAGAGGATGATTCAACAGGTTTCTGATTGGTTACTTTTATCTGCCCTCCCCGGTCATTATTCATCAAGCTAAAGAGGATTGATTCTTCTGCAAAATAACTGGAACAGAAGGTAAAAAAAAAATGATGTAAACTGCCATTGATTTAAATTGTAACATAGTAACATAGTTGATGAGGCTGAAAAAAGACATGTGTCCATCATTCCAGCCCATGCCAAATCACCCCTGTTGATCCAAAGGAAGGCAAAAAAATACAAAAGCTAACATTGAAGCCATTTCCAATTTAGCCCCAAGTGGGTAAAAAAATTGCTTCATGAGTCCAAATGGCAGTGAGATATTTCCCTGGATCAACAACCGATCTGCTTTGAAGCCAACTGTCATAATTCTCAATATTGTTCTGTGCTTGATTGGTATCCATTTCTTTTTTTAAGCAGTTACAGTATCTGCAAGCACAGCATCCCAAGATACATGACGTGCCAGGACCATCATCTGTCCTTAAAGGGATAGTAATACTTGATTTTACCCATCTTTAATATTGTACATATTAAAAAACTAAAGTAACTGTTCTAAGTCCTGTTTCTGTAACTCTTATAGTTTTACAGTAATTCGCTTCTATAGTTCCACCCTCCCGCCCATTTTACCCATGTCAGCGCTGTAGCTGGGACCTGGGACCAGACGGCTCATCTGCAGAGACAAAATATCTTTGTATACAAAGAGAATATTCATGGGAAAGGTCTGCAAATTGTGCCTGGTTTGAGGCAGGCACACTTTGTAGACCGTTCTCATGAAGAATTTATTTGTATGAAATGTCATTTCAGCTCTGCAGACGAGCCATCTGGTCACGGGACCAGGATCTAAGTCTGTCAGCTAGAGCGCTGACGTGGGTGAAAGGGGAGTGAGGGGGGAACTTCAGAAGCAAATTACTCTCAAACTAGAAAAGTTACAAAAAACAAGACTTAGATCATTTACTTTAGTTTTTAATATGTACAGTAATAAGATGGGTAAAATTACCATACCTGGTAACGCTCCGGTTTTGCCCCGGAGACTCTGGATTTCAAAGTGAATTACCGGGTCTCCGGGGCAATGTGTGAATCACCGGGTGGGCAGAGTTTAAGTAGAAACTCTGCCCACTTGTGCTCCATCCCGCCCGGTTCCTCCCACTCCTCACCCTCTTACATCCATTTTGCAGAGTTTTTTTTGTAGAGGGTTTTTGTCCCACCCCCCGCGACTAAGCCCCGCCCCTTATATGATGCGATTCTCATCATTTTCCTCCCCCTGTGTGGTGTGTATATAAGTGTATCACCCTGGTGTCCCTGTGTTTAGGAGATCAGACTGTGTGATGTGTATATAAGTGTATCGCCCTGGTGTCCCTGTGTTTAGGAGATCAGACTGTGTGGTGTGTATATAAGTGTATCGCCCTGGTGTCCCTGTGTTTAGGAGATCAGACTGTGTGATGTGTATATAAGTGTATCGCCCTGGTGTCCCTGTGTTTAGGAGATCAGACTGTGTGGTGTGTATATAAGTGTATCACCCTGGTGTCCCTGTGTTTAGGAGATCAGACTGTGTGGTGTGAATAGAAGTGTATCACCCTGGTGTCCCTGTGTTTAGGAGATCAGACTGTGTGATGTGTATAGAAGTGTATCACCCTGGTGTACCTGAGTTTAGGAGATCAGACTGTGTGGTGTCCCTGTTTAGGAGATCAGACTGTGTGATATGTATAGAAGCATATCACCCCGGTGTCCCTGTGTTTAGGAAATCAGACTGTGTGGTGTGTATATAAGTGTATCGCCCTGGTGTCCCTGTGTTTAGGAGATCAGACTGTGTGGTGTATATAAGTGTATCACCCTGGTGTCCCTGTGTTTAGGAGATCAGACTGTGTGATGTGTATAGAAGTGTATCACCCTGGTGTACCTCAGTTTAGGAGATCAGACTGTGTGGTGTGTATATAAGTGTATCACCCTGGTGTCCCTGTGTTTAGGAGATCAGACTGTGTGGTGTGTATAGAAGTGTATCACCGTGGTGTCCCTGTGTTTAGGAGATCAGACTGTGTGGTGTGTATATCAGTGTATCACCCTGTTGTCCCTGTTTAGGAGATCAGACTGTGTGATATGTATAGAAGCATATCACCCCGGTGTCCCTGTGTTTAGGAAATCAGACTGTGTGGTGTGTATATAAGTGTATCGCCCTGGTGTCCCTGTGTTTAGGAGATCAGACTGTGTGGTGTGTATATAAGTGTATCACCCTGGTGTCCCTATGTTTAGGAGATCAGACTGTGTGGTGTGTATATCAGTGTATCACCCTGGTGTTCCTGTGTTTAGGAGATCAGACTGTGTGGTGTGTATAGAAGTGTATCACCCTGGTGTCCCTGTGTTTAGGAGATCAGACTATGTGGTGTGTATAGAAGTGTATCACCCTGGCGTCCCTGTGTTTAGGAGATCAGACTGTGTGGTGTATATAAGTGTATCACCCTGGTGTCCCTGTGTTTAGGAGATCAGGCTGTGTGATGTATATAAGTGTTTCACCCTGGTGTCCCTGTGTTTAGGAGATCAGACTGTGTGGTGTGTATAGAAGTGTATCACCCTGGTGTCCCTGTGTTTAGGAGATCAGGCTGTGTGATGTATATAAATGTATCACCCTGGTGTCCCTGTGTTTAGGAGATCAGACTGTGTGGTGTGTATATAAGTGTATCACCCTTGTGTCCTTGTGTTTAGGAGATCAGACTGTTTGGTGTGTATAGAAGTGTATCACCCTGGTGTCCCTGTGTTTAGGAGATCAGGCTGTGTGATGTATATAAGTGTATCACCCTGGTGTCCCTGTGTTTAGGAGATCAGACTGTGTGGTGTGTATAGAAGTGTATCACCCTGGTGTCCCTGTGTTTAGGAGATCAGGCTGTGTGATGTATATAAATGTATCACCCTGGTGTCCCTGTGTTTAGGAGATCAGACTGTGTGGTGTGTATATAAGTTTATCACCCTTGTGTCCTTGTGTTTAGGAGATCAGACTGTGTGGTGTGTATATAAGTGTATCACCCTGGTGTCCCTGTTTTTAGGAGATCAGACTGTATGGTGTGTATATAAGTGTATCACATAGCTCCACAGCAATAAAACTGACATCAGTGTTTTTTTAAACGTCAGTATATGAGATTATAATAATACCTCCTGTAACTTATATACCAAATAATAACCTCCTATAATATATGTATATCAAATATTTGGTGTACATAAGTTACAAGAAGGATTATTTAGTATATAATTTACAGGAGGATATTATGTTGTGCATGTAAGTTAAAAATATATTTGATGTACATTATTATTATTATTATTTATATAGCACCAGCTATTTCCATAAGTTAGGTAAGTTATTATTTAGTGTACAAAAGTTAGAAGAGTTTATTATTTTGTGTACATGCATTATAGGAGAGTATTTTATAGTGCACGTAAGTTACAGGAGGGTATTATTTGGTGTATGTAAATTACAGGATGTTATTTGGTGTATATAATTTAAAGGGAAATATTATTTCATGTACATATGTTAAATAAGGATATCATTGGGGATACATAAGTTAAAGGAGTATGTTAGATGGTGTATATAAGTTACAGGGGATGGTATTTGGCGTGTATAAGGTACAGGAGGGAATTATTTTGTTTACATAATTTATATGAGGGTATTATTTGGTGTATGTAAGTTACAGGGGATGTTAATCGTTGTAAATAAGTTACAGTAGGTTATTGAAATCCTCCTTTAACTTATGTACAACAAATAATACCCTCCTATAACTTATGCAAATCAATTACAAGGATCTCTGCGGTAACCTATTTATTCCAAGGTCTGGTCAGGTGACCAGGGGACACCCCTTGATATTAGAGGAAAGGAGGTTTAGACTTCAGCAGAGGAAAGGGTTTTTTTACAGTGAGGTCTGTTAAATTGTGGAGTTCTTTGCCCAAGGAGGTGGTTTTGGCAGATACAATGGATACATTCAAGAGAAGATTAGATTCTTTTCTTCCCAAAGGGAACATACAGAGGTATACTGTTTATTGGTAGCAGGTAAGCTATAAAATTACTGGAGTATGAGAAGGTTGAACTTGATGGACTTGTGTCTTTATTCAACCTAATTTACTAAGTTACTGTGTTGCTATGTTACTAAATAATATGCTCCTTTTAACTTGTGAACATGAAATAACACCCTTCTGGCTAAATAAAAATGCATGAGCAATGCATGCCTTTATCGTTTGATTGCCAGAGGGGTATGCAATGCATTGCAAAGCAATGTGTTGCATACCCCTATGGCAGTGATTCTCAACCAGTGTGCCGTGGCACTTTGGTGTGCCACGGACATCACCTTAGGGTGCCCCAAGTTTTCTATGAAGATTAACAAAAATGGACTTTTAAATAAAGATTAATAGAAATTGTTATCCACAATATATTTAGTTTTGTTATTATGATTATAAAACATAATAATAACTGTATCTTTATGTATTGTACCCATCTTATGCCCTTGATAAAGTACATTAAATATGTTAGGGGTGCCCCAAATGTTGTAGATTATGTGTTAGGGGTGCCCCGAAAAAAAAAGATTGAGAACCACTGCCCTATGGCAATCAAAGGTTTAAAGTAACGCAAAACACTTCCTAATGATAATCCCCCTACTTATCATAATCTGAATTGAGAATCCTAATGATCATTATGAGTCAGTCTTCTGTGGATTGGTTTTCTAAAATTAATCTTTAATTAGAACTTTATGTCATGTACATGGAGGCAGCCATGATTCTTTAATGCAGGAATCAATAACAGTAATGTTCCATAAAAAAATCTGTAAAGCTGCCAACTTGATGAGACTCTTCAGCAGAGCGGAAATCTCTTTATTTAAAAATAATTACTTCATTGGAACGGTCTACAAAGTGTGTTTGCAAAGCAAGCACACTTTGTAAACCTTTCCAGTTAAGTCATTCTTTTTAAATAACGCAATTTCGGCTCTGCTGAATAGCTTCTGGCTGTTCCCCAGACTGGGATCTCCTGCTGTCAGCACAGCGCTGACGTCAGGAGAAGGGGAGGGAGGGGGAACTTTCAATGCGAATATCTCTTAAACCATAAAAGTGTGAGAGATGGGATTTGCTAAAAATAATTTTTTTTCATCTACAATCAAGAAGATTTTTTAATGGGACATTAGTGTCCCTTTAACAGTATTGAGAGGGTGGAGCTTAAGTCATTGAGTCTGCCACCATTGATATCCAGCATTAAATAGAGAATCATTTTGGTTAGCCAGTCCACATGTAATTTATTTATAGTGAACATTACTATTTTTTCTCACTGGTTAAGGTAAGTGTTTAGGATTTGTTAAAGTTCCTTTAAGACTTTCAGCTGCTGCATTTTAAGAGCTGGTTGACTTCTGTGGTGAATTGTATAATAAGCCCACTAGATGGCACCAAAATCACATGCTACTTTTACCCTTCACTACTTTTTACTAAAAGCAAGGTAATCTAAAATCAGATTAATTGTGGTGCAGAGATCTGACCAATAACTTAACTCTTTAAGTACCAGAGGGATGCGCAACACATTGCTTTGTAATACGTTGAGTTTCCTTCTGGTGCTTAAAGGGTTAACACAAGAGCTTTGATTACATTGGAGAACAGTTATTGCAGCAATTACACTGTTTTTTGCAACTGGATGTGTTTTACCTTACAATTATACTACATTTATTTAATGAGACAAGTAGCATTATTAATAATATGAGTTGGTATTAAACAATCATCAGTGAAAAGTGTAAGAACTTATTTACTGTTTCTGTTTTGAGAACTCATATATTGAAACTGATCGATTGCTGATTGTAACTATCATGTTATTAGTATGATATAACTGAACATCTAGCATCCAAGTGGTTAATATTCACAGCAAATTTGTTCAGTTATGTTTCAGACATTATAAAATGTGCATCAGTTCCAGTGAAATAGGAATTTTGCCTATTCTGCTGTTAGACTAGAAGTCCCATTACAAATTATAGCACAATAACAGCAGGTGATTGTAAATGGCACTACCATAAATCCAGTATCAGAAGCGCGGTGTCTAGGAGTGATAATTGACAAGTCTTTCTCATTCTCCCCTCATATTAATGCCACTGTTAAATCCTGTCACTTTCTTTTGTGTAACATTGCTAAAATCCCTCCCTTCCACTGCTCCACCTCAGCTAAAATTCTTATACACCCAATCATCCTCTCCCGCATGGACTATTGCAACATCCTTCTGTCTGGCATTCCTGCCTCCCATCTCCATCCACTTCAATCAATACAGAATGCTGCAGCTTCTGTCACCTAGGTTTGTCCCTGCCCCACTCCTCCTCAAAACTCTCCAATGGCTGCCTATCAAACTCCGGATATCTTACAAAATCTTACTTCTCTCTTACAAGACACTTCTCTCCTCTACTCCTTCTTACATTTTCACTCTGATCTCCTGTTATACCCCATCCCGCTACTTACGTTCAGCCAATGACTGTCTTCTCTCAGCTCCTTTTGTGTCTACAGCCTTGTCACGTATCAAACCTTTTTCTCTTATTGCTCCGTATCTATGGAATGCTCTACCATCCAACCTGCGCCACTGCACCTCTCTGATAACCTTCAAATCTCACTTAAAAACGCACCTCATGGATAAAATCTCAACATTCTAGAAGGCACTGATGTCGTACAATGAACGCTCTTATAAATTATTTACTTTACTGATGTCCTCTATCATCATCAGAACTAGCACTGTATTCAGCACTTGACCCTAATGTACTCTGTATGTCTCCCATTACCACTTTAGATTGTAAGCTTTCGGGCAGGGACTTCCACCCCAATGTTTCACTCTACAAAGCACCTGTAACCCTGTATTGTTTAAACCCTAAAATTGTAAAGTGCTGCGTACACTTGTGGCGCTATGTAAATAAACATATTCATTCATTCATTCAGCTGAAGATCTAAGCATATAGTTCTGGATGCTGGAAACGTCATAGTTCACTTCATTTCAAACTTCAAATCAAGTGGGACTGAATCAGGCCTAAATTTAGATAACGGCTATCTAAAGACTATCACTTTTTTACTGAAGAAAATCACACTGATTTGCCATGGTGATGGTGAACTCTTAACAAGTAAACCCATTTAGACAAGCAAATTAGTAGATGAGCTTTGTATGACTGATATAAGTTTTGTATTTATGTCATTTTAAACACATTGGTCACCAGAGTGATGCACAGCTCACTGGTAGCAGAGTGCGTTGGTGTTCCTGAATCCCACAGAACCAACATCGGCGCGTGGTTCTGACATCACAGCCAACCAGTGTGGCAATGACTTTCATGTTAGTCATTTGACAATATTCTCAGTGTTGTATCCTAGGCATGGCTTGAAGCATCCCACAACCTAAAATGCAGTGTTAAATATATTTACAGCTAACAGTTGGTCTGTACATCCAACGACCTTCACAACCATCTAACCCACTGCCCACATGGCCAGTCTCTGCAGAACTGTAGTCGGTTACATATTTCAGACAGCCCATTGTGTACTTCAGTGTGCATTGTTCTGAGTCTCCTCCTCTCTGTTGTTTCAATGTCAACATCCAGGCATTTTAATCAGTGTTTGATTGCGTTGCTTCTTCAAAAGAGATTGTCATCTGCTTCACTATTTACCAACAGAGCTACAGCTGCTTGATAGTTGCCACCCCAGAGGATGATTCAACAGGTTTCTGATTGGTTACTTTTATCTGCCCTCCCCGGTCATTATTCATCAAGCTAAAGAGGATTGATTCTTCTGCAAAATAACTGGAACAGAAGGTAAAAAAAAAATGATGTAAACTGCCATTGATTTAAATTGTAACATAGTAACATAGTTGATGAGGCTGAAAAAAGACATGTGTCCATCATTCCAGCCCATGCCAAATCACCCCTGTTGATCCAAAGGAAGGCAAAAAAATACAAAAGCTAACATTGAAGCCATTTCCAATTTAGCCCCAAGTGGGTAAAAAAATTGCTTCATGAGTCCAAATGGCAGTGAGATATTTCCCTGGATCAACAACCGATCTGCTTTGAAGCCAACTGTCATAATTCTCAATATTGTTCTGTGCTTGATTGGTATCCATTTCTTTTTTTAAGCAGTTACAGTATCTGCAAGCACAGCATCCCAAGATACATGACGTGCCAGGACCATCATCTGTCCTTAAAGGGATAGTAATACTTGATTTTACCCATCTTTAATATTGTACATATTAAAAAACTAAAGTAACTGTTCTAAGTCCTGTTTCTGTAACTCTTATAGTTTTACAGTAATTCGCTTCTATAGTTCCACCCTCCCGCCCATTTTACCCATGTCAGCGCTGTAGCTGGGACCTGGGACCAGACGGCTCATCTGCAGAGACAAAATATCTTTGTATACAAAGAGAATATTCATGGGAAAGGTCTGCAAATTGTGCCTGGTTTGAGGCAGGCACACTTTGTAGACCGTTCTCATGAAGAATTTATTTGTATGAAATGTCATTTCAGCTCTGCAGACGAGCCATCTGGTCACGGGACCAGGATCTAAGTCTGTCAGCTAGAGCGCTGACGTGGGTGAAAGGGGAGTGAGGGGGGAACTTCAGAAGCAAATTACTCTCAAACTAGAAAAGTTACAAAAAACAAGACTTAGATCATTTACTTTAGTTTTTAATATGTACAGTAATAAGATGGGTAAAATTACCATACCTGGTAACGCTCCGGTTTTGCCCCGGAGACTCTGGATTTCAAAGTGAATTACCGGGTCTCCGGGGCAATGTGTGAATCACCGGGTGGGCAGAGTTTAAGTAGAAACTCTGCCCACTTGTGCTCCATCCCGCCCGGTTCCTCCCACTCCTCACCCTCTTACATCCATTTTGCAGAGTTTTTTTTGTAGAGGGTTTTTGTCCCACCCCCCGCGACTAAGCCCCGCCCCTTATATGATGCGATTCTCATCATTTTCCTCCCCCTGGGCACTGACAGGGTTACCCTCCGGGTAGCGCTGTTTCAAAAGTTCCCAGGTATGAAAATCAACTATTACTATCCCTTTAAGGGAAAAAATGGTGGCATGTCACCAGTCGTTAAGGGTTAAGGCTTTATTGCTAAAGGTAATTTTGTTTATGATGACAGGTAGAGCCATCACATTTGTGGAGCTGTTACAGAACACTTTCTTGGAAGCATTGTGGGTCTCTGGAGCATCTCCATTAATGACATAAAACTTCTGCATTTGACTGGTGTAACAGAATATTAAGCATTGAAAATTCCTGCAAAACAGCCCATGGGAGTCACCTTAAGAGCTACCAGTGAATTTCCATTGCCAAGGGTATTTGGAAGGCACAGGCAATCTCCTGTGGGAGTAATCTTAGTAAAGAAACAAATGAAAATAACCAGAAGTGTACGTGATCTTTTGTACTGGTTTATTCATTAAATATTGGGTTTGAGCAAAGAGGAAGTTTGTGCCTGCTTCTACCCCACATTACCAGTCACCGATCAATCCATAAGAAGAAGAAGGCTTCACACAACCCTTCAGTTATCAGCGTGGGAATGGGTGCTCACTTGGTAAGTATTACCCCTGAGCTAACAGACCAAAATAGTGCTAGTAAACCAACAAGCCCTTTTGAACATGTTAATGTTAGGATTCCCTGCTCCTTTAAATCAAAATCAAAGACTATAATGAACATATTTCAATTTAGTTAGACAGCTAAAACCTTGGGTTGACTAGACATACAAATTGTGAGAGGTTTCTGAGAATAAACAGCACAATGTTCTGTTCTATGGCTAGTCACCACTCAGAAGCATCATGTTTTAGCTCTCTAGTGCCATTACAGAGGAGAAATTTCCATACACATATTAGATTTATCCCACCTAAAAGGGCAATTCAGTTCCAAAATGACGGGCAAGTCCCCCTGCACGGGAACACCAGCTAACCCCAGATGTAATTTTAGGCCTCGTTGGGCCTTGTCAGTGAGGTGTAGCTGTATTCCCTAGGCACTGAGAGAAAGAGGTCCATGTCTGATTACTCTTCACTAGTGTTGAGCGAGCATGCTCGGCCGATGCTCGGATCGGCTCGAGCATCGCTCTGCTCGGCACATGGCGGTACTCGTACGAGTACCGCATGTGCTCGCCCGCCATGTTCGGGTCTCCTCCCCGCACGTTTTGCGGCTGCTGCGCAGCCAATAAACGTGCAGGGAGGCTCTGACATCGGTGTAATGCCAGCAGCCATGTTGGCTGCTGGCATTACACTGATTGGCTGGCCAGAACCCGTGGTCGGGTGCTGTATAGCACCTGACCATCGAGTTCGGCTCAGTCTGAGCCAGGGAGAGCTGAGGATAGGAAGGGAAAGGCAGTGTAGGGAGGAAAAAAACAAAAATTGTGAAAAAAAAGAACCAAAAGTCCTTTTTAGGACTACTGTGTGTGGGGGCAGCAGGTTATTTTGTGTGGGGGGAAAAAAACAAAAAAAAAAAAAAAAAAATATTCTGTTTAGTGTGAAAAGTTGCAGATTAGAGCACATTCTGTTTAGTGTGCACAGTTGCAGATTAGAGCACATTCTGTTTAGTGTGCAAAGTTGCAGATTAGAGCACATTCTGTTTAGTGTGCAAAGTTGCAGATTAGAGCACATTCTGTTTAGTGTGCAAAGTTGCAGATTAGAGCACATTCTGTTAAGTCTTCAAACTAAAATATCAAAGTCACATATTCCATTCAGTGTGCGTCGCCGCAGTTTAGCAGCACATTCTGTGTACTGTGCAGAGTTGCAGAATAGGAAGAAATACTGTTAAGTCTTCAAACTAAAATATCAAAGTCACATATTCCATTCAGTGTGCTTCGCCGCAGTGTAGCAGCACATTCTGTGTACTGTGCAGAGTTGCAGAATAGGAAGAAATACTGTTAAGTCTTCAAACTAAAATATCAAAGTCACATATTCCATTCAGTGTGCTTCGCCGCAGTTTAGCAGCACATTCTGTGTACTGTGCAGAGTTGCAGAATAGGAAGAAATACTGTTAAGTCTTCAAACTAAAATATCAAAGTCACATATTCCATTCAGTGTGCTTCGCCGCAGTTTAGCAGCACATTCTGTGTACTGTGCAGAGTTGCAGAATAGGAAGAAATACTGTTAAGTCTTCAAACTAAAATATCAAAGTCACATATTCCATTCAGTGTGCTTCGCCGCAGTTTAGCAGCACATTCTGTGTAGTGTGCAGAGTTGCAGAATAGTAAGAAATACTGTTAAGTTTTCAAACTCAAATATTAAAGTCACATATTCCATTCAGTGTGTGTCACCGCCGTTTAGCAGCCTATTCTGTGTACTCTGCACAGTTGCAGAATAGTAAGAAATACTGTTAAGTTTTCAAACTCAAATATTAAAGTCACATATTCCATTCAGTGTGTATCACCGCCGTTTAGCAGCCTATTCTGTGTACTCTGCAGAGTTGCAGAATAGTAAGAAATACTGTTAAGTTTTCAAACTCAAATATCAAAGTCACATATTCCATTCAGTGTGTATCACCGCCGTTTAGCAGCCTATTCTGTGTACTCTGCACAGTTGCAGAATAGTAAGAAATACTGTTAAGTTTTCAAAATCAAATATTAAAGTCACATATTCCATTCAGTGTGTATCACCGCCGTTTAGCAGCCTATTCTGTGTACTCTGCAGAGTTGCAGAATAGTAAGAAATAGTGTTAAGTTTTCAAACTCAAATATTAAAGTCACATATTCCATTCAGTGTGTTTCACCGCCGTTTAGCAGCCTATTCTGTGTACTCTGCAGAGTTGCAGAATAGTAAGAAATACTGTTAAGTTTTCAAACTCAAATATTAAAGTCACATATTCCATTCAGTGTGTTTCACCGCCGTTTAGCAGCCTATTCTGTGTACTCTGCACAGTTGCAGAATAGTAAGAAATACTGTTAAGTTTTCAAACTCAAATATTAAAGTCACATATTCCATTCAGTGTGTTTCACCGCCGTTTAGCAGCCTATTCTGTGTACTCTGCACAGTTGCAGAATAGTAAGAAATACTGTTAAGTTTTCAAACTCAAATATTAAAGTCACATATTCCATTCAGTGTGTATCACCGCCGTTTAGCAGCCTATTCTGTGTACTCTGCAGAGTTGCAGAATAGTAAGAAATACTGTTAAGTTTTCAAACTCAAATATCAAAGTCACATATTCCATTCAGTGTGTTTCACCGCCGTTTAGCAGCCTATTCTGTGTACTCTGCACAGTTGCAGAATAGTAAGAAATACTGTTAAGTTTTCAAACTCAAATATTAAAGTCACATATTCCATTCAGTGTGTATCACCGCCGTTTAGCAGCCTATTCTGTGTACTCTGCAGAGTTGCAGAATAGTAAGAAATACTGTTAAGTTTTCAAACTCAAATATTAAAGTCACATATTCCATTCAGTGTGTATCACCGCCGTTTAGCAGCCTATTCTGTGTACTCTGCAGAGTTGCAGAATAGTAAGAAATACTGTTAAGTTTTCAAACTCAAATATTAAAGTCACATATTCTGTGTAAGATGAAGAAGGCGGGTAAAAAGGGACGGGGAAGTGGACGTGATCCTGAAAGTTCAGGGCGCGGGTCAGGACGCGGAGAAACTGTGCCTGGTGCCAGAGCACAAGAAAGAAAGACATCCACCATACCTAGCTTCATGTGTAATTTTACAGGGCGTCGCAGGACATCACTCTCGAGGTCCGACCACTGCGAACAGGTGGTCGGTTGGATGACAGCTGATACTGCTTCCAGTCGGTTAAGCACCACCCTGTCTTCCACCAAGTCCACTCTCAGTAGCCAAGAGTCTGGTCAAAATAATCCTCACTCTGATCATCCTTCCTCCCACCATACACGGTCTGGTCAAAGAAGTGATCCCACACTGGGATATAGTGAGGAGCTCGTCTCATCACCAATCCTTCATTTGACCCTCTCTCCAAGCACGCTTGCAGAGGAACATGACATCTTGTGCCCTGATTCACAACCTCTAGAGGCTACCCAATCACAAGAAGATGACAGATGTGAACGGCATTTAAGGTCAAAGGAAGTAGTGGATGATGATGATGATGATGAGACACAGTTGCCATTAAATCAACCACTATTTCCGTCTCAAGACCTTGTTGAGGAGAATGTTATACAGTTGTCAATGACTGAGTATGTGGTGGGATCAAGACTTGAGGAGGATGATCAGAGTGAGGAAGTGGAGGAGGACTTGGTGGACGATGAGGTGACTGACCCCACCTGGGAAGGTGTAGAGCCGAGCGATGACAGCAGTCCTGAGGGTGAGCCATCTGCAGCACCGCAACAGGCTGGAAGAGGCAGTGGTGTGGCTACAGAAAGAAGGCGGACCGCACCAAACCGGCCCGCAAATGTTCCACGGAGCACCCCCTTGCGTAAATCTACCTTGCCAAAGGGTAGGTGTTCCGCGGTATGGCGTTTTTTTAAGGAAAGTGCGGACGACAAAAGAATTGTAGTTTGCAACCTGTGCCACACCAGAATGAGCCGAGGCATGAACACTAGAAACCTCACCACCACCAGCATGATCCGACACATGGCATCCAAGCACCGTAGTAAGTGGAGGAACGCCTGGATCGCCCATCTGTGTCTGCAGGCCACACCACTGCCTCCTCTTCCCCTGTTTTTAGTGCCGGCCAATCGCCTGTCGAAGGCGCAGGCCCGCATACCTCCCGCCCTGCATCTGTACCATCTGAAGCACCATCAGCGACCACATCCACTTCCCTGTCCCAGCACAGCGTCCAAATGTCGTTACCCCAGGCATTTGAGCGCAAGAGAAAGTACCCAGCCACCCACCCACAGGCCATAGCACTAACCTCACACCTTTCCAAATTACTGGCCATCGAAATGCTGCCATTTAGGCTTGTGGACACTGAGTCCTTCCGCAGCCTGATGGCAGCAGCTGTCCCTCGGTACGCGGTCCCCAGCCGCCACTACTTTTCCCGGTGTGCCATCCCCGCATTACACCACCATGTGTCCCGTAACATCACCCGTGCCCTGACCAACGCAGTTACTGGGAAGGTCCACTTAACGACTGACACATGGACAAGTGCTTGTGGCCAGGGACGCTACATTTCCCTGACGGCACACTGGGTGAATGTCGTGGAGGCTGGGAGCGACTCGGACCCTGGGATGGCACGGGTGCTACCCACGCCGAGGATTGCGGGCCCTACCTCCATCAGGGTTTCCGCCAGCACCTACGTTATTGGCTCCTCCTCCTCCGTTTCCACCTCCGAATTCTCTACACGCAGCGCCACTCCCCCATCAGCCAGTAGCTGGAAGCAGTGTAGCACTGCAGTGGGGAAGCGTCAACAGGCCGTGCTGAAGCTGATCTGCCTTGGGGACAAACAGCACACGGCCTCAGAGCTGTTGCAGGGGATTAGTCACCAGACCGAGCAGTGGCTCTCGCCACTCAACCTGCAACCAGGCATGGTTGTGTGTGATAATGGGCGTAACTTGGTGGCGGCTTTGGAGCTCGGCAAGCTCACACACGTACCATGCCTAGCGCATGTATTTAATTTAGTGGTGCAGCGATTTCTAAAAACCTACCCCAATGTGCATGATCTCTTGACCAAGGTGCGCCGCGTGTGTGCACATTTCCGTAAGTCATCTACAGCTTCGGCCGGCCTGTTGAAGCTGCAGCAGCGCTTACAATTGCCAGCTCACCGGCTGCTGTGTGACGTGAGCACGCGCTGGAACTCCACCTTCCACATGTTGGCCCGGCTTTGTGAGCAGCAGAGGGCAGTAGTGGAGTACCAGCTGTTACACGGTCGTCGCCTCTCCGTTCAACTTCCTGTAATCAGAAGTGAGGAGTGGGAATGGATGTCAGACCTCTGCGAGGTTTTACGCAATTTTGAGGAATCGACACAGATGGTGAGCGGCGATAACGCTATTATCAGTGTAACCATCCCACTTCTGTGTCTACTGAAACGCTCGCTGCTCACAATTAAAACCGACGCTTTGCATGTGGAAGAGGTGGAAATGGGGGAGGAAGAGCTTACACAAGGTGATAGCCAGAGCACCCTCACTTCGTCTTCTCAGCGACAATTGGAGGAGGCGGAGGAGGAGGAGGAGGAGGAGGAGGAAGACACGGTTGCCTCCGCTACAGAGGGTAGCCATGGAACTTTAGTTCCATCTCTTCAGCGTGGGTGGGCAGAAGAGGAGGAAGAGGATGAGGAGATTGAGAGTCATCCTCCTGGTGAGGACAGCGAAATCTTGACTGTTGGTACTCTGGCACACATGGCTGACTTTATGTTAGGCTGCCTTTCCCGTGACCCACGCGTTATACGCATTTTAAACAACACGGATTACTGGGTGTTCACCCTTCTGGACCCCCGCTACAAAGAGAATTTCTCATCTCTCATTCCTCCGGTGGAGAGGACAAGCAAAATGGTGCAATACAAGAAGGTTCTTGTCGAAAAATTGCTCCAAAATTTTCCATCTGACATCGCTGGCGGCAGAGTACGTGCTACCTTGGCCAACCGAGAAGGGGAGAAAAGGGGAGCACACAGCAGTTCCGAGAAAGGCAGGGCAACACTCTCCAAGGCGTGGGACACCTTCATGACACCCCGCCAGCACCCTCACCCTGATGCGCAGCCTAGTGTCACAAGGAGGGAAAAGTTTTGGAAGATGGTGAAGGAGTACGTAGCAGACCGTGTCAGCGTCCTCAATGATCCCTCTGTGCCTTACAACTACTGGGTGTCCAAGCTGGACACGTGGTATGAACTGGCACTCTACGCCTTGGAGGTGCTGGCCTGCCCTGCCGCCAGCGTTCTGTCTGAGCGGGTATTTAGTGCTGCTGGTGGCATCATAACAGATAAGCGTATCCACCTTTCCACCGACAATGCTGATAGGTTGACACTTATAAAAATGAACAAGGCCTGGATTTCCCCTGACTTCTCCACTCCACTGGAGGAAAGCCCCGGGGGAACATAAACTCACTTTATATATGTTATTTACAATGATGGGAATACTCTGTATTCCCATTCACCCCTTCCACCCAAAAAACGGGTATATGGTTGACTCTTAATCTTCTCATCCTCCTCCTCCTCTTCCATATGCCCTGGGATATAATTTTTATATAGGGCCAGCTCACCAGCGGGCCCTGTGATATAATTTTTATATAGGGTCAGCTCACCAGCGGGCCCTGTTTGCCAATTTTTATATAGGTCAGCTCACCAGCGGGCCTTCTCATATAATGTTTTATTGGGTCAGCTCTCTAGCGGGCCCTCTCATATAATGTTTTATAGCGTCAGCTCACTAGCGGGCCTTCGCATATAATGTTTAGGATGGTCAGCTCTGCAGCAGACCCTCACCCATAATGTTTTAGATGGTCAGCTCAGCGCACGTTTCCCTCTTAATCATGGCCTCAGTTCTGAAAATCAAGGAAATTTTTGGGATAATTTGCCTCTGCGCACGTTTCCCTCTTAATCATGGCCTCAGTTCTGAAAATCAAGGAAATTTTTGGGAGAATTTGCCTCTGCGCACGTTTCCCTCTTAATCATGGCCTCAGTTCTGAAAATCAAGGAAATTTTTGGGAGAATTTGCCTCTGCGCACGTTTCCCTCTTAATCATGGCCTCAGTTCTGAAAATCAAGGAAATTTTTTGGAGAATTTGCCTCTGCGCACGTTTCCCTCTTAATCATGGCCTCAGTTCTGAAAATCAAGGAAATTTTTGGGAGAATTTGCAGATGATATACAAGTAAATATACAGCAAATATTGTTTGGTAACAATTTTTCGCCTAAAGTCGTTTTTATTTTCCTTTTTGTGTGTTTTATGGTCAGTCTGTAAAAATGGCGTACTACGGGCGAAAGATCGTTCCCAGCAGCGATGTTGGAGTCCAAGATGCATCCAGACATCCTCCCTATGCTGTCCCTGAACCATTTCTGTGGTGTTTCCATCCTTTTCTGCCATTTTCCTATGGACCAGGCACCCTCCCCTCATCAGAGCAGGGGGTGCCTGGTGTAATGCTCGAGTCCTCCCATTGACTTCAATGGGGCTCGGGTGCTCGGCCGAGCACTCGAGCCTCAGGGGGTGCTCGGTCAGAGCACCCGAACACCCGAGCATTGGGGTGCTCGCTCATCACTACTCTTCACTCTTAGGGAGACACCATAAGAGCAAACAAACAGCACAATGGCCAGTTCTATGGCTAGTCACCACTCATAAGCATCCTGTTTTAACTCTATGGTGACACTCAGAAGCAACACGTTTTAGCACTCTAGTGCCATTACAGAGAAGAAATTTCCACATACATATTAGATTTATTCCACCTAAAAGGGCAATTCAGTTCCCAAATGATGGGCAAGTCCCCCCCTGCATGGGAGGACCAGCTAACCCCAGATATAATTTTAGGCCTTGTTGGACCTTGTCAGTGAGGTGTAGCTGAATTCCTTAGGCTCTGAGAGAAAGGAGTCCATGTCTGGATTACTCTTCACTCTTAGGGTGACACCATAAGAGTATTCAAATAGACATACAAAATATGACAGATATCTGAGGACAAACAAACAGCACAATGGCCTGTTCTATGGCTAGTCACAGCTCATATGCATCCTGTTTTAACTCTATGGTGACATTACAGAGGAGAAATTTCCATGTACATATTGGACTAATCCAGCCCAAAAGGGCAGTCCAGTTCCAAAATGATGGGAATGTCCCCCCTGCAAGGTAACACCAGCTAACCCCAGATGTACGTTTTGACCTTGTTGGGCCTCATCATTGAGGTGCAGCTGAATTCCCTAGGCACTGAGACTAATCCCGCCCTTTTGGGAGGGATTAGTCTACGTGGAAATCTATCCTCGGTAATGTCACTAGAGAGCTAAAATGGGATGCTTCTGGGCGGTAACTAGCTGAAGAACAGGCCATTGTTCTGTTTATTCAACCTTAGAAGTCTCTCACATATTGTATGCGGATTCTGTATACTCTTAGGGGGTCTACCTAAGAGTGAAGGGTAATCCAGATGTGCACCCCTTGCTCTCAGTGCCTAGGGAATCCAGCTGCACCTCATTGATGAAGCCAAGGAAGGTTAAAACATATGTCTGGGGTTAGCTGGTGTTCCCATGCAGAGAGGACTTGCCTGTTATTTTAGAACTGGACCGCCCTTTTGGGTGGGATTAGTCTAATATGTGCGTAGAAATTTTTACTCTGTAATGGCACTAGAGAGCTAAAATGTGATGTTGTAAAAAAGCATGCACAAGCAAGTTTCCTTAATGTCTGTGTTGCAGGCAGTTTAAACTCCACACTGTTACCTGCAGTCCAATCAATATAATAAATCAGAAGTTAGACAATGTATGCTTAAGTGTGTGTGTTTCTGCCTGTCTATGTTTGTCTGTGTGTGTATATGCGTTCTAACACTTCTTGTTCCTTGTCCACAGGATTAGCAGTTCACACTGGAACCCCTTTCAAATGACAAAAGTGCTATACAAAGCCGTGATAATTATTGCTTAGTGAAGGCATGATACTTAAACTCTGACTGGTCAGGTTCAGGTAGACACGTGACCACTGACAATGGTGAGGAAATACCCCATAAAATGGGGCATAGGTAAACAAGGTAAATTGACTTATTAGGTCAATATTTCAGTGTGACCAGGAACATTTTTATTGGGACATATAATCACTCTATACCTTCATGAAGGAATGCTTGGTCTAGCTGAAATGCTGACACACTGAATATGTGAAACAATTATGAAACTCCCTGGTTCTCAAAATGAGTTTTGTAGTTTACATAGGGCAAACGTTCAGACTGATTGCCAGTGGGACAAGGCTGGGGGGTCAGTATGGATAGCTCTGTGACTACCAGTGGGACAGGTATGGGGGATTAAAAAGTGTGGTTCTATGGCTACAAGTTGGAGAAGGCTGGGCGGGGGGCGGTATCTGTTTGGTATTATTACTACCAGTGGGGCAAGGCTAGGGGTTCAGTATGTATGGTTCTATGACTACCAGGGGGACAAGGCTAAGGGGCAGTATTTATGGTTCTATAACTAACAGTAGGACAAGGCTGGTTGGTCAGAATGTGTGGTTCTGTGGCTAACAGTTGGGCAAGGCTGGGCTGGCCATGCTTTCAGATGCTCTCTCTCTCTCTTTCCCTTCTCTCTCTCTCTCTCTCTCTCTCTCTCTTTCCCTTCTCTCTCTCCTCTGTCTCTCTCTCTTCCAGCACAGACTGACAGTGTGGTGAAGTAACTGACACTCTATTTAATACATCAGAAATACATAGGGCAAACTCCACACATGGGAGGAAATTACATTATTATCATTGATTTCATTGACCACAGAAAATGCAAAAATGTCACATTGCAGTGGAATTCCCTTAGAAGGTAAAAAGTGTAATTTCCTTCAGGCAAATATTTTCACCCTTCCCGATGCTGAGCAATGCATTGGAAACCTCTCTAACATTAAAGGGTTAAAAACTGCATTTAAATCAGTGAGAATATCAGGAATGTTTATGTGCTCTGGTCAGTGTAGTTGATTTGCACCAGAATTTTTCCACTTTTTTGTGCCTGTAGCCCCAATGAGATTTATTTGAATCACAAAAACAATGTTTTATTAAACTCTTGGCCGTGTTCCTCTTTTCTTTACTTTTCCCTTATCCACAATGTTCTTTCTGCATATATTTAGTCTGCATTACACATTTTATTTAACTAACTAAGCAGTAATCATGCAGTTTTGTACAATCTTTATCGCCACGAACACTGATTTATGAATTCACTTGTCCATTGAGACCTCTTTAAACATTTGAACACATGGCGCAACCCAATTTAACATTTGTTTTTCATATTAGCTCTGGCACTGAAAACTTTAAATGAATTTGGAAACCTCTGTTGATATGGCTAACCTAAATAATGCATAACCCAACCAATGCTCCTATGAATTACTGTAATTAAATATATAGTGTGTACATAAATATGTTTTTTAATCTATATATATACTTTTTTTTATCTATATACTTTTTTTAATAAATATGTTATTATTTTTCACTGTAAATAAATATGTTTTTTTCACTGTAACAAAATATTACCATACCATTATCAGATATTCGGTTAACATAAGAAGAGATCACGGGAAGACTGAACAGAATTAAGACTGACAAAGCACTGGGTATTGATGTAATACATATGCAAAGAGCTGGTCAGAGATGATTAACTAGGAACAAGCCTGCCCTCGAATTGAGGAGGCTCTATAGGAAAAGTGTCCTACCCATGGTGCAATCTCCTTTAGCTCACTAGGGCTTTTCACAGAGAGGAAATACACTAAAGCACATCATACTGATCCTACCAAAAGGCAGTCCAGCCATAAAGTGCCAGGCAATTCCTCTCTGAACAAGAGAAGAAGCCAACCCCAGCAGTATGTTTCAGCCTTGTTGGGCCTCATCAGTGTGTTGCAACTGATCTCTCTAGGCACTGTGAGCAAGGGATCCATGTCTGGATTCCCCTGTTACCCTTAGGGTGACCAATTCTAAGGGTAATTTGCATACCCAGGGTGCAATCTCTTTTAGCTCACTGACCAGCTCTTTACTGATGGTATACATCCAAGAGTTCTTCGGAACTCAGTGCAGTGTTAGCAAGACCCCTCTTTTTACTCTCTAAAAAGTCTCTCACCACAAGATTGGTGTAAAGCCAATGTAGTGCCTTTAATTAATAAGGGAGCTAAAACAGAACCTGGAAATTATAGACCTGTGAGTTTGACCTCTGTAGTGGAAAAACTGCTAGAAGGGATAATAAGGGATTATATTCAGGATTACAACTCAGAAAATAAGATTATTAGCAGGAATCAACATGGTTTATGAAGAATAAATCTTTTTGAGCTTCTATGAAAAAGTAAGTAGCAACCTAGATCATGGTAAAGCTGTTAATGTAGTATATCTAGATTTTGCAAAGGCATTTTATACAGTGCCACACAGGAGGCTGAGGAATAAAATAAGGACATTGGGGTTTGTGGATAATCTTTTATTTGGATAGAAAACTGATAGAGGACAGTTTTCTCCAATACAATTAATGCTGAGAGTGGAGTACCTCACGGTTTAGTACTTGGTCCACCGCTTGGTCCACCACATGTACTTGGTCCACATGTTTATAAATGACCTGGAAATAGATAAAGATAGCAAAATATCAATATTTGCAGATTACACTAAATTATGCAGGGTAATACATTCAGAAAAGGATATTTGTTCTCAACAGAGAGATTTACAAAAAGACAGATTGGGCAAACAAATGGAAAATGAATTTTAATGTGGGAAAGTATAAAGTCATGTATTTGGGGAAAAAAATCCCAGTGCTACTTATGAACTTAAAGGGATAGTAATACTTAAAATGTAAAAAAAATATGTTGTAGGGGTTATCCCCCTGAGTAGAACAAGAGTACTCCCACTGTTGAACTGTGTTTCATTCAAAAGTTATTAATTTTCAAAGTTGAATTTTTTAGGTGCAATATCACAGTGGCCTGAAATTGTACAGTGGCGCTGTTGCTACACCAGCCTATGGAGATTTATGGTCAACTGACCAGAGCTGTCCATAGGATCGTGTAGCAACAGCGCCACTGTACAATTTCAGGCCACTGTGATATTGCACCTAAAAAATTAAACTTTGAAAATTAATAACTTTTGAATGAAACACCTTTCAGCAGTGGGAGTACCTTTGTTTTACTCAGGGGGATAAACTCTACAACATATATTTTTTTACATTTTAAGTATTACTATCCCTTTAAAGGATACTAATGTTTTAAAATAAATGCAGATCTGATTATTCTTTGTAGTTTTTTTTGCCAAGTAGAGCGTTATTATCATTCTCTACGATGTGTAGTTCCAGAGTAACTGAATAATTAAATGTGCCCCTCCGGCCCCTTTTACCTATAACCAGATGGATCGCAGCAAGGGACAATCTTCTGTTACCATAAGGAAATCCTGCCCTCCTCTTTTAAGGGGAACAGGGTTTTTCTTATGTTCACAGTAAGAAGATTGTCCCTCACTACAAGCTGTTTGGTCAAACAACCAGATTTCACATCTGAGGGGAGGCGGCTTATAATACATAAAATGGCAGGATGAGGAACATTTATAATTCAATTACTCTGGAACTACACATCGTAGAGAATGATAATACCTCTCTACATGGCCCACAAACTATAAAGAATAATTGGAGCTGCACTTAATTTGAAACATTACTATCCTTTAATTGACTCATTTTAGGAGGCTTGTTGCCTGGGAATCCTTGTAATCTACAAACTTGGAAGCAGTGATCAGTGTGAAACAGGAGCATCAAAAATGGTATGGAAGCAAGAATGGATAACATCATTTTGAGATTGTACAAATCACTGATATGACCTCACCTCAAATAAGCAGTGCAGTTTTGGGCACCAGTTCTGAAAAAGCATATTCTAGAACTGTAAAGAGTACAGAGAACAGCAACAAAATTAATTAAGGGAATGGAGGACTTGACGTATGAGGAACGTCTAGTCAAACTTGGTTTATTTACTATAGAGAATAGGTGGCTAAGAGAAGATCTTATCCCAAGATCAATATATGAGAGGTCAATACAAGGATCTCTCTGGTGAGCTTTTCATTCCAAGGCCTGATCAAATAACTACGGGTGGGTGAAAAGCGCGAAAAATGTCCTGCATGACTTTTCACGAAAAACAGATGATAACGTTTTCTCCTTTTCTCCAATGCAAAATTGTCCTCCTTGTCTCTATTCCAGCACATTTTTCAGATATTCCAACACATTTTTCTCCTACTCTAACAAATTTATCTCCTATTCAACACATTTTTGCCTATATTTCCAATGGTGCAACATTTTCCAGCACAATGTTTGTTCTTCTGAGGGCTGTAGTGGAAAAATAAATAGCTGAAAGTCAAAGTTGTGAGTCCTACAGCAACATTTGCCTTGAAGGATTTGTTAGCATGCAGAGTGCATTTGTCCTTTGCCCACAAAGCAAACTTCCTGCTTAAGCGACACTGGCACATATGCATGATGATGTCAACCTACAATGTGGCAGATGTGTATAATAGTGGTGACTGCTGGGACCTTGACATACTGCATCCAGCATGGGAGGAGAAAGATCATTATCATTTATTGCACACACTGCAGCAACCATTGCTGCAGTCAGTTTGTGAATTCCCACGTCACTGCACTGCTCCATCTTCCCCCCTCCCCCTCATGGATTTGCTGTACATTACTCAACTATTGTGTGTGTTTTTACTCTTTACAGTACACAACTGATGAAGTGTGATGTCTTGTCTTGGCCCTCAACAAAATTCTCAATGTCATCTGCTGTCTATTAAGTCTGCCTCAGTCACAGAGATCACATCAGGCTCCCAGTCATCTGTCTGTCGTGTAATATATTTATTTGTTTAATTATCTATGTATTAATTTTTTATTTTTATTGCATTATTTATTTATTTTAAAGTGTTAGTAATGTCTAAAAAAAAGTTTTTTTGCATTTAGAAGAGCTGAAAAAGCTGAGCTAAATGCAAAAAAACGCATCTCTCAAACCGCTATGGTTTAAGAGATACGGGCATTTAAAGTTCGCTGTTTCCTTTACAGCTGTCAGCAGGAGATCCGTGTCGGTCGACACGGAGGCGCTTGAGAAGTGCCGAGATCTCGTTACTTACACGGAATCCCTTCATTGGAATGGTCTAAACCGTGTTCCTGAACACGTTTTAGACCATTCCAATGAATTGATTCCTTGTAAGTAACGAGATCTCGGCACTTCTCAAACGCCTCCGTGTCGAGCGACACGGATCTCCTGCTGACAGCTTTACAGCTGTCAGCAGGAAACAGCGAACTTTAAACGCCTGTATCTCTTAAACCATAGCGGTTTGAGAGATACGTTTTTTTGCATTTAGCTCAGCTTTTTAAGCTCTTCTAAATGCAAAAAACTTTTTTTAGACATTACTAACACTTTAAGTTGCCTACCCTATCTTATCACAGCAAGTCCAAAAAAAAATTATAACTAAAAAATAAAATCAACAGCTTTTTTCCCCAGCACAGAGACAAAAAAAGCAAAATCAGCAAGCAAACTGGACCCCAGCTGCCCATGTCTTACCAGTCAGTCACACCAAATTTGGGGTCAACCTCCTTCTTCTGTTCTCCCCTAATACAGAGAACAAATGTCTTACCTAAATGACTCCCTAAACTAAGATTCAATTCCCCTTTATTTGCCTATCTTCTCTAGCTAAAAAGCGTTCTGTTTCTCCTCTTACAAACACAGAATGGCATGGTTAGAGCCTGACACCTTTTTATATGGCTGTAGAAAAGCAGAAAAAACTTTCTTGTGTTGGGGAAAAATATTTCTTCCCATTGATTTCAATACAATGAGGTAGGCAAAAAAGTGGGAAAATTGCACTTTTTGCTGGAAATTGTTCACCGAGTGGGAAGTGCCATTTTTTTTGCTGATTTTGGTTTGAGTTTAAAGTTTTCGCCCATCCCTACAAATAACCAGGGGACATCCCTTGAGATTAGAGGAAAGAAGGTTTCAAAGGCAGAGGAAAGGGTTCTTTTACAGTAAGATCTGTTAAATTGTGGAGTCCCTTGTTCCAGGAGGTGGTTATGGCAGATACAATGGATACATTTAAGAGAAGATTAGATATATTTCTTTCAAGAGGAAAAATACAGGGTTATACTGTGTATTAAAGTGATAGTATTGCTTTTATTTCACAAATACTAATATTGTAGATATTAAAAATATTAGTACAATGAGCTATGTCCCATCTCTCAAACATTTATAGTTTGAGAAATAGACGCATGTCAGCGCTCTAGCTGACAGAAGCTGATCCTGGTCCCGAGACCATCCTGCTGCTCTTCAGCAGAGCCAAAATACCAAGATATAGAAATAAATACTTGGTTAGCAAGTTTGCAAGCACACTTTGTAGTCTGTTCCAATTAAGTATTTATTTCTATATTGAGCTATTTTGGCTCTGCTGAAGAGCTGCAGGATGGTCCCGGGACCAGGATCTGATTCTGACAGTTGGATCACTGACGTCTATGAAAGGGGCAGGAGGGGGAATTTTACATGTGTCAATCTCTCAAACTATAAATGTTTGAGAGATGGGACATTGTGCTAATATTTTTAATGTCTACAATATTAATATTTGTTAAATTAAAGCAATACTATCCCTTTAATAGGCAAAACAGTCAGTTCAGATAAAGAGTAACTTATTTGGCAGCAGGAAAGCTATATAATTCTCATGTATGTGGTTTGTGAAGCAACCTAATTTACTATGTTACAATGTTAATTTAAAAAAATAAGGGATTATTTTCCAAAACAATGGGGTGAATATATGAATCCACCAGTGCCACTTTACTGGTTTTAGCCTCTAATGCCAATGGCTGCCCTTCAGGGTATGAATGCTGTAGAGATTACTGGCAGATATACTCTGACATTATCAGTACTTTAATATCAGCAAATCCCTGCTCCACAGAGTTTTTCATGAAAATGGAGGAAAGAGACACCTTTCCTACACACCTTGTTTAATGCAGTATGTTAACACTTTGAGTGCTAGAGAGGTATCCAAAGCATTGCATTTCAATACATTGGATCTCTCTGTGGCAGTCATAGCGTTAAGGTGTAGAGATATAGAATGCCGATAGACTACTCCTATTTGCTTCACCTAGGTGCCAGCAGTGTTAAGGGGGATAATGTTTAAGGGGGATAAAGTAGCATAGTACACTGACATTGGGCATGTGTAGGGCTATGATATCTGTTCCAGCTCCTATTCTTGCATGGACTCATATTCATACATTTTCTTTAATTATATATTATACTAATTGCAAAGCCCGTTTACACAGGCCACAGTGCCACCACTGCAGTCATGTGCAGTAGAGACTGCCCGCGCCGCGGCTGATACGGTCCCAGGAAGGTGCGCAGAGAGGCCTCCGGTCTGAATTCGGAGCGCCCCGCTCTGTATCAGCTGCGGCGTGGGCAGTCTCTACTGTGCAGGACTGCAGCATGCACAGTGGTCTCTACTGAGCATGACGGCTTCTGACAAACATCCTTAGCCAATTATTATACAGGATTGTAGGGCTTTTCTTGCTGAGTATAACTGATTGGCGATGCTTTAAATGTTATTACAATTCAAACTGCCACAACAGACTCATTCTATGGATAGCTGAAGCCTATGACTTTTCTCTTCCACAGAGGGAATTAGAAATAAAATGTAATTTGGTCACCAGGTGGACCTGTCGCTAACTGTTTAATTCAAAGAAACAAAAACGGTAATATTGCTTTTTAGATTCTAAATGTGCTTATTAATAAATTGTGATAAATATTGGTCAACTAAGTCAAAAATGCAAAAAAGACAAACATTTTTAAGCAGTATATTTTTAAGGGAATTGCCTATTTTAAGATATGTTGCATAACCTAATCATTAAGCTTGTTTGTACACAATAACCCTTTTACCAGACAGAGGACTGTTGAACATTTTACTTATTGAGCTCCTACAGCCTTTATAATCATACAAGAATGTGCCCCACTCAGCAAATAGTGTCTTGGGATCAGGATT
This sequence comes from Rhinophrynus dorsalis, assembly GCA_037306005.1. Lineage (NCBI taxonomy): Eukaryota > Metazoa > Chordata > Amphibia > Anura > Rhinophrynidae > Rhinophrynus > Rhinophrynus dorsalis. The sequence continues at coordinate 366,123,642 of CM074724.1, read as the reverse complement.
ACTGCTTACAAACAGAAATTGGCTATCCTAACATATTAGCTCATGTGCTCTGTATTATTGAGCCAAAATGAGAAGGTAGAAATCAAGCCAGGCCTCACAGTGCTAAATAACTGTGCAGAACCAATCACAGGGAACATGGCCAAAGACTTCTGGAAGGAAATGCCATTATTATCATTAGCACAAATGGAGACTTGTGAAATATTGAAAATTTAGTATTAATATCTTAAACATGTTTATGAGACATCAGCTACTATTAAACCCTTATCAAGGGGAAACTGAACAATAACACATGCATTTATTTGAGCAGCATGTGTTTATTTTCCTACACAAATTACCATATACATAAAGAAAGAGGAACAATTCTGGACCAAGCCAACTCTGCCATAGGGGACAAAATTAAAATCTTCCCAAGTTCATATCGATTTAAAGGAGCAGTAAACATTTTTTTATGAACACACATATTTTACAGAACATTCCCTGCTGAATAAAACAAGGTCACTCCCATCGCTGTCAGATGTTTTATTCAAAATTTATAGCAGTTTAAATAACCAGGAAGTGAATTTACTGTGTTTACTTCCTGATAGTTCTAACTGACAGGAAGTGACAGGCAGTTTCTATCACATTCTATGGAGAACTGTATGTCTCTGACTTTCCTGACTTTCCTCTCCATTAGAATCTAACAGGAAATCTAATTAGAATTTGACCAATAGAGGGCACTGCTAATGTAAAAAAACATGGGTTTAAACTGTAATAATTCTGGAAATATAAATCTCTCGGCAGTGGGAGTACAATAGGAAAATCCCTACAATATATATTTTTTCATTAAAAAAGTTTACTGCTCCTTTAAAGGGGATACAAGTACAGTAAACAGCATGTAAATAATAATATCTATGTTTTTACACGTATTCTTATAAAAAATATTTTTGATACAGTTTAACATGCTTCTTGTGTTGCTATGGCAGTGGGCAGAGTCTTTGCTCTCTATTTCTCTTACATTGTTGACATTAGCTGTTCAGCTCTCACTCAGTACTCTCGACTCATGCTCTTCCTCCATTTTCCATCTGTAGGGTTGGTCAAAGGTTCAAAGAAAACAAATTGCAGTGGAAGGAGCAAACCTGGTGAACTTAGAGGCTCTGGAGAAATTAAAACAAAAGCAGGGAGCAAGGTTGGCATGTTGGCATAGGGGTGACCTGTGGATTTCTGTTGGTGACCTTGGACTCTTTATCTGCTTAAGTTTTTGTGTTTGGCTCTGTTATTCTCTTTTCCCCCCTTCTGAGAGGGTGGGGGCACTTGCTGAACTTTCCCTCTTCTTCGGATTTTTACTTGTCTCGGAGTAATATATATTTTCTTGTGTCTTTTAAAAATATGATTTTGGAGTACGTGTCTTGAATCATGGTTGTTCTCCTTTCTCTGTATAAGTGGTGATATTGTTTGACATATTTATAGTAAGTGGAGATATATCTTATACACTGGAAGTGGAGTGTTGGACTATTTTGTAACTTTCATGCTTTCTAGAGCTGTGTGTTTTGGTGTCAATCTGCTATATTATTTTGATATTTCTGGATGGCAGTGGTTGGCTGGGGATGATGGGAGGGGTGGTCCAGGCTCCTCCTGGGTAGCGGCAAGTTGCCCAGCCCTGGGGTGGTGCAGCTCATGCTGGGTATCCTTTCCGCGACAGCATTGCTTTGTTTGCTGGATGGGTTTGTCCCTGTGGATGGCGGCTGTGGATTTAGATGTTTGTGATTAACCCATGGGTGGTGAGTGCAGTGCTTAAGGTGGCGGATCTAGTGGGCAGCTCTGGTGGCAGCTGGATGGATTGGCCACAGTTCAGATGTTGGAGGCTATCCTCGGGTGCAGTTGGTGCTGCGGGTCTTGTGCATTGACTTATCTTGTGGGCCAGGCTTCATTCTTTGGGTCCACAGTGTGAGTGGATGCAGCCTGTCTTATGTAACCTGGGTCTGTCTGCTGCTGACAGTGGGGCGCATGGCTGACTAGACCTCTACCCCTGTGGTCACTGTGGAATCTGGTGGTTACATGTGGAGTCTCCATCAGAAGCGGCTGGATTGCAGTGATGGGACAGGACATGTCATTATGCAGAGAGACGGGGGTCCATGCTGGAGTCGGGTAGGAGCTCTCCTGGTGAATGGTTTCCATGTGGAAAATTTGAGGCACTCGGTTTCCATTTGGAGTTCCCTTTGGTAAACCTGGACTGGTAAGAGGAAGCAGCTGCTAAGAAGTTTCCCTTGATCGCTTTGTGGCTACAGGGGCAGGTGGTTGGCCTACACAAGCCTCATTTGCAGTTGATTTACAGGTGGTTTGCCCTGGACTTAGGCTGCGGGTGGTTTACATCACTATTGCTGTAAGTGCTGAAGAATGGTGGGATTCTAGCCTTGGAAATTTGGCCATGTTTGGATTTCAAGGAACACAGACTGGCAGGGACTGTCAGTTATGATTAATTAATGAGTATGATTAATTAATTGCTATGTATGGTTAAATAATAATAATAATGTATTGGAAGTATTAAATTAAAAAAACTGTGTCCTGTTATTCCCAAGAAATATGTCTGTGCTTATTGATGGATCATACCCTGTCCTTATGACATGAAATTACACTTCCATGAGTTGACATGCTTTGCCTTCCACTTATAGTAATTCCTTTGTTGTTGTCATTTCAAAGAAAAAAATGAAATGGGGTCCATAATTTTACCTTTTGAGTGCCAGAGAGGTATCCAACACATTGGTTAAGGTGTTAAGAGCACCCCATTTAAATCAATGGAAATATAGAGTTCCACGGCTGCTTTCTCCAGGATTAGCATTCATAATGAACTACTGTGTTATGTAATGTTACACTGTAACAAAATGTACAGTATTCTGTATATAAGTGCTCGCAAATGATCAATGTACACATTTCAGCTTTGATTATTTATTGCACCGAAAGTACATTGCTTATCTTTAGTTCAAAATGCAAAATGTTTACAATATTTTGACCTAACATAACCCATCATAAACCTTACATAAAGCAGAATTTTCTACTAAACCTATTGGTTCAGTGGATTTTAATTTGAACATAAGGATTTAACTATGTACGTCTCCTCCATAAAGCAGTCAAATGTATATCTCTATATATTTTGCATTACACCTGCAATACATTGTCCTTTCTGTTGAAGTCTGACATTAACCCCTTAGTGACCGGGTGCACGCGCACGCGTCCGGCACTTAACGCCCGCCGAACTTTTTTTTTTTCATTTTTTTAAACGACTTCCAGGAAGTACATGTACGCCCTCTGTCCACCTGGGACATCCGCTCGGGATGCACATGTATGTCCTCGGGCTGTAAGGGGTTAAATCAAAACTCATCACAAGAAATAAGAGACATTCATAGTGGCTTGTAAGGGTCTCTGGCGGAAGTGTATAAAACTGGAGTTAGAAAGAAAGTGCCTGTAAAAGGGTCTCAAACCAATATAACTTTATGTATAAACATCTAGCGACATTTTCACTAAGTGCCTGTAAAAGGGTCTCGAACCAATATAACTTTATGTATAAACATCTAGCGACATTTTCACTAAGTGCCTGTAAAAGGGTCTCAAACCAATATAACTTTATGTATAAACATCTAGCGACATTTTCACTAAGTGCTAACTCCAGTTAGTTGACTCTTTTGAAAAGTGGAGTAGAAATGGTCTTGAATTATGTCCCAATGTATTTATAAAGAAATGTGCTAATTGCGCCAAAAATAAAGGCAGTTTTAATGATTAAATCATAATGCCAGGTATAACCTGTTCTTATTGGAAGTATATAATATGCTATATGTGCGAAAATATATTCGCAGGTGCAGATTTTCTCAGAATATTCTCAGAAAGACATATTTATAAACGTGACTTTACTTCTTTATAAATAGGACCAGACGTGAATTTTAGTGACTATTCTTAAGTACACACTAAGAAGGCTTTGTATACATCCCCCACAAAATAAAATAAAGATAAAACGAAGTATTACTATCCCTTTAAAGTGTACTTGTCACCTTGTATTTTTGTTACATATTTGGAAACTTAATTAAAAACTGCCAAAACTGTTAACCAAAAGCCCAGCAGACATATAGTTTAGGAGGCATTCACACTTTTATTTCTGGGAAAGTGAAAGTGAATGTCTCCTTGTTCAGCACAGAGCTTAAAGCGGAACTTTCACCTTGTATAAAGTCGTCCTCCAATAATTAAGCATATGACGACTAGCTTCTTAATAGTTCTATTAGATCTCAGAAGTACCCAATTCTAAAGAGATCCTTTATCTTCGGAGACCAGAAGCCAGACATCAGAGCAGACATCTTGTCTTAGAGACGCCTGCGCACATGCACTGTCAGTTCTGGTCTCCTCTAGGAGGCATGCACTGTGCCGAAAGACACCAGAAAGGATTGACGGTGCATCCGCGCAGACGGCACTAACCTGGCCGTCAGTCTCCGAAGATTAAGGATTACTTCAGAATCGGGTACTTCTGAGAGCTAATAGAACTATTATGAAGCTAGTCTCCATATGGTTTATTATTGAGGGCGACTTTATACAAGGTAAAAGTTGCGCTTTAATTGGCACATGAAATATCACTGAAAACCTACATTAGCCTATGAAACATCACTGTGAAGGCTTCATTAGCATATGAAACTACACTGGTACAGCACAAGCAGCACAATTAACATACCGTACAAGTATGAATATCTCATTAACAGTACATTTGCTGTTCTTTTGGCTAATATGACACATAGGTCGTTTTTTAAATGATGTTTTCAAATGTGCAAACTTGAGTTAAGGTGACACGTATACCATAATTTAAAGTTGTTCTGCTTCTGGTTATAAATTACTAGTAAATGAAGTTTTCTATAGGGAAACATTACAAGAAAATCAGAATTTTCTGTTACAGAACAAAACTTGCTGGCAAGATCAGATTAAATGTTAAAACATACAGATTATTAAAATGATTTAGAAAGAATTCCTTGCACATTTGTCCATCAAATTCAGTTCTTTAATTCTTATAAGCCTGTATATTCTGATTTACTAAAAAGGAGTGCAGCCCTTCCTTGAAGATTTGCATGAAATCTACCAATAACACCTCTATTTTTATTCAACTCCATATTTTTATTCCCTCATAGTAAACAACCCATTCCTTTGCAGGAGGTGAAAACTTAATTCCTCTAATCTTAGTGGATGATCTCTTGTGATCTATAGATAACTATGTTTATAAAGGCAGGAGGAGAACACAGTGGACTTTGGCATGTGTTGATTATTATGCACAGACCACTGATAAGCACAGTCAAGGTCAAGGTCACAAGGTGCGTATCAGGGGTTACAAGCCAAGATAAGAGTGACAAATAGAGGCATATAGACAAGGTCACAAGTCAAGGATGGGACTGCTCAATCACAAGCAGAGGTCCATAAGAGCCACATTTAAATCAGTGGGTATTTTGTTTTTTACCCTATGGTTCACTTGTTTTTCTCCAGAGTTGATTCACTTTTTTTCTTTTTTTAAAGTTTCATTTTGGTTCTAGGTGGTCTTTCATATCATATGCTAAAAAAAAAAGTTATGATTACAGAGGATTTCACCAAAATAAAGATTATAATTAGTTTTACTTCTGGTTATATTATGGATCATTCTTCTGTTACTTCCTTGGCAGCACATACAATAGGAATCAAAATCTTCTTTTATCTGACTACTCGATTGCAAACATAATAACTAAATTAAGAAGTTATCTATAAATCTTCTTTACACTTCTAGTAATAAACCATTTTATGGATTTCTTCCAGTATTTAAAACCCTGTGTTTCAGCATTAATTACCTTTCTTTGTGTACTCTTTGATTAAAATGCATCTGACAGCTACTATTCATGTCGTTTCTTATTTACAGCTTCATTTTGGGCACCAAATTTGGCTTGGCAGCACACAATACCTCTCATTGTTGCATGACTTGAATATTAACTATTTTTTTTTCTTAAGAACCCTTAAGATCTCCATAATCCTCTTTCTCAGGAAAACATTAGCTATCGTTGAGTGAAATACCTCCGGTGGCCTTACACTGTGTATGTTGTTCTCATTCTGACGGGGAAGTCTTGTGTTACTCTATTCAGCTTGCTGATGATTATGCAAAGAACATTAGGGTATTTAATTTGTAAGCCAACTGTAAAAGAACAATTATGTTTTTCAAACCAAATTTTAATTCCTCTTTTAACAATATGAAATATGCTATGAAGTAGCATTTGCTACTCAAATTTAATTACCTATGCATGGTCCTGGAGATCTGATATAATCAATGGGGAAAATAAAGGGTATTTTGTGAAATATCTTGGAAAAATAATAACTTATGACAATCATGAATCTTTTTCATGTCAGTAAATCAAAATTTTGTGGATGTCTGTGGATGTCTGTGATTAAAGAACAATAATAAGTTTTGACATATTAGTCAGTGGGACCCAAACTGATTGAAAAACAAAAATAACTACTCAAATAACATAAAGTATTCTACAATCATCATTGAACTAAAACACACCCTATAATATAAAAGGCCTGAATGTTTGTCCGATGCAGTCAGGCACAGTAGAGACTGCCTGAACACACAGAATGCTGGGAGTTATGTGCTGGGAGCATTCTGTGCTTTCGGGCAGTCTCTACTGAGCATGACTGCATTGTGTGCACCGTCAGTGAGGCGGCGGCAGTATGTAGACAGGACTGGCCTCTTTACCTCACCTGTGTACACAGGCTTTTACACTAGTAAAAAATATAAAACTCAAAGTGCCTGTGGCTTGATTCTTAGTTTTTAAGAGGTGAACTGTGTGACAATGAGTTCTCATTGAGAACTAGTAAAAATAGATTAACTCCTTGAGGACAAGAGAGGTGGATAACACATTGCTTTGCACAAAGTTGGGGCTAGCAACTTAAGGCCTAGGAGGCAAGTACAATTAAGTGACCCATTGCTCTACCCCACAGTCTACCCCCTTTTGTTAATTTTATATCTGGCATTAACATTGTGAAGTAAGGCAAGTGATTCCACAGAACTTACAATTGAAATGGTGCTGCGCTATTGATACCAGAGAGTTTACAATTGGAATGGCTATACTATTGATATCACAAAGCTTACAATTGTAATAGAACTACATTTGTAATACTACTATTACAGCTGAAACAGAGTTAGACTAGAAATAGAACAGAGCTTTCAATTGAAATGGTGCTACACTAGTGTTGTCACAGAGCTTGCAATTGAAATGGAGTACACTAGTGATGACATAAATTTACAACTGAGATGGGGGTACACTAGTGAATTGTAAGCACTGTAATATCACTAGTGTAAATAAAATTCCATTGTAAGCTTTGTGGTATCACTTGTGTAGTTCAGTTGCAAGCTCTGTGGTAATTCTTTTGTAGCACCCTTTTAATTGTAAGCTCTGTGGTATCACTAGTGCAGCACCATTTCTATAGTAAGTGATATCTCTAGTGTAGTTACATTTCAACTGTAAACACTGTGGTATCTCTGGTATAGCTCCAATTTAATTGTAAGCTCTGTGGTGTCACTAGTTTATCTCCATTTCAATTGTGAACGCTGTCATCTCACTAATGTAGTTTTGTTTTAATTGAAAGCACTGTGGTATCACAAGTGTATCACCATTTCAACAGTAAGCTATGTAGTATCACTATTGTAGCACCATTTCAATTGTGTAAGATGTGTGGTATCACTAGTATCTGACCATTTTATTGTAAGCTGTGTGGTATCACTAGAGTAGCACCAGTTCTATTGTAAAGCTCTGTGGTATTTTTATTATAGCTAAGATCTGTGGTATTTTGAATGTAGCTCCATTTCAACTGTAAACACTGTGATATTGCTAGTGTAGCTCCAAGTCAATTGTAAGCTCTGTGGTATCACTAATGTAGCTTAAAGGGATAGTAATACTTCATTTTAACTTTATTTTATTTTGTAGGCATTAAAAAAACACGAAGAATGATATAAGTCTTATCTCTGAAACCGTTATGGTTTAAGAGATATTCACAAACAAAGTATCCCCCCCCTGTTCAGCCAGATAAGAAGGGAGATGCCCAGATAGACTGCAGAGAGGGACAATCTTCAATTAAGATAAGGGAAAAAGCTGAAAAACTTGTCAAGGGGGGAAGGGCTTTCATTGTTTTCATACAAAGAAAATTGTCCCCTTCTGTTATCTGTCCTGTCATACAACCAGACTCACATCTGAGAAGAGATGGCTTACACTAGGAAAAAGGGGCGGGAGGGGGAAACTTTGCTTGTGAATATCTCATAAACCATAAAGGTTTCAGAGATAAGACTTATATCATTCTTCATGTTTTTTTAATGCCTACAAAATAAAATAAAGTTAAAATGAAGTGTTACTATCCCTTTAATGTCAATTGTAAGCACTGTGGTAGCAATAGTGTAGCTCCAGTTTAGCTGTAAACTTTGTGATATCACTAGAGTAGCTCCATTTCAATTGTAAGTTTTGTGGTATCACTGGTTCCCATGTTTGCTCCTTTCCTCACCCTCCTCCCCTTACCTTTAATTGTATCTGTAGTGGTTTCCCACTTCATTGCTTTTCTCTGCTCTAGCCTATTAGGACCTGCCACTGACAGGTTCTATCTACCAATGAGCACTCATACTGTACAAACAGACTTCCTGTTACACATTTGGAAGATCTGGTGGCAGGACCTGAAAGCTTAGAAAGACAAGTAACAAAGTAGGATTAAAATTAAAAAAATTGCCTGTCAGATGGATATTGTTTGAGCTGCCTGCTGGCCAGATGGGACGGCTGGTTAAAGAGATAGTAATGTTTCACAAAAAAAGCAGGTCCAATTAATCTTCATAGTATTTGGCCCATGGAGAGTGATATTTCAATACTGCCAGAGTTGTAGTTCAAGAGTAATTGAATGATAAAGTATCCCCCTCCTGCCCCTTTTACTGATGTAACACTGCTCACCTCAGAGCAGCAAGACTGTCCAGATGGATCGCAGAGAGGGACAATCTTCAGTGATCATAAGGAAAAACCTGAAAAGCCTATCAAGAGGGGCAGGGTTTTCCTTATGCTCACAGTAAGAAGATTGTCCCTTGCTGTGAGCTGTCTGGTGTCAGGACCAGATTCCACATCTGAGGGGAGGAGGTTTACACTAGGTAAAAGGGGTGGGAGGGGGATACTTCATCATTCAATTACTCTTGAACTACAACTCTGACAGTATTGAAATAACACTCTCCATTGCCCACATACTATGAATATTAATTGGAGCTGCTGTTTATGTGAAACATTACTATCGCTTTAAGTTCTGAAAAGCTACTATCTGGATCAGGCTTATGACTGGCACTGGAGGCAATTGCCCCCTGGGCTATCCCACCTCTGTTTTCACGCCTCTCTGGTCTTTAAGAGGTTAAGCTCTTTGTTATTGTAAATGCAGAAAATGATATAAAACAACAATTTGTGTATAGACAAATATTATGTGCATGGGGTATAAAACAGGATGAATAGGATGAAAGCACTCACTTGTTTATTGGGGTTGATAATATATTGACAGTTTTAAAAAAATCAGTTATCATGAAGTCTAAATGCAAAATTAATCAATGTGTAAGATTAGTGCATCCAATGTATTGCCCTTCACTATTACATTAAATAACTAGCAGGTATCTTTGAATATTTATGAATGATCGACTATTTCCCTGGCTAGTGTAATCGGGCGAGAGGAATACCAGAGAAATCAGGAGTTTCCATATATTATGTATATATGTAACATTCTGTATTTCCATTGTTGTACTTTGCTCATTGATATATGATTAAGTATAGACATACAGTGTCATGCACTGGTTGAGAAATATGAGAATAAATGTATTTCAATGCATAGATAACTATTAGCCTTTTGAGAAGTTCTGGTCATAATTAGGAATGGGTGAAAATTTGTACCTCAAAACCAAAATAAGCAAAATATGGCACTTCCCTGTGAAATTTCCTGTGAACAGTGCTGTTTTCCTGCTTTTATCTCCTAGCTCATTGCATTGAAATCAATGGGACTGAATTTCTCCCCATTACATGACGATTTTCTCCTCTTCTTCTTCAGGCATAAAAAAGGCTGTCAGGCTCTCACAGCATTCCATTCTGTGTTTGTGAGAGGAGAGAGCAGCACATGTTTTGAGCTAGAGGAGATAGGCAAATAGATGGAAATTGAAGCTTAGTTTAGGGAGTCTTTTATGTAGGATGTTTGTTTTCTGTATTAGGAGAGTGTGGGGCACTCAAATACCCCAATATGTGGTGTGGCTGACTGGCAAGACATAGGCAGCTGGGGTTCAATTTCCTTGCTGATCTTGCTGTTATTATATCTGTCTTGGAAGTGTTCGGGGGGTATGAGAAGGGAGCAAAGGAGGTTGACCCCAAATACCAAAACATGGTTGCTGCAGCGTATGCAATAAATGATGATGATGATCCCTGGGGATGATGAAGTCTGTCAAGGTCCCACCAAAAGTTCCACCACCACAAGCGCCAGTACTATAAAAAAACACATGTAAGTAGAACAATGAAGACAACTAGTTGCATTCTAGTGTTGATGAAGGCATAATGGAGGAAGGTGTAGAAGCTGAAGCAACTGCTGCATCTGACACTGAGACAAACAAGAACCAAAATACCTGCCCTCAAAGTAGTAGCAAACAATGTGAAAGTAATAAGAAACTGATACCTCTAAAAGCTTAGACGAATATAAGGGTAGTGGTCAGAAAGCAGTGGGCAATGCTGAGGATGACCAAGTGATTACTGATGATGATGTAGATCTAGAATATCGATCCAGCACCCAGGACATTGCCAGAAAGTTAGCAGAAAGACTCAGTTTTCCACCATTGAAAAGGTGCACTGTGCCTGTCTATAAACTGTTTGAAAAAACAATTGGAAGGTCTGACCCTGTACAAGCAAAGATGCCTAAAAATACACAGTCATCCTGTGAGTCATCATCAGCATCGTCACCGCCTCCAAGTCCAAGCCCCAGTCAGCTGCATACACTTGTGTTGAGTAACCAGCAGCAACAGCAGCAACAAAAACAACAACACAGGTTATTATCATCCACAACCTTAGATATGGTGAGTGCCTCTACTGCTCCTGGAAGTGCTGCACCTTTGACACCTAGTGGTAGTAGCAGTAGAATTGCATCAACATCTAGCCTCAGTAGTAGTAGCAGCATCTCAGGAACCCAAAAGTCTATGAATGTCAAGGTTTTGCTGAGCAGCTCAACTCTGCCTATTGATTCTGATGTCTGAGCTATTCTAGTGCTCTGCTATCCACTGTTGCTGTCTTCTGAGTTTCTGGCTCAGGCTGAATCAGCTGACCTCTCTGATTACTCACCTGACTGTTATCAGCCAACCCTCCCAGGGTATTTAAAGCAGCTTGGCTCACTTACCCATTGTCCTTGTGTTTGTTGCTGACTGCTGTAATTCTACTGAGCTCCTGTTTATCCTTACATGACCTGGCTTCCTCTGATGACCCTTCTGGCTCCAGACCCTCTGGCTTGTTCCCGACTTCGCGGACTTCTGTGCTCCTGACTCCGGCTTGGCTGAGTACCTGTCCTGGTTCCTGACCCTGGCTTGTGATTTGGTTTATGCTCCTGGATCACAATTCTGTTTTGTTTATTTTTTGTTACTTTAATAAAGGTACTTTGCATTTTACCTTTTTGTGTCCTGTTTGGTTCCTGGTCCGTAACAATGAAGTCCACAGTATGGAGATACTTTACTCAGGATCCAAAAGCTAAGCATGTTGCTATCTGTTGTCTGTGCAAAAAGCACATGAGCAGAGGGAAAGCAGGCTCACACCTAGGTACTTCCTCAATGAGATCCCACCTGATGCACATCCACAGATCTGATTGGAAGACACATCATGAACGTGTCACAGGTGCCACCACTAGGAGCAGCAGAAGCACTCCACTGGGGGCAGATAAGAGTAGTGATGTTATTGATGTGTCAGATGTGCCATTGTCAAGTTAGTTAATTCCAAATTACACCTATGGCTCCTGCTACATAGGAGTATGATTACTCTGGGTTTTCTGTAGGAGATGACAAAATTCATAGAGTGCCTACACATTCCTCCACCACCCCACCACCTCCATAAGTAATGGTGGTTAAAGCATTAAGGTGACATAGTTCTTAACAATAAGGTTACATAGTTCTAAGTTCCTAGAAAGAAGTCAAAACCTGCATGAACATAATAACACTGCCCCTCCTTTCAAAAGTACAGCAATGGAATAGTAAACTTGCCAAAATGTTGGTGGTTGACATGCTGCCCTTTTCTTTTGTTGAAAACAACGACTTTAAAGAACAGATGTCATGTTTTGCATCCTGCTGGAATATCCCAAGCCGCAGTTATTTTTCAAGGATGGCTGTGTCAATGTTACATATGCAGGAAGTTAGTGTTGTGGGCAGTGGCGTAACAATAGGGGTCGCAGGGGTCGTGCCTGCGACCGAGCCCGTCACTCTCAGGGGCCCGGCCGCCCCCTGCGATACCCTCACCACCCGCCCGCAGCACAGCTGACGTCCCGGTGGCCAGCGCTCGAGTAATGCAGAGCGCTGGGAGATGACATAATCTCCCAGCGCTCTGCATTACTAAGGACCGCGCGGGAGCATGTCACACACAACACTAGACCACCAGGAGGTAGGAGGACGGGGGTCAGTAGGGGCAATGTGGCAATGGGGGCATTGTGGAGATTGGGGGGAAATGTGGAGAATGAGGGGCATTGTGGAGATTGGGGGGAAATGTGGAGCATGAGGGGCATTGTAGAGATTGGGGGAAATGTGGAGCATGAGGGGCATTGTGATGGGGGCATTGTGGAGATTGGTGGGAAATGTGGAGAATGAGGGGCATTGTGGAGATTGGGGGGAAATGTGGAGAACGAGGGGCATTGTGGAGAACGAGGGGCATTGTGGAAGGGGCAATGTGGAAGTGGCCAATGTGGTTGAGGGGGGCCAATGTGGTCGGAGTGGGGGCCCGTGGCAATTCTTGCACCAGGGCCCCGTGGCTTCTAGTTACGCCTCTGGTTGTGGGCAATGGACAAAGACACTCAGCCTGCTAACAACCTTTTCCAAGGCTTATGCTGTAGTTGGACTCACAATATTGACTTTCATCTGTCTATTTTTTCCCTTCAGAAGAAGTAATATTGTGGTGGGAAATGTTGCAGTCACAGGAAACCTAGGCTACAAATTATTGGTAGTGGTGAAAAAGGAGAAAACTTTCACAAATAAAGCAAAAAATGTTTCTGACTTTTCTCCTACCCCTAGTCTTAAAAGAACAATAATGTTTCCTAGTATAAAAAATGTACTCTCATAGCTGGCAGATGCTTAATTCAAAAGTAATTACAGCCCACTTTAAAAAAAAATAATCTGTACAATAAAGCTCAATCTCTCCCAAAGAATGAATTAGAAATATTTGTTCTCTGGACACCTATTGCCACTGTTAAAGTTTGATAAAAAAATTAGCTTTTGAATGAAATGTCTCAAAGTTGTGTTAGTGACTGTTTTGTTCAGCAGGAAAAGTACTATAACCTGTATTTGTCATAATAAAACTTTACTGCTTCCTTAAAGGGATAGTAATACTTCAAAATTACTATCCCTTATATTGAAGCCCTTTAAAAACTGAATTCAATGCCACCAGCGGCATCTCTCTAACCTTTATGGTTTGCGAGATAGCCGCTTTCAAACTTCGCTCTCCCCTGACGTCATCGTTCTTGCTGCAGCAGGGAAATCCAGTCCCGGAACAGGCGGAGGCTCTTCAGCAGAGCCGAGATCTTGTTATGGAAGACAAGATCCTTCACTAAAATGGTCTTCTACGTGTGCTTTGTTACCAAGCACACGTAGAAGACCGTTTTAGTGAAGGATCGTTTCTTCTATAACGAGATCTGGCTCTGCTGAAGAGCCTCCCCTTGATCCAATGAAAGGATTCCCCTGCTGCAGCAAGAATGCTGATGTCAGGGAGAAGCAGGGGAGAGCGAAGTTTAAAAGTGGCTATCTCGCAAACCATAAAGGTTTGAGAGATGCCGCTGGTGGCATTTAATTCAGTTTTTTAAGGGCTTCAATATAAGGGATAGTAATTTTGAAGTATGAAGCCACGAAACATAAAATTATTGTCTCTGACAGTCATTTACAACAGTCCATTTCTAAATTATTAACCCAATCTGAAATGTAGTTTTTATTTTCAAAACACAAAACATGATTTTATACCTCTGAAAACCAAAGAACTGCACTTGCATCCAAGAGATTAATGTAAGTTATCAATGACCTCACAAGAACTCATGAACTCAAGATCGGCGTTCAACACATTCCTTTGCCATGACTTGAACACCCCTCTGATCCTTAATGGGTTAAAGGATAATTATAAAAAAAGAAGATAAACTGACAGTGTTGACCCAACAGAAACTAGGGGTCGCATTCAGAAAGAAAAAGAGGAGCCATTCTGGGATAAGCCAATTCTACCTTATGGGACAAATGAAAATTCAGCAAAATCAGAATTGATTATAAAGGGGCTTTTAAAGCGATAGTGTAATGAAAGCTGGAAGGCACTGTGTCACCCTCAGCCGTTGTTCCGAGTTTCTCCTTCTCAAAGGAGTATAACACACCCTGGTTCCTACCGATCAAGCATTAACTGGCTTGATCGCTCATCCGCGGTGTTGTAAGCTCTGTGTCGAAGTCAGATGAAAGTGGTAGCCCCGTCGACTTCGTGTCAGAGTCAAAGAAATCCAGGCGAACAGGAAAAGAGATGAAGGGACTCACAGCTGGAGTTGGGTCTCAAACTGGAACTCCAGGCGGTAGAGAGTGAGGCCTCTACTCCCGGTCGAAAGGTAGCCGGAGGATGTTGCAGGAAACACAAGGTTGTCGAATGGAGTCCATGTCGCTGCCTGACAGCATATGAAAGCCAAAGTCCCTACTCGGAATTGGATCCGCAGATAGCTGGCAGCAGATGGTCGACGATACAGGATCCTCAGCTCAGATGGGCATCAGAGGGAATACTTAAAACCACGAGAGTATAAAGACACCAGGACTCCTTGTTCTCTTCAAGATACCTGACTCTTTATTAAACAGACCACAGCATATTTATACAGTTTGACTACACTGGCAATACATGGGCAGATGTGACACAATGGGCTAGTTACAGAGATAATCCAATATAACACAGAAGACAAAGAACCCACAACAACTGGTTCAGGGAAACATAATAAGGCAGACATGATTGAATTAACACACAGCAGGGGGTCTTACTACAGTTCACCAACACACAGTGGCTGGAGTGGCTAGAATACATATCTTGGGGACAATGGCCCAAGGTTGGAGCCTTTGTTTGACTGAGTTGCCTACAGTTCTCCATGTTAGACTATGGAAGTAATTTGCATGTCCACCTCAGGGATTCGTTCAAACAAGCCTTTGCCTCTTGCCTCCCGCCACTGGGCGTTCGACCATACGTCGACGATTGCACACAGAGCCGGTAACCTCCGACTGGTAGTCGGTGAATGAGTAAACCTTGAACACAGAAATACATTAAACACAGTCTAATCTCCAGTCTCTCCTCCTAGAGTGGTCAACACTCTGAACCCAGGGCAGTTCTGTGTATTAAGTTCTGTTCGACACTGCTGCCTATCCACCTCAGATCTAGACAAAGTCTCTTAGTCCATGATAAGGGCCTGAGAGGTCGTATGACCGGGTGCAAAGGGGTGTCCAGTAGGGCAAAATGTGCATAGTTAATTGAGTCCTGGGCTGATAAGCCTGTTGCCCAGACAAGGGCTCCAGTAACGGTGTAGGATCCTTTATAGAGAGTAATTGTTCCTTTTAACAAAGGCTAATATGGTAGATATTAAAAATAGAAATACAATAACATACCTCCTGCCTCTCAAAGATGTATATTTTGTGAGATATAATCTTCTAAAGTTCCCCTCTCCCTCCCCTTTCACAGACGCCAGCGATCTAGCTGACAGACAGAGATTCTGGTCATTTGACCTTCCGGCGGCCCTTCATCAGAGCTGAAATAGAAAGAAACACTTCATTGGAACGGTCTACAAAGTGTGCCTGGTTTGCCTCTGAGGTGAACGGGTTGACCTCTCCCTTTCTATATGGCAAAGGGGACATGATGGCCCCTCCCCTTCACCATGGTGAACAGGGTGGACCCTCCCTTTTGCCACAACTAACAGGGACTCCCCTTCCCTTCGCAGAGTGCAAACATAGAGTTGTTTTCTTCATTTAGTAACAAATGTTTGATGGAGAAGCAGCGAAGGGGAGGGGGATACCATATCCCTCCTTTTCACCATTGTTGCTCCCTAACCCTTTTGAGTGCTAGACAGGTATCCAATGCATGCTTCACAAAATTGCTTCACAATGCATTGGATACCCCTGTAGCACTCAAAGGGTTAAGTAGCCTGCACTTCTGTATATAACACTGCTGGGAAAATGGCTGACTGTGTGTGTGTGTGGGTTAATGCACCGAAACACCAGGCAACCATTGCTTATATACATTTATAGATGGTAGATGGACCAAACAAATTTTGGAATGGATTCCACTCAATACTAGATGCCCAAGAAGAAGACCAAAGACAAGGTAGGTATAGGAAATTACCAAATTTGTTGGTACACAGTGGCAATAGAAGACAAAAGACCGAAGTTGTTGGTGGCTTGTTGGGAGGCTTTCATCTTGCAGTAGATCTACAACGGAAGAAGATGATGATGATGATTATATTTTGTAATCTGAAAGAACAGCACTCACTGCTGACAGCTTTATTGAGACAAGTGAAACGTGACACAGACCCACATTAACCCCTTAGTGACGGCCGCGTGCAGACGCGGCCGTCACTTAACGCCCGTCTAACATTTTTTTTTTTTTTTTAAAAACAATCCGGAGTCCCCGAACGGCGCGCAGCCGTGCGGGTAGCCGGATTTCCGGGACGTACATGTACGTCCTCTGTCACTAAGTGACAGCCACACAGGACGTACATGTACGTCCTGTGTCGCGAAGGGGTTAAATATCCTGTATCAGGGTTGTTCAAGTTCAGTCCTCAACGACCACCAACAGAAACATAGAAACATAGAATTTGACGGCAGATAAGAACCATTCGGCCCATCTAGTCTGCCCAATTTCCTACTGTGTAAAAAAAATGATATTTCTTTTCCTGTAGACCAGTCACCATTTTAGTAGCCCTTCTTTGAATTTTCTCTAGAGTATCAATATCCTTCTGGAGATGGGGTCTCCAGTACTGTACACAATATTCTAGGTGAGGTCTAACTAGAGATCTGTAGAGTGGCATGACCACTTCCCTTTTTCTGCTACTAATGCCCCTAGCTATACAACCCAGTGCCCTGCTTGCATTCCCCATCGCTTTATTACATTGCCTGCCTACCTTTAAGTCATTAGAAATAATTACTCCCAACCCCCTTTCCTCTGTTGTCTCTGACAGCACAGTACCCTTAATGGTATATTTTTCCTTTGGAAAAATATCCTTTGGCCAGGATTAGTGTTGAGCGAGCACCCCGATGCTCGGGTGCTCGGGTGCTCTGACCGAGCACCGCCGGAGGCTCGAGTGCTCGGCCGAGCACCCGAGCCCCATTGACTTCAATGGGGCGACACGAGCATTACACCAGGCACCCCCTGCTCTGATGAGGGGAGGGTGCCTGGTCAATGCCCCCTTCATCTCCACAATGTCCCCCTTCATCTCCGCAATGTCCCCCTTCATCTCCGCAATGCCCCCTTCATCTCCGCAATGTCCCCCTTCCACAATGTCCCCCTTCATCTCCACACTGTCCCCCTTCATCTCTGCAATGCCCCCTTCATCTCCGCAATGTCCCCCTTCCACAATGTCCCCCTTCATCTCCACACTGTCCCCCTTCATCTCCGCAATGCCCCCTTCATCTCCGCAATGTCCCCCTTCCACAATGTCCCCCTTCATCTCCACACTGTCCCCCTTCATCTCCGCAATGCCCCCTTCATCTCCGCAATGTCCCCCTTCCACAATGTCCCCCTTCATCTCCACACTGTCCCCCTTCATCTCCGCAATGCCCCCTTCATCTCCGCAATGCCCCCGTACCTCCAGTCCCTGGTGGTCCAGCGGAGCGTCTTCAGATCTGTGCCTCCTTCGGCACAGATCCCCGCCACCCGAACATGGCGGGCGAGCACATGGCGGTACTCGACGAGTACCGCCATGTGCCGAGCAGAGCGATGCTCGAGCCGATCCGAGCATCGGCCGAGCATGCTCGCTCAACACTAGCCAGGATGTAAAGATTTCCCTGATTAAGCACAGGCGAATTAAACAGTGGCTCATTCATTTTGACTGACTGACCTGTGCTTAATCAGGGAAAGCCTTAAATCTTGAACTGTTGGTGGCCCTTGAGGAGTGAACTTGGACAGCCCTGCCCTACATCATGAAAAAAGGCACCAAATTCAAGCAGGAAGTGGTGTCTACAACATCATATTGATGTCACAGAGATAGGCCTCCCACCATAAAATATACAATGAATGAATAAATAATGAACAGCATTTGGCTTCAGATAATAAGATAACAGTTTTACAGATCATTCACAAAAGAACATCCAATAATAAGAATGACTCTCTCTCTCTCTCTCTCTCTATATATATATATATATATATAGATGTAACACAACAAAATGCACTGAATAAAAAAAAACATGCTAGTTTTCCAATACAATCCATCCCTGATCCAGTGTTGGGTCACAACAATATATTAGCAGATGAGTAATCAGTGGCTCAGTCATTGTGATTAAGTTGCTTGTGCTTTATTTTGGATATACTGAAAACCTATCCTATTATTGTGCCCCAAGAACTGGAACAGAGAATTGCTGAGGTAGTCCATAAGCAGTCGTTTTTGTGGCAGCCCGTAATGACACTTAATATGGAAAGAAAATGTTTATTGCAGGGTGTGGCCTACTGCGTAAAACATGGCCACACCCACTGCTAAGATATTTTTATTCAAAAGTTATTGAAACTCAAACTTTCATTTTTTGGGGGGTCCAGTACTTCCATGGCCTGACATTTTTATGTCATTTTTACAGAAAGATATGCTCAGTTGACCAGTAACCATGATGGGATGTTGTAGCAATACAACACCATCAAATTTCTGTGAGGTACTACTCTCAAAAATGTAATATTAAGCTCAATAACTTTTGAATAAGACAACTTTCAGCAGTGGGAGCTTCCATGTTGTACTCAGCAAGATGATCCTTCCTATCTATCTATCTATCTATCTATCTATCTATCTATCTATCTATCTATCTATCTAATATTTGTATTGTTTTAATATTAAGCATTAATATCCCTTTAATTTTGCTTATTCTTACAAAACAAATATACTGAGAGAAGTTCAGGGCCTTTGACTTCTTAGAAAGCAGCCATCAAGAACTACTGAAGATAGATGATTATCTTCTTGCAAAAGACTCCAATACATTGTGAACCTAGAGACAGAGAAATAATACCCAGACCTTACCCCAACTCAGGAAGCCCAGATAATAGACATTTTAAACAGTGTTATCACCTCCCTGGATTGTTCCAAGCTCCTGGAATGCTGTAAACCCACTTCTGCCACCAGAAACTATAGTGGAAATATTATTGGGCTAAATATGGAGATAAAGATGTAAATGTATATTGGATGCAGTCTGCAGGAGACTAGTGCACAAGTCTGAGACTGATATGGCACATGGAGGTTTTTTACAATCCTAACCGGAAACATAGAAAGTTAAAAAAAAAAAGAAATATACACATATGGAAAGGACATCACATCTGTGTTGTTAATTAAATTGCAGTTACCCACCACACTATTTTTACCTGACCTAAGGTGAGTTAACCTTTTTGTGACCTTCTGTTAATCACATATATATCCCATCATCCACTTCCCTTCATTGTCTGTCTAACCACATTACATCTTGTATAGAAAACATATTATTCTGCAACTCAAATCACTGGTCTTAACCCCTTGGGTGCCTGAACAATATCCTCTTAGCACAATGCCCACAACTATCCCTATGCTCTCATAACCGTGTATACTTTGGATAAACTATGCAACAAAATCTTAATTTTGTTTAATAAGTAAATTAACATATTGGTATAATATTTGCTTTAAACAGGGTCCAGAAATGGGTAATTTATTCTATTAGTGCAGGACTGCGTTTTGTTTCTGCTTATGCTTTTTAAAGGGATAGTAATGTTTCATAATAAAAGCAGCTCTAATTAATCATCATAGTATTTGGACTTTGGAGAGTGTTATTTCAGTTCTGTCAGAGTTGTAGTTCAAGAGTAATTCAATGACAAAGTATCCCCCTCCCGCCCCTTTTACTGATGTAACACTGTTCAGCCAGAGCAGAAGGGAGGTGCCCAGGTAGACTGCAGAGAGGGACAATCTTCAATTAAGATAAGGGAAAAACCTGAAAAATTTGACAAGGGGGACAGGGTTTTCATTATTCTCATAGGAAGAAGATTGTCGCCTGCTATTATCTGTCTGGTCTATGGACTGCATTCCACATCTGAGAAGAGATGGCTTACACTAGGAAAAGGGCGGGAGGGGCAACTTTGCTTGTGAATATCTCTCAAACCATAAAGGTTTGAGAGATAAGACTTATATCGTTCTTCATGTTTTTTAATGCCTACAAAATAAAATAAAGATAAAACGAAGTATTGCTATCCCATTAAATACCACAAGGCACATTCTTACCCTCCTTGTTATCTATTTTATGCACTTTTAAGTTTGAGAATGCAAGTGTTTTATGACTTATGCTCCATTTGCTCTGTTTTTTGTATAATTTTTCGGAGAGCTTTGCATTTTATTTCTACTGAACTGTATGGTTTGTTGGGACTGACATTGATTTCTTAACTTAAAAAATGTCAGCTTTATTCATCATGTGAATCAAAAGTTAAATGAATGTGAAAATCTACATTAACACAGAACCTTGTGCGCTACTGCTAAGCCATTATCACAGATTATCAGTGGTATAAATTTCTATGTAAAATATATGAACAGACATCCTATTACTTATAAATTTGTGGCAATTAACAATAATCTCGTCTGTTTTTATTCTCAAATATTGTGTTCGTAAAACGTACAAAATAATACCAAAAACAGGATTATAAAACAATATTGAAATATTGAGCAGTTTAACTAGACATCGAGCCAAATGGCCACTCACATATAAAAGGTAATTTGTGCTCATCTCAGGAACTGATGATGATGATGATGCATGAGGAATGAAAAGAGGAAAGAACAAAAGGTATAATCCAACTTTACTACAAAATGGAAAAAACACCACTTAAGAGAGTAGAAGGGAACATTCTAATGTATGGGAGAGGATGATTTAATGCTCTCCGTTTTGGAGGGCTCCATGCAACATAGGGGGTGATGACATTCTTGATCCCGACTGGGTAATCTTTCCATGACACTTTTTTGTGTGTGTTCACTTTCATTGCTAGTTGGCCAGAGGTCCTCCCGCCAACAAGATCCTAAGCACTTCAACTCTTGCTAGTAGTGGACTTGCTTATTTCTTAAAGGGATAGTAATGTTTCATAATAAAAGCAGCTCTAATTAATCATCATAGTATTTGGACTTTGGAGAGTGTTATTTCAATTCTGTCAGAGTTGTAGTTCAAGAGTAATTCAATGACAAAGTATCCACCTCCCGCCCCTTTTACTGATGTAACACTGCTCAGCCAGAGCAGAAGGGAGGTGCCCAGGTAGACTGCAGAGAGGGACAATCTTCAATTAAGATAAGGGAAAAACCTGAAAAACTTGTCAAGGGGGGCAGGGCTTTCATTGTTCTCATAGGAAGAGGATTGTCCCCTGTTGTTATCTGTCTGGTCTATGGACTGGATTCCACATCTGAGAAGGGATGGCTTACACTAGGTAAGAGGGGAGGGAGGAGAAACTTTGCTTGTGAATATCTCTCAAACCATAAAGGTTTGAGAGATAAGACTTATATCGTTCTTCGTGTTTTTTTAATGCCTACAAAATAAAATAAAGATAAAACGAAGTATTACTATCCCTTTAAAGACAAGTTTTGTCATAGAAGATGATTGTGGATTCCTCCGTTAGTCATTATAGGAACGCTTACCTCTCTCTATAATACATACTCTTTCTTCAGTGGGTGTATGCTATAGAAAATGGGAAAGGTCATATGACAGTTCAATTATTTTACCTTTTAATTGAATTAAAATATATGTCAATCAACAAATTCATATAAATGCTTCTATCTTTATTGAGCAAAAACTAATAATCTACCTTTCAACTATTTTCAACTGTATCGGTTTAAAGGTGTTACAAATTTTTTTAGTCAGTCATGACAATCTTTCTGTTAACATTATCATAACTGGCTTCCATTTTGATTAATTCCGTTGTCAATTTTGAACCAATTATACCATTATATATATTTTATATTATTTTTCATGCAGCTTATTACATCCCCAGTTACATTTATTGTGCCACACAGTGCAGGGAATGAACAAATACACCAATGAATCTAATTTTGTGGTCTGGGACATTGGCTTCCTACTCATGCTCTAGTGGCCTGAGAAATGCACAGAAAAAACAGCACCTTTATGCTCCTTTCCACTACTCATTTCATTAAACAAGGGGCAGATGAAAGGAACACCCCAAAGAACCCATATATAGTCCTACACTACCTTCTCATTGGCGTGTCCCAGACCCAGTCAAGAAATGGACACAGGTGACAATACATTACTGAGCAATAAGCCTGGTATTAATTTCCCACGGGTAACTGGCCAGGCTTTTCTTTGAAACAAAAGCTGCCTGGGAAATGGTTCTGTTGTGATACTGTGAAGAAATGAAGAGAGAGTTGTTGTAGGGTAGGCCTGAGCAGATGCTGTGCTTAGATAAGCTGTTGAATGGTGTATCTTGGTCCAGGAATCAGAGAACAACATCAAACTGGATGGCCTGCCAATCAGAGGGAGTGGCCAACCTACTTCTCTAGTATTTGGTTGCCTAGGCAGTCCGCTCTGCCTCTGAGTTATTGGAAGTTGCCTCTAATTACCTAATATTGTGCAATTAAATGGTCATTTAAAAAGCTTGTCGATTATCATTGTAGTGTTTTCAGCAGCTGAATTTACAAGTAAGTAAATGTATTTAGATTTAGGTGGGGAATTTGGGCGTATTCTTGCCATACATTACTACTTCCCTCTATATTTTCGAATCATACTCTTCATCCATTTTCTCACACCCACACTCATCCCTTCACACACTCACTAGAAAGAATGTAATTTGTAAATCCTTAATGCAGCATTGGTAAAAATTATTTCTGCATAGAGTAATCTAATTGCATTAAATATTTTAATGTTAATCCACTCTATTCTCTATATAGAATCCAAATCAACTAATAGCATTTATAATTTACCAAGGGTATGTGCAGCATGCTGATGGAGGACTTGACCTAATTAATATGGAATACTAGATTAAGTGCAATCCACTGATGTTATTGGGCCTGAAAGGTGTTGGATACCAATCTGGCATCACTCAAAGGGTTATGAAGGAACACACATTCAAAGCATGAAATAAAGGACGTTCTACTTTCTGATACATTTTTTCCTGTCTGATATTGATAATTTGATTTACAGAGCCATACTCAAAAAATAATAAGTAGCACTCCTAAATTAGACAAGGGGTAAACCAAATTATGTATAAAACACACATGGTGCTACAGAGATCCTAAATAACCACAAATATACAGAGAAAAAACATCTGAAATGAGCACTCTTGTTCCTCTAATATATATATATATATATATATATATATATATATATATACTATTATGAGATCCCGTATACACGGGCTAAAGTGCACCCAGTTGCTGCCCCGGTGCTGGGAGTAGAGACAGTATGTGAGCCGTTTGGAGCGGGGCATCGTGTTCAGCGAGTCTCTACTGAGCATGACTGCAGTCATGCGAAGTAGAGACTCGCCAAACACGTTGATCCTTAGCGGGGAGCTCCAGACGGCTCACAGCGAAGCTCCCTGTGTGTGAAACCACACATGAACAGTAGAGGCTCTCTACTGCTCATGTGCAGTTACGTCTCACAGTGAGCCACTCATTCTACCACTGTATGTAATAGTATATATATATATATATATATATATATATATATATATATATATATATCCTTTTATATAAAAGGCCAGATGTATGTTTGTCAGAGGCAGTCATGCACAGTAGAGACTGTCTGAACGGACAAAATGCGCCATCTTCTCTGCCCTATGTGCCTGGTGTCCGTCCCAGTGTGTGAGGGAGCCCTCACCCCAGTCGAGCGGTGTCTAGCTGAGCCCAAAGGTGCGAGGCGCGTTCACGAACCCCCTGCTCTGGGACAAGGCGCACTCCCGCACTCACACCCAAGACTGACGAGGTAGAGGTACGCTCCCTCTCCTGGTACCTCACACGCTGCTGTTACTGAGGCCGCAGTTGCAGGGACTGGTGGGTGCACAGCTATCTTAACCATTTGAGTGCCAGAGGGGTACGCAACTCATTGCTATATCTATATATAGATATAAAATACAATTTAAAAATCAATCATGTTAAACCTACAAAAGTAATAAAAGTCATAACTGTAGATGTCATAGTAATACAAGCTTTATTCACAATGCATTGGAGACCTCTTTAGCATTCAGGGAGTTAAAGGGATAGCAATATTTAAAGGGATAGTAATACTTTAATATTACTATTCCCCATATTGTAGCTATTTGAAAAATAATTGAATTGCCCCCAGGTTCATCTCTCAAACCTTTATGGTTTGACAGATAACCGAAAGCAAAGTTCCCCCCCCTCCCCCTTCCCTGAAGTCAGCGTTGTACTGACTGCAGGGATATCCGGTCTTATTTTCATCAGGCGGCTCTGCAGCAGAGCGGAGATCGCATTAGTAAAAAATAATTATTTCACTGAAATGGTCTTCTACGTGTGCTTGCAAACCAAACCCGACTTTGGGCTCCCCTATCTGGTTTTATCAACACTGTCATGGTTTCAGAGGTTTTGAAACGCGAATAGATTTAGTTCTTGGCTACCATTGGTTATAGCACAGATCTATCACCAGAACACTAATTCTTATTGGCTGGTCGTTCACCTACCCGCTGATTTAATTGCGTTTTTTTTTTTGTACCCTTTGAATGCTATAGAGGTCTCCAATGCATTACTTGCTTAAAAATACCTGCAGGACATAAATTGAGCTTCCCAACAGAAAGAATTATAAAGTTAGACATTGATCACTAAAAATGTGGAGTACTGTAATGTGTTTACATAAAGCATCAGACCTCTGGTTTTTGCAAGAGTAAATGGTGGCAACCTTAGAACATACGTAAAATCTTGGGTATAATACACACAATTTTCCCCACTTCACCTTATGTGAAGTGGGGGGTGCGTATTATACTCAAGAGTTTTTTATTTAAAAAAAAATTAAGCCGGCCAGAACCCTTCCCTCCCTCCCCTGGTGCTATCAGATTCTAAAATGCCACTTATTTTCTTAAAAAAAGAGAAGCCCCCGCATTTTCAACATTATCAGGAAACATGTAAACGATGTGAATCTTCCCCTGCGGGCAGCATGCTTCCATTCCCCGCCCGCTTCCTTCAATTGGATTTCAGGACCTACAGACTCCAGCCAATGGTAATGCCCTGTGAGAATCTGAAGGTCCTCACAGGGCAGTACCATAGCCGGAAGGAAGTGGGCGGCAAATGCAAGAGTGCCGCCCGCAGGGGAAGATTTACATTGTTTACATGTTTCCTGATAATTATGAAAATGCAGGGACTTGTCTTTTGAAGAAAGTAAGTGGCATTTTAGAATCGGATAGCGTCAGGGGAGGGGGTGAAGGGTTCTGGCGGCTTAATTTTTTTTTCATAAGAGGGGAAAACAAGGGTGCGTATTATACATAGGCACTCTTGTTTTCCCCTAAAATCTTGGGTATAAAATACACACCTACGTATTATACCTGAGATTTTATGGTAACCTTTGTTTTAGAATTCCCCACAAGCCCTAAGAAGGGGAATCATGTCAGGGCTGTGGGGGGGTCAAAGAAAGCTTGTAAGGGGTATCTGCCCCTTTAATGTTTAAGAAGGGGTGGGGCATGGGAACCAATATAAAGGGTTACACTTGGAGCATCACTTCCTTTTCAGAAGTGAATACCAAAAGTATCGGATCGGCTTACTTGTGCTGTCTTCCATGGCGTCATCTGCTTTTCTGTTGGCTGAAGTCCGGCGGTGGTGATTGGCTGGGGTAGCAGCTTTCTTGGAGGATGGATTCTACTGGCGTGTCTTCGGCAGGGGTGGCCGCCTGGCTTACGGGGAGCATCCGGACGCAGCCACCTGTTCGACTGACCCTTGGGACGGACAGTGGAACATCCCTCAGCCTAGCCCAGCCGGCTTTTGGAAGCAGCGGGTCCCCTTTTCTGGCTCCAGTTTCCTGATGCAGGTGTCTGTTGCAGCTCTGCAGCCCTCCAGATGGACAGGGGTTCTGGGGTCCTTTCCTCCTTTCTGTCTCCCTGGGTCCTGTTGCCTCTTTTCTGTTCTCCTATTTTGCCTGCCTCAGCTCCTGGTGGCTCTGTTGGGCTGCTTTTGTCTTCCTTGTTTGTTTGCTGGTTTCCCTGTTCTCTCTCTTGTTCTGCTGCCCCTCCCCCCTCACTTTCATTTTGCCCCTGTTCCTGGCTGCTCTGTCTGCTTTTTCCTTCTTGGTAGGTCCTGTGGGCTTTCTTCTCTTAATGTTTGGGTCTGTTTGTCCTGCTGTGGGTGCTGGGTGTGCTGAGGGTGATACTCTGGGACCCTGTCCTGGTGATGTGTGGTTGCAGGGCTCTACCTGCTGTGTTGAGTATATATACAAAAAAAAAAAAAAAAAAAAGGTCAAAACAAATGACTGACTAACTATGTATCTGTGTGTGTGTATATATATCTGGAAACTATATATATATGTGTGTGTATATGTAGATGACAAAATGTATATTTGTGTGTGTTTATATTCTAGGTAAAAATATGTGTGTGTTGATATATGAGAACATGCATATGTGTGTGTGTATATATATGAGAACTTATATTTGTGTGTGTGTATATATATGAGAACATATGTGTGTGTGTATATATATGAGAACTTATATTTGTGTGTGTGTCTATGAGAACATGTATGTATATGAGTATGTGTATATATCTGTGAACATATGTATGTGTGTGTGTGTGTATGTATATGTGCACATATGTATATGTGTGTGTGTATTTATATGTGTACATGTATATGTGTGTGTGTGTGTGTATGTATATGTGAACATGTATATGTGTGTGTATGTATATGGGAACATGTATTTGTGTGTGTGTATGTCTATGTGAACGTATATATATTTGTGGGCATATATATGAGACAATATGTGGGTGTGCATATTTATATGACTAAATATGTATGTGTGTGTACATATGGTACGAAATATTTGGTGTGTGTATATATATATGTATATGTGTGTATATATATGTATGTATGACCAATATGTGTATGTGTGTGTGTATATGTATATATTTGGAACAATATATATGTGTTTGTGTATATCTCATGAAATTAGAAGGCATAATAACGGCAAACGGGCATTGATGGTGACGGTGGCCTGCACGGGCCTGGCTATAAAAAAAAAAAAAAAAAAAAAAAAAATTCAATAAAGGCATAGATACTTATTTTAAAAATAAAATAATATTTAGACAGGGTGTGGGGGCCTTGGGTGCCCCTGGTGGGTTTTTGTTTTTCTTTTTCCTTTGTCCTAGGTGCTGTTTCCTGTTCGGTGGACTGTACTGGCGAGTGGGGTTTTTTGGAGCCTCTGGTTTTGGTCCCCCTTTTTCTTTTCCAGGGTTTACCTGTGTGTCGGATTTCTTCTGCTGGAGCTGATTCTGGTGGCATGGATGGGTGCCTCTGCTGAGCTGGCTGCTACGCAGTCTGTACCTCCCATTGTGTGGTGGCAGGTATGGGATTGCCTGGGGCAGTGATTCTCTACCTGGGGTGCCGTGGCACCTTGTGTTGGTTTCCCTTTTCTTTTCAGGGTTCACCTGGGTAGCGGAGTGCTTCAGCTGGTGAGGATCCTGGTGTGGCACTGATGGGTGCCTCTGCGGAGATGGAAGTTACGCAGTCCGTGCCTCCCGTTGTGATAACAGGTACGGGATTGCCTGGGGCCGTGATTCTCGGCCAGGGTGCATGGCACTGTGGAGTGCCGTGGGGATCAGCTTGGGGTGCCCCATGTTCTCTATGTCGATGTTGACACACTATGTGTATATTTAATTGTGTTTATGTTGTGTGCAACATGTTTAGTTTGTTTTTCTGGTTGTGCAATGTAAAAATACTGTATAATTATGTATTATTCCCTTCAGTATGTGTTTGTTATATTACATTAACAGTTTGGCTGCAGTCCCTGGTGTTGGGGGTCTGGGTTAGTCTAGGTTTGGCATGTTGGGAGCTCTCGGGGACCAGGGAGCGCAGGGGTGATCCCCCCCTCTTGCTCCTGGTGGTGGTGGTGGGTGTTTCTGGGGCTGGTCTTGTTTCTACTGGGGCGCCCGTTGCAGGGGCTGGTGTGGTTATTCCTTCGGCTGCTTCCCAGTTATTGGGGTTAGGGGCTGCGGCTGGGTGTTCACTCTTTTGGGGGGGTTCCCATGGCGGCCGTTGGACTGCCTATTTTTGCTGGGCCAGTCCTTTGGGGCTACATTTGAGGGTTGAGGTTCGGGAGAAGTTTTGAAGGTTGTCATGGTTTGACTGATTTCGTCACACGCTATGCTGTTGATTACTGCTGCCTTTCCTTCCCTGGTGGGCTGAGTCGGCTGGGGTTGACCAGACTGCCTTGATCTCTCTGTTGACATGGTTGCGCACCTGCTTGTTTCTCAGCCAAACCCTTCCAGGCTGTTTCACGCAGCTGGCTCCCTTCCTCCTTGCCCTTATGTTTGCTTCGGTGCGAGGGCATTTTCCTGCATCTGATTATCTGTGCATGACCTGCCTTCCTCTGATGTCCCTTCTGACTCCTGGCTTATTCTTGCTGTTGCTGATCTCTGTATTCCTGATCCTGGCTTGTCTGCGTACCTGCATAGGTTCCTGACCCCGGCTTGTCTTTTGGTCTATGCTCCTGGATTGCGGTTTTGCTTTGGTTGTTTCACTAAGGGGTTTTTTTGCACTTTGCATTTGTCTGGTTCCTGGCCTTCCAGAGGAGCAAATTTGTGGATATTTATTCTTGGCTTTCCTTGGAAGAGGCTCCTCCGGACCGGGATATTCAGACTGCTGCTGGGACGAAGGCGGTGAAGTTGTGGTGGTATTGGAGGATACCCAAAGTTTTCAGGGATTGCTTTTGGGCGTTTTTTCAATTCTTGCTAGCGTGTTAGGTGGGCGTTTTCTGCTGCGTGCTCCTCCTTGTTCTGTTACTAGGCCATGATTTGGCACGCCTGCTGGATTTCTGGGGCTTGAATAGGGTGTTGGATTTGTGTACAGTGGCAGCGTGTTCTTTGCGGTTCGGGTCCTTGTTTGGGCTGGATTGGGTTGGCCTCTTTGGCCTGTGACTTGGGGTCTTCCGGTTTGATGAGGGACCTGGTTTTTCCTGGAAGTCTTTCCAATTGTCATCGCTTTTACTTTGTGGGTTGTCAGGATGCAGAATGGTAAGGTTGTTTTTTGTACTCTGACGCTATGGGGGTGGTGCTGGCGGTTCATAACTTGTTTTCCTCTTCTGTCCCTGTTCTGTCTGCTTTGTTGTTCGGTGCCATCTGTCTGAGTCCTGATATATCTTTTTGGGAGCGGCGTGTGCCTGGGTTCTGTATGTGGCTGCTGATGCACTTTCTCGATTCCTGGTCGTGGAGTTTGGTAGGCATGTCTGGGGGCAACAGCTGTGGGGTACTCCTTGTCCTGACCACTGGTGGGATCTTGGTGGCCTACAGTTGTATCCGGGGGAGGTATTCATTGGCTCCAGCCTCTTTGGCAAGGTGTGCGGTTGCTTGGGATGAGTGGATCAGTTGGAGGCTGTGGTGGGGGATGCTGTGAGGATTGATGGGGTGTTGTGGTTGTTACTGGAATTGGTTTAGTCGGGGTGTATTCCCGGCGGCTATTGGGGGGCCGGGTGTCTGGGTTGGCTTTTGGGTTGTTGCGGGGGGGCAGATTGTTCATAGGAATTTGGGGTGCGCAAGTCTTTGCGGTCTTGACTGGTGGTGGCGCAGTCTGATACTCGGCGCCTGGTTTAGTTCTCACTCTTGCAACAGTTATCTTCCAGGTGTTTGCTCGGCTCCTTCTGGTCAGTGTTTGGGGTGGCTTATTGTTTTGCTTTTTTGTGGCTCTGCATCTGGGGGAGTTGTTTAGTTCTTTTCAATTCAGTCCCGGTGTGTGTTTCAGGATTTTGTGCGTTTGCTTCTGGTTCTCTCTCGTTTCGTATCCGCTGCTTCGAGAGGGATGTCTATGGTTCTGGGGTTTGGGTGACTGTTTTCGGTGGCGGGTTTGGATATCATTGGGGCTGCTATGAAGGCGGATATGACTGGTTTGGGTACTGAGTCTGTTTGCTGTATCGGTCGGTGGGAGTCCGCACGGCTTTCTCTTCTGTTAGGCCGGACAGGATGGTTGGGTGTCGAGTTGTAGTTTCTGTTGCTATACTGTGTTTTTTGTTTTCTGTTCAGGTCACGGCCTTGTTGCTGCTGGATTGTTGGCCACTTTCGTTATTTGGGTGTGATGGAGAGCGTCGGATTGTGGTGGTGGGTGCTGCTGTCTTTCAACCCTTTGTTTTTTCGTTGGTGTCCTGGTTTGTCTATCTGGGTCCGCAGTGGTCTCGCTTTCTTCCTGAGGTTGGTTGGTACGTTTAGTGGTCCCTCTTGGGTTCTTGTGGTGCACTTGTGGGGGTAATGACCTTGGCTCTGGCCTAGCTTGGCTTTTGGTGCGGCCATTCATGGGAAATTTTTCTGTTCTCCTTTGCCATTTCCCTAGGCTGGTGTTCCGTGGCCAGTGATTATTCCACGCCAGTGCTGGGTTGGTGACAGGGATCGCAGGGCATTGGAAGTACGGGATATGTCTGACTCGACGCGTGTTGAGTGTGTCATTCACAATTGGGGGTTGTCTGTGCAACGTTCTGTTTTTGTGGATTCGTCTTTTCCTTGTTTAGGTCAGATGGGGTGGCTCACTGTGCGGTTGGGCTACATTTTCTTTTTTCTTTTCGTTTCACTTTGGACATTTTTGGGGGGGTTTGGAGCAGGCCATAGCTTTCTATGGGGGGAAGGGCCTGGCTGCATAGGATGTACGCATCAGGCCCTGTGGCGCTTTTGGCCCTTGCCAATAGGAAAAATGGTACATCATGTTTGGAATGCATGGTTAACAGGTGGATGTCAGGCCAGCGGCCTTGGGCATTAAGCACCCGGACCACGGTCGCGGGTTGTGGTCACCGCCCCTCATTGAGCTGCACAGACCAGCTAATGGGGTGTGGTGGAATGGAGGAAAAGATGGGTTGAGCCTTTTGGGGCTCAGTAGGGTGGGCATAAGTTTATGCCTAGCATTTGGCAAGGGCTTAAAGTTGTGGTGGTTATTAAATTTTAAGTTAATAAAGCTGTGGCCTGGTTTTACATCCAAACAAGTTGTGTGTGTCTTTATTTGATCTATACCACATGCCCTAGACAAGAATTCCCCACAAGCCCTAAGAAGGGGAATCATGTCAGGGCTGTGGGGGGGTCAAAGAAAGCTTGTAAGGGGTATCTGCCCCTTTAATGTTTAAGAAGGGGTGGGGCATGGGAACCAATATAAAGGGTTACACTTGGAGCATCACTTCCTTTTCAGAAGTGAATACCAAAAGTATCGGCCCTCCCTCCCTCCCTGTATTTGGGTTTTATTGTTAGTTTGGGGTTTGTTTTCTGGCGAGTTTTGGGTCATGAAAGTACCTGGGTTTACTTTATTTGTCACAGCTTTTGGCGCTTTTGGCCCTTGCCAATAGGAAAAATGGTACATCATGTTTGGAATGCATGGTTAACAGGTGGATGTCAGGCCAGCGGCCTTGGGCATTAAGCACCCGGACCACGGTCGCGGGTTGTGGTCACCGCCCCTCATTGAGCTGCACAGACCAGCTAATGGGGTGTGGTGGAATGGAGGAAAAGATGGGTTGAGCCTTTTGGGGCTCAGTAGGGTGGGCATAAGTTTATGCCTAGCATTTGGCAAGGGCTTAAAGTTGTGGTGGTTATTAAATTTTAAGTTAATAAAGCTGTGGCCTGGTTTTACATCCAAACAAGTTGTGTGTGTCTTTATTTGATCTATACCACATGCCCTAGACAAGTTTGTTCATAAATAGGACAATGGAACAAGATTGGCATAACATTTTAAATAATCAGAAATGACTGTGAATTTCATGTTCATAATATGAGCATGATTAAACAAGGACAACAGTGTGCATATAATCGTGTTAGCCTGCTGTTCTGCACGTATAGCAAAACCATTCCATTGCAACATGTACCTTTGCTCTTATAAACATCTTTAACCTTGAAAAGAAGTTTATTGTCATGTGGTTTCCTCTGCCCTGGAGACATAGAAAGTGTTCAGTAATAATTAACAGTTTGACAGAGTTTAACAAACTACAGTACGAAAAGTCATTTATATAAATCAAGGAATAATTCTACTTCTTTTTTTATTTTTTTAAGGAAATCGCATTAAAACTGTACAGATACTGTAGCATAAAAATAATCTCTAATTTAAATGTCACTTAGATTTTCTACAATGGGAACAAATATCTTTTGTATGAAAATCACTGACATCATATTCCACGTGATTCACACAAACATTGCTGCCACGTGGAGATTGTCTGTATTTGTTTTGGCCGATTAAATGATTTATGACATGCAAATCAACACACACGACTGGATTTCCCAAAAGGAAGAGTAGGCAATTGCCTAGAGCTCCAAGTTTTAAGGGGCGCTTCAGCTGTGCTGGCCACACCCACATTCTGAATTGTGGGTGTGGCCAGAACAATCTCATTGTCTCTGCACAAGATTATATACCCTTTAAATGCTATTTTTGTTAACTCAGTGGATGCTATAGAGAATTCCATTGCATTGCTTTGCAATGCTTTGAAGATCTCTGTAGCAACTAAAGATTACATTTTTTTTTCTGTGCCAGAAAACAGTTGATGGGACAGGGTGTTGGGTCATGTGATGACTGGGGGTGTGGCCATGTGCAGGGCAAGGGCACCTAGAATGCCTTGCCTACTGACACTTAGGATTTAAATCCAGTCCTGAAAACACTTAGTTAAAGGACCATATTTTGTTCTAACATTAAGTCACACCTGGTGATTAGATTAAAGACCATTTGCCCAAAATATAAAAGTAGAGCAATTCTGGAGCAATCCAACAGCACCATGGAGAACAAATACAAATTCCCAGAATTCTCATTGATTTAAATGGGATTGTTTCAGGTACCTCTATGTTGTTTGACAGTTTAAAAATCTCTGTCCCAACTCACTGAAAATGTATATTTATTCCCTATGAAGCACCTGGTTTGCTTCAGAATTGCTCCACCTCTTTGTACATATGGCCTGCTGTGTAACTGCTGTAAGATCCACCATATAATTGCATTATGGAATGTGCCCTATGTTCTTACTTATGATGAAGCTGTTTGCATTCTCTTCACTGTGAGTGGTGAAATATAGCATCTTAAACATCACAATGAGGGGGAGGTATGAATCCACCAGTACAGCTTCATTAGCGATAGTGTTCAGTGCCTCCAACTGCACCCTGGGGTATGCACTTGCGTGTATGATTGCTTACTGGCACAAACACTGCACTGGTGAGAAGACTTTAATGACAACAGTCCCTAATACCTCCTCAATAGATTGTTTGAATATTACTACTATTTCTTCTGGGCCATTCTTAGTATGTTAAAGGGATAGTAATGTTTCACAAAAACAGCAGCTCTAATTAATCATCATAGTATTTGTGCCATGGACAGTGTTATTTCAACACTGTCAGAGCTGTAGTTCAAGAGTAATTGAACGATAAAGTATCCCCCTCCCTCCCTCCCCTTTTACCTAGTGTAACACTGCTCACCTCAGATGTGGAATCTGGTTGCTTGACCAGCCAGGTAACAGCAAGGGACAGTCTTCTTATTGTGAGAACAATGAAAACCCTGGCCCTCTTGACAGGTTTTTCAGCGTTTTCTCTTATCTTAATTGAAGATTGTCCCTCTCTGCAAAGACGCGAGAGGGGATACTTTGTCATTGAATTACTCTTGAACTACAACTCTGACAGTATTGAAATAACACTCTCCATGGCCCAAATACTATGATGATTAATTAGAGCTGCTTTTATTATGAAACATTACTATCCCTCTAAACTAAGTACAAAGGAAAAGAAACCTCCAAAGTTCCCACATACATTCCCGATGTCCCCCCCTCTGTATAGGGTGTAAGTATAAGTAGCCTAATAAATTGGCACTAAGCAGGGGTAGGACTACGAAGGTGATTCCTTAACACAGTTCAGCATGGAATTGTATTAGTACATCTCCCTTTATGTGGGTTAAGTGGTCAAGGCATGTGAACTCTTAACTCTTGGACTATGAGGGATATACATTGCATTCCTCTGGCAATTAAATGGTTTAATGCCAAGGAAATTGCAATGAGGGCCTGGATACTAACATACATCCCAACATTTGAACTTGCCTAAAGGGATAGTAATGATTAATTTTAAGTTGATTTAATATTGTAGACATTAAAAAAAGGTTAACATCAATGTAAGTCTTATCTCTCAAACCTTTATGGTTTGAGAGCTATAACTTGCTAAAGTTTTACTCAAGTCTGCCATCTAGCTGACAGCTGCAGATTCCAGTCATTTAACCAGACAGAGGCTCTTCAGCAGAGCTGAAATCATGCTATTTAGAAATAAATACTTAATTGGAACGGTCTACAAAGTGCAAACCAGGAACACTTCGTAGACTGTTCTAAATGAAGTATTTATCTTTAGCTATTGTTATATTGGTGCTGCTGAAGAGTCACATCTGGTCGCGTGACCAGAATCTGCTTCTTACAGCTTTACTGCTCGTCAAGCAGAAAGGGGAGGGACCAGAGAACTTTATTTTCCGATATCTCTCAAACCATAACGGTTTGAGAGATATGAATAAGTGCAGGTACTCTCTTTTAATTGTCTACCACAAAGTAAATACTTATTTTCTGACAT
The DNA here is from genome assembly GCA_037306005.1 of Rhinophrynus dorsalis. Lineage (NCBI taxonomy): Eukaryota > Metazoa > Chordata > Amphibia > Anura > Rhinophrynidae > Rhinophrynus > Rhinophrynus dorsalis. The sequence goes on along the minus strand of CM074724.1, from coordinate 366,088,518 downwards.
TACTATCTCTTTAAGAATAATTAGCAAGCCATCAAGACAAAGGGGATCCTCCAAGCTGGCAACAGAGTATATACATTTTATATTCACTATTGAAGTGTTCAAAGCCGGAGGTCAACCCTTATTCAAAGCTCTAGCTAAACTATATTCAAAATGCCTACTATTCAGCAAAGTGTCTGAAACACAGAAAATGCAGAAGTCATCCTACTGCACAAAAAAAGATGATAAGGTGGATCTTAGAAATTAGCATCCAGGGGCGTAGGAACTTTACGAATGCATCCCCCCTGGAAATCATGAGGGTGACAGATAATGTAGGAATCCCCCCCAGGCTTTAGGCGCACCGGCTCAGGGGGTGCAGGTTTTGGGTGACTGACAGGAGGGGAGTGCACTGCACAGCACTCCTTCCTGTCGGTCACCTCCTTGTAGCATGGCTGAGCAGAGAGGACTGCAGGTAGAGGAGCTTCTGTATCCTCTACCCAGGTCTGACAGGAAGCTGCTCACCGAGCGCAACAAGCAGCTTCCTGTCAGACCGGGTAGAGGATCAGAAGCTCCTCTACCACGTTCCACTCGGCCATACTACAAAGAAGGTACAGAGGAGCTGAGGGGGCAAAGTGACACACGGGGGGCTGGGGGGTAAAGATACATACAAAGTGACCACAGAGGGGCTAGGGGGGCAAAGTGACACACAGAGGGGCTGTTTGGGGGCAAAGAGACACACAGGGGGGCTGTTGGGTAAAAATGCTACCCCCCCCAGATTTGTGGCGGTTCCTATGCCTTTGCTACCTACCAATAGGCTTATTACCAGTCTATCAAGAAGAATGAACACAATACTTAATATGACACAACCTAAGCAACAAGCAGCTTCATTAGTGGTTTCAGTACAATGGACTATATCCAGACAGTGCAACAAGTTATAGAGCAACATAATGAATACAATCTTCCATTATGCATAGCCTTCATTGACTAAAAAAGGCCTTTGACTCAGTGAAAAAAGCAAGCAATAATCAATGCCCTGATTAACTAAGGAATAGATAGAACTAACAATAATATCCTCCAATCAATATATGAAACTGTAACTGCATCAATACAGGTCAACAACGAAAAAGTCCAGATCAATATAGAAAATGCATCCGACAAGGAGACACAATCTCCCCAAAGCTATTTTCTGCTTGTTTAGAAGAAATTTTCAGCAAACTAAATTAGGACAAAGAAGGAATTATGATAAATGGAGAATACCTGTAGCATTTACATTTTGCAGACAATCTAATACTCATTTGCCAGTAGTCCTGAAGAACTGCAAGAACACATTGAAAAGCTACAACAGAAAAGCAGAAATTTGGTTCTGAAGATGAATATCAACAAAGTGCAAGTAATGTTTTAACTAATTTACCATATTAAGGAAAATCACAGTAGATGGACAAGAACAAGGAGTAGACAAGTATGTTTACTTTGGACAGGAAAAGGCAAGAGATGGAAACACCATGATGGAAATTGAATGATTAATAAAACTGGTATGGCAAGCATTTGGGAAACTTAGTAGTACTGTATTCAAGTTGCAACTCTGCCTCAAACAAAAGTTTTTTGACCAATGTGTCCTCCCAGTCCTTATGTATGGCTGTGTAACATGGACACTGAATGCCAAAACCATACAAAAAATTAACATTACACAGGAAAGTGTCAAATTCTGAACATAACACAAAGAGTGACCCAAAAACATGTGCATGGATTCATCAGCAAACAAAGTTCTATGACATAGTTGAAAGAGTAAAGTACCTGAAATGCAAATGGGCAGGCCACATAGCAAGAAGACCTGATGGTAGATGAACCAAATTAATTTTGGAATAGATTCCACTCAATGCTAACTGCCCAAGAAGAAGACCGACAACAAGATGGGTAGATGAAAATACCAAATTTGTTGGTGGCTTGCTGAGGAGGCCTTTGTTGTGCAATAGATCGACAATGGCTGAAGACGATGATGATGATATATATATACATATATATATATATATATATATATATATATATATATATATATATATGAAAGAACAGTACTCACTGATCTTTTATGTGGTAAAAAAAAAAGTGAAACATACTTAATTGATGTCAACGTTTCAGTGCTTACCGGCACCCTACACCATAAAAAAGGCACCAAATACAAATGGCAAGTGGTGTCTGGAATGTCATACTGCCCACCTTAAAATTTACAATGCATGAATAAATAAAGATCAGCATTCAGCTCACAGAATGACATGGCAGAGCAAAGCATTCAGAGAAGGGGAGAGATAGCCCGGAGCAGTGCTCAGCATAGATGAGTGCTTACATGAGTGCCTTGTTCCACAGTAATTTAATGTTTGTATTTTCCTTCTTTAATGCCATGAATAAATGTGACCTTAAGCCACTGAGCGCTTCCCAGACCGAAGAAGAACACAGGCAGGATGTCATCTGACGGCGTCAATATTATTGCTTCTTGATGTCAATGTGATAGGTGCATCCAACATGCAAGTCATCAATGCGGGCTGAACATCAATGCAGCACCGTTTCAGAAAGCAACATGAGAATCTCGCGCTTTCCTGTAGTGCGATTCTCATGTTGCCATTTTAACCATGGCGTCATGATTAATGTGTTATGTGGTCACGCTCTTTGGTGTGCGACCTTTTAAAAGTGAACCGTTTAACAGACATTGCTGTAAGGAACATCTTCCTCTGCTGAATCCTCCTTTCCTCTAATCTTAATGGATGGCCCATACTAGTTCTAGCTCTTACAAGCTAGACATACATGTAGGGATTCATTATGAACTACTTATATATTGGATATGTGACCCCTATCAATAGTCAGGATCATTATTCTTGAATAGTAAATTCCATACATGATCTTTATGAGTCATTCTCAATTACGCAGGACTGACTCTATTGTCACAGACATTGTGACCAGTCCATTAATAGTAGATGGCTGATGTTGCTTTTAAATCACACTTGTTTCTTAATATCTGTTAATAAAGATTATGAATCAACGTCCAAGAATTGCTTTATCCAGCCATTGTGTTAATTGATTAATACAGTATTAAACTGACCCTTCCCCATACTGGTTTAAGGCCAATTCCTTTCTATCTCTCTTTCTTCTTATACATGTAGAGATATAGAGAGGAAAAAGCAAGAAACTGGAGGAAACAGTATGGGGCAGAGAAGAAGGGGGAAGCAGACTGGGGTCTTCCCCCTATTTTGCCCGTCCTCTTTGCTCTGTTCCTTGCTTTTGTCCTTTCTTGCCCCCTTCTGCCATCAGTTGTTAGCTGTGTGGAATTGCTGGTAGCCCAATTTCATTTTTAAGCTTTGTGGTGGCACTGGATCAGCCCTGTTTCAGTTGCAAGTACTTGTACATTTTTTAACCCTTTGAGTTCCCAGCTGACACGAAAAGGGTTAGTATATTTAACCCCTTGTATGCCAGAGGGGCACCTAATGCAATGTTTTGGTGACCTTTCTGGCACCAAAGGGATTAAAGCATTGATTTAGCCTTTTATTAAGTTGGTACTAACAGCTATATTCACAAGAACAATGGGCAAATCGAGAGAGGATTGTGGCAAGAGTGTGTATGGGTGTGGTTTGGGGGTTGGGAGGTAAGCTGGCAGAGGGGCCCAATTTGGATCTTGCCTAGGGCTCTATGGAGGCTTAATCCGACTCTATGTGGCAAAATGTCCATTCTTCCATCATTAAACCTTATTATGTTGGATATTTGCTTTGCTTTTGTCAAAACCAGTATAATACTGCATGAGTTAATTGGTCTGAAATATATGTTTTGATGGAACAGCTAGAGGTCCAACAATTCACTATCCCTGTTTTTATTTTTTTTTATATTAAAACTTTACTGAAAGTTAATGGATACAACAAAAGAACTGGGGTACATGAATTTAAAAGGGAAGAACAAGATGGGAGTAAGTACATAAAAAATATCGCATTCAATAGTTCAGGAAGGGGAAGAAGGGATGACTGGAGAAGCAGGGAGTCCGACAACTGGGTAGGTACAAATCAGCCAAGGATTCAGAGGTAAGTAAGCAGGTGAGATGGCAGTCAGTGAGGGTAGAACTGAGTGTTAACCCTTTGAGTGCCAGAGGCATACGGAATGCAATTTAAGAGGAGCTATAGAGGGAAAAAAAGAGGCAGGGAAGGGAAATGGGAGGGGGCAGGGAAGGGGAGGAAGGACTGGGATTGGGAGAAGGGAGAAGAGTTGGTGAAATAAGAGATTGACTATCTATGGGTGGAGGAGAAGGTCCAGAGTCAACATAGAGGAAATGAATGAGTAGATAAGGGCATTAAGGGATAAGGTAAATGACAATGCCAAGGGTCCGTATAGATGAGAAGGCATGGGTAAGGGCCAGTGGTGTAACAATAGGGGTCGCACCTGCAACCAGGCCCATCACTCCAGGGGCCCGGCCGCCCCTTCGAATCCATCGCCACTCGCCCGCAGCAGCTTAGCTGATCTCCTGGTGCTCTAGTAATGCAGAGTGCTGGGAGATGACATCATCTCCCAGTGCTTTGTGTTACTGAGAAGAGCAAGTGAGCGGGTGATGGAGGTAGGAGATCAACATGGGGCAATGTGAAGATGGGGGTGCTGCCTGGCCCATGGCAATTTCTGCACCAGGGCCCGGTGGCTACTAGTTATGCCACTGGTAAGGGCAAAGAATCATATCAGATGCAGCTTAGGGAGGGGAGGGAAGAGTCAAGAACTTTACTATCCCTGTTTTAACCCTTTCAGGACTAGAGGGGTAGGCAAGCCACTGGTCCTTTATGAGTTAAGGTATTTAGGTCTACCACAGGTTAAGACATCCTTCTTTTGTTTTTGATTCTTAAAGTGACAGTCAACCTACCTTTTGACTTTACATGTTTTACAGCTGCATAGTATGGAAGGTCAAATTGTCTATAAGTTATTGTTTTTTTTTTCCATTTTCACTCTTTTCTGTTTTTTGTATACTGTTATGCCCCTGACAGTAAACTCCTTGAATCTCGGTTTTCAGTGAGCTTTTTGTCAGCATAAATAGAGATACAATGGGGGAGATTCCATAAGCGGTGATAAAGAGGTAATAAACTTATCCAGTTTATCACTTCTCCAATTCCTATGTTATTTTATGGAACCTATGCACTATGATCGCCAAAGCTGAAGAAATCGTAGTGCACAGGCTCCATAGAATAATATAGGAATTGGAGAAGTGATAAACTGGAGAAGTCATATCCACTTTATCACCTCCTTATCACCTCTTAGTGAATCTTCCTCATATATGTCACTATCTGTAACCCAAACCAGTGCCAGACATCCAAACAGGGAACTACTTAGAGTTACACATTTTGAGCGCTGCCTCAGATTTCTGACCACACCCACACTCTGAATTGTGAGTGTTGCCAGAGCAATATGTTGAAAATCTCTCTAACAAAGAAGGGGTTAAACTTTTTTCTTTCTTCCTGGATATAGGCCAATGGTATTTTATGGGTAGCGGCTAGTTCCTATCCAGTAGAAGGACCCTGGTAATGTCAGCAGACCATGTGACTGTTTGGTCACATGGTACAGAGAACTAACGATCGAAATCCAATTGAATGGAAGTTTTAATTTTTCAAAACATATTATTTTACAAAATAGCATTGAAATTGAAGGTTTGCAATGTAATATATCGTATTAGCTGGAATCCAAATTTCGACATGATAATATCTCGCTGCTTCACAGAACGAGATTCTCATTCGTGTATTAAAAGATGCATGTCAATATTTAAATACATTGCTGGAGAAGGATTTAACCCTTAGAGTCCCATTTAACCCTTAAGAGTGCTATTGTCACCCGAATTAAAGAATCCAGGGCTGTCCGATTGTCCTTGGGTCAGGCTGTTCTTATTGTGGTTGAAACCATTATGTATTTTCTAGCATAGCTAGACATTCAAAATTTTAACCTTATAATATTTGTAGCTTGTAGCAAGGTACGGACGGCATTAGCCCTTTGAGTACCAGAGGGGTAAGCCCCCTCTGACACTCAAAGAGTTAGACGTGTGCCGTTCAGTATTTTCTTACTGGACGCTAAAAAGGTCCTTTAGCAGGACAGGAACTAGCTCTCTCAGTGTGAGCTGGCTAGTTCCAATCCCTATACAGGACCTGACCACTAGGGGGCAGAAAGGTACTTTAGCAGGATAGGAACTAGCTCACTCACACTGAGCAACCTATTTCCTATCCTCAGAAAGGACAGGGACCTTCTACTGGATAGGAACTAGCCACAACCCTATTTTATGTTCTAGGAAACATGGGATGGGACTGTGGTGGTGTCATGTGAGTAGTGGGGGTGTGGCCATGGGCAGAGCTCATAGTGCCTAGAGTGCCTTACCTTGGAAAGCCTTGGATGTACAGTATATCTGGCCTGGCCCAAAGGACTGCCTCCCGTTGATTAAGTATAGCATACAGGGCACTCAGCATTGGGGAGAGATCTCTGCACAGACTCACCACCATCGATATCCAGCACTGCAAGGTCATTCACCGACATCAACATCCAGTGGGTTCCTGAAGTGGAAGGAGCATCGAATGGGCAATACCGTGCAGCATTCATTATATATATATATATAAAGTGACAGTAAACCTCCTTTTTGCCTTTACATATACTGAAAGTGTATATTGTGTGTATTTTGCATTTTTTTTCATTTTCACCTAATTTTTATACCTTCTGAGAGTGAGCTCCCTGAAGTTCTGTTTCCAGAAAAGAGTGGTGGAACTACAATATACGCAGAATAAGCAGCTGCTTAGGGCCTCCACTTGGTCAGAGGGCCCTGCAGCTCTTATACAGTAGCTCCGTTGCATGTAAACAAAACCAGATAGCAACGCTGTATTAGAAATACCGGTGCAGGAGTAAAGGGGGGCACCAAGGGAATTTTTACTTAGGGCCACAAAAACCTAGAGCTACCGCTACCAGAGAGCTTTATGTTAGGGATTACAAAAGCAGGTGTAACGCTGTCCTTGCTGCACTGGATGCTCTGTGTGCTGTATTTATTAAACTGGAGGCAGTCTTTACTACTGCTGAGAGAGTCTTGCATTTTATCACTGTCCCTAACATAAAGCTTTCTGGAAACAGAAATTCATGGCGTTCACTATCAAAGACAAAAAAAGAACTGAAGATGAAAAAAATAATTATAGGTACGACTACGTATTATGCCCTTTCAGATTATGTACACTCAAAAAGGAGGATGAATGTTACTTTAACCGCTTTGGTCTTCATTCCTAATTGCTAATTTCACTGTTAATCTTTTAGGGACCAGTGTTTAATGCATCGCATGCCCTCCTGGCCTGTAAAAGGTTAGTTTACAGCTGGAGTTTGTGAGCAGTGTGGAACAGAGCAGTTCTAAAACTTCAGTCCTTCTTTGTAAAGGGATCATGTGCTGTATGAGCTAAGCTTTTTACATCTCTTTGGCTTTGAAAGTAGAGTTACGCTAATGCGTTTTCCCATGAGAAGAGAAAAGGCATTTGTTTAGAATGCAAAACAAAATGTCCTCTTTGAATCGAGGGTGACAGAATGGGCTGTGCATTTTGTCACCATATTGGTTTTACGCAGGATGGACAATAAAAGGATAAAAAACAGGCATCGTGGATTAGTTACACTCCCAATCCTTTCTGCCTGTCTAGCGCAGCCAACTGCAGAGTCTCTCATTCTTAAAACTGACACACAGTGGGAGAGGGCATGAATCTGTCAGAACAGCTAATTTTCTGCGTTTTGACATTGGCATTAACCTCTTGAGGGCCAGAGAGGTACCTCTCTGGTACGCAAAGGGTTAAATTACGAGGCTGCACCTGCACGTATGCACTAGAGCAAGGGCTTCTAATGTGCGGCCCGTGGGCCAAATTCGCCCCATTTGACTCCAAGCTGCTGCCCACCTGAGATTTAAGAAAAATATATACTTTTTTTTTAAAAAAAATCTATTTTCTAGCACAGAAAGACCTAATTCCATGCTTGCCAGTACCAGTATAGTTCAAGAATAGATATCAGTTAGCCCTTTGTGTGCCAGAGGGGTATCCAACGCATTGCTTTGCAATGCGTTGGATACCCCTCTGGCACTCAAAGTGTTAAATATCAATACTGTCATTGACTTGATCAATCAATAAATTAATCTATATTTTTCAACAGCTGACAGACTATAATTCACCATTGTTATCAATAAAAAAAATGATGTAGCCCTCATGCTTCTGGCTTTCTGATTACGTGGCCCAAAATTAAAAAAAAAATGGATGCCCCTGCACTAGAGAGTATAGTCACTTTAGTGCATACAGGAGAACACTGTCACCATTAAAGGGATAGTAATGTTACGATTAGAACAACGCTGCAGTGCATCCTTGTTAGTGTATACTACTGATCACTGACATTAGTAATGCTGAATTTTCTCTATATCGCATGAAATAATATTATAAATTATCCTGCTCACTCCCCTTTTCCGATTGCCAGGCCACCTTCCCATAGATCTGAAGTCAGGTCGCTTGACCGGACAGAGAGCTACGAGGTACAAACTGCCTCCACTGAGTATACGGAAAACCCTGCTCCACTTGACGAAGGAAGGCAGGGTCTTCCATATACTGAAATAAGTTTGTCCCATGTTGCCATCCGCTTTCAGCTCCAAGGCTTCGAAGGATGACGTAAGTATAAGGGGTGTGAGGGGGATAATTTATAATATTATTTCAAGAGATGTAGAGCAAATTCAGTATTACTAACGTGAGTGATCAGTTGTATACGTTGCTCTAACAGTAACATTACTATCCGTTTAACCCATCCTTACTATGGCCCCTTTGCTATGGACAGGAAATACTAATGGCTCCTATTAATTGTTTCCTTGTCCTGGATGCCATGTCCGACTCTGAGGAGGTGACAGTTGTTAGCCAGACTACTGGACACAAACTTCATCCATTGAAGGGTACGCAATGCATTGCTCTGCTCGCATTGCTCTGCAATGCGTTGCGTACCCCTCTGGCACTCAAATTGTAAAAAAAAAACTCCCAGAATTGTGATGTCCGCTTTGATGGATGTGACATCCAGGACTGATCTACTGAACAATGGCATCAGGGCATAATTCAAAATGACACCAGGGGTCATTAAGGTTTTATGACCATAGTAAGGTGGTTATTTCTCATTTAAAGGGATAGTAAAAAGTTTTATCTTTATTTTATTTTGTAGGCATTACAAAAACATGAAGAACGAGATAAGTCTTATCTCTCAAACCTTTATGGTTTGAGAGATATTCACAAGCAAAGCTTCCCCTCCCGGCCCTTTTACCTAGTGCAAGCCATCTTTTCTCAGATGTGCAATCTGGTTGTAAGAATAGACAGATAACAGAAGGGGACAATCTTCTTCCTATGAGAACAATGAAAGCCCTGCCCCCCTTGACAAGTTTTTTCAGGTTTTCACTTATCTTAATTGAAGATTGTCCCTCTCTGCAGTCTACCTGGGCACTTCCCTTCTGCTCTGTATGAACAGTGTTATATCAGTAAAAGGGGCAGGAGGGGGATACTTTGTCATTGAATTACTCTGGAACTACAACTCTGACAGAATTGAAATAACACTCTCCAAAGTCCAAATACTATGAAGATTAATTAGAGCTGCTTTTATTATGAAACTTTACTATCCCCTTTAAGACTTTAATGAGCGCAAACTGCAAAGCCACCCCTAAATCATGTACAAGACAATGGACTCATTTTATACCAACCCTGCCAGTATGCACCAAAGGAATCTGTACTTCAGCACAGACAGGTTCAGGCCAACATTCCCAGTGTTTGATATAAATGGGTTTTATCCCCTTAAATACTACAGATTTCTTCAAAGCAATGTGTTGTAAACATTTCTAGCATTCAAGAGGCAAAGATCAACTTCTTCCGAGGGCGTGTAGTTCCCTTTTAAAGGGATAGTAATACTTCGTTTTAACTTTATTTTATTTTGTAGGCATTAAAAAAACATGAATAATGATATAAGTCTTATCTCCCAAACCTTTATGGTTTAAGAGATATTCACAAGCAAAGTGTCCCCCTCCCGCCCCTTTTACTGATGTAACACTTTTCAGCCAGGGCAGAAGGGAGGTGCCCAGGTAGACTGCAGAGAGGGGCAATCTTCAATTAAGATAACGGAAAAACCTGAAAAGCTTGTCAGGGATTTCATTGTTTTCATAGGAATAAGATTGTCCCCTTCTGTTATCTGTCCAGTCTATGGACTGCATTCCACATCTGAGAAGAGATTGTTTACACTAGGTAAAAGGAGCGGGAGGGGGGAAACTTTGCTTGTGAATATCTCATAAACCATAAAGGTTTGAGAGAAAAGACTTATATCATTCTTCATGTTTTTTTTAATGCCTACAAAATAAAATAAAGTTAAAACGAAGTATTACTATCCCTTTAAAGGAAAAAGATTTGCCTTGCTGTAGTGACATAATCCTAATGGACCCTATGTTGTTCTTGGGCTTTTGTTCAAGACATAACATCTTCAGTCAGCACTGGATATAATGTCCACAGAGGCAGACCTGACCATACCTGGGAACTAGATCATCTTTATCCCCCAGAGATGGCTTATGTCCTGCCGACAAGAGGAAGTCAGTGATGCGATTAGCATCTCAAAGTGGTGGGGCTTAACTGGTGGGAAGAGCTTCAGCGTTTTTGTGACGTAAAGTTGGCTGAAAGTGGGCAGAACAGGGTGCACAAGTGGAGAAGTGTTTGGGAAGGAGAAGTGGGTGGAAAGTGGGCACAACAGGGTGGGAAGGAGAAGTGGGTGGGAAGTGGGAAGAAGGAAAAGTGGGCAGAACGTGGGCGGAAGAGGCTGAAATCAGAAGTGGATGGAAGTTTGGGAACTGGGAAGAACAGGGTGGGAAGGAGAAATGGGTGGGAAGTGGGGAGAACAGGGTGGGAAGGTAGACAAGTCGGCAAAACAGGGTGGGAAGGAGAAGAAACTCACCAATGCCAGATAATCTGTGGAAAACAGAATAAAAACAGAGGGGCACCAATAGTATATTATCCCAAGGGCATTTTAAACCACAGTAATCAATATATAATCAACTCACATTGACAAATAGTTGATCCACAAATGTCTGTAATCAACAGAAAAGCATACAGGGTACTTTACCAGTCCCTGTCTGGGTTCAGATACGATCTCCACGGGGATCCTGGAATTCCTTCAATGTTGCTCTGCTCAACAAGTATCCTGAGTTTTTTTCCTTTTGTTTGTCAGAGGTCAGATCAGTTGATAAAGCAGCTGTGTACTCTGTGAAATGCATCCTTTACCGCGTTTTAATGCCATTGAGCATATATTAATTTTATAAAATTTTTTATACAAAATCAGTTCGGCTACTTGATTTCTATTTTTATTTTTTTATTACTTTTTGTTATTTTTGTACTATTACTTTATCTTCAATATTGGTTGAGTGAATCAATACTGGGAGCTCTCTCGGGATACTTGTTGAGCGGAGCAACATTGAAGGAATTCCAAGATCCCCATGGATATAGTATCTGAACCCAAACAGGGACGGGTAAAGTACTCTGTATGCTTTTCTGTTTGTAGATGAACTATTTGTCAATGTGAGTTGATTATATATTGATTACTGTGGTTTAAAATGCCCTTGGGATAATATACTATTGGCGCCTCTCTGTTTTTCGTCTGTTTTTCCACATATATTCACCTTTTCCATTGAGGACGAGTGCTTTGAAGAGTGGTGCAGCCTCTAGATACTGCTTGAGGGGGCAGTGATAATCATATCCCCAACACATGTATAGCTAGATACCACGTAAGTGTTGTTTCCAGCCACTTATTCTGTGAGTTATTGTCTAATGGTGATGGTGGGTGATCTCATTTACTGAAGGTTTTTACGCTAGGAGCACCTCCTGTTTTTTCCTTCTTTTTTCTAATGCCAGAGAATCAGACTCTGTCCCCGGAGACCCAGTAATTAAGTCTGAAAATAGAAGTCTCTTGGGCAGATCCAAAGAGTTCCCAGGCATGGTAATTACATTTGCTAGCAGTACCACTGGAATACAAACTCTGCTCAGTGCACATGGTAATTTCATGTTCTCTGCATGTTTCAGACTGGAAAAACTGGCATCAACTGACATGTCCACCACCATGTACATGATGTCCAGGACAGATTGAAAGACACAAGGGCACAATTAATAGGGACCTTTCATTGGCCTTTCAAACCTTAGTTATGCAAGGGTTGTTATTAGGAAGTGTTAGTTTTCCTTTAACCCTTTGAGTTAAAGCAATGCGTTGCACACCTCTCTGGCACTCAAAAGTTAAGTCTTCAGGGGTCCTTGAGACTTCCTTGGCAGAGAGCCGTGAGATTGCTGAGTTAGCACAATGATCTCACTAGCAGCAGATCATCTGCAATACAGATCAACAATATTTCCCATAAGAAACACACAAATAATACACACCCACATGGGACATACTGTTGCAAGCAAATGTTACTTTACCATTTAGATTCTGGATACAGTGTAGAGCGGTGATTACAACAAAGCGTCAGTGAACAAAGAAAGAAAATCAGTACCATTGAGATTACGTGATAGCGATAAAAATTCTAAAAACGTCACATTCTTCTTTCTACAGAGGGAACAGACTGGATCTTGGTTCCCTCCTTGTACCTGAGTAACATGATCACACTAAGGGCCTAAACAGGTGCAATTCTAGTGCTAATGAAATACACCATAAGGTGCAAATGACAATTTCCATTAATGTAAATGAGACTTCTAACCCTTTAAGTCAATAGGAATTGGCTAAATTTTCATTTACATTTTATAACACATTTGGCTTATTACAGAATTGCACCTCTTTAACTTGATGTAAAAGGCTCTTAGGGGTGGATACCAAAAGAAATTGTGGAGTAAACCAGAGGTACCATAGGGAAAAAAAGTAAAGCAAGTGTCCCACTTTATATGTAAATCCCCTTTCACATGGGCAACACCAATGCAATGGTTATGTGGTTATGTTGCCTGTGGTGGGAAGTAACATTGCTTGACTATTGTGCCTATCAACCAGGCGACTATCTCCTTGTGTCAATGCACCAAAATCCAGCACACTGCATCTTCACTGTGTTCTCTGAGTGACAGAATAGATATTGTATTCTATGGGGTAATTCACATGTATTGCTGCAAGTTGTTTTTTTTGTGTATTTTACCAGGAAGAGTACATTAAGATTTTCTCTCATTTTCAAGTATGTCCTGGACTCATTTTATCTACCTCAGAAGGGAGAAAGGCTGAGATGACATTGCCGGGACTAGAACCTGCAACCTAGCAGCTTGAACAGGTTCTACAGCTGGTGCCTTAACCAACTGAGCCATCTCAACATAGTTTCACTAGTGAACTAGGCCTTAGGAACAGAACACTCTTCAGTAAGGAAGGTCTGCACTGCAGTCTATGGGGGTGCCAGCTGGCCTTTCACACCAGATTTGTTAAGCGTTGTGTTGCACAGCTCAGCCTCTAATGAAAGGCCAACCTATGTGGTCTCTAGCTAGTAATACTGGGCAGTGGTCACATGTGCTGGTCATCAGACATGCCTCTACTGCAACTGTATCTGTGGTGTAATGCAGAAAAGAGGCAAGGGAAGGAACGCAGGCAGCTACAACAGTTCTGTCACCCATATGAGAGGCCTAAAAGAATGCAGAATAATATTGGGCACAAAAAGACATTACAGTAGAATAGAAGCCTTTATTTTTGAATAAAGATAACACGACTTAACACCTTAAGAACCAGAGAGTGTGCAAAGCACAGAAAACTGAATTCCGGAATGACCTTTGTATATTTTCCTAGTTTGGGAGATATTAAAGGATAAGTATCAACCATTTGAAATGTATTGTTTTTAAAATGTGTATCATATGATTTTTTGTTTGTTTTTAAGATTACATAGAACGCAAATATATGTATGTTGTTGTTTTTGATGTGACATCTTTGTGGGAGAAAGATGATCCGGTTTGTAGAACTGCATTCATTTAGAACCCAGCATAAATATATACTGAAGGGGTCAGTTGTTCTCGCTCTAACTTTGCTGCAGGGTAGGTTGACTGACAACAGCAACTGATTGGTTCCTTTGAATGAACAACCATTGATCTATTCTCCATAAAGATGGTGGGTAGTTACATGTCAAGTTAGTCTATGAGTAAGTACTGTGTGCGTGAACACGCAAGACCGTTGCTCTTTCCAATAAAGAAGTAATTTTATGGAGATTATTGAGTGTAGTGGATCTTCTATTTTCTCGTGTGATTCGGATGCTTCGGCTCATCTTATCCCCCTGCACAGTGTCTCCTTTCTAAATTGGTGAGTGAAATACTAATTTGATTGCAATCAAGCTTGGTGCTGCTTTTCCATTGCCTGTCCTTCAAATAGGAGTCAGTATCTGCAGATGCCTGTATTTGCTGTACATCATTTTTAGGTGTGTGGATAACACAATAAACAAAAGACTTTATCAGTCTGAAACAGATTAGCCAGAGAGAGACAGACAGATAGAGAGGCAGAGAGATAGAGATAGACAGAGAGAGGGAGAGAGAGAAAGAGAGACCTGTGATTCTAATTGGCCATGGAAACCTTTTCAGCATTCCTGGTACCTTTCAGTATAAGCTGACCCTGAGGTATTTGAAATTTTAACCCTTAAAGCCCCCTGTAATGTGGATTCTAGGCAATATGTCCCTATTTTGCTCTAATCTACAATTAGTCGTCGAGGAACCCATATCACACTAACATATACAGATCTCTATAGCACACAAGACAAGCAGGACTTCTCCCTCTGGTAGAAATAGCACCAATATAAAGATACAGCAGCTTTCAGTTGGTGGAGATCTTGTAGTGGAAAACACTGGGCTCCCTCACCCTGAAAATCTGGATCTTCACCTTGAGACCCTGAGATCTGGGTCAGACCCTGCTAGTTCCCATCCCCAGTTACGCTTCTCAAGGTAGTTATGTTGTCAGTTACAGACTACAACTGTATTCAAATGCAGAAATCAGTAAATATATTTACCCAACTGCTGGATGGAAGACACATTCTTAAACAAGTTTTTCTGTTAAATTAAAAAACAATTATTTCAATGGGATAGTTCCCCTTTAATTTTAGAAATGAAAAAATGCTACAAAACCCTCCCCCCCACAAAACATTGTTTTTGCACAGTGTATCTAAAAACCATAATACACTGGTAAAGGCAGGAAATCATTATCTTTGGGAAATGTACCCCTTCCTTACCTTAAGCCAAACCCCCTACATAGAACACCAATCCGACAACTGTGGACATCTTCAATTTGTCCAGTGCATGAGCACGTACTTGCACAGTGGATATTTGCATCATGTTTTTGGAGAATACTATTTTGTTTTTCCGTCAGATGGTGAACGTGTAAAAAAAATGTCTGCCTGCAGAATTACCTAATATATTGGCAGGTGAGAGATAGTGATTTCATTGTTTCAATTTACTTGAGTCACTGAAAAATGTGTAAGTACAACAGTAGCCTAATGCACCAGCAAATGTAAGCTAGACTGTGTTGTACTATGGTGTTCTTCTGCTTTCTTCCTTTCATGGGTTCTGATCTTATTCAGAGATTATGATTTACTAAGAAACTGTGTCAAGTTTGGAACAAACCAACTTTAGCATAGGGAACATTAAAAATCCCTCAAGTCTCTAGTCATGTAAATAAGTCTGTTAAAGGGATAGTAATACTTCAAAATTACTCTCCCTTATATTGAAGCCCTTGTAAAACTGAATTAAATGCCACCAGCTGCATCTCTCAAACCTTTATGGTTTGCAGGATAGCTGCTTTTAAACTTCGCTCCCCCCTGCCTCTCCCCTGACGTCAGCGTTCTTGCTGCAGCAGGGGAATCTGTTCATTGAATCAAGTGGAGGCTCTTCGGCAGAGCCAGATCTCATTATAGAAGAAATGATCCTTCACTAAAACGGTCTTCTACGTGTGTTTGGTAACCATGCACACATTGAAGACCTTTTTAGTGAAGCATCTTGTCTTCCATAACAAGATCTCGGCTCTGCTGAAGAGCCTTCGCTGGTCCCAGGACCAGATTTCCCTGCTGCAGCAAAAACGATGATGTCAGGGGAGAGGCAGAGGAGAGCGAAGTTTAAAAGCGGCTATCTTGCAAACCATTAAGGTTTGAGAGATGCCGCTGGTGGCATTTAATTCAGTTTTTAAAGGGCTTCAATATAAGGGATAGTAATTTTGAAGTATTACTATCCCTTTAAGTTTTTGAATGTGTTGGACACCTGTCTCGCATTCAAGGGCTTGAACATCTCATTTAAATGAAAGTGAATTTTTTAGTGCAGTTGGTGTGCCTAGCATTGCTCCAGTTTCTTAGCACCACAGCCTAAAGGTGCTAATTAAGGAATGATGACAAATAATTGTTGATCCTACCCTATATTGCACAACTTGTGATAGACGCTGAACTCCAGTATGCACCACAGCAGAAATTGGTCTGAGTAGTGGTCTCTCTGCAGGTACTACAAATGGTAGGTGAGCACCTACCATTTTCATATTATATGAAAGTGGGCTTGTAGCTCTGAGAAAGTGGTCTTTACTGACTGAGAAACGCGTAAGCATTCAAGCCTGTAGTATCCTTATTTTAACACGTATATTTTTTTAATAAATAAGTAATACTTTTTGATGAAGTTTGAAGCCCCCACCTCAATTATTCCCATGAAAGGAGAGGAAGATTGATTCCTGAGATCATTTGCCCGAACGGAGACGGGTTAAAATTCTCCATAAGCCTGATTGTCAGACTTTCTGATACCAGCAGTCTGACCTATACACTCGGTGAGTACCTTTTTTATATATTGCATATTTGAGTGTTTTAACGTATCACACCATTTGGCTCTTTCTCCCATTTTTGTTTTGTTTATGTTTGACCTGAGTACTTATTAACACTACCTCTTGACCTGCCTCTTCCAGTGGGAGGAACATAACACCTCAGAGACCCAATGCTTTCCCATCCAGAGAAAGTCAGCAACTTCCTCTGGATCTTAAAATTGAATTCCAGAGTCAAGCTAAGGCAGATCTGTCATGCCATATCTGGGAGAAAACCAGCTTGTTGATCACCAAAACCCACCACCTTAGGGAAAGCAATTTCACAAGACTCTTCCACAGTCTTGGTCCTTAAGTTCTTTCCAGTTGTCAAGAACTGTGTGATATGCAGCAGACAGGTAGATTCCTAGATATCGTATAGCATTTGCCTTCCACGTAATGGTGTTACACTGACATCCAGAAGTAAATGTAGTTACATCCCCAGAAGGAGTGATAGTCAACCTTTGTCTCTCCATCTGTTGAGGTTGGGGATGACGGGGGTTGTTGTCCACAACAGCTTGAGGTCCATCAATTGACTACTGCTGTCCTAAACAATATATATGATAGCTTTTTTGGTTAACCTGATGCAGAAGCAATTTTGAGTCAAGTCTATAAACATGAGACCTTCATTCAAGGTGATAGGTCAGTTTTAACAATAGCTCTTTTTATGACAAGACTCCTTATGATTGCCCTGTTTATGACACGCAATCAGCACAGTGACACTAAGCAAGCACACTTCCTATTCGTCTGCAGACTCAGACAGTACAAGTTCACTGTTACCCTGATGCCATAAAAGATACACTCTCTGATTCCCTTTTGTTTCACCAGTCATATATCCTTACACCATACCTTCACTCGAGGTGGACCTATTGAGTAAATAGCAATCACCTTTTTACACTTTTATATAAGACAGAATAAAAAGGTCCAGAATAGGTTCTATGCATGGGTTAAAGTACAAGTTGCACAGCAGTTACAAAGTTACAGGGTCTGCCAATCAATATAGAAAATGTTTTGGGGTTTTCCAGTTGTTTGTAGTGAATTGATTGCACCAAAAATAGTTGGCCCCAGGGCCATTATTCTCTAGATCTGCTACTTGTTATATCTGACCCTCACATGTTGCTTGATTCTCTGACTTCATAATGCATTAAAGGGATAGTAATGTTTCATAATAAAAGCAGCTCTAATTAATCATCATAGTATTTGGACTTTGGAGAGTGTTATTTCAATTCTGTCAGAGTTGTAGTTCAAGAGTAATTCAATGACAAAGTGTCCCCCTCCCGCCCCTTTTACTGATGTCACACTGCTCAGCCAGATCAGAAGGGAGGTTCCCAGGTAGACTGCAGAGAGGGACAATCTTCAATTAAGATAAGGGAAAAACCTGTAAAACTTTTCAAGGGGGCAGGGCTTTCATTGTTCTCATAGGAAGACGTTTGTCCCCTGCTGTTATCTGTCTGGTCTATGGACTGGATTCCACATCTGAGAAGAGATGGCTTACACTAGGTAAAAGGGGCAGGAGGGGAAACTTTGCTTGTGAATATCTCTCAAACCATAAAGGTTTGAGAGAAAAGACTTATATCGTTCTTCATGTTTTTTTAATGCCTACAAAATAAAATAAAGATAAAACGAAGTATTACTATCCCTTTAAAATGTTGCCAGCTTCACAAAAACTAAGAAAAATCATGGGAATTCAGGATTACAAAAATAGCAGACAGCGGGCATTTTACAGACTACATGTGTCTATCCAGATGTTGCTGAACAATTCTAATTTTTTTCCTGTATAGCTCTGTTATAGACTGATGCGCTGCATACAGATTTTTGGTGAGAATTAGTCCTACCTTATAAAATGAAAGCAGAACTATATCTTTGTTACAATAGTTGACTATGGGAGGTATGTTACAATCACATATATTTATGTTAGCCATAAGAGCAGGACTTTGATTTATCAAATCTATATATTAACCCTTTGAGCGCCAGAGGGGTACGGAACGCATTGCAAAGCAATGTGTTCCGTACCCCTCTGGCGCTCAAAGGGTTAATGCTGCTCATGCACTGTGCCACCAGATTCATACTCTCACGTTATTGTACTCACTTATTCTGGTTTGCTGTCAGGCAATAGTCATACACATTATGAATAGGCTTTAACCCCTTAGATACTAGAGAAGTCTCAAAAGCATTGCAAAGCAATGCTTTGGAGATAGCTCCAGTATCCAGTAGTTAAATAGAGTTTTTTGTAAACTTCCTAAATAAAATCACGTTTTTTAAACCACCATTTCCAAATTGTTTCTCTATAGTGTAATCCGGGTTGTCCAAGCTTTTTTTACTCAAGAGCCAGACTGAGAAGACAACAGTGGATCAAGGGTCAAATCACAATACATGCTGTAAATGCTTCATTAAAGTGACAGCCCTCCTTTTTTGCTCTACATATTCTTGTAAGTACATAATGTATATAAAATTATCAATAATTTTTAGATTTTGTTATTTTCATCTTCTATTTTTTTCATCGTTTATGTCTCTGACAATTAGCTCGCTGAATGTGATTTTCTGGAGAGCTTTCTTTTAGGGACTGTAAGAGCAAGGAGAGTAATAGAATGTAACACTATACCTACAGCAGGAACACATGCCTCCTCTACAGCATGCAGAGACCTGACTATTATAAAAGAGGTTAATTAGGTTACAAATGAAAATAATAGTGTTTGATTTTATTACTTTTGAAAGAAAGGGAGCAAAAATTTCAGAGTAAGGACAGTTTTTTCAAAGCCTCATTTGTTGAAGAAAAACGTGAAAAAAAGCTATATAAGTAATATACTGTTTATATTTTTGCCACTTGGTGGCAGTATTGAGCCAATGACAATGATCACCTTACACCTGGCGCATGGCAATAGGAACATATTATTTCTAATCTGAAATTTTTGGATGGGGGTTTCAGACTCCATTGGTTATTAAAAACATAAGAACAATGAATTGCTCAAAAATCACCTTAAAACTAACACAAATTTAAAAACAAGCCATAAGTGAGCCTGTCTTAAATATACATTTACATATATTTATTTGATTTTGTCTTATCACCTTTTTGTGACATAAACTGTACCCTCCATTTTATTTTCCCTTTTTGGTTATTGCTTTACTGCAAAAACATGAATCCTCCCTCTTTATCAAAGTCTATGAGGCTGATTTAGGTATGGATTTCATTGCAGATTATAACTTCACCAATGGTTTTATCTATAAATTTCCACATTAACATTAACCCCTTAACGATGGCCCGATCCTGCACATGGGCGTCCGTTAACGACCACAGAGCTTTTTTTTATATAGCTGAATTCTGAGAGGGCAGGGCTTAGTGTAGCCGCGCTGCCATTCCAAGATTCCATGAGGTGCCAAGACCGGCGTGATGGTCCTGGCAGGTTATGGTTCATTAAGGGGTTAATATTGATCATGGCCAGATTCACATGCCAGGCTCCCTTAGGCAAGGAATTCTATGTGCCCTTAGCTCCACCTATAGCCACACCCCATTCCTCACATGGCCCCACTTCCAATCCCATCCACTCTTTCCTGGCACAGAAAATACATTTGGCCTATAACAAGCAATGACACAAAAAGTTTTAACCCCATTTTTGCTGGAGGCATCTCCAATGCATTGCTTCACTCACTAGCATCCAAGGGGTTAAATAATAGCCTGTAAAGAGGAATAAAACTGGGGCAAGGACACTGAAATAGCCCTGGCCACAAGCACAATTTGTTCATGATTTGGTAAAGGAAATTTGCCTTGGCAAATAAGACACATATCACCACGTGCCCAAATGTTGTATTCAAGAGTTGGAGTAGAAACACTGGTGATAAGCTTAAGTGTAGCCTACATGCTGTAATTGTAATAGCATAAGTCTACAGTCAGGTTAATGACCAGGCTAATGTGAATCTACTCGGTGTAAATGTTTTTCACACTTCTCCATAGCAGTCTAATGTTAAAGGGATAGTAACACTTAAAAATTACTAATTCCATTATTGTAGTACTAAAAAAATAAATGAATTGCCCCCAGTGACATCTCTCAAACCTTTATGGTTTGAGAGATATCCACTTGCAAAGATCCCCCCCTCCCCTTTCCCTGAAGTCAGCGTTGTAGCTGACTGCAGTGAAACCTCTCCTACGATCATCAGCAGCTCTGCAGCAGAGCCAAGATCGCGATAATAAAAAATAAATAATTCACTTAAAAGGTCTTCTACATGTGCTTGGTTTGCAAGCACACGTAGAATACGTTTTAAGTGAATGATTTATTTTTTATTAATGAGATCTTGGCTCAGTGGGACAAGTCTTGGTGTCAGTATATGTGGCTCTATGCCTACCAGTTCAGTGGGACAAGACTCGGTGTCAGTATGTGTGGTTCTATGCCTACCAGTGCAGTGGGACAAGACTTGGTAAAGTATGTGTGGTTCTATGACTACAGCAGGAGGACAGTGAATATAACATATTGCCCCCATCAGCTCCAACTTGCCCACATCAGCTCCAACTTGCCTCCATCAGCTCCAACTTGCCCTCACATTGCCTTCATCATCTCCACTTTGCCCCCATCAGGCCCAACTTGCCCATATCAGCTCCAACTTGCCCTCACATTGCCCCTATCAGCTCCAATTTGCCCCCATCAGCTCCAAATTGCCCACATCAGCTCCAGCTTGCCCCCATCAACTCCAACTTGCCCTCACATTGCCCTCATCATCTCCACATTGCCTCCATCAGCGCCAACTTGCCTCCATCAGCTCCAACTTGTCCTCACATTGCCATCATCAGCTCCAACTTGCTCCCATCAGCTCCAACTTGCCCTCACATTGTCCTCATCATCTCTACATTGCCCCCATCAACTCCAAATTGCCTCCATCATTACCCCCACTTTGCCCCCAGTGTCCGTTTCTTACCTCCCCGGTGGTCCAGCGGCAGGAGAGGTCTGTGCCTCCTTCTGCACAGACCTGTAGCTGCTGTTGCTCCCACGCAGTCTTCTCTTTAGGAATGCAGAGCGCTGGGATATGATGTCATCTCCCAGTGCTCTGCATTGCTAAACAGCCAATGAGGGAGCAACAGCAGGACCTCACCATGCGTGGGCAGCGGGTAGGGTTACTGTTGTCACAGCGTGAAGCTGAAAATAATAAATAAAAAAAAATGTATTCCAATGATAGGTGCCCCTCTGTGGGGTGCGCCTGTAAGTAGATGCCTACTCTGCCTTATGTGTCTCCCCATCAGTAGGAGTTTTTATTTGTTCTCTGGTGCAGTTGGTTTGCACCACAGAACATACACCAATTCTCACTGATGTATATGGTGTTTTAACCCTTTGAATACAGGAGTGGTCTCTAATGCACTGCTGGAGCTAAAAATGTCAGCCAGGAAATCACCCTGATCACTATGGCACATGAGGCTTTAGCCCCTTGAAAACTAGAAGTCTCTAATACATTGTTATTAATGTACTGACAGCATCTTTAGAATCCAAATGATTAAACATGTCTGTGTCCCCGGATATCACATCAGGAGACTTTCTTGTGTGGAATAATGTTATATAAACCATGACTTGTTGCAAAGTGGGAAGTTACTTTTTGGTTTTGTCCACTAGCTCATTGAAATCAATGGAAAGACAGAATTTCACCCCGCTGCATGGCGAATTTCTCTTCTTTTAACGCAGGCAAACGAAAGTTGTCAGGGTGTCAGTATTCTTTGGTTGTGAGAGGAAGAGAAAGCAGCACATTTTTGAGCTGGAGAAGACAAGCTAATAAAGTGGGGTTGAAATTTTGGGATTCTTGTAAGCAGGAAGTCTGTTCTCTATATTAGTGGAATCTGGGGGACAGGAAGGGAGAAATCAGTTTGATCCAAACATTTGGTGTGACTGAATGGGAAGACACAGGCAGCCGTGTTCCAAGTGTTTTACTGATCTGGTTGTTATTTCTGTCCTATGGGAGTCTGGAGTGTGTGAGAAGGGAGCAAAAGAGGTTTACCCCACATGTGTTATCTAGTAGATACAAGCAGATGTGATCCAAGTTCCTTCCTGATCTGGCTTTCTATGTGTCAAGGGAGGAAAAGGAGAATTATCCCAAAAATCTCATAATTCTGTGTGACTGACTGGAAGACACAGGCAGAGGTGATCCAAGTGAGTATGTGGGTGAGAGAAGGGAGCAAAGATGTTTACTCCAAATACCCCAAACTTTTGTGACCAAGTAAACACAGGCATCTGTCATCCAAGTTCATTCCTGATCTGTCTGTTATCTCTGTGCTAGGGGAGTCTAGGGGAGTGAGAAGGGAACAAAGAAGAATTACCCCAAATACCCCAAAATTCTGAGTGAGTGACTGCTAAGACACAGGCAGCTGTGGTCCAAGTTTCTTCCTGATCTGACTTTCTTTGTGTCAGGGAAGTAAAATGAGATTTACTCTAAATACCCCAAAAGTCTGAGTGGCTGACTGGGAAGACACGGAATAGAAGATAGACTTGGTGCTACACGATGTTAATATCAAAACAGAATTCAATAAACAGACAGACTCACCATCAATCCATAGGTGCTCACCATGAAACGGCGCTCCAGATGTGTGCAGTCGATATAGAAACAAAACGGATATGGAAGCACTCTTGGTGATGTGAAGGTCAATAGCGTGACATATAAAAGAACGATATGCTCAAATGTTGCAGGCTATAGATAAAAAGTAACTTTTATTGCAAGACATAAAAGCAAAACATGGCTAATTGCTTCGAGGGAGCCAAGACACTCTAGCGCACCAGCGTGTATCTGTCACTGGTAACAGTCTGACGCGTTTCGTGCCATAGTGCACTTACTCATAGACTGTGAAGACACAGGCAACTGTGATCCAAATTTCTTCTGGATCTGGCTGTTATCTCTGTCCTAGGGGAGTCTGGGGAAAAAAATCAGTTGAACAGGGAGTGGTTTTTTTTGTTTTTTGTTGACAGTAATAGGGATATGGGGCCAGTTAATTCAAATAAATAAATGAATACATAAGTAAATAAAAAAAAATAAAAAACTGATAGGTGACAGACACAGGGACACTGATGTGAGCTGAGACTGATACTAGATGAGATAGAGTATTTTGTAGAGATCCGAGGCAAGACATTGTACACAATCAGTTCTGATGTGTATTTTAAGTAACAACACAAACAGAAGTTGAGTAATGTCCAGCAAACACACAAGGGGTAAGGGGAGGGTGGAAGGATTAGGAGCAGTGCAGTGACATATGAGTAAAGTGGTAGTCTAAAAACTGACTGCAGCCATGGTTTCGGCAGTGTGCGCAATAAATAATGTTGATCTCTCTCCTCCAGAGGAAGATGTAGTTTGTCAAAGTCCCACCAAAGGTTCCACCCCCACCAGTACCAGCACTATTAATAAACCATCTAATAGTACTGAAGACAACAATGAGTCACAGTGCAGTTTTGACGGCATAATGCAAGAAGTTGTAGCAGCTTACCCAAATGCTGTCTCTGACAGTGAGACAAAGAAGCACCAAAACACCTGTCCTGAAAGAAGTAGCAAAAGTTGTAAAAATCCCTCAAAGGGGAAAAGTAAAAAGAAATTGTTTGAGACCTCTAAAAGACTAGACAAAACTAAAAGTAGTGGGGAAGAAGTGACAGGCAATGCTGAGGATGACCTCATCTCTTCTTCGATTACAGATGCAGTTGAGAGTGAGAGAGATGATGACATGGCCAAGTAAAGCTGAAAGGCAAAGGCTCAATCTTCCACTACTGTAAAGGAGCACTGTGCCAGTCTATAAAGTGGCTGAGAAAACAATTGGAAAGTCTGACCCTGGACAAGCAAATATTTCAAAAATTCACAGTCACCCTGTTAGTCATCATCACTGCTTCTAAGTTCAAGTCCCATTCAGCCACATTCACCAATAGTGTTGAGTAATCAGCAACAACACAGGTTATCAGCTTCTGCAGCCTTAGCTTTGATGAGTGTCTCTGCTGATCTTGGAAGTGCAGCATATGTGACACATAGTAGTAGCACAATTTCAGCAACATCCAGCCCCAGTGGTAGTAGTAGTAGTAGCCTCCCAGGAGCCCCACAGTCTATGACGTCTACAGTATGGTGATACTTTATTCAGGATCCAAAAGCTAAGCATTAGTGTTGAGCGAGCACCCCGATGCTCGGGTGCTCGGGTGCTCTGACCGAGCACCCCCTGAGGCTCGAGTGCTCGGCCGAGCACCCGAGCCCCATTGAATTGAATGGGGCGACACGAGCATTACACCAGGCACCCCCTGCTCTGATGAGGGGAGGGTGCCTGGTCAATGCCCCCCTTCATCTCTGCAATGTCCCCCTTCATCTCCGCAATGTCCCCCTTCATCTCCGCTATGCCCCCTTCATCTCCGCTATGCCCCTCTTCCACAATGTCCCCCTTCATCTCCTCTATGCCCCTCTTCCACAATGTCCCCCTTCATCTCCGCTATGCCCGTCTTCCACAATGTCCCCCTTCATCTCCGATATGCCCCTCTTCCACAATGTCCCCCTTCATCTCCGCTATGCCTGTCTTCCACAATGTCCCCCTTCATCTCCGCTATGCCCCTCTTCCACAATGTCCCCCTTCATCTCCTCTATGCCCCTCTTCCACAATGTCCCCCTTCATCTCCGCTATGCCCCTCTTCCACAATGTCCCCCTTCATCTCCGCTATGCCCCTCTTCCACAATGTCCCCCTTCATCTCCGCTATGCCCCTCTTCCACAATGTCCCCCTTCATCTCCTCTATGCCCCTCTTCCACAATGTCCCCCTTCATCTCCGCTATGCCCGTCTTCCACAATGTCCCCCTTCATCTCCGCTATGCCCCTCTACCACAATGTCCCCCTTCATCTCCGCTATGCCCGTCTTCCACAATGTCCCCCTTCATCTCCGCTATGCCCCTCTTCCACAATGTCCCCCTTCATCTCCTCTATGCCCCTCTTCCACAATGTCCCCCTTCATCTCCGCTATGCCCCTCTTCCACAATGTCCCCCTTCATCTCCGCTATGCCCCTCTTCCACAATGTCCCCCTTCATCTCCGCTATGCCCCTCTTCCACAATGTCCCCCTTCATCTCCTCTATGCCCCTCTTCCACAATGTCCCCCTTCATCTCCGCTATGCCCGTCTTCCACAATGTCCCCCTTCATCTCCGCTATGCCCCTCTTCCACAATGTCCTCCTTCATCTCCGCTATGCCCGTCTTCCACAATGTCCCCCTTCATCTCCGCTATGCCCCTCTTCCACAATGTCCCCCTTCATCTCCTCTATGCCCCTCTTCCACAATGTCCCCCTTCATCTCCGCTATGCCCCTCTTCCACAATGTCCCCCTTCATCTCCGCTATGCCCCTCTTCCACAATGTCCCCCTTCATCTCCTCTATGCCCCTCTTCCACAATGTCCCCCTTCATCTCCGCTATGCCCGTCTTCCACAATGTCCCCCTTCATCTCCGCTATGCCCCTCTTCCACAATGTCCTCCTTCATCTCCGCTATGCCCGTCTTCCACAATGTCCCCCTTCATCTCCGCTATGCCCCTCTTCCACAATGTCCCCCTTCATCTCCTCTATGCCCCTCTTCCACAATGTCCCCCTTCATCTCTGCTATGCCCCTCTTCCACAATGTCCCCCTTCATCTCCGCTATGCCCGTCTTCCACAATGTCCCCCTTCATCTCCGCTATGCCCCTCTTCCACAATGTCCCCCTTCATCTCCGCTATGCCCCTCTTCCACAATGTCCCCCTTCATCTCCGCTATGCCCCCTTCATCTCCGCAATGCCCCCTTCATCTCCGCAATGCCCCCTACCTCCAGTCCCTGGTGGTCCAGCGGAGCGTCTTCAGATCTGTGCCTCCTTCGGCACAGATCCCCGCCACCCGAACATGCCGGGCGAGCACATGGCGGTACTCGTACGAGTACCGCCATGTGCCGAGCAGAGCGATGCTCGAGCCGATCCGAGCATCGGCCGAGCATGCTCGCTCAACACTACTAAGCATTTTTCTATCTGTTGTATGTGTAAGACGCATGTGAGCGGGGGGAAAGCAGGCTCAAACCTAAGCTCTTCTTCAGTGAGTTCCCACCTGAAGCACAACCCCAGGTCTGACTGGAAGACGCACAATCAACAGGTCAGCGATGCCACTACTAACAGCAGGAGAAGTACTCCTATACGTTCCTCAGGCTCTGCGGTACAAAATAGGAGTGCTGTTGATGTGTCAGAGAGTGTGCCAAGATTTTCTGCTTCTGCTGTAGAGGAGCATGACTCTGAGTTTGTTTTTGGAGATGAGTGCCTACGCATACCACCACTTCCCCCACCACCTCCACAAATCATGTCATTAAGCAATAAAATTACACAGTCCTTCTACTATGTACTGCCATCCCACACTTACTAAGTTCTTGGAAAAAAGTCAAAAACATGCATAAAAATAATGCAAAAGTATGTCCATGGAATAGCAAACTTGCCAAAATGTTGGCAGTTGACATGCTGCCCTTTTCTTTTGTTGAAAACAGAAGCTTTAAATAACTGCTGTCATGTGTTGCACCCTCCTGGAATATCCCAAACCACAGTTATTTTTGAAGGATGTGTGCCAATATTACATAAGCAGGAAGTTAGTATTGTGGGCAAAAGACAAAGGTGCTCAGCCTACTAACAATTTTTGTCATATGTTGCTGTAGGACTCACAACTTTTACATTCAGCTATTTATTTCTCCACTTCAGCCCTCAGAAGAAGTGATATTGTGACAGGAAATCTTACAGTCATAGAACACATTAGCGAAATATGGCAAAGTTCTCATGGGAAATATATTGGCAATGGAGAAAAATGGAAACTTTTATGTATTGTCTATGGGTGGGTGGAAAAATCCTGCGGGGCATTTCTCTGATTTTTTTGCCCATCACTATTCCTTTCTAACCTATATATAATCCTGTGTTGGAACATTTCACACACATGATGAGGTAAACAATAGTGTTGAGCGAGCATGCTCGGCCGATGCTCGGATCGGCTCGAGCATCGCTCTGCTCGGCACATGGCGGTACTCGTACGAGTACCGCATGTGCTCGCCCGCCATGTTCGGGTCTCCTCCCCGCACGTTTTGCGGCTGCTGCGCAGCCAATAAACGTGCAGGGAGGCTCTGACATCGGTGTAATGCCAGCAGCCATGTTGGCTGCTGGCATTACACTGATTGGCTGGCCAGAACCCGTGGTCAGGTGCTGTATAGCACCTGACCATCGAGTTCGGCTCAGTCTGAGCCAGGGAGAGCTGAGGATAGGAAGGGAAAGGCAGTGTAGGGAGGAAAAAAACAAAAATTGTGAAAAAAAAAGAACCAAAAGTCCTTTTTAGGACTACTGTGTGTGGGGGCAGCAGGTTATTTGGTGTGGGGGGAAAAAAACAAAAAAAAAAAAAAATATATATATATATTCTGTTTAGTGTGCAAAGTTGCAGATTAGAGCACATTCTGTTTAGTGTGCACAGTTGCAGATTAGAGCACATTCTGTTTAGTGTGCAAAGTTGCAGATTAGAGCACATTCTGTTTAGTGTGCAAAGTTGCAGATTAGAGCACATTCTGTTTAGTGTGCAAAGTTGCAGATTAGAGCACATTCTGTTAAGTCTTCAAACTAAAATATCAAAGTCACGTATTCCATTCAGTGTGCGTCGCCGCAGTTTAGCAGCACATTCTGAGTACTGTGCAGAGTTGCAGAATAGGAAGAAATACTGTTAAGTCTTCAAACTAAAATATCAAAGTCACATATTCCATTCAGTGTGCTTCGCCGCAGTTTAGCAGCACATTCTGTGTACTGTGCAGAGTTGCAGAATAGGAAGAAATACTGTTAAGTCTTCAAACTAAAATATCAAAGTCACATATTCCATTCAGTGTGCTTCGCCGCAGTTTAGCAGCACATTCTGTGTACTGTGCAGAGTTGCAGAATAGGAAGAAATACTGTTAAGTCTTCAAACTAAAATATCAAAGTCACATATTCCATTCAGTGTGCTTCGCCGCAGTGTAGCAGCACATTCTGTGTACTGTGCAGAGTTGCAGAATAGGAAGAAATACTGTTAAGTCTTCAAACTAAAATATCAAAGTCACATATTCCATTCAGTGTCTTTCACCGCCGTTTAACAGCCTATTCTGTGTACTCTGCAGAGTTGCAGAATTATAAGAAATACTGTTAAGTTTTCAAACTCAAATATTAAAGTCACATATTCCATTCAGTGTCTTTCACCGCCGTTTAACAGCCTATTCTGTGTACTCTGTACAGTTGCAGAATTATAAGAAATACTGTTAAGTTTTCAAACTCAAATATTAAAGTCACATATTCCATTCAGTGTCTTTCACCGCCGTTTAACAGCCTATTCTGTGTACTCTGTACAGTTCCAGAATTATAAGAAATACTGTTAAGTTTTCAAACTCAAATATTAAAGTCACATATTCCATTCAGTGTGTTTCAACGCCGTTTAACAGCCTATTCTGTGTACTCTGCAGAGTTGCAGAATAGTAAGAAATACTGTTAAGTTTTCAAACTCAAATATTAAAGTCACATATTCCATTCAGTGTCTTTCACCGCCGTTTAACAGCCTATTCTGTGTACTCTGTACAGTTCCAGAATTATAAGAAATACTGTTAAGTTTTCAAACTCAAATATTAAAGTCACATATTCCATTCAGTGTGTTTCAACGCCGTTTAACAGCCTATTCTGTGTACTCTGCAGAGTTGCAGAATAGTAAGAAATACTGTTAATTTTTCAAACTCAAATATTAAAGTCACTTATTCCATTCAGTGTGTGTCACCGCAGTTTAGCAGCCTATTCTGTGTACTCTGCAGAGTTGCAGAATAGTAAGAAATACTGTTAAGTTTTCAAACTCAAATATTAAAGTCACTTATTCCATTCAGTGTGTGTCACCGCAGTTTAGCAGCCTATTCTGTGTACTCTGCAGAGTTGCAGAATAGTAAGAAATACTGTTAATTTTTCAAACTCAAATATTAAAGTCACTTATTCCATTCAGTGTGTGTCACCGCAGTTTAGCAGCCTATTCTGTGTACTCTGCAGAGTTGCAGAATAGTAAGAAATACTGTTAAGTTTTCAAACTCAAATATTAAAGTCACATATTCCATTCAGTGTGTGTCACCGCAGTTTAGCAGCCTATTCTGTGTACTCTGCAGAGTTGCAGAATAGTAAGAAATACTGTTAATTTTTCAAACTCAAATATTAAAGTCACTTATTCCATTCAGTGTGTGTCACCGCAGTTTAGCAGCCTATTCTGTGTACTCTGCAGAGTTGCAGAATAGTAAGAAATACTGTTAATTTTTCAAACTCAAATATTAAAGTCACTTATTCCATTCAGTGTGTGTCACCGCAGTTTAGCAGCCTATTCTGTGTACTCTGCAGAGTTGCAGAATAGTAAGAAATACTGTTAAGTTTTCAAACTCAAATATTAAAGTCACATATTCCATTCAGTGTGTGTCACCGCAGTTTAGCAGCCTATTCTGTGTACTCTGCAGAGTTGCAGAATAGTAAGAAATACTGTTAATTTTTCAAACTCAAATATTAAAGTCACTTATTCCATTCAGTGTGTGTCACCGCAGTTTAGCAGCCTATTCTGTGTACTCTGCAGAGTTGCAGAATAGTAAGAAATACTGTTAAGTTTTCAAACTCATATATATTAAAGTCATATATATCGTGTAAGATGAAGAAGGCGGGTAAAAAGGGACGGGGAAGTGGACGTGATCCTGAAAGTTCAGGGCGCGGGTCAGGACGCGGAGAAACTGTGCCTGGTGCCAGAGCACAAGAAAGAAAGACATCCACCATACCTAGCTTCATGTCTGATTTCACAGGGCGTCGCAGGACATCACTCTCGAGGTCCGACCAGTGCGAACAGGTGGTCGGTTGGATGACAGCTGATACTGCTTCCAGTCGGTTAAGCACCACCCTGTCTTCCACCAAGTCCACTCTCAGTAGCCAAGAGTCTGGTCAACATAATCCTCACTCTGATCATCCTTCCTCCCACCATACACGGTCTGGTCAAAGAAGTGATCCCACACTGGGATATAGTGATGAGCTCGTCTCATCACCAATCCTTCATTTGACCCTCTCTCCAAGCACGCTTGCAGAGGAACATGACATCTTGTGCCCTGATTCACAACCTCTAGAGGCTACCCAATCACAAGAAGATGACAGATGTGAACGGCATTTAAGGTCAAAGGAAGTAGTGGATGATGATGATGATGATGAGACACAGTTGCCATTAAATCAACCACTATTTCCTTCTCAAGACCTTGTTGAGGAGAATGTTATACAGTTGTCAATGACCGAGTATGTGGTGGGATCAAGACTTGAGGAGGATGATCAGAGTGAGGAAGTGGAGGAGGACTTGGTGGACGATGAGGTGACTGACCCCACCTGGGAAGGTGTAGAGCCGAGCGATGACAGCAGTCCTGAGGGTGAGCCATCTGCAGCACCGCAACAGGCTGGAAGAGGCAGTGGTGTGGCTACAGAAAGAAGGCGGACCGCACCAAACCGGCCCGCAAATGTTCCACGGAGCACCCCCTTGCGTAAATCTACCTTGCCAAGGGGTAGGTGTTCCGCGGTATGGCGTTTTTTTAAGGAAAGTGCGGACGACAAAAGATTTGTAGTTTGCAACCTGTGCCACACCAGAATGAGCCGAGGCATGAACACTAGAAACCTCACCACCACCAGCATGATCCGACACATGGCATCCAAGCACCGTAGTAAGTGGGAGGAACGCCTGGATCGCCCATCTGTGTCTGCAGGCCACACCACTGCCTCCTCTTCCCCTGTTTTCGGTGCCGGCCAATCGCCTGTCGAAGGCGCAGGCCCGCATACCTCCCGCCCTGCACCTGTACCATCTGAAGCACCATCAGCGACCACATCCACTTCCCTGTCCCAGCACAGCGTCCAAATGTCGTTACCCCAGGCATTTGAGCGCAAGAGAAAGTACCCAGCCACCCACCCACAGGCCATAGCACTAACCTCACACCTTTCAAAATTACTGGCCATCGAAATGCTGCCATTTAGGCTTGTGGACACTGAGTCCTTCCGCAGCCTGATGGCAGCAGCTGTCCCTCGGTACGCCGTCCCCAGCCGCCACTACTTTTCCCGGTGTGCCATCCCCGCATTACACCACCATGTGTCCCGTAACATCACCCGTGCCCTGACCAACGCAGTTACTGGGAAGGTCCACTTAACGACTGACACATGGACAAGTGCTTGTGGCCAGGGACGCTACATTTCCCTGACGGCACACTGGGTGAATGTCGTGGAGGCTGGGAGCGACTCGGACCCTGGGATGGCACGGGTGCTACCCACGCCGAGGATTGCGGGCCCTACCTCCATCAGGGTTTCCACCAGCACCTACGTTATTGGCTCCTCCTCCTCCGTTTCCACCTCCGAATTCTCTACACACACCGCCACTCCCCCATCAGCCAGTAGCTGGAAGCAGTGTAGCACTGCAGTGGGGAAGCGTCAACAGGCCGTGCTGAAGCTGATCTGCCTTGGGGACAAACAGCACACGGCCTCAGAGCTGTTGCAGGGGATTAGTCACCAGACCGAGCAGTGGCTCTCGCCACTCAACCTGCAACCAGGCATGGTTGTGTGTGATAATGGGCGTAACTTGGTGGCGGCTTTGGAGCTCGGCAAGCTCACACACGTACCATGCCTAGCGCATGTATTTAATTTAGTGGTGCAGCGATTTCTAAAAACCTACCCCAATGTGCATGATCTCTTGACCAAGGTGCGCCGCGTGTGTGCACATTTCCGTAAGTCATCTACAGCTTCGGCCGGCCTGTTGAAGCTGCAGCAGCGCTTACAATTGCCAGCTCACCGGCTGCTGTGTGACGTGAGCACGCGCTGGAACTCCACCTTCCACATGTTGGCCCGGCTTTGTGAGCAGCAGAGGGCAGTAGTGGAGTACCAGCTGTTACACGGTCGTCGCCTCTCCGTTCAACTTCCTGTAATCAGAAGTGAGGAGTGGGAATGGATGTCAGACCTCTGCGAGGTTTTACGCAATTTTGAGGAATCGACACAGATGGTGAGCGGCGATAACGCTATTATCAGTGTAACCATCCCACTTCTGTGTCTACTGAAACGCTCGCTGCTCACAATTAAAACCGACGCTTTGCATGTGGAAGAGGTGGAAATGGGGGAGGAAGAGCTTACACAAGGTGATAGCCAGAGCACCCTCACTTCGTCTTCTCAGCGACAATTGGAGGAGGCGGAGGAGGAGGAGGAGGAGGAGGAGGAGGAGGAAGACACGGTTGCCTCCGCTACAGAGGGTAGCCATGGAACTTTAGTTCCATCTCTTCAGCGTGGGTGGGCAGAAGAGGAGGAAGAGGATGAGGATATTGAGAGTCAGCCTCCTGGTGAGGACAGCGAAATCTTGACTGTTGGTACTCTGGCACACATGGCTGACTTTATGTTAGGCTGCCTTTCCCGTGACCCACGCGTTGTACGCATTTTAGACAACACGGATTACTGGGTGTTCACCCTTCTGGACCCCCGCTACAAAGAGAATTTCTCATCTCTCATTCCTCCGGTGGAGAGGACAAGCAAAATGGTGCAATACCAGAAGGTTCTTGTTGAAAAATTGCTCCAAAATTTTCCATCTGACAACGCTGGCGGCAGAGTACGTGCTACCTTGGCCAACCGAGAAGGGGAGAAAAGGGGAGCACACAGCAGTTCCGACAAAGGCAGGGCAACACTCTCCAAGGCGTGGGACACCTTCATGACACCCCGCCAGCACCCTCACCCTGATGCGCAGCCTAGTGTCACAAGGAGGGAAAAGTTTTGGAAGATGGTGAAGGAGTACGTAGCAGACCGTGTCAGCGTCCTCAATGATCCCTCTGTGCCTTACAACTACTGGGTGTCCAAGCTGGACACGTGGTATGAACTGGCACTCTACGCCTTGGAGGTGCTGGCCTGCCCTGCCGCCAGCGTTCTGTCTGAGCGGGTATTTAGTGCTGCTGGTGGCATCATAACAGATAAGCGTATCCGCCTTTCCACCGACAATGCTGATAGGTTGACACTTATAAAAATGAACAAGGCCTGGATTTCCCCTGACTTCTCCACTCCACTGGAGGAAAGCCCCGGGGGAACATAAACTCACTTTATATATGTTATTTACAATGATGGGAATACTCTGTATTCCCATTCACCCCTTCCACCCCAAAAACGGGTATATGGTTGACTCTTAATGTTCTCATCCTCCTCCTCCTCTTCCATATGCCCTGGGATATAATTTTTATATAGGGCCAGCTCACCAGCGTGCCCTGGGATATAATTTTTATATAGGGCCAGCTCACCAGCGGGCCCTGTGATATAATTTTTATATAGGGCCAGCTCACCAGCGGGCCCTGTTTGCCAATTTTTATATAGGTCAGCTCACCAGCGGGCCTTCTCATATAATGTTTTATTGGGTCAGCTCTCTAGCGGGCCCTCTCATATAATGTTTTATAGCGTCAGCTCACTAGCGGGCCTTCGCATATAATGTTTAGGATGGTCAGCTCTGCAGCAGACCCTCACCCATAATGTTTTAGATGGTCAGCTCAGCGCACGTTTCCCTCTTAATCATGGCCTCAGTTCTGAAAATCAAGGAAATTTTTGGGAGAATTTGCCTCTGCGCACGTTTCCCTCTTAATCATGGCCTCAGTTCTGAAAATCAAGGAAATTTTTGGGAGAATTTGCCTCTGCGCACGTTTCCCTCTTAATCATGGCCTCAGTTCTGAAAATCAAGGAAATTTTTGGGATAATTTGCCTCTGCGCACGTTTCCCTCTTAATCATGGCCTCAGTTCTGAAAATCAAGGAAATTTTTGGGATAATTTGCCTCTGCGCACGTTTCCCTCTTAATCATGGCCTCACTTCAGAAAATCGATGAAATTTTTGGGAGAATTTGCAGATGATATACAAGTAAATATACAGCAAATACTGTTTGGTAACAATTTTTCGCCTAAAGTCGTTTTTATTTTCCTTTTTGTGTGTTTTACGGTCAGTCTGTAAAAATGGCGTACTACGGGCGAAAGATCGTTCCCAGCAGCGATGTTGGAGTCCAAGATGCATCCAGACATCCTCCCTATGCTGTCCCTGAACCATTTCTGTAGTGTTTCCATCTTTTTCTGCCCTTTTCCTATGGACCAGGCACCCTCCCCTCATCAGAGCAGGGGGTGCCTGGTGTAATGCTCGAGTCCTCCCATTGACTTCAATGGGGCTCGGATGCTCGGCCGAGCACTCGAGCCTCAGGGGGTGCTCGGTCAGAGCACCCGAACATCCGAGCATTGGGGTGCTCGCTCATCACTAGTAAACAACATTAGATGATCTGCGGGAAAATTTGCCCTTGATGTTTTAGTGAGAATGTGGTATAGGGACCTTATCGGTGGTACATATATGTGGACGGGTTCCACAAGTTTTTTGTAAACAAGGAGAAGTACCATTTTTATGTTGCATTCTTAAGGGAGCTCTTTACCCACAGTTGCTTCAGGTTGGGGCACTGGTTATAAGAGAGAAGCAGAGGTTTTGGAATATTATTTTTAATCTGCCATCAGTATGTGGTATTGTTTGGAGATCTTTTTGAGATTTTATGCAGTACTTGAAGCTGTGGGTTGTAGGTGCCTACTAATGGCAGTCTGTTCTCTTCCTCTGGTTGTTTATATTAAAAGGAGATTTCTTCTGGTTATACTGGTGGCTCTCTGAATTTGAATGCCCATAACCTTGGCATTATATCCCTCAGTGATAAAATCTCTCCTGAGATTTTTAAGATGTTTATCGTGGTCAGAAGTCTCAGAGCATATCTAGTAACATCTTAGAGCCTGGCTGTAAACAACAGAGTTATTTGTGTGTCTGGGATGGAAACTGTCGTTTCTGAGATAATTAGACCTGTCTGTCTGTCTGCGGAACAGAGATGTCTAGATGGAGTTGTTTCTGAGACTGATTGTGGTGTCCAGAAGGTTAATTTGTATGGGTGAATGGCTGATATTGATGTTAATTGATTTCGTTGATTTTTGTTGGAAATCATTGTAATTATAATTCAGTCAGGCATCTAAACAACATGGTTCAGATATGACTGCTGTGCTCATAATGCAGTTATGTACGATGTCTGAACCTGGCTGTCCCACACCAGACTAAGATGTGAATCTCAGAATATGATCACCACTGAGGATCAGATGTTTACAGCCCCGATTAGAGCACTGATCCATGTGGAGATGCCAGAGGGCTCTACAGCGCTCTCCCTGCAAACATAGATGGGGTCAGGGTCTGCATGGAGGACTAGTGAGACTAACAATTGTTGGTAGAATTAGCATCTGATGCCAGTACTGGAAAGAAGTTCAACTTCTCACAGCAACTCAGTGACAAGGTATATTCCCCTTCTACCCACTCTTCATTTCTCTCTTCTTTCCACCTACCTCACTGTGCCTACACTTATATCCCAATTCCCCTTTCCTTTTCTTCTATTTCCTATCAACGTATATACATCTGTTTTCACATCTGCACTCTGGATTCCCACCAGTCTCCTAATCTACCTCAGACCTTTATTTCTTTCTTCCACTCTATCACTCAACCTTCTTACCTCCTTTCACCCACTCCTCATTGCCCCTCATCTTATTTTTCCCCTTACCTTCCCTCTCTGTGTCTTACCCCATCACTGATTCTGTATCCCACCCCCTGACAATATCTTATTTTTCTACTAACATTTTATATACATTGCACAAACATGCTCAGCCTCCTAATCCTTCAGCGGAGCCTTCTCCTCTCACTCTTATCAGTGCAAATCATGTTTGGTTTTGGGATAGGGAGGAGGGCCCAGGCTGGCAGTGGAAATGTAGTCCATAGTACCCAGAGTCAGCTCTGCTCCAATGCATAGCAAAGCATTCAATGGGTTAATCATGTGAGTGTCAGAGGGGTAGCCAATGCATTGAGAAGCATTACACTTCACACCACTCCAGCATTCAAAGGGTTTAATCAGATGAGTGCCACAGGAGTATCCAATGTATTTCTCTATTAAAACTCTGCCCACTTCTGCTCCTTCCCAGACTGTTCCCCATTTTACGCCCACTTCTCCCGCTGCCCCACCCTGCTCCTCCCACTTCTGTGATGTGTTTATCAGGCCCTGCCCCACTCACAGGCAAGCGCCACCCCTTTTGACATGGTTCACATCAATTATATGCCCCTGTGAAACCAGATTAATCCCCTCTGGGGTCTCCATAACAGAAAGATGCCAGGTATGATGGTAATACATCTAGTTTCCTCTAAACACAGGGCATTAAGCCTGATGAGAGTCTACAGTGCTCTATTCGGTAGGAAAAGACTATAACTTATATTTTCATAAAAAGTTTACTGCTTCTCTAACAATTCTTTTGTATTTTATAGGCATACACTTACACACTTTCTTGTTTCCTGTAATTGTCTATCTGTACTCCCCTTGAAATTTCCCAGTAAACAAGAGACTTTTAAATCTCAAGAAATATGATATTGTCTAAAGTACCAGGCAGCATTACAATCACTTATGTTTCCTTCCCAAAACACTCAGCAGCTCTGAACGCTGTCAGCAGGGACCCCCTCCTCTATGAGTCACATTAGAGAAGAGGAACTAAAACCAAGATAAACCTTGACAGCTAATAAATATACTCAGGATATCTAGGGCCAGACAGTGTTTTTGAGATAAGTTCTGCTTATAGGTAAAAGTCTACATAAGAGCAAGTTTCTCTTAACCCCTTGAATGCAAATAAGTCTCCAATGCAATGGAAATGTCTCCAAACTCTTCTGCATACAGAGGCTCAATAACAAAATTCATAGTCCAAATCCTTTAGAAAAAACATAAAGAAGAACTTAACCTTGAAATGCGTAATGTTGAAATAAATATTGCAGTTATGTGATAGAACGAAAATATTCTCAGTCATTTGTGTATTATTTTCCATGCATTGATATGACTTAATCCTTTATGGACCAGGGAAGGGTTAAGATATATGAAATTGCATGCATAGGATGGGAAAATAATTCTTCATCTATATAAATCCTTGGTAAGGCCTCATCTAGACTATGGAGTACAGTTTTTGGTGCCAGTTCATAAAAAAAGAGATTATTGAACTGTAAAAATGCAGAGATGTGTAACAAAACTGATGAAGGGACTGGAATTTTCCTTTAATATAAAAGGCCTGTATGTTTGTCCGATGCAGTCATGTGCAGTAGAGATGCTTGAACACAGAATGCTGGGAGGTTTACTTCCAGTACATCCCCCGGCTGTGTGGCCTCCCAGGCAGGTGAGGGGTGCGGACATAGGAGCTGACCATCCAGAGATGTTATTGAGGAAGAAGAGGGCGGTTTGTCTGCGCCCGGAGTGACTGCCCCGTTTCCTCCTGTGGTTTTTGGGCAGCTGGGGGAAGTCTTCTAATGCCACTGCGGGGCCTGTCACTCCGGGAGAGCTGCAGGCTACCGCGGCCATTCTCTAACTGAAGCGGTCCGTGTACATGGTCTTTTACACTAGTAAATTATAAAGAATGACTAGCCAGACTGGGTTTGCTTACACTAGAGATGTTTAAGGGGGACTATGATTACCATTTATAAATACATTTAAGGTCAATATAAATAACTCTATTGAACTATTAACTCAAAGAGCTGAGCAAAAACAAGAGGTCATCAATTGAGACTATAGGAAAGGTGTTTACGACTAAAACAAAGGCAGGGATTTCTTTTAGTAAAGTTATGGAATTCTTTGCCTTAGGAAGGTGTTCTTACCTTTCTAGCTCAGAACAATATTGAGAATTATGGCAGTTGCATTCACAGCAGATACATTGTTGATTCAGGGAAATATCTGACTGCCATTTGGAGGCAGGAAAGAATTTTTTACCTGCTTGGGATTTAATTGGAAATGGTTTAAATAGGTTTCTTTGCCTTCCTTTGCATCAATAAGGGTGATATGGCATGGGCTGTAGTTAATAGATATATATGTTTCTTCAGCCTCATCAACTATGTTATTATGTTTCAATGCCAGTGGTGTACAAAGCATTGCAGAGCAATGTTTTACACACCCCTTTGGCAGTGAAAGGGTTAACCCTTTGAATGCCAGTAGGGGTAGGCAATGCGTTGCAAAGCAATGCATTGCGTACCCCTCTGTAACACAAGGGGTTAAGGAATACAAACAATTCTAAATCTACCTTAATCTGAGTAGAAAATCTGATTGGCCTCTATGAAACTATCCTGTATTTAGTCGTTCTCCAAAATGAATCTTTAACCCCTTAACAACAAATGACTTACCAGGTATGTCCCGCAGAAACTGTCACCTAGTGACAGAGGACGTACCTGGTAAGTCCCGGAAGTCCGGGTCTCTGTGTGGCTGCACGCCTGCTTGGGGACCCCGGACTCATTTAAAAAAAAAAAAAAAAGTATCACGGGTGTTAAGGTGACAGCCGCATATGCACACGGCTGTCACTAAGGGGTTAATTAGTAGTGGATGTCGTGTTAGCGGAGGGAGACGTGATTGTTTGTTACAAGACTCCAAGACCCCAAAACTCCTCCCACTTATTTGGAGGAATCATGGCTGCCTCCATAGATGTTCTGATTAGATTGACTAATTTAGTATTTTCTGCCCAGATTTACCCTTTGCGTGCCGGAGGTATGTCACACTCATTGCTTCGCAATGTGCTGGGCACCCCACTGGCAATCAAAAAGTTAAGGCAAGCAGGGTTTATTATTAGGATGTGCTATTCTCTGTATATGGTATATGTTTATTTAGCAGTTGTCAGTTAGAAAAAACTGTGCGGTTCTCATGTTCTTCTATGAAAGACAATATTATCATAGTGACTTAAACAGACTCTTCCTCCTGATAACAAGGTTCCCATGAATAACATCGGAATCACGTTTTCACACCACAGAGTTCTGACACAAACAGCTTTCTCTGTAACTGGTAAATCTAATTCAAGGGTTTAGCTCAGTCCTCAACAGCCACAAATTGGTCAGACTGTAAAGTTAGCTCTAGCCTGTGGTTATTAATTGGATGGAACAAACAAAGGCACCCTCTAAATGAGAACCAATGCTTTCTAACAATAAGCCCAGCCAGATACCTTAGTATGAACCAAAAAACTAATGGCCCCTATGAATTCTGCACTTGTTCCTTCAAAAGGCCTGGGTGTCAGGTCTTTGGAGGTAGCCCAAATAGTTGCTGGCAGTTTTATGAAACTGAAATAGGCAGATTGCATGAGCCTATTAACCCTTTAAGTACCAGAAGGGGGAATTCTCAGGATCTGCTGCAGAGACTCCAGTTTTGAATGTTAGTTGGCAGGTCCCTGAGGAGAAGACAAGAGATATTTTGCAGGAGTGTTAAGTTCCGCTGTACCCCTCTTCCTGTTCTGCCTACTTCCTTACCAGTTCTGTCCACTCCCTCATCCATTTAAGGGACAGGCCACACCTACTTGTCATGGTAACCCCAGCCACCCAGTTAAATTCCATTTCCACCCACACTCTGATGCAAATATCGCCATTCTGGATACTCCTACGCCAGATATTTCGATCACTGTGGAAGTAAAAACACCCCTCTAGTCCTTAAAGTGGAACTTTCACCTTAATTGAAGTTAGTATATTTGAAAACTGCATTAAAAACTGCTCATGTGTAATGCTAGTCATAAGACCAGCAAATGTACAGTTAAGGAGATATACATACTTGTTATCATATGCTAATGCATGCTAATTGCGGCGCCTGTGCAGTACCAGTGATGTTTCATTTGCTAATGAAGGTTTTCAGTGATGTGTCATATGCTAATGATACTCTGGGCAGTACCAGGACATTTTCACTTTCACTTTTGCCAGAAATAAAAGTGTGAATATCTCCTAAACT
The DNA here is from genome assembly GCA_037306005.1 of Rhinophrynus dorsalis. Taxonomy (NCBI): domain Eukaryota; kingdom Metazoa; phylum Chordata; class Amphibia; order Anura; family Rhinophrynidae; genus Rhinophrynus; species Rhinophrynus dorsalis. The sequence goes on along the minus strand of CM074724.1, from coordinate 366,047,941 downwards.
ATACATCTGCTGGGATTTTGGCTAATATGAAACATAGCATTTAATCAAATTTAATGTATGTAAAGAAAATTCAAGGTGGTAGGTCCACTTTAAAAGATTAATATTACCATATACACTGAGCAGACTGAGTTTCTGTGGACCTCAACAACTGTCATGTCAGCCTCCATGGACATGACATCCAGGAGTGAATGAAGATTTTGGGATGTGTATTAAGGTGTGGTAAAGAATTGATAAAGTGGAGATAACTTCTCCAGTGATATCACTGTAACGGAAGCTAAAAGGCACCGCGTCACCTGCCGCCGTCGTTCCGGGTTTCAACCTCTTGATGCTGGACTGACGCTGTCGGATGCACCGGTCGAGCAAATGGACAGACTGATTGAACACCATGGTGTTGCAAACTGGTACCATGGCCCATAGGGAGTGAGGCCTCTACTCCCGGTCTACGAATAACAGGAAAAGTGTCGCAGGAACCAAAATATGAGAAGATGGAGTCCATGTTACTGCTTGACAGCATACAAAGTCCGATCGCAGGAAGCTGGCAGCAGACGGTCGATGATACAGGATACTCAGCTCAGATGAGCGTCAGAGTGGCCTCTTTTACCATAAGAACATAAGACACCAGAACTCCACTGTTCACTCAGAAGACTCTTTATTGGTACAAATCACACATATTTAAACACGAATCTTACAGTGGAATACATGAACGAAGCAGATACAATAGGGACATAATTCAATCACAATACAGTAGACAAAAGGCCAACAGCAGATGGTCTAACAAATACAATGACTCAGATATCATTACATTTCAGATACATAAGGGTTTGATTAACTCTAGACAAAGACATGAAGACTTGAGGGCTTGAATGAATTACCACACGGCAGGAGGTCTTACTACAGTTCACAACCATACAACGTCTTAATTAACACACAGCAGGGGGTCTTACTACAGTACAACGTAGTCAATAGCTGGAGTGGATACAATACACATCTTAGGGACAGTGGCCCAAGGTTGGAGCCTTTGTTTGACTAATTTGAATGCTGTACTCCAACCTTAACCAATCCCTGAGCTGCCTACGGTTCCCCAGCTTAGGCTATGGAAGATATTTGCATGCCTAATCCAGGGATTCGAGTGACCCAGCTTTCTCCTCTTGCCCTCTGCCGCCGAATGTTCGATCCGATGGCGATGATCGCACACCGCGCTGGCACCCTCTGACTGTTAGTCGGTGAGTGTGTAAGCCCTCGACAACAACAATACGTTAAACATAGACTATTCAACAGTACATTAAGCACAGTCTATGAACACAGGTTTTGGTTGTACAACCGGGCCCCATAAGGAATAAATGTCCATAGTCTTAGGTGTTTTAGGGCTAAACAGTCTTATGGCCAGACAAGGGCTCCAGTAACGGACTAAGCTCCATTACAATCACTTCTCCAGTTCCTATATTATGCTGTGGAGCCAATGCACTAAGATTTCTCCAACTTTGGAGTGCATAGGCTTTGTTGAATAACATAGTTAATGGAGAAGTCATCTCCACTTTAGCACCTCTTTATCATCCCTTAGTACATAACCCCCTTACCTCTTGCTTTGTGTGTTTTTTAGACACAGACCATAATGTATTTATGGTATCTATGGTTTAAGTGATATTTTAGCTATCTGGCTCTCTGAGCGTTAGGCAATACCACCTCCAGTGGCTATCAGTAATGGAGATGAGTATTATCAGAGACTTGGCACTGGGTGGAGGATCTCAGATATCCCTTAGGATTCATATTGTCTATAGATGTTATACATGCATCAGTGCACTGAACACCTTGAGTGCCACAGGCGTGCGCAAGGCATTGCTTTGCAATGCTTTTGTGTAACCCTGGTATTCAAAGGGTTAATATTCTACAAGACCAAAAAGGTTAGTGAAATCAGTAAATCCCAGTTTTTTTGCAGTTGCTGTGAGGATTTCATTCCATCCAGCATAAGGTTCTTTAATATTATGATTTTAGAATATACATAACATAATAAATTAGGTTGAGAAAAGACACAAGTCCATCAGGTTCCACCATTGCCTCATAACCCAGAGACATGAAGAGTATATAGCTGTCCTTCTGTCAAATAAGTTAGTCATTATCAGACCTTTCTGTTTTGCCTACTAATACACATTATAACCCTGTATGTTCCCTTATAGAAAGAAATTAATTTAATCTTCTCTTAAATGTATCCATTGTATCTGCCATAACCACATCCTTGGGCAAGGAATTCCATAATTTATCAAAGGCTAATTATAACTCTTTGAGTGCTAGAGAGGTTACAACGTGTTGGATACCTCTCTTGCGCTCAGAGGGTTAATGAACAGTAATGTCCAAAAGTCTTAGGCAGGTGTGAAAAAATGCTATAAAGTAAGAATGCTTTCAAAAATAGACGTTAATAGTTTATTTTTATCAATTAACAAAACTCCTAGTGAGTGAACAGAAGAAAAATGTAAATCAAATCAATATTTGGTGTGGCCACCCTTTGCCTTCAAAACAGCATCAATTCTTCTAGTTACACTTGCACACAGTTTGTTAACCCCTTAACGACAGGCGTGCGCGCATGTGTGGCTGGCACTTGAGGACCACGGGACATTTTTTTTCTTAAGATCTGATTCAGGGCTCCCCTGAATTCCGTGACGTGCCAGGATCCTCACTGGTCCTTAAGTGCTGGGCTGCAGTGATGGTCCGGGCACGTCATTGGACACAAAGGGGTTTAAGGAACTCGGCAGGTAGGTTGTTCCAGACATCTTGGAGAACTAACCACAGCTCTTCTGTGAATTTAGGCAGCCTGAGTTGCTTCTCTCTCTAAAATCTAAATCAAATCAATATTTGGTGTGACCACCCTTTGCCTTCAAAACAGCATCAATTCTTCTAGTTACACTTGCACACAGATTGTTAACCCCTTAACGACTGGCGCACACATGAGTGGCTGGCACTTGAGGACCACAGGACATTTTTTCTCTTACGATCTTACGATCAGGGCTCCCCTGAATTCCATTACATGCCAGGATATTCACTGGTCCTTAATCCTTTGAGTGCCAGAGGGTTATGCAGCGCATTGCTTTGCAATGCGTTGTGTAACCTTCTGACACTCAAAGGGTTAAAGGGATAGTAATACTTCATTTTATCTTTATTATATTTTGTAGGCATTAAAAAAACATGAAGAATGATATAAGTCTTATCTCTCAAACCTTTATGGTTTGAGAGATATTCACAAGCAAAGTTTCCCCTCCGCCCCTTTTACCTAGTGTAAGCCATCTCTTCTCAGATGTGGAATGCAGTTCATAGACCAGACAGATAACAGCGAGCGGAAAATCTTCTTCCTATGAAAACAATGAAAGCCCTGCCCCCCCTTGACAAGTTTTACAGGTTTTTCCCTTATCTTAATTGAAGATTGTCCCTCTCTGCAGTCTACCTGGGCACCTCCCTTCTGCTCTGGCTGAACAGTGTTACATCAGTAAAAGGGGCAGGAGGGGGATACTTTATCATTGAATTACTCTTGAACTACAACTCTGACAGAATTGAATTAACACTCTCCAAAGTCCAAATACTATGATGATTAATTAGAGCTGCTTTTATTATTATCCCTTTAAGTGCCAGGCCGCCGTGATGGTCCGGGCACGTCATTGGACGCAAAGGGGTTAAGGAACTCAGCAGGTGGGTTGTTCTAAACATCTTGGAGAACTAATCACAGCTCTTCTGTGAATTTAGGCAGCCTGAGTTGGTTCTCGCTCTATATTCTTCTCCAAGTTCTCTATTCTTCTCACAGACAGGAGGAAGGAATAATGTACTAATACCATTCAATACAATTCAGCTTTATTATATGCGCTGTAACCATAACCAACCTCTCTATTCTTCTCACAGACAGGAGGAAGGATGTACTAATACCATTCAATACCATTCAGCTTTATTATATGTGCTGGAGCCGATTTCTCTATTCTTCTCACAGACAGGAGGAATGATGTACTAATACCATTCAATACCATTCAGCTTTATTATATGCGCTGTAACCATAACCAACCTCTCTATTCTTCTCACAGACAGGAGGAAGGATGTACTAATACCATTCAATACAATTCAGCTTTATTATATGCGCTGTAACCATAACCGACTTCTCTATTCTTCTCACAGACAGGAGGAAGTAAGTACTAATACCAATCAGTAACACTCAGATTTATTATATGTGCTGGAGCCGATTTCTCTATTCTTCTCACAGACAGGAGGAAGTAAGTGCTAATACCATTCAGTACCATTCAGCTTTATTATATGTGTTGGAGCCGATTTCTCTATTCTTCTCAAAGATAAGATGAAGGAAGTACTAATACCATTCAGTAACATTCCACTTTATTATATGTGCTATAAACAACCAATTTCTCTATTCTTTTCACAGACAGGGAGAAGGAAAGATGTACTAATACCATTCAGTAACATTCCACTTTATTACATGTGCTGGAACAGATATCTCTATTCTTCTCATAGGCACCAGGAAGGATGGATGTACTAATAGCACTCACCTTTATTATATGGTCTGGAACTAATTTCTCTGTTCTCCTCACAGACATGGTAGCACGCTTTACCCAACTCCAACTTACTTAGCTACTTACACTGAAATTTCTCCCCTAATGCCTCTTGCAGCGGCCGGGACAATGGGGAAGAGTCTGGACATTTTAGGCTATTTACGTAGCTCTACTCCATGTTTAAAGGCACACATTAATCCTATGAATGTCAGAGGGGTACGCAACGCATTAATCCTTTTAGTGTCAGAGGGGTATGCAATGCATTGCTTTGCAATGTGTTGCGTACCCCTCTGGCACTCAAAGGGTTAAGCATTTATAGACCAGAGGGGTATGCAATGCATTGTATATCAATTCATTGTGCAGCCCTATAGTCTATAAAGGGTTAAACAAGCAGCAGAGCAATTGGCATATATTTTCTTCATTTTCCTGCACATATTCTGCAATCATTTTGTAATAATTTAACCTCTTGAATGCTAAAGAGGCATTGCATCTCAATGTGTTAGAGACTGCTCTATCATCCAACAGGTTAAAGAAAAAGGAAACAGTAAAAACCTAACGTAACTAAAACAATCACCACGTGCCTCTGAATACTGCTAAGTTGCTTTGGTCACTCAAAAATGACTGAAGGGTCTGAATGCCCCTGAGGGCCATTAAGATGGCTGGCAGCCCCTGTCTTCTTCCATCTGCCCTGGGTGCCCCTCCATTTTTCTTGTGCAAGGGGTTTGGCCAATCACTTGGGGGATGGCAAGAGAGAAGAGGGACAATGAGGATAAAAAGGTGAATTATTTTAAATTGTGTTATTTCAGGTTTCCAGGAGGGCCTGGTTGACTGGAGGATGGGTCCCGCCCACAGAAGGTTCATGTTTTCCATAGGGCCTGGCTGACTGGAGGACTGATCCCACACACGGAAGGTTCCTGTTTTCCAGGAGGGCCTGGCTGACTGGAGGACTGGTCCCACACACGGAAGGTTCCTGTTTTCCATAGGGCCTGGCTGACTGGAGGACTGGTCCCACAGACAGAAGGTTCCTGTTTTCCTTAGGGCCTGGCTGACTGGAGGACTGGTCCCACACACGGAAGGTTCCTGTTTTCCATAGGGCCTGGCTGACTGGAGGACTGGTCCCACAGACAGAAGGTTCCTGTTTTCCTTAGGGCCTGGCTGACTGGAGGACTGGTCCCACAGACAGAAGGTTCCTGTTTTCCTTAGGGCCTGGCTGACTGGAGGACTGATTCCACACACAGAAGGTTCCTGTTTTCCAGGAGGGCCTGGCTGACCGGAGGATTGGTCCTGCACGCAGATGATTCCTCCACTCCACACTCTCCATAGCTCAAATACTATGAAGATTAATTGGAGCTGCTTTTATTGTGAACATTACTACCCCTTTAAGGTTTTAAGGTTGTATTGAGTTGCAACATTGAACATTCTTTTGTGTTTGTTGGAGGTATTGTTGGGGGGGAAAGGTGGGCAGTGATGCCTTGCCATCTTAAGGGCCACAGTGTTCAAGATAAGGCATGGGATTGGATATGCAACAAGGTAAATATTAACCCCTGAGCAACTTACTAGTATTCAGTAGCACATGGCTAGTTTTTTATTTAGATTAGGTTTTTATAGTTTAATTTTCCTTGAACTCCTTGAGGACCAGAGGGGTATGAAATGCATTGCACAGCCCTTTTGATACTCAAGGGGTTAAATAAATATCTGTTTTGTTATATTAGCTTGCATTGCATTGCTGTAAAAAAAAAAAAAAAGCAACAAACAATTAATTTCCTTATGTAATCCACTCACTTCCATAGAACTCTTTACAATCATAGGACTTCAGAAAGAAACTAGTGTATTTTGCTAAAAAACAGTCAATTTAAACTTAGCTAAATGGTCAAGGTCGGGAACAGCAAATACGACCGGAAAAAGCAGACCTTGGACTCAAGGATATAAATGTTTTACTGATCTAGAGAGCTCAAAAAGACCCAGATGAGGGTCAGACCCAAGTAAAGAACACTTTGCCCACGCAATTAATCATAAATAAATATTAGCTTGTTGAGAGAGCAACATTTTTACATCCCCTTTAAAGGAGCAGTAAACATTTGTTATGAAAAAAAACCAAAAAAAAAAAAAAACAAAGGCTTTTCCTGTTGAGTAAAATAAGGGTATTGCCATTGCTGAGAGATGCATATTTCCAGCGTTATTACAGTTTAAACATTTTTTACATTAACAGGTCCCTCTAGTGGTCAGATTCCAATTAGTTATCCTGACTGTAGCGTCTGCAGGTGGAGCCGCTTTTGGAATAGGCTGGGTGATCTCGGTGCTGGTTGATGACATCACGCACCGCCTACAGGAAGTAACGTCATGCTGCATCCTCTAGTTCAGTTGTGCATGAGTCACTGTGCTAGAGAGAGCTCACCACTGCCGCTCTGCACCATAAGCCAGCTAATCCACTGGCAAGGCGCCAAGCAACTCCGGGTGCAATCCGGAGCAACCTCATAGTGATTTACCATTGGTGTTAATGAGTAAATAAACAGAGTTGGCCAGTTGCCACTCCATTGACCTGACATCTGTGTGGACCTCTCTTCATTGCGACCAACTACACTAACAAAGAGACACAACACTAACAAATAGAGAGTCGGCATTGCGAAAAGGCTCAGTTCAATGCACATAAAATTTAAGGCAGTGCACTACATCCAATAGATGGATATCCTTCTCCCTGGCAGACTTAGGATCAGGACAAAAAGAAAGTGCAGACAACTCCTGATTGATGTGGAACTCAGGATCCACCTTAGGAAGAAGTTCCCAAGAGATTTTAAGCACCAGTTTGTCCTTAAGAAACAGCAGGAAAAGTGGTTTGCAAGAAAATGCCTGCAACTCAGCAACTCTCTGGACCGAGACTACTGCCAGGAGAAAAGCCATCTTGAACGTCAATTGACACATGAGGGATGGAAGCAAGAGGCTCAAAAGGAGGGTCTGCAAGACTCCCAAAACCAAGTTAAGGTTCCACTGAGGAGTAGGAGCCTTAAAGACAGGGAAGGCATGAGCCGCCCCCTGAAGAAAAACCTTGACATCTGGAATAGTGGCAATACATCTCTAGAACACAGAAAGTGCCGAGATCTGAACCTTAATGGAGCTCAAACTGAGTCCTTTGTTCTTTCCATCTTGGAGAAAAGACAACACCAAGGGAAGGTCAAAAACCCGAGAGGACTCAGCCATGTCTGTACACAATTTGTGAAAAATAGATCATACACTATGGTATGTCTTGAAGGAAACAGGCTTACTGGCCTGAATCACAGGATGTTGGCTTCAAGAGCCATGCCATCAAAGCCATTTTCTCCACATTCTAGTGCCACAGGTAACCCCGGAGTAAGAGATCTGGCCTGAGAGGAAGGCGGACTGGATCCTGAATCGAAAGACTGACCAGGTCCACAAACCACACTCTCTTGGGCCAGTAATGGTTGACCAGAATGACTGTTGTGCCATCCATCCTTATCTTCCAGAGCACCCTGTGCAGGAGAGGTAGCGGAGGAAACACATAAGTAAGGTGGAAGTTCCACAGAATTAACATTGTGTCCATGGAAAAGGCCAGAGGATCTTGCCTCCTGTAGCAGAAGATCTGGACCTTCCTTTTTTTTTCTGGGGGCTATGAGGTCTATAGCTGGCTCACCCTACTGTTGCACAATCAGGTAGGATGCTTCCTGGTTGAGTTACCACTCTCCTGGATCTACATCTTGCAACTGAGAAAGTCCACCACAATGTTTTCTACCCCTTGAATTTGAATGGCAGAGATTTCTTTGACGTGGTCCTCTGCCCAGCCAAGCATGTACCTCAACTTGAAACAAGCAGCTGCACTGCGAGTGCCCCCTGGGAGATTGATGTATACCACAGTCATGGCCTTGTCTGACTGCACCCTCACTGGCTTCAACTTCAAGATGAGGTCCAGTGCACAAGGCCCAGCCACATTGGATGGAGTGCCAAGACATTGATGGACAGAAGAGTCTTTTCCTGTGTCCACCTACCCAGGTGACTCATAACTGCAACCCAGCTGCTCAGGCTGGTGTTTGTCGTGACCAGGGTCAACTTTGGAATCAGAAGTGGCATTCCCTGTTCCAGGTTTGGCTGACGCAACCACCACTGGAGGTTGTACCTTATTTTGGTGGGTGGAGTGGAGATTTTGCCACTAGAGCCAGAATGTTCAATGCTGCTTTCAACTGAGAAAATTGCCAAGGACAATTAAGGGGACTGATGTACTAGTACTGTTCATTTGTCTGCTTTCTCATGTCCGCTTGCCACTTGTGGCCACACCATGAGAAGTGGAAGCACTCCCAGAAATTTCTAGAAAGTTATATTAAATAAATATTTAACAGTTTTTAATTTTTATGTTTTATTTTTTCTAAACCTACATGAGCTGCATGAGCCAGCAGTGGAGTGTCTCAAACACTGCACATGCACACAGTGCTACCTATTTCTGTGCAGTGGTGCACTTAAGTTTGAACAGTAAATCTAATTTAATTTTTTTGTAAACTGACACAGTCAGGAAGAATAACAGGAGTAGTTACTGGAGACAGCAGTGGCATGTCTGGAACACTGTGATTGCACCTAGTACCGGTTTATGTGCAGTTGTGCATTTAGGGTGGAACACTAAATCTAATTTTATTATTATTTTTTTAAGCAACACTCAGGAATAACAGACATAGTTGCTGGAGACAGTAATGGTGTGTCTGGAACACTGCTAGGACAGAGCGCCTATTTACGTGCATCTATGAACAGTAAGGAAAATTTTATTTTTTTCTAAAATGAACACACTATGGAATATCAGGGGTAGTTGCTGGAGACAGCAGTGGAGTGTCTGGAACACTGCACATGCAAAGTGTCTAGTTATTTGCAGTTGTACACTTAAATTTGAACAATAAATCTAATGTAATCTTTTTGTAGACTTAACACACTCAGGAATAACAGGGATGCTTGCTGGAAACAGCAGTGACATGCCAGGAGCACTACACACGCACAGTGCCTATTTATGTGCAATTTTGCACATAAGTTTGAACAGAAAATCTAATTAAAATTTTTTGGTAAAATTAACACACTCAGGATTAACGTGTAGTTACTGGAGACAGCAATGGCATGTCTGGAACACTGCTTGTGCATAATATAGTGCCTATGTGCACATAAACAATAACTATACTTTTCATTTTTTTAATTAACACAATCAGTCCAAATGATTACGATATCATCTATGTAGTGGAGGTAGACCAGAGGCTAGAATGGTTTACCTAGGGATGGAGTCGAGGTCAGTCAGTTTGTTTAAGAGGTTTCTTGTGCTGTGTATATAGCTGGGTGTTTTTTTTTTTACCAATGGTTTGAGAATATTCTCCTCTCAGCCAGAGATATTTTCTGTTCCAGATATTATCGGCCTTCCAGGATTCCCTTCCTTTAGTATTTTAGGAAGCATATAGAAGTATCAAACCCTTGGGTCTTCTGGAATAAGATATTCCACATGGTCTTTAATCTTAGAAGCAGTCCTTTCATGATTTTTCTAAGCTCTTTTCTGTAGTTAGATGTGGGATCTTTTTGTAGTGTGCGGTAGTATCTTTGATCCATAGGTTGCCTGTGTGCCTTCTCCATACAGTTAGATATGTTCATATTCACTACTGCGCCACCTTTGTCTGACAATTGAATTACTGTTTTTGTTGTCCTTTGGAGACTGTATTACATTTTGTTTCTTGGCAGTTAGGTTGTGTGCCAGTTTGTATTGTTTGTCAACAGGAGGGCAGACAGAAGTGATTTATACACAGAATATACAATACAATGCTGACAGGAAGTGGAGGGACAGTCACCTTGGTTATGGCTTTGACTGATAGTTGCAACAGCCTGTAAATATCTACTTTATCTGTGATGTGTTTATTACTCTTGCCAATCCTGATTTCCAGGGGGAAGGCCCTTCAAATGTATATAATCTGTATGTAGTACATTTTCCTTACTTCCAACAGAAGCCAGAAGAGAAGCAGTGTCACAGACTTACTAAAAATTCAGGGAGATAAGATTATGACACTTTCTAAGTCTAGTGTTGTAGTCACTCAGAGTAAAAATCTTCCAGACCGATCTAATGCTAGTGCTGCTGCAGAGACAGATTAAGACTCCATTGGGTCCTAGGCAAGAAACCAATTTGGGGCCCCACATCTCTTGATCCTGTGCTGCAGACACAGAGTGCTGCTAGCAGGTGCTGACATTGTGTCTCTAATGGAAGTGGGAGAAAATGGTTGATGCTGGTCTCTTCCAATTATAAGAGCATCTGACACAAGATTTAATGACCGCAATAACAGAGTCTCTGTCTGTGAACATCACTTGCAGCCAGGGCCCCTCATATTGCCATGGACCCTATGCTCTAGCCTAGGTTGCCATAATGGATGATCCTTCCTGTGCTGCTGGTGGTGGTACTACAATGCCAACACTTATCACTATATCACCTGCTAACTCCCATATCATACTTATAACAAAGTGAAGTATGCTTCTGCTTCCTTACTTACTCAGAGATGACAGTGTATGGTATTTTGGGGGGCCTTCTCGTACACTCAACCACCTGTACTTCTACATTCTATTACCTTTAGTAGCCCATATATCATGCTGTTCCTGCTGTACTTGTCTGTCCAAACTGGTCTAATGCTGGTGCTGGAGGTGGTGCTTGCACTGCATTGCACTGCTAACTCTCACCTCCTGTATCCCCTCCTAACTCCCATACTTCTAACAGAGTCAAAAATGCTTCCTTACATTCGGAGATCAGTGCATTTTTTTTGGAGGGGGACTTTTGTTCACAGGCATTCTCCTTATGCATGGTCATTGAACCAGAACAAATAAAAAATGAATAAAATAATGCTCAAGCCTTTATTTATACTTATTTGTATTATTTGTTCATGTACCCTGATAAAAAACCTATATGGAATGGATGGTCACGTTTTATGTAATGTATTTGAATTAATCTTGCTCAAATATCAGTCCAGAGATGGAGGCAGTGGCCTTCCCTACTGAATTTTGTTCAGGAACACAAACTTTCAACAAAATTCTGAATAACTGAATTGTATGGTAAGCATAGTTAATTTTCCCTGAATGTGTTTAAAATGTGCACAAATTATTCAGACCAAACAAATCTTCTCACCGTGCACAAATCTAATATCTACTGTAGAGCCAACTGTTCTCATGTCATCTATTTTCATTATTCATTTATTATAATGATCTCCAAACTGTTTTCCATGGAACCTCCTTATATAAGTAAACTAGTTGAAGAGCCCGTTACACGGGCCACAGTGCCTCTGCCAGCCAGGCGCAGGGCAGTCATGCGCAGTAGAGACTGCCCGTGCCACGGCTCTGTATCAGCCGTGGCACGGGCAGTCTCTACTGCGCATGACTGCAGCACACGCAGCAGTCTCTACTGCGCATGTCTTAGGAGTTACACATCTTTTAGCGAATTATTATATAGGATAAGGAAGGACCAGAGGGGTGGGCAGTGCAATGTTTCACAATGCAGTACAGATATCGCCTTCTCGTACACTCAACCACCTGTACTTCTACATTCTATTACCTTTAGTAGCCCATATATCATGCTGTTCCTGCTGTACTTGTCTGTCCAAACTGGTCTAATGCTGGTGCTGGAGGTGGTGCTTGCACTGCATTGCACTGCTAACTCTCACCTCCTGTATCCCCTCCTAACTCCCATACTTCTAACAGAGTCAAAAATGCTTCCTTACATTCGGAGATCAGTGCATTTTTTTTGGAGGGGGACTTTTGTTCACAGGCATTCTCCTTATGCATGGTCATTGAACCAGAACAAATAAAAAATGAATAAAATAATGCTCAAGCCTTTATTTATACTTATTTGTATTATTTGTTCATGTACCCTGATAAAAAACCTATATGGAATGGATGGTCACGTTTTATGTAATGTATTTGAATTAATCTTGCTCAAATATCAGTCCAGAGATGGAGGCAGTGGCCTTCCCTACTGAATTTTGTTCAGGAACACAAACTTTCAACAAAATTCTGAATAACTGAATTGTATGGTAAGCATAGTTAATTTTCCCTGAATGTGTTTAAAATGTGCACAAATTATTCAGACCAAACAAATCTTCTCACCGTGCACAAATCTAATATCTACTGTAGAGCCAACTGTTCTCATGTCATCTATTTTCATTATTCATTTATTATAATGATCTCCAAACTGTTTTCCATGGAACCTCCTTATATAAGTAAACTAGTTGAAGAGCCCGTTACACGGGCCACAGTGCCTCTGCCAGCCAGGCGCAGGGCAGTCATGCGCAGTAGAGACTGCCCGTGCCACGGCTCTGTATCAGCCGTGGCACGGGCAGTCTCTACTGCGCATGACTGCAGCACACGCAGCAGTCTCTACTGCGCATGTCTTAGGAGTTACACATCTTTTAGCGAATTATTATATAGGATAAGGAAGGACCAGAGGGGTGGGCAGTGCAATGTTTCACAATGCAGTACAGATATCGCCGAGGCTTAAAAAAACTCAAACCAACTAAACATTGAGTTGTGGAGCTGGTGTCTGGTAGACTTTCAGTAAAATTGATACTTCTAAAGTCACAGAGAGATGGGCTATTGAGAAAGAAGGAAAGCAGAAGATATTGTGCATATCGAAGTGGGTGTTTGAAGGAGTGTTTGGAGACAAGTGTTGTCCAAACCAGAAAGCAAACTGAAGACAAAATGTTTTGCAGGGAGTTTCAGGTCAGGTGCATCTGTACAAAACCTTCTTAATAAACACTTTATTTATGGAGCAGTGTTAAGCCCGAGAGGCTTGGTGTACATGGGTAGGGCCAAGATTAAGTGATATGTCTTCACAGAACAAAAGCCAAGATAATGAGAGAAAAAGGGAGTGGAAGTTTAAGCCCTTAGATTTCTGTACTGATAGGAAGGGAGTTAAGAGAGCAATAAACTTGTATTATAAACGTGTGTACATATGTGTGTGTGTGTGTATGTATATATATATATATATATATATATATATATATATATATACATACTTGTTTTCCCATGGTGAGTAAAAAAAGGGAGATGCTTAACCCTTTCAGCACCAATGGGTTAATTCTGCTGTAATACCAGCTCAAATGTTTTCCTTTTTTATCAGATTGTTTGCAATAGTGCCAAATGGTGTCAAGATGGCATTTTTTATTTTGTTGGAAAGCTTGAATTCTAGACAAGTGATCTCCATTGTAAGCGAAAGGAACAATTGGCAGCCATAATAAAAAAAGTAATTAAAAAGAGTGGTTTGAGTTATAATAATGTAATAAGATCAGTAGCGGAACTACTCTGTAATTTTCTTTTTCATAATAAAATGTTATTGTTCCTTTAAGTTGTTAGATATAAATGTATGAAGACTGTAAAAGGTGGGATACATACTTGAATAATCTACAAGTAGCATAAGAGGGGGTGGAAATGGAAAAAATAGCCTGATATACTATAAAGTACTGGGTCCATTTTAGAGCAATCCAACTAAACAATTAGGGGCAAATAAAAAAAATACTGGTGACTCCACAACCCTGGAAAGCAATGAAAAGCTCCTCAACTGTTGAGGAGGGCACATGGCTTGCAGAAGAGGTGTCCGGCCAGGGGCGAGGAAGGAATATGTTGTTGACTAGTAGGAAGCCACAGACAAGACCATACATTGGCATGCTCTTGAGTTGCGGGCACTCATAGGACAGAACCACTTATAGATTTTAGAACCACCACTTCCTACTGTAGCTCAAGCATAGCTGTATGTTCGAAGGAAAAGTGGAGGGGGTGAGACGCATTAAGGTGTGATAAAGAGGTAATAAAGTGGAGGTGACTTCTCCAGTGATGTCACTTCTTGGGGGTTATGCACTATAGCAGTGATAGAGTGGTGATAAAGCAGAGATAACTTATCCATTTATATCACTTCTCCAGTTCCTATGTTATTATGTGGAGCTTGTTCCCTGAGATTTCCGAAGGTGAAGAAATCTTAGTGCATTGGCTCCATAGAATAACATAGGAACTGGAAAAATGATATCATTGGAGAAGTTATCTCCACTTTATCACATCTTTATCATGCCTTAGTGCATCTCTCCCCTCCAATTCCTATGTTATTCTATGGAGCCTATGCAATAAGATTTATTCATCTTTGGAGCTCTTAGTGCACAGGCTCCATAGAATAACATAGGAAATGGAGACGTCTCCCTGAGGAGATCTGGGGCAAACCATATGCACTTTAGGGCAGAACTACAAATTCCAAAAAATCTCATTGATTTAAATGGGGATTTAACCTCGAATGCTAGAGAGGTCTTTAGTGCATTTCAAAGAGTGTATGATTTAAATGGACACTTTTGACCACTTGAATGTTAACTCCTTGAGGACAACAGGGATGTGCAATTCATTGCTTAGCAATGTGTTGCATACCACTCTAGTCTTCAGAGGTTAACCCTTTGAGTATGCCGGCTACCCCTCTGGCACTCAAATGTTTAACCCCTTAAGGACCCTTGATGTACCAGGACCGTCACGGTCCTTGAACTACTCAAGGACAGATGACGGTCATGGTACGTCACGTACTTTTTACTTACAGCGCTCTACCGGGAGCGCTGTAAGTAAAAATAGGGCCTGAAATAGACCGATCCAAGATCGGAGCGATCTCTTTCAATCCCCATAATGACGCGCCGATACACAAGACAGGTCACGTGTACCGGCGCGTCCAAGTGCACCTATGCGGTCATTATGGGACGGAAATGTCCCATGACCGCCGGTCCTTAAGGGGTTAAAGACGTCTCCAGGTCATTGTTTTGCATTTCAAGACCTCTCTCTCTAGCCTTCAAATGAATAACATCCCCATGTAATCTAATGGGTATTTCATCCCTCCCAACATTTCAAATGGCCAAAGAGGGACACATTTGTTTTATGGGGTGTGGCTGGGGGAGTGGCTGGTGGGTGAGACATTACTGAGGATTTTTAGGTTATTTCATGACCTATTGACATATCTCTGTGTAACTGATAAATGATATAGAGCAAGTCCAAAATATTTTATTTATACAGACTAATGTATAAACATGTATACTGACACACAAACATTAATGTGAGTTTTATTGCTGTGGAACAATGTGATACACTTATATACACACCACACAGTATGATCTAAAAAGGACACCGGGGTGGGAAAGAGGGAAGAAGGGATTTGGGTCTCCAAGAGGGACTGTCCCTCTTAAAGAGGGACACTTGGGTGGTATGGAATTTGCATGTGTATCCTATGGTGCAGTTGGTTTGCTCTAGAGTTGCTCCACTCTGCTCATTGCACACTTTGCATGACAGTAGTGATTAATAGTGATCAGTAGCAAACAGCTGACATCACTTAGCTGCTGTTCAGCTGTCACCCTGAAGGAGTGGAGCAGGAAGTATGAAGCTTTCGTTGAGAAAACAGTGAGCGGTCACAGTCCAGATACAAAATATCAGTTAGCGATAGCGTGACAATATCCAGCTGTAGCCGTGTCTTTCCATATTAACCCCACAAAACCTACTATTGAAGAAAGCTGACGTTTATTGCATCTGTTCTCTTGTTAACTGTGGAGAAAAATAAAAGAAACCTGAGCAATTTCGGTCAAACCAGCTGCACTATATAGGACAAATAAAAATTTCCAAAACTCGTATTGATTTGATTGTGGTTTTTAAGACATTATTATCTAAAAAGGTCTCCAACACCATGCTAAGCATTGCATTGGAGACCTCTTTAGTATTCAATAATCATACCTGGGAACTTTGTCTTCTGGAGTCTCCGGAGGGGGCTCATGTGGTGCCGCTGGGGGATATAAATGACAAGATTCACATCACGAGTGGGCGGGGCTTAATCACGGGTGGTGTGGGCTTAATGGACTGTGTGATAAGGAGAAGGGAAGGAGGAGTGAGTGGGAAGGGAGAGGAATAGGGTGGGAAGGAGAAGAAGTGGGAGGAACAGGGTGGGAAGGAGGAGAAATGTGAGAGAAGTGGGTGGAACAGGTTTGGAAGGAGGAAGAGTGGGCGGAAAGTGGGAGGAATGGGATGGGAAGGAGGAGAAGTGGGCAGAGTTTCATAAAAAAACCCCACCACCAGAGAATCACACTCTGTCCCCTGAGACCCAGCAATTAACTGCAAAAACTGGAGTCTCCGGGGTAGATCAGGAGGGTTCCCACGTATGTCAAAAAGTTATAACCCTATAAGGTAATGGGACATGTGGTTTTTCCCCTATGTTGCAGATGGTTTGCCCCAGAATAACTTCAGTTTTTGGTACAACCCTGATCCTCAATCGCTAAAGAGCCTGCAGGTTTTCAGCCTACTCCTGTCTGACAACAGGTGAATCAATCAGTTGCTATGTCTCTTTGCGTACCCCTCTGGCACTCAGAGGGTTAAATGATCCACCTGGTCTGAAGCAGAGATATCCTGAAAACATGGCCTGTTGGCAGTCCTGAGGTTAGGGCTGGCTGCCCCTGCACTAAGAGGCTACAGAGGAGAAAGCAGTTTACAGACACTGTTCAGACACATACGATAATTAGCTGCAACGTGATGATACCCAGCTGTGTGTAGTGTGAGCCTCAGCGTTTAGTACTAGTTATAGGGTGGAGCTGTGCACCTGTCATGATAGAGACGTTTAGGGAATATGAGGCCATAGATAAAAGAGACACTGCTCAGGCACACAAAAGACTGATGCTGTCCAGCTCTTCCTTTGTGGGTAGGAAATGAAATACAGCACATTGCTAAATACAGCAACAATCAGATATTTCCAGTCCTGAGAAACACTGGCGTCTCTGCATGAAACAAAAAAGATGATGTGATTAAAAAAATGAAACAAATCAGAAGCAAACACACTGCATTGCACAGGACAAATGAAAAATCTCCAAATATCCCTTGATTTAAATGGATCTATTAATGCCCCTGAATCTGTACCATTGGTGGGTTAAAAGCCCCATTTAAAGTTGAACTGTCACTTTATAAGAAATAGGCATGTTTGAAAGAGCTTTCAAAATCTATTTTTGTTAACCATTTATATTTGAAACAATGGTTCGTGAGATATTTAGCTTTCTTTATTTGTCAGTTCATGTCAATTAAGGAATATTGTCCGGAATGCCTGCCACACTGCTCCTCATCCCAACTGCTATTTCCTGCTAGCCAAATACTAACATTCCACACTGCTCCTCATTCCAACTGCTATTTCCTGCTAGCTAAATACTAGCATTCCACACTGCTCCCCATCCTAACTGCTATTTCCTGCTAGCCAAATACTAACATTCCACACTGCTCCCCATCCTAACTGCCACTTCCTGCTAGCTAAATACTAGCATTCCACATTGTTCCCAAAACTGTAAATAAATAATGTGAAGTATCTTATAAACCATTGTTTTAAATACAGAATGGCTAACAATTATAGGTGATTTTGAAAGCTCTTTCAAAAACACCAATGCTTTCCAAAGTGACACTTTCTTTTCAATTAATGCTAATCTTTATTTGTGCAGAAGTTTATTTACCTCAGAATATCTCCATTTCTTCTAAGTACACCAGAAGCCTTTTTCACAGTGGCCACTTTTGCCAGGCTCTTCCATTCTGCTCCTAGAATGTGACTGTTCCACTTATCTCCATAAGCCAGCAAATCTCTTTTTAATGGCTCTTACAGTCCCATCTCTGATGTAAGCTGTCACATAATCTTCAGGTCACTGGCCCTGGAAAGAGGGTCCTGAAATACATATATTTAGATATTGGGACAGTGCCAATACTGACAAGTGTGTTTCTTCTGTATGGAATACTCATTGTAAACAGGCACAAAGCAAGGTTACATGTAGACCTAGGATTTGGCATTAAATTAACAGCAGTGTAGCACAAACATTCAAAGGTATATTAATGGGGTCATAGAATTCAGTATAAGACCTCTTTGAATGATAACTGAAGTAGCACACAGAGTGGCCAGTTTAGATGCTACACACCCCTCATACAAGTAACTAGTCACTAGTCTCCATCTTGGAGACTGTCAGATACAGAGGGATACTGTGACTGCATTGCAGTAGGAGAATGGGCCAAAAGCAGGACATAAAAGAATAGTAAACTTTTTTATTGAAGAAAAAAAAAAAAAGAAAAAAATATATATATAGAGTTAAGATTGTATTAGTCCAGTGATGTAGATGTAAAATAACAAACAAAATTAATATCTTGTAATACCTTTTTATTGGACTAACAGAATTATGGATTGACAAGCTTTTGGGATAAACTCCCTTTCTCAAGTCTAAAGCATTTCTCTTTATGTCGTGAGAGTGACAACAACATGGACATGGGGGGAGGTTGTGAATAATGTTATCTTTGTTCCAACATTATCTTTGCATGCTCTCTATTAAAACCAATGAGGAACACATAGTTTGTACTTTGTTGGACCCTTGCTCTAAAGCCAAAGCTGGTGAACTTGTACCAAGGCATCAGGTGTAGCAGCACCTGGAGTATTGTGTGAAGAGATACACAAAATTGTTGTACAACACGTGGAAGATTACATTGGGAGGAACAGACCAGAGACAGATGTAAGGGTACTAGAAGGAATATCAAAAATGAAGTAGGCCAAAGGGTTTTATTTTGGACAATGACTTAATTTCTCCACTACTGACATTGACACCCAGGCAGAAAAAGCGTTTGTGTCTCAGCAGGGGATGTGTTGCATTTGGGAATCTGGTGGTGGTGGCTTGTGTGATGGCATGGGTAGTGGTGGGGATGACTAGTTACAGGCTGGGAAGTGGGCACATCTCTATGGAACTATGTCCTTGAATATGCCAACATAGTGGACACAGGATGCAGGATATTACCAAACATCTAAGAAGAACCATGCATCCTTCCTGAACATCATGTATCTCAAAGGCAGACAAACACTGTGTCTGGCTTGCACTTGTGTGTACAGCTGTGGAAAATCTTAGTTGCCAGTGCCCACCAGCAAGTGTGAAGTGAGACTCAGTGCACAACTTATTCTCAGTAACCACTCTCTTGTCTACTGCACACCTCTATCCCTCTCTTCTAACAAAACCCAAACTGATCTGCTGAAAAGTCTTGATTTTACAATACAGCTACAAGATTTCCCATGAAGAAAAAATTAAACGTTTTGACTAGTGATGAGCGAGCACCCCAATGCTCGGATGTTCGGGTGCTCTGACCGAGCACCCCCTGAGGCTCGAGTGCTCGGCCGAGCACCCGAGCCCCATTGAAGTCAATGGGAGGACTCGAGCATTACACCAGGCACCCCCTGCTCTGATGAGGGGAGGGTGCCTGGTCCATAGGAAAAGGGCAGAAAAAGATGGAAACACTACAGAAATGGTTCAGGGACAGCATAGGGAGGATGTCTGGATGCACCTTGGACTCCAACATCGCTGCTGGGAACGATCTTTCGCCCGTAGTAGCCATTTTTACAGACTGACCGTAAAACACACAAAAAGGAAAATAAAAACGACTTTAGGCGAAAAATTGTTACCAAACAGTATTTGCTGTATATTTACTTGTATATCATCTGCAAATTCTCCCAAAAATTTCATCGATTTTCTGAAGTGAGGCCATGATTAAGAGGGAAACGTGCGCAGAGGCAAATTATCCCAAAAATTTCCTTGATTTTCAGAACTGAGGCCATGATTAAGAGGGAAACGTGCGCAGAGACAAATTCTCCCAAAAATTTCCTTGATTTTCAGAACTGAGGCCATGATTAAGAGGGAAACGTGCGCAGAGGCAAATTCTCCCAAAAATTTCCTTGATTTTCAGAACTGAGGCCATGATTAAGAGGGAAACGTGCGCAGAGGCAAATTCTCCCAAAAATTTCCTTGATTTTCAGAACTGAGGCCATGATTAAGAGGGAAACGTGCGCAGAGGCAAATTCTCCCAAAAATTTCCTTGATTTTCAGAACTGAGGCCATGATTAAGAGGGAAACGTGCGCTGAGCTGACCATCTAAAACATTATGGGTGAGGGTCTGCTGCAGAGCTGACCATCCTAAACATTATATGCGAAGGCCCGCTAGTGAGCTGACGCTATAAAACATTATATGAGAGGGCCCGCTAGAGAGCTGACCCAATAAAACATTATATGAGAAGGCCCGCTGGTGAGCTGACCTATATAAAAATTGGCAAACAGGGCCCGCTGGTGAGCTGGCCCTATATAAAAATTATATCACAGGGCCCGCTGGTGAGCTGGCCCTATATAAAAATTATATCCCAGGGCACGCTGGTGAGCTGGCCCTATATAAAAATTATATCCCAGGGCATATGGAAGAGGAGGAGGAGGATGAGAACATTAAGAGTCAACCATATACCCGTTTTTGGGGTGGAAGGGGTGAATGGGAATACAGAGTATTCCCATCATTGTAAATAACATATATAAAGTGAGTTTATGTTCCCCCGGGGCTTTCCTCCAGTGGAGTGGAGAAGTCAGGGGAAATCCAGGCCTTGTTCATTTTTATAAGTGTCAACCTATCAGCATTGTCGGTGGAAAGGCGGATACGCTTATCTGTTATGATGCCACCAGCAGCACTAAATACCCGCTCAGACAGAACGCTGGCGGCAGGGCAGGCCAGCACCTCCAAGGCGTAGAGTGCCAGTTCATACCACGTGTCCAGCTTGGACACCCAGTAGTTGTAAGGCACAGAGGGATCATTGAGGACGCTGACACGGTCTGCTACGTACTCCTTCACCATCTTCCAAAACTTTTCCCTCCTTGTGACACTAGGCTGCGCATCAGGGTGAGGGTGCTGGCGGGGTGTCATGAAGGTGTCCCACGCCTTGGAGAGTGTTGCCCTGCCTTTGTCGGAACTGCTGTGTGCTCCCCTTTTCTCCCCTTCTCGGTTGGCCAAGGTAGCACGTACTCTGCCGCCAGCGTTGTCAGATGGAAAATTTTGGAGCAATTTTTCAACAAGAACCTTCTGGTATTGCACCATTTTGCTTGTCCTCTCCACCGGAGGAATGAGAGATGAGAAATTCTCTTTGTAGCGGGGGTCCAGAAGGGTGAACACCCAGTAATCCGTGTTGTCTAAAATGCGTACAACGCGTGGGTCACGGGAAAGGCAGCCTAACATAAAGTCAGCCATGTGTGCCAGAGTACCAACAGTCAAGATTTCGCTGTCCTCACCAGGAGGCTGACTCTCAATATCCTCATCCTCTTCCTCCTCTTCTGCCCACCCACGCTGAAGAGATGGAACTAAAGTTCCATGGCTACCCTCTGTAGCGGAGGCAACCGTGTCTTCCTCCTCCTCCTCCTCCTCCTCCTCCGCCTCCTCCAATTGTCGCTGAGAAGACGAAGTGAGGGTGCTCTGGCTATCACCTTGTGTAAGCTCTTCCTCCCCCATTTCCACCTCTTCCACATGCAAAGCGTCGGTTTTAATTGTGAGCAGCGAGCGTTTCAGTAGACACAGAAGTGGGATGGTTACACTGATAATAGCGTTATCGCCGCTCACCATCTGTGTCGATTCCTCAAAATTGCGTAAAACCTCGCAGAGGTCTGACATCCATTCCCACTCCTCACTTCTGATTACAGGAAGTTGAACGGAGAGGCGACGACCGTGTAACAGCTGGTACTCCACTACTGCCCTCTGCTGCTCACAAAGCCGGGCCAACATGTGGAAGGTGGAGTTCCAGCGCGTGCTCACGTCACACAGCAGCCGGTGAGCTGGCAATTGTAAGCGCTGCTGCAGCTTCAACAGGCCGGCCGAAGCTGTAGATGACTTACGGAAATGTGCACACACGCGGCGCACCTTGGTCAAGAGATCATGCACATTGGGGTAGGTTTTTAGAAATCGCTGCACCACTAAATTAAATACATGCGCTAGGCATGGTACGTGTGTGAGCTTGCCGAGCTCCAAAGCCGCCACCAAGTTACGCCCATTATCACACACAACCATGCCTGCTTGCAGGTTGAGTGGCGAGAGCCACTGCTCGGTCTGGTGACTAATCCCCTGCAACAGCTCTGAGGCCGTGTGCTGTTTGTCCCCAAGGCAGATCAGCTTCAGCACGGCCTGTTGACGCTTCCCCACTGCAGTGCTACACTGCTTCCAGCTACTGGCTGATGGGGGAGTGGCGGTGTGTGTAGAGAATTCGGAGGTGGAAACGGAGGAGGAGGAGCCAATAACGTAGGTGCTGGTGGAAACCCTGATGGAGGTAGGGCCCGCAATCCTCGGCGTGGGTAGCACCCGTGCCATCCCAGGGTCCGAGTCGCTCCCAGCCTCCACGACATTCACCCAGTGTGCCGTCAGGGAAATGTAGCGTCCCTGGCCACAAGCACTTGTCCATGTGTCAGTCGTTAAGTGGACCTTCCCAGTAACTGCGTTGGTCAGGGCACGGGTGATGTTACGGGACACATGGTGGTGTAATGCGGGGATGGCACACCGGGAAAAGTAGTGGCGGCTGGGGACCGCGTACCGAGGGACAGCTGCTGCCATCAGGCTGCGGAAGGACTCAGTGTCCACAAGCCTAAATGGCAGCATTTCGATGGCCAGTAATTTTGAAAGGTGTGAGGTTAGTGCTATGGCCTGTGGGTGGGTGGCTGGGTACTTTCTCTTGCGCTCAAATGCCTGGGGTAACGACATTTGGACGCTGTGCTGGGACAGGGAAGTGGATGTGGTCGCTGATGGTGCTTCAGATGCTACAGGTGCAGGGCGGGAGGTATGCGGGCCTGCGCCTTCGACAGGCGATTGGCCGGCACCGAAAACAGGGGAAGAGGAGGCAGTGGTGTGGCCTGCAGACACAGATGGGCGATCCAGGCGTTCCTCCCACTTACTACGGTGCTTGGATGCCATGTGTCGGATCATGCTGGTGGTGGTGAGGTTTCTAGTGTTCATGCCTCGGCTCATTCTGGTGTGGCACAGGTTGCAAACTACAATTCTTTTGTCGTCCGCACTTTCCTTAAAAAAACGCCATACCGCGGAACACCTACCCCTTGGCAAGGTAGATTTACGCAAGGGGGTGCTCCGTGGAACATTTGCGGGCCGGTTTGGTGCGGTCCGCCTTCTTTCTGTAGCCACACCACTGCCTCTTCCAGCCTGTTGCGGTGCTGCAGATGGCTCACCCTCAGGACTGCTGTCATCGCTCGGCTCTACACCTTCCCAGGTGGGGTCAGTCACCTCATCGTCCACCAAGTCCTCCTCCACTTCCTCACTCTGATCATCCTCCTCAAGTCTTGATCCCACCACATACTCAGTCATTGACAACTGTATAACATTCTCCTCAACAAGGTCTTGAGACGGAAATAGTGGTTGATTTAATGGCAACTGTGTCTCATCATCATCATCATCATCATCCACTACTTCCTTTGACCTTAAATGCCGTTCACATCTGTCATCTTCTTGTGATTGGGTAGCCTCTAGAGGTTGTGAATCAGGGCACAAGATGTCATGTTCCTCTGCAAGCGTGCTTGGAGAGAGGGTCAAATGAAGGATTGGTGATGAGACGAGCTCCTCACTATATCCCAGTGTGGGATCACTTCTTTGACCAGACCGTGTATGGTGGGAGGAAGGATGATCAGAGTGAGGATTATGTTGACCAGACTCTTGGCTACTGAGAGTGGACTTGGTGGAAGACAGGGTGGTGCTTAACCGACTGGAAGCAGTATCAGCTGTCATCCAACCGACCACCTGTTCGCACTGGTCGGACCTCGAGAGTGATGTCCTGCGACGCCCTGTGAAATCAGACATGAAGCTAGGTATGGTGGATGTCTTTCTTTCTTGTGCTCTGGCACCAGGCACAGTTTCTCCGCGTCCTGACCCGCGCCCTGAACTTTCAGGATCACGTCCACTTCCCCGTCCCTTTTTACCCGCCTTCTTCATCTTACACGATATATATGACTTTAATATATATGAGTTTGAAAACTTAACAGTATTTCTTACTATTCTGCAACTCTGCAGAGTACACAGAATAGGCTGCTAAACTGCGGTGACACACACTGAATGGAATAAGTGACTTTAATATTTGAGTTTGAAAAATTAACAGTATTTCTTACTATTCTGCAACTCTGCAGAGTACACAGAATAGGCTGCTAAACTGCGGTGACACACACTGAATGGAATATGTGACTTTAATATTTGAGTTTGAAAACTTAACAGTATTTCTTACTATTCTGCAACTCTGCAGAGTACACAGAATAGGCTGTTAAACGGCGTTGAAACACACTGAATGGAATATGTGACTTTAATATTTGAGTTTGAAAACTTAACAGTATTTCTTATAATTCTGGAACTGTACAGAGTACACAGAATAGGCTGTTAAACGGCGGTGAAAGACACTGAATGGAATATGTGACTTTAATATTTGAGTTTGAAAAATTAACAGTATTTCTTACTATTCTGCAACTCTGCAGAGTACACAGAATAGGCTGCTAAACTGCGGTGACACACACTGAATGGAATATGTGACTTTAATATTTGAGTTTGAAAACTTAACAGTATTTCTTACTATTCTGCAACTCTGCAGAGTACACAGAATAGGCTGTTAAACGGCGTTGAAACACACTGAATGGAATATGTGACTTTAATATTTGAGTTTGAAAACTTAACAGTATTTCTTATAATTCTGGAACTGTACAGAGTACACAGAATAGGCTGTTAAACGGCGGTGAAAGACACTGAATGGAATATGTGACTTTAATATTTGAGTTTGAAAACTTAACAGTATTTCTTATAATTCTGCAACTGTACAGAGTACACAGAATAGGCTGTTAAACGGCGGTGAAAGACACTGAATGGAATATGTGACTTTAATATTTGAGTTTGAAAAATTAACAGTATTTCTTATAATTCTGGAACTGTACAGAGTACACAGAATAGGCTGTTAAACGGCGGTGAAAGACACTGAATGGAATATGTGACTTTAATATTTGAGTTTGAAAACTTAACAGTATTTCTTATAATTCTGGAACTGTACAGAGTACACAGAATAGGCTGTTAAACGGCGGTGAAAGACACTGAATGGAATATGTGACTTTAATATTTGAGTTTGAAAACTTAACAGTATTTCTTACTATTCTGCAACTCTGCAGAGTACACAGAATAGGCTGTTAAACGGCGTTGAAACACACTGAATGGAATATGTGACTTTAATATTTGAGTTTGAAAACTTAACAGTATTTCTTATAATTCTGGAACTGTACAGAGTACACAGAATAGGCTGTTAAACGGCGGTGAAAGACACTGAATGGAATATGTGACTTTAATATTTGAGTTTGAAAACTTAACAGTATTTCTTATAATTCTGGAACTGTACAGAGTACACAGAATAGGCTGTTAAACGGCGGTGAAAGACACTGAATGGAATATGTGACTTTAATATTTGAGTTTGAAAACTTAACAGTATTTCTTATAATTCTGCAACTGTACAGAGTACACAGAATAGGCTGTTAAACGGCGGTGAAAGACACTGAATGGAATATGTGACTTTAATATTTGAGTTTGAAAAATTAACAGTATTTCTTATAATTCTGGAACTGTACAGAGTACACAGAATAGGCTGTTAAACGGCGGTGAAAGACACTGAATGGAATATGTGACTTTAATATTTGAGTTTGAAAACTTAACAGTATTTCTTATAATTCTGGAACTGTACAGAGTACACAGAATAGGCTGTTAAACGGCGGTGAAAGACACTGAATGGAATATGTGACTTTAATATTTGAGTTTGAAAACTTAACAGTATTTCTTATAATTCTGCAACTGTACAGAGTACACAGAATAGGCTGTTAAACGGCGGTGAAAGACACTGAATGGAATATGTGACTTTAATATTTGAGTTTGAAAACTTAACAGTATTTCTTATAATTCTGCAACTCTGCAGAGTACACAGAATAGGCTGTTAAACGGCGGTGAAAGACACTGAATGGAATATGTGACTTTGATATTTTAGTTTGAAGACTTAACAGTATTTCTTCCTATTCTGCAACTCTGCACAGTACACAGAATGTGCTGCTACACTGCGGCGAAGCACACTGAATGGAATATGTGACTTTGATATTTTAGTTTGAAGACTTAACAGTATTTCTTCCTATTCTGCAACTCTGCACAGTACACAGAATGTGCTGCTAAACTGCGGCGAAGCACACTGAATGGAATATGTGACTTTGATATTTTAGTTTGAAGACTTAACAGTATTTCTTCCTATTCTGCAACTCTGCACAGTACACAGAATGTGCTGCTACACTGCGGCGAAGCACACTGAATGGAATATGTGACTTTGATATTTTAGTTTGAAGACTTAACAGTATTTCTTCCTATTCTGCAACTCTGCACAGTACACAGAATGTGCTGCTACACTGCGGCGAAGCACACTGAATGGAATATGTGACTTTGATATTTTAGTTTGAAGACTTAACAGTATTTCTTCCTATTCTGCAACTCTGCACAGTACACAGAATGTGCTGCTAAACTGCGGCGAAGCACACTGAATGGAATATGTGACTTTGATATTTGAGTTTGAAGACTTAACAGTATTTCTTCCTATTCTGCAACTCTGCACAGTACATAGAATGTGCTGCTAAACTGCGGCGAAGCACACTGAATGGAATATGTGACTTTGATATTTTAGTTTGAAGACTTAACAGTATTTCTTCCTATTCTGCAACTCTGCACAGTACTCAGAATGTGCTGCTAAACTGCGGCGACGCACACTGAATGGAATACGTGACTTTGATATTTTAGTTTGAAGACTTAACAGAATGTGCTCTAATCTGCAACTTTGCACACTAAACAGAATGTGCTCTAATCTGCAACTTTGCACACTAAACAGAATGTGCTCTAATCTGCAACTTTGCACACTAAACAGAATGTGCTCTAATCTGCAACTGTGCACACTAAACAGAATGTGCTCTAATCTGCAACTTTGCACACTAAACAGAATATATATATTTTTTTTTTTTTTTTTTTGTTTTTTTCCCCCCACACCAAATAACCTGCTGCCCCCACACACAGTAGTCCTAAAAAGGACTTTTGGTTCTTTTTTTTTCACAATTTTTGTTTTTTTCCTCCCTACACTGCCTTTCCCTTCCTATCCTCAGCTCTCCCTGGCTCAGACTGAGCCGAACTCGATGGTCAGGTGCTATACAGCACCTGACCACGGGTTCTGGCCAGCCAATCAGTGTAATGCCAGCAGCCAACATGGCTGCTGGCATTACACCGATGTCAGAGCCTCCCTGCACGTTTATTGGCTGCGCAGCAGCCGCAAAACGTGCGGGGAGGAGACCCGAACATGGCGGGCGAGCACATGCGGTACTCGTACGAGTACCGCCATGTGCCGAGCAGAGCGATGCTCGAGCCGATCCGAGCATCGGCCGAGCATGCTCGCTCAACACTAGTTTTGACCATCCCTAGTGGTAGGGACAAATATTGTCAGGAACTCAAAAATACCTGTTATAGACATAAGCCTATACTGAGAAGTATATAAGAATGTGTAATTTATTCCATAGGAAAATGGGCAGACTGGGTGGGCCAGATGACTCTTTTCTACCATCAAAATCTATGTTTCCATGTTTCTAAATTGGCTTTTCAATGTAAACCTTAAACTTTTTTGTTGAGAAACCTTAGAGTATTTTTAATTTTAACTGACGTAACATATATATAATTTCAAAATGACACACTGCTAGGATTGATTAAAAATGTAGATGCTATTTATTTTACTATATCATTAACTAGTTAATGGTATTGATAATATATTGTCCATCAGGTCTGACTGTTTAGTAATGGAGACTAGGAGAGCCCTTTTTCTTTTTCTAACACTGTACAATGCTTTTCCCATGTTTAGTAATGGAAGCATTATATAAACTGCATTAATGGATGGATTGGTGGGTGTAAAGTCTGACCTCAGAAGTGTGAGATGCACCACTCACTTGTCAGCAGTGTCAGTTTTATTGGTTGTATCTCAACAACATGAAGGCTCTGTGCCCAAAACTACTTGGCTGGATTAGAAGTAAAAAGCATTTAAGAGGATAGGAATAGTAATCATTTATTTCAACCTTACATATTCTGAAAGTACCTATTATGAACAGTTAAATTGCTTATAATTTTTGCTGTAAATTTTTTTTCCATCTTCATCTATTTCATAAACTTTTATGTATTTGAGCTACCTGGATTTGCTTGGTGAAAACTTTCTTCCATGTCTAGAAATGCGATGAAATAAAGAAACAATGCAGACAAAATACCACACACAACACTCAGTGATGCAGGCAGACAGTAACATTGTATCGACCAGAAAACTTTCTGAAACAAAGATCTCATCAGGGTAGTCCCCTTTCCCTGATAGTTTTTATCCTTATCCTTTATCCTTACTCTAGAACCCCAATTACACCTCATCTGCTGTAAGCTCTCAATATCCAGCATTTTGTGGACTCTTTTTAGTTAAAGCTTGCATTCTTCACTAATAACATCTTGGTTTTCCTAACTAATTCTAGATCTCTTCCTCCTCTAATTTCCCTTCTTTCCTAATTCAGCTTTATCTCCCTTTCCAAAATCAATTATTCCAAATCAGATATCATCAATATAAATGTTTCAGCTTCAATACAATCTAAATTCAAATCCAACTTTCTCTTGCAATGGAGTACCCGTATGATTAAATACCTTGGTATCTTTCTGACTTCCAAAGTTGACTGTTTGGCTAAAGCCAACTTCCCAGTCTTGGAAAACTCTCTCCGAAGGATCTAAAATCTTGGAATTCTTTATACAGTCTTGGAGGGGTGCTTCAATCTAACTAAAATGATGGTTTTATATCGTTTGACTTCTCTCCCAATTCATATTTCTCCGAAATACTTGCATGGCTTCCAAAGTTCCGAGGCCTAGGCCTCCATGACCTTTTCACTGACTACAAAGCTATTGCCTTGACCATTTTGCTTGAACTCTGTAGCAACAAGTCATCTAAGGATTGGACCAATATCCTTACAGACCTTCATCCTAACATTGAATTTCTCTAACTCCTCTGGTTTCATCATGAGAATCTCCCAATCCCTTTCAAACAACATATTTTTATAGATAATCAAACTCAATCAGTTAAGCGCACCAATGACAAATATTGGACAAAGAATCATAAAAGAGAAAACTTTATTCTCATAGAGCACACATCCAAAAACAAATTATTCCAAACTTCCAAATGGGTATAAGGACGTCAATCAACTCCAGTCTACGGTCCGCAATACCAGAACACCGGAACACCCGTATGTGAGAACCCGCACCGCAAATCAGAATAACCAGATTCCCGTTTAACAGGATCCTCCAATTCCAGGTGCACCGGTCAGATACCGGCACCACACCCCGTCCCTGTGTAGACAGACACGCCTACTACCCACAAAGAATATAAAAAAAAACACCCCCTCACATATATAATACTTATACAAAGCGGGGATATTCTCACAATATGACACAATATTACATCAATAATAAAACAATAAAACCAATAACTGGTGATCAGACTGTTCACCTATATACAGGCTGTTCACCAATATACACCCTTTATGCTCTATGACTGATAACCCTAATCTAGATCACACGTCTGATACAGGATTATATATGTGAGGGGGTGTTGTTTTTTTATATTCTTTGTGGGTAGTAGGCGTGTCTGTCTACACAGGGACGGGGTGTGGTGCCGGTATCTGACCGGTGCACCAGGAATTGGAGGATCCTGTTAAACGGGAATCTGGTTATTCCGATTCGCGGTGCGGGTTCTCACATACGGGTGTTCCGGTGTTCTGGTATTGCAGACCGTAGATTGGAGTTGATTGACGTGATTATACCCAGTTGGAAGTTTGGGATAATTTGTTTTTGGATGTATGCTCTATGAGAATAAAGTTTTCTCTTTTATGATTCTTTGTCCAATATTTGTCATTGGTGCGCTTAACTGATTGAGTTTGATTATTTATGTGTTTATTCCTCCTAGGGGAGTAGGAGGTTTGTTATAGCTGCCCAGGACATGTAGGTTGGATATTCCAGAGTGTCTTAATGCCACTTTATTACATTTTTTATATTTTTTATAGACCACCTACTCCATATCTAAGTCAGACTTCCTGGTCCCTTCAGAAAGTCCTTATATTCTCTACTGTCTGACAGCTCTCACTGGCTCTGAGGCCTGGCAATATAGGCTGGTCTATTCTCTTACTGCCTCTGAATGAATTCCCATTTTGACTGTAAGCTCCTTGGGACAGGGACCTTTTTCCTACTGTTTCTAGGACTATGGCACTTATTTTATCCCCATTTATTTATTGTAACCTACAACTGTTCTAAGGAGCTGTGTACACTGTCTGGCACCATATAAATAAATATATACATACATACAATATCTATCCCGAGACATTTCCAAATTTTGCAAACTTTTCTCTTCAGAATGCTCCTCTCATACCTTTCACAAGTGGACTTGGGAGTCAGAAATGGGATCAGTGATCTCTGTCTCACAATGGAGCTCTGCCCTTTGTTGCAACTCAAAATATTTATCTTCCATCTCTTTAAGAGAAACCAATTACAAACTGCTAAGATGCTGGGGACAATCTCCCCAGCTTCTACACAAATATGTTTCTTCCACCTTAGAGTTTTGTTGAAGATGCAGTATTTATGAAGGCTATCTTTTTCACATGTGGTGGTCATGCCCCTCCATTATGCCCTTCTGGAAGACAATCTCAACTCATCTTCCAATACTTTCCTGTCTAAGTATCTCCATTTTTCCTGATGCCTTCCTCTTAAGCATTTTGTCCAGTTCGATAACAGTGGACTTGACCGATCTACCCAAATGGATACTGTTGATCTCTGAGAGTTTGTATTACCAAACAATGGAGATCTCCATTCCACCATCCTTAAAGACTTCTTTCAAATAAATATATGAAATGGAAATTCTATATCATTTATCTCCTGGCAAACTCTCTGTTTGGAAGCACATTTAAGTCTTGGTATTTTTTTTTTTATCTCCTCCTCCTTACCATCATAGGAAGGCAGACATTTCACCCCCTTTCCTTCTCCTATCCATTCCATCCCCTTCCTCTTCACCCTTCCCCTTCTTTCTTCTTTATCTCCTATTGATTCAGTTCTTCAAGACTGTCCTTCCACATATATTGTTTTCAGATGTATGCCCACTCATGAATCTTTTGTTGATTTCCTCTCTGATATGCTTATTGTATGCTTAGTTTGTAGTAGTAGCAGCTCTTTATTTCAATAAACTTCTAAAATAAAAAATGGCAGATTAGGCAAACAAATTAAATATGTAATTTAATTTAGTAAAGTGCAGAGTTATACATTTTGGATGAGCAAATTGTAATGCTACATATGAACTTAATGGAATCATTCTAGGAGACTTATTGCTAGAGAACTATCTAAGGGTCCTTGTAAACTGTAAAAGTTGGAAACAGTGATCAGTGTCAAACAGCACTAGTAAAAGCAAACAAAGTACTGTTGTGCATAAAAAGGGGTATTGAAACAAGAGTGGATAACAATTTTGCTTCCGTACAAACCATTGGTAAGACCTCACCTCGAATATGGGAACCATTTCTGAAAAAGTATATTCCAGATAACTGAAAAGAGTACAGAAAACAGCAACAAAATTAAGTAATAGAATGGATGAATTGAAGTATGAAGAATGGCCAGCCAAACTTAGTCTGTTTACAAGGATCTCTCTAGTGAGCATTTCATTCCAAAGCTAAAAACTTGGGAACACCCCTTATGATTAAAGTAAAGGAGATTTTAACTTCAACAGAAGAAGGGTTTTTTTACAGTAAGGTCTGTTAACTTGTGGAATTATTTGCCCAAGGATGTTGTAATGACAGATAAAATGGATACATTTAACACAGTAACATAGTTGATCAAGCTGAAAAAATATATGTGACCATCAAGTCCAGCCCATGCCATATTCCCCGTTTATCCAGAGGAAGGTAAAAAACAAAAACACATTGAAGCCATTTCCTATTAAGCCTCAAGTGGTTACAAAAAACTCCCTCCTGATTCCAAAGGCAGTGGGATATTTCCCTGTGGATCAACACCCTATCTACTGTAAAACTAACTGTCATAATTCTCAATAGTGTTCTGTGGTATCCATTACTTTTTTGAAGGCAACTAAAACCTCTACAAACAGAATATCCTGAGGTAAAGAATTCCATAACTTTACTGCTCTTACTGTAACAAGCTTTATTTTAGTCTAAAGCACTTTAACAAGACACATTTAGAGTAAAGTGTCATTTTCTTCGTTGACTGTTTTGCATTTGAGGTTTCTAATCGGTCAGTTTTTTGGTGCAGGTGGAAGATGCTCATTTTTACTATTTAAAGGGATAGTATTACTTCATTTATGTAGGCTTTAATATTGTAGGTATTAAATAAACCTAAACTTTTATAGTTTAAGAGTAATCTCGATGTAAAGTTTACCCCTCCCGCCCCTTTTAGATAAGGCACTGCTCTATCTGTCAGACTTGGAATCTGGTCTGCGGACCTGACGGCTCATCTGGAGAGCTGAAATAGCAGTGCATGCAAAGGAAGTCTACATGACAACGGTCTACAAAGTGGGCACGGTTTTACCGTGCCCACTTCGTAGACCATTGTCATGATGATTTCCTTTGCATGCACTGCTATTTCGGCTCTCCAGAAACCAAGTCTGACAGATAGAACAGTGACCTAAAAAGGGGCAGGAGAGGTAAACTTTACATCCAGATTACTCTTAAACTATAAGCAAAAAGGCATGGATGCTTTGGTTTATTTATTTAATACCTTCAATATTAAAGCTTAAATAAATAAATTATTACTATCCCTTTAAAGGGATAGTAATGTTTCATAATAAAAGCAGCTCTAATTAATCATCATAGTATTTGGACCTTGGAGAGTGTTATTTCAATTCTGTCAGAGTTGTAGTTGAAGAGTAATTCAAGACAAAGCATCCCCCTCCTGCCCCTTTTACTGATGTAACACTGCTCAGCCAGATCAGAAGGGAGGTGCCCAGGTAGACTGCACAGAGGGACAATCTTCACTTAAGATAATGGGAAAACCTGAAAAACTTGTCAAGGGTGGCAGGGATTTCATTGTTCTCATAGGAAGAAGATTGTCCCCTGCTGTTATCTATCTGGTCTATGGACTGGATTTCACATCTGAGACGAGATGGCTTACACTAGGTAAAAGGGGCGGGAGGGGAAACTTTGCTTGTGAATATGACTTATATCGTTCTTCATGTTTTTGTTAATGCCTACAAAATAAAATAAAGATAAAATGAAGTATTACTATCCCTTTAAACCTTTTTTTGAATGAGTCACAAGTAGGAATAAGTGTAAAATGTTGTTCATAGTATATTGTTTCTAGTGTATTTTTAAGAAATTCTAATTGGTTTCAATGTGTTCTTTAACCCCTTGATTGGTGAATGTGTACAAAACAATGCAGAGCAATGAGATGTCTCCAGCATTGAAGGTGTTAAAAGTCTCGTTGGAATGAATGGGAAGCTGGTGTTTGTACAAAACTTGCATTGTTTCCCTAGAGAATATTGGTCTTCAATAGTCTGGAGGTGCTGAATGCAAAAATCTTGTTTCCAAATACACCTGGAAAATGTTGCCTCCTTCTGTAATGTGATGATGGGCAATTAGTCACGAGCTTTTGCTTTAAAGTACAAGTGTTTTAATTAGGCTGTGTAATTAGGCCGAAGGTTGGATAATTAGATTTGCATCAGCTGCAATGTGATAGCAGAATTGATAAAAAAATCCAGGAGAAATGGCTTTTGGGAATCCTGAAGAGCTAATCAACTGTATTGGAATCTCAACCATAATTAGTAACTGATTCAGTGAGGCCAATGTACTAAGTAGGACTGCAGTCATTCTAGAGCAAACCAGTTGCACCATAGGTATCAAATACAGATCCCCATATTTCACATAATTTAAATGGGTCTTCTAAAGCCTTTAATTCTAGAGATGTCTCATATTGCTTCTCAATGCGTCTAGATTTCAAGTGGTTAAAAACCCCATTTAAATTAAAGGGTCTTTTTTATTTGTCCCCTGTAGTGCAAACTGGCTTTTTTGTGTGGTCATGATTACGTACCTCTAAGTTGTGAAATGCGTTGCCCTTCATATTTTGCATCATCTAACCACTCCATAATTCTCCCTTCCATATAGCCTATACGCACACTGGCTGTGTCATTCTGGAACTTCTTTAACCAAATCACTAATATTTTTAAGCAGTAACAAAGATGACTTGCTGTGGCAATAAGGCAATTTTGCCTGGATGCCTGCCTACACAACAACTGTCAGATTGGCTGTGAAACTTAAAATAAATCAGCTCCTTATACTGGCAATAAGGCACTAGACTGGCTAATAAATGGCTTTTTTGGACACCCTCTCTCTGCTTCTTCTCTCTCTGAGCTCATATAATGGAGTAACAGGAAATGCAGGCTGTCTGGGTGTCTGTGTTATTAGTCCAACCCCAATCATGAAACAAAGAAGCTCATTGGACTACAGAAGAAACCCACCATGTAAGAAAGAAAAGAATTGGACTAGAGAGGGAGGGAAAGTAGAGCGTGCGCGGGAAGCCCGTTGTCCGAATTTCCAAATTTTTTAACAAAATTCGGACCCAGGACTGTTTGTATTCAGAGTTTTTTCAAATTTTAACCTTGTCATTCGATTTGGTCCGAATGACCCACTATTTGTCCGAATTCCGAATTTTAAAGAACCGATTCACACAAGTCTATTTTAGACCATGTGACTCAGATGGGCTGCATTCCATTGCAAGTGAAACATACCACTTATATTATCTTACAAATTTGTAATGAAATATATGGGGAGATTTTGAGTTAAAACCAGTCATCCAGTGCAATGGAATCTTGTGCATTCAATCTTACAGTGGACACATCACCCTAAAACTGTCTCAAGTTGAAAGGTCCACTGTTTTCTTGAATGCATTCCTGAAGAACTTGGAGTTCTGGCTCTGATGGGAATATTTGTGGCAAAAAGTGATCTTAGCAACAGGGATAAATGCCATCGGACAATCATGAAACCTTAATGATGGCTGTATTTCAGCTTTCTTTTTGTCAACAATGTCAGAGAAATCCCAAATTCCTTGGGAAGAGAACAAAGGCCAAGATCTTGTTTGGACTTTTAGTAGAAGGCTTCATCTGAGTAAACATTGAGGGCTCTGTACTTTTGCACAAAGGAAACATAGTATGCAGTTTGAAGAGAGACGTTAGCAGATACTGCACACTTTTAACATTTAGGACAAAATCAGCTATCGGCAGTTCAAAGTTTCTAATTTGTTTCCTTACAATGTTAACTGGCTTCTTTTGGAGAAGAATTAAGTATATGCAGTAAGCAGACTAGAAAGAGAATGTACATTTATCACAAAGGGTTTATGTTTAACAGCTAGCACATTTTAAACAGGAAAGTATGGTGCATAAACCAAGATAACTTTCTCTACCATATAGGCAAGTGGTGGTACAGTGATCTATTGCAAGAGTTCTCGTAATGGCATGTTACTGAAACCTTTAAAGTTGTAGATGTAGTTCCTATTAAGGAACAGCTTATAATCAATATTATACGGTAAAACATTATGGTTAGGACTTGCCTATAATTTGGTTAATTGTGGTGTCTTTGTGTGGCATGCAGGCTTGAACCTATTTTGGCTAAACTATGCAGCTATGCCTCAGCTTGAAAAAGAGTGAGTTAACATGCGTGTATATTTTCTAAGCAGTAACATATGCTATAGTTGGATCATATGAACAAGGTTATTATATCCTTTTCAACTGTGTTACTGTATGTATATAGGATGTGGATCCAGGGAGATATCTGATTGCCTTTGGAGTAAGCATGGATTTTTTTATCCACTTAGACATAACTGGAAATGGCTTAAAGGGATAGGAACGTTTCATAATAAAAGCAACTCTAATTAATCATCATAGTATTTGGACCTTGGAGCGTGTTATTTCATTTCTGTCAGAGTTGTAGTTCAAGAGTAATTCAATGACAAAGTATCCCCCTCCTGCCCCTTTTACTGATGTAACACTGCTCAGCCAGATCAGAAGGGAGGTGCCCAGGTAGACTGCAGAGAGGGACAATCTTCAATTAAGATAAGGGAAAAACTTAAAAAACCTGTCAAGGGGGCAGGGCTTTCATTGTTCTCATAGGAAGAAGATTGTCCCCTGCTGTTATCTGTCTGGTCTATGGACTGCATTCCACATCTAAGAAGAGATGGCTTACACTAGGCAAAAGGGGCGGGAGGGGAAAGTTTGCTTGTGAATATCTCTCAAACCATTCTTCATGTTTTTGTTATGCCTACAAAATAAAATAAAGATAAAACAAAGTATTACTATCCCTTCCTCTGGATCAACAAAAACAAGGGCACATGAATTTATTAAACTTTATCAATTATGTTACTGTGTAACTGTGAAAAAGACCTGTGTATAGCAAAATATTTTGTTTCATCTAAATCATTTGGTAATTTTTTTAACCATTCAGAAAACAAAATCAGTTTGTCATTATGTTCGGTTAGTCAGAAATTTGGCGAACAATTTGATTGCCAGACAAAATTCATTCACTGCTATTCTAGAACACAAAGTATTGTCTTCCACAGCATAACTAACACTTATCTAGGCCTCATCTCCTCTTGTTTCAAAAGTAAATCACTTACTTTGATGTTGAAGGTCCAGCTGTGTCTTTGACTCCCTAGTCCTCCAGCATCTTCTTCAACACCAACATCAGAATTAGAACCCTAATACCCCTCTACCACCATTTTTACCTCCTCTAAATTAAAATAAGAAAGAAACTCCCTCTTCGTCCTGCTCACGCCGTTGCCATAGCCAGTGTGTGCAAAATATGAACAGGGTTTGGCTTTTTTTCTTTTATATTTTCACCCTATATCAGTGACTCACAACCCTATCTCTCTGCATAGATCCTGTAGATATCATTGTATCCTTCCTCCGTTGCTGCTTCTTCTTTCCTTTACCTCATTTTGCCGGCACCTCTCTCAGGTGCACATGTACTGGGGGAGCAGAGCTGCTCGCTGCCGCACCTCGTTGGCTGCTCTGTGGTGAAGAAACTCTCTTCAGTGTCTTCACCACACAGCAGACTCCAAGGTGCGCGTGGCTGTGCCCTACGCCCCAGTAGATGTGCTCCCTAGGCAGGCGCCTACCTCGCCTATAGATGGCGCTGGCCCTGCATCCACTGTCAGCAGTTGAACAATTGTTAGGGGCAAACCGTGGGTGCTTAAGTTACATGTACAAAATATTGTCCCTCACAACTCCCAGTACTAGTTTAGTATACACCAGAGCATGGGAAAAGGAACTAAACAAAATTTTATCTCCACAAGAATGGGTCCAGATATGGAGAAACACCTTTCATTCCTCTACTTCTGCTAATATTGTAGAAACTAATTATAAGATTTTATCACGATGGTAACTTAATTCAATTTTGAGACTCTCATAGCTCTAAATGCTGGTGGTGTGGAAGCAAAACAGGTACTTTATTCCATATATGGTGGTCTTGTTCACTCATCTCTCACCTTTGGTCCAACTGCTTATCCGTCATTGAAGATCTGTTAGACATTTGTCTCACTAGATATCCTTGGCAGGTTCTATTATATAGACATCTCCCGCCACCACCCCAATTAAAAAAATAATTTTTATATACGATGTGAAATGCGATTAAGATGTTAATCCTCAAAAAGTGGTCCTCCTCTGAACGTCCATCTTTCAGAGCCTGGGTATGTTCCGTTGAGGAACAGATTCTTTTTATGAGACTAACTTGGATAGGTAATCAAGGAGACCCTTTGGAGATCCTTCTCCTATTGAACAGATGGTACACTATATGTCATTCTTTTCTATAGGCAGAAATTCTACTGAGCCCCCTGCTAGACAGATAGAAGCACCATAGGCCTTTTCCTCTAGGCATCTACTTTCTGGAGATTCCTAGCCCAGTTCTCCTTTCCTTCCCCCTTTCCCTCCTCTTCCCTTTCTTGATCCTATTTTTTTCTTTCCTGTCTTCCATATCTGTATCCACTCTTGCTTCTACTATTTTCTCTTCACTAACTCTATTTTTCTTTATGAGAAATTGTTTAGACTGTTCCAGGCACTGATAGATTGTATTTTGTTCAGAAATGTTATCATTGAACACTGTTAATGTACCTTGTTATACTACCTTCTACATTTGCTTTAAAGTTTCTGTCACTCACACGCAAATGTATTATTCTTTGTAACCTTTTGTGTCTTGGACCTTCGAAATACCAATAAAAATCCATTTACAACAAAAAGTCCTCAGTATCTTACATGGATGATTAGCAAGTGATGTCAGTTATTATATTTAAATAAAATAAGCAAGGTTATGCTAAGAAAAATATTAATTAATAGATGTTTAGAAAAACAAGTAGTCCGTTATCTTCCTCCAATCATGCCTAAGGAAGTCTAGAAAGGAAAAGATGATGGTACCACTGTAATATGGGGCGTGCCATCCTGCTTATACAGTAGATACTGAGTTCTGTATGAGCCATTCTGCTTATAAGGAAGTATTCAGAGTAGATCGCAAAATGATGAAATAGATATGTAGGCAACAGTGCAATGACTGGAAACAGTGTATAAGTAATAGAAGAATATGCCAGAGTTCTAGTGAAATAAGTGATTGTATTTCCACAAATAGTACAATTTTATCTATTAAAAACATAGCGTAGGCAGGAAAAACTGTTAGCATGGATGTCCATAGTGAATTTTCCACCTTCTCTGGTGTTGCGAAGTTTTAGTTTATGGTTAACTCATCAGCAGCAGCTCTTCACTGTAAAGTTTATGCTTTCTGGTGTCGGGAGTGGTTTTACATATAGACCGATAGTGACAATATCCTAAAACAAAAGAAAATAATATAGCTACTCTAACTTAAAGTGATAGTAATACTTCAAAAAAATTTTATATTGTGGCCATTAAAAATCATTAAGAACTATATCAGTCTTATCTCTCAAACTTTTATGGTTTGAGAGCTATTCACAAGCAAAGTTTCCCCATCACCAACGTCACCGCTCTAGCTGTCAGATTTGAAATCCGGTCCAGAGACCGGCCGTGGCTCTTTAGCAGAGCCGAGATTGTGAGATATAAGAAGAACTACTTCATTGAAATGGTATACAAAGTGTGCCTGGTATGCGAGCACTTTGTAGATCGTTCCAATTAACTGGTTATTTTTATATCTTGCGATCTCGGTTCTGCTGAAGAGCAGCTGGCTAATCTGTGGACCGGATTCCAAATCTGACAGCTAGATGGCAGACTTGACTGTTTCGGTCAGTGAGTGGAAACTTTACTTGTGAATATCTCTCAAACCGTAAAGGTTTGAGAGATAAGACTGATATT
The DNA here is from genome assembly GCA_037306005.1 of Rhinophrynus dorsalis. Taxonomy (NCBI): domain Eukaryota; kingdom Metazoa; phylum Chordata; class Amphibia; order Anura; family Rhinophrynidae; genus Rhinophrynus; species Rhinophrynus dorsalis. Next base: position 366,008,161 of record CM074724.1, on the reverse strand, counting down.
GTTCTTCAACTGTAGCATAGTTATTTAGTTATTTCCATACTATTAAGCTGCAATTTTTCTAACAAAATATTTGCTCTCACCTTCATAAAATCTATTTGAACATCTTGAAAATATTTTTGCAATAGGCAAATTATTTCCTCATACCTGTGCTTGCTAGGATCTATGATGTGTACACATTTGACCTTTATTGTGGTATAGGAATTATGGATTAGAAGCTATTTGAACTCTTGTTCATTTTTGTTATCAGGTTTTGCATAACCATTGTAGTAACTTATTGGCATGTACAAGTGGCTATTCATCAGTCTGATGACTTGGTATGCCACCATCATCCCAGTGATTGCAGGGGTTATAACTTTCTATAGTCATGCATTTGGGAGGAAACAATCCCAAGGCTACTTATAAACTTAATGGAATAATTTTAGGTGACTCGTTGCTAGAAAAAGACCTGGGTATCCTTGTCAACTACAAACTTGGAAACAGTGACCAGTGTCAAACAGCAGTAGCAAAGGCAAACAAAGTCCTGTCTTGCATAAAAAGAGGTATTGAAGCAAGAGTGGATAACATTATTTTGCCATTATACAAATCATTGGTAAGACCTCACCTTGAGTATGCAGTGCAATTTTGGGCACCGGTTCTGAAAAAGGATATACTAGAACTAGAGAGGGTACAGCGGAGAGCAACAAAATTAATTAAGGGAATGGAGGACTTGACATATGAGGAACGACTAAACAAACTTGGTTTATTTACTCTAGAGAAAAGACGACTAAGAGGAGACCTTATCACATTGTACAAGTATATGAGAGGTCAATACAAGGATCTCTGCGGTGAGCTATTTATTCCAAGGCCTGATCAGGTGACCAGGGGACACCCCTTGAGATTAGAGGAAAGGAGGTTTAAACTTCAGCAGAGGAAGGGTTTTTTTACGGTAAGGTCTGTCAAATTGTGGAATTCATTGCCCAGGGAGGTAGTTATGTCAGATACAATGGATACATTTAAGAGAAGATTAGATACATTTCTTTCAAAAGGGAACATACAGAGTTATACTGTTTATCAGTAGGCTGATCAGGAAGGTCTGATAAAGACTAATTTAATTGGTAGCAGGAAAGCTATAAAATTCTCAGTTACTGAGGTATGAGGCGAAGGTTGAACTTGATGGACTTGTGTCTTTTTTCAACCTAATTTACTATGTTACTATAATTACTGAACAGTCTTATCATAGCTATCCTTGCCATCTTTCATTAGGTGTGGTAAGGCGTTCCAGGGGGACATACAGCCCATCAAGTGAAACTTTCACCTCTTCAGTGGGATTCATATCCCATATATTCCTTTGACCTTTTTCTGCCAATGAGGTCAGATACATCCATGAGTGATTTTAAAAGCGGGGTGATGAAAACATTATTAGAGGCAACAGAGAACACAGCCTTTCCAACAGTAAATCCCAGCAGTGTTTTATCACCCTTGGTAACAAACATGCTTTACCTCCTTAAGGACCAGAGATCCTGGGGTTGGATCCCCCTTAAGGACCACACAGATGATGTGTGGTGTTTCGTCACACATGACTGATCACATATTCCAGCTCGCCAAATCGGGGGAGGGGGCCTGATAGTGACCACTCTGGACTTGAAGATGTCAATTTCAGAACCCGTGAGGAGCAATGTGAGCACAAAATATATGACCTGCCAAGACCGTCATCGGCTCTTTAGGCAAAGAGACCAGTGATGGACCTGACATGTCACCGGTCCTTAAGGAGTTAAGAGATGGAGTCCTATGTTTAGGGATGGGTGAACATTTTTACCTCAAACCAAAATTGGCAAATAATGACACTTCCCTCTTGGTAAAAAAATTCCCGCAAAAAGTTAAATTTTTCCACTTTTTTCACCTCGCTCATTCCATTGAAATCAATGGAAACATTGAATTTACACACAATACATAACAAATATTATTTTATTTCCCACAGGCACAGTATAAAAGGGCGATATTGGTAGTGCTTCCGTTATTATATTTGTAATTTTTGAATAGTATAAAAGGGTATGAGGGTGCCTGTGGAATCAGTTGAACAGGGAATGTTTTTTTTGGGGGGGTTTTACTGGGATTGGGGGCAGTTAATAAAAAATAAATACCAAACACAATTAAAAAACCCATAAGACATGTTATAAAAGACACAAGATACAAAACACATTGGCAGCAGTTCAGCAGTGACAGCAGGTTCAGCACTGGTGGCAGCAGGAGCAGCACGTCTGACAGCAGGCACAGCACGTCTGGCAGCAGGCACAGCACGTCTGGCAGCAGGCACAGGCAGCTGACCTGTCCTGCTCTCACTACTACCCTTTTCTTCCTCCCTTGGCATTAATTTCCCCAAGATCCCTAGGGGTGATTTAAAGGGATAGTAATACTTAAAATGTAAAAAAAAATATGTTGTAGAGTTTATCCCCCTGAGTAAAACAAGGGCACTCCCACTGCTGAAAGGTGTTTCATTCAAAAGTTATTAATTTTCAAAGTTGAATTTTTTAAGTGCAGTATCACAGTGGCCTGAAATTGTACAGTGGCGCTGTTGCTACACCATCCTATGGAGATTTATGGTCAACTGACCAGAGCTGTCCATAGGATCGTGTAGCAACAGCGCCACTGTACAATTTCAGGCCACTGTGATATTGCACCTAAAAAATTCAACTTTGAAAATTAATAACTTTTGAATGAAACACCTTTCAGCAGTGGGAGTACCCTTGTTTTACTCAGGGGGATAAACCCTACAACATATTTTTTTTTACATTTTAAGTATTACTATCCCTTTAAGGGACTGGACAGCATTGGGTCTGTAGTGCTCACGTCCTCCTCCTCCTCCTCAGACTCAGTGGACACATAAGGGTCCTTCCAGAACCTCCTTTTTTATTTTTAAACTTGTTCATAGTGATAGCAGTCACTATGAGCCTCTCCTGCCTCAACTTTGTTATAAAGATCACAGCAGAACAGCACAGCACGTCTATCTCACTCTGGAAAATGTCACATTTTTATAGTGAAAATATGGAAAACACATTAATCAATGGGCGAAAACTTTCTAGCCATTGAAAAAATGATTAAGAATTTTTGTCAATGGGTGAAAAATGGAAAGATTTTAATCACTGTTTTAAACTGGATTTTCCCATGAAAAAAGCAGACAACAATGTGGTTTTCGTGGAATACAATGGGACCTTTTGCCCACCTCTACTTATATGTTGGTATGCCTGCATCTCTACTGTCCCTTGGATCTATAAGTATATAACATTTCCCACCTATTTGTTAACAATTTCCCCATTGGCTGTGGGTAAGTGGAGAGTGAATCCAATAGGATTATCTTCTTTCTGAGGATTTTCATCCCCATTTTAATTGATTCCCTCTCATCTAGCTCATAAGCACAAATAGGAGTAAGGGCAGAAGCTTTGATTTCTAGCCTAAAAATGATTTATAACAAGGGACATGATCTAAAATTTTGTTCCTTATCATTTTTTGGAGCTGACCTTGTATAATTTTAGATGCACTTACAATATGATCACGATCATTTTCTACCGACATCCACATTTTCTTAAACTCGGCTATCTCCTTTTGTGTCTCATGTGAAGTTAACACCATCACAGATATAGTTATTAATGAGGTCACTTGTTTTTGCAATACAAGTCTTTCTATTTCTCTTTCATTTAATTTAGTTTTGCAGTCAAGAAGGGTGTCATGTAAATGTTCTATCTTGGCATACATTGTGAAGCATGCTGCATGCATACTAACAAGTACTGTATTGTTATATGTTTTACTTTTACATTTTTTTGAGGCCATTTTTTATGAAGACACAGGATGAGAGCGCTCAATGGACTCACCAAAGTATCACAGACCAATCAGCGGATATTCTTATAATAGAATCCTCGTTTATTCATATAATAGCAAGTCGCCATGCATTCATTAAATGCATGGCGACTAGCTTGAAAATAGATGTCTTACTGTAAAAAAATAGATGTGTCTAAAGGAATTCGTCCCGTTTGGAGACCGAAACCCAGTCTAGAGAACAGACATCTTGTCTGTTCGCATGTGCCGTCAGTCCCGGTCTCCATAGAGTAGACTGCTTTGCACAATATGGTCACCAGAAGGGACTGACGGCGCAGGCGGACAGACCACACTAACCTGCCCTTCAGTCTCTAAATGAGACGGATTCCTTTAGACACATCTATTTTTTATGGTAAGACATCTATTTTCAAGCTAGTCGCCATGCATTTAATGAATGCATGGTGACTGGCTATTATCTGAAAGTTCTGCGTTAAAAACATAACAAAAGGCTGTATGAAGAATAATAACACAGAAGCAAAGGAGGTAATGATCCGTCTTACTTGTTTCATGAAGAGAACTTCACTTAATCATAGGCTATGATTAAGTGAAGTTCTTTTCAGAAAATGCTTTTGGTGGGTTGTTACCTCCCTCACTTCTGTATTATTGTTGGATGAGTGAAGTATCTCCATACTGTAGACATACTGTAGACTTAATAGACTGAGGGCCTCCTGAAGGGCTACTACTGCCACTACTACTATTACTACTACTACTACTGCTACTACTGCTAGATGCTGCAACAGTACTGCTTCTAGGTGTCTAAGGTGCTGCACTTCCAACAGCAGAATAGCTAGGGTTGTGAATGTTGATGATCTGATTTGCTGATTACTCAACTGTAATGTGTGTGGATGGGAGAGGGCTGGACTTGGAATCAGTGATGATGTTGATGACGAATGACAGGAAGATTGTGTGTTTTTAGGTATCTTTACTTGTCCAGATTCAGACTCTCTTTTCATGTGATTTTAACAAACAAGTTAACTATCTTTATCACGATCTACATGGTCTGCTCCCTGTTCAACAGCTTCTTTCCCCTCTTAACCAGTAGCTACTGTCTGGAGGATTCCGCTCTCTCTCTCCAATGTCTGTCTATCTATCTATCTATCTATCTATCTATCTATCTATCTATCTATCTATCTATCTATCTATCTCTCCATCCATCTATCAACCTGGTAACAGAATGCTGTTTCAAAAATACATAAATCATGATTACAAAAGCACTAATTAGCTTTGTTTGGTTTAATTAATAAAAATAGTGTGTAGCCAAGATGATCCTTTCTTGAAAATATATGAAAGTAGGGTCATTGAAAAATGGAAAAAGTAGTGTGATACATACAATACATTTTATATGGCCAATATATGGATGAAATTATGAACATGAGACTTTTTTTTATCAATTTCACATTATGTATTATGTACAGGGGAGGGCCGGCCTGGGGGCAGTTGCCCCCTGTGCCAGTCATATGTCTGGGTCAGTGGGCCACTGGCTCACACAATCTCACGCTTGCTGCTTTTAATGGAGTTGCACTGGTGGTGCTACGGAGCTTGCAGGTGAGGTGTATCTGCGAGGATGGTGCCGCGGGGTTGCAGTCCAGGTGGAGCTACACTAGTGGCATAGCCCATTTCCTTGTAGGCTCTGTGGTGTCAGTGCTGTGGCTTTACTTGGATTGTGGGTTCTTTGGGGTCACTAGTGTGGCTCTATTTCGGCTGTGGGCTCCGTGTTATCGCTCGTGTTGCTCCATTTTCATTGTAGGCTTTGTGGTGTTGCTTGCTTTACTTCACAACATTAATTCCAATTTTAATATTAACGAAAGGAGGAAGGCTGGAACGTTGGTACAAATGGGCCACTTGATTGTATTTGCCCCCAGGCTACACATTGCCAGTCCTCCCCTGATTATGTAGTTTAAAAATATGTAAGTCCAAGTAAAATATAACTATCATTTAAACCCTTTGAGTGTCAGAGTTGTACATAACATAACATACATAAAATGTATGTAATGCTCTGGCACTCAAAGAGTTAAATGGTGATAGGGCTGAGGTTCACATCCAGTTATGCAAACTTATTTATGGTGTTTTTTTAAATGCCAATATTTAGGTTCTGAGTGCCCATTTGGGGAAAATCTTGTCTTCTGTCATACTTTCATTCATGACCTGATTTGATAGATTCCTTTGCGGAATATGTTAGTAGTAATTCATGGGGCATTAAAGGGATAGAAATGTTTCACATAAAAGCAGCTCCAATTAATCTTCATAGTGCTTGAGCCACGGAGAGTGTTATTTCAGAACTGTCAGAGCTGTAGTTCAAGAGTAATTGAATGATAAAGTATCCCCCTCCCACCCCTTTTACCTAGTGTAAGTCACCTCACCTCAGTTGTGGAATCTGGTCACTTGACCGGACAGCTGAGAGCAAGGGTCATTCTTTTTACTGTGACCATAAGGAAAACCCTGCCCCCCTTGACAGGTTTTTCCCTTCTGATCACTGAAGATTGGCCCTCTCTGCGATCCATCCAAACAGTCTCTTGCTGCTCTGAGGTCAGCAATGTTACATCAGTAAAAGGGGAGGGAGGGGGACACTTTATCATTCAATTACTCTTGAGCTACAACTCTGACAGTATTGAAATAACACTCTCCCAAATACTATGAAGATTAATTGGAGTTGTTTTTATTGTGAAACATTATTATCCCTTTAAGCTTACCATAGTGATAGATCTACAATTGCTTTCTTGGACTTGGAGCTGATGGTAGGATACAATTCTGAGATCGCTAGTTGCATATATTTAAAAAAAAATGATATTAATAGCTATTTTAAAGGGATAGTATTGTCAACAGAAAAAATTATTTTTGATTATTCATTATTCAGTACCTAACACAATGTTTTCCCACTCAGGGATGGAATTACATCTCATGCTCCCATTAAGCAAGGCATTCTTATTCCCACCCAACGTCACACTCTGCTTCTCCCATTACCCCATCTCAAGCCTCACCAATTGCTACCTGGCACAGGAAACACCCTTTGCCTATAAGATGCAAGGACACAATAAAACTATGTGCTGCATTGGATATCTCTCTAGCATTCAGGGGTTAAAATGGATAGGAAAAGGATTGGTAACCTGGTAAATAAACTTGTTCAATCTGGTACATAAACTGGTAAATAAACTGGTTTAACTGGTACATAAACTGATAAATAAACTGGTTTAACTGGTACATAAACTGGTAAGTAAAATGACCACAATAAAAACAGGAGTTGTTGCAGCCCATCAGATACAACCACAAAAAAAAAAAAAAAAAAAAAAGCTTTAAACGACTGAGTGCCAGATGGGTACGTAAAGCATTGCAGAGCAATTTGTTGCGTACCTCTCTGACACTCAAAGGGTTAAACTGACTGCACGCTTGAGAAGTCTTCAATGCTTTGCAATTCTTTGGAGACCTCTGGTAAATAAACCGGACATGTTATTATATAAATTGGTTAACCCATTGAGTGCCAGAGTGGTAAGCATTGCTTTGCAATGTGCTGTGCACCGCTCTGGCACTCAAAGGGTTAATAAACCAAGCACAATAAGCTAGCGGTAGTTGCAGTGTGTTGGATACCTCTCTGGCACTCAAAAGGTTAAATATTTTGGCATCTTAATTCACGTTTATTTGCTTTGTACAGACTTATTACTGGAAGAGGAACTGTGTTTACCGTCACCACCACTTACCGTTACCAATAAGCCCCGGGGCTAGAATGACACATTCCCAGTACTATTTCATTACATTGTCGCTGTTAAATAAATAATCTGTTGTTTATAATTAAAAATGATTTCCGTTTTTGTGGCGAGTCTACAAAGTCCCTTTATTTTCCGTAAATTAATTTTATTATAAAACCTTTAGGCCTTGCTTAATTAGTGCTAGATACCTTCTCTGTGTTGTGTCTCTAGCATTCAAGGGGTTAAATTAAAACTATTAATTCCTAATAATAAACGCTATGATATACTGCACCTTTAAGGTATTGTATTTAGTATATTAGTAGTATTATTATGTATTGATTTTGTTTAAGTATTACCGCTCATTAAAAAGTAAACTTCTCTGAAATGCCAAATTAATAAGGAAAAGCAAACACATTGCATCTTAGGGGGAACTATAAATACAATTATTATAATTATTTGTAACTGTGCTGTAGCTTTGTTTTGCTTTCTATGACCTCCACTTTACATTAAGAAAATTAATTTAAAGGGATAGTAATACTTCGTTTTATCTTTATTTTATTTTGTAAGCATTAAAAAACATGAAGAACGATATAAGTCTTATCTCTCAAACCTTTATGGTTTGAGAGATATTCACAAGCAAAGTTTCCCCTCCCGCCCCTTTTACCTAGTGTAAGCCATCTCTTCTCAGATGTGGAATGCAGTCAATAGACCAGACAGATAACAGAAGGGGACACTCTTATTCCTATGAGAACAATGAAATCCCTGCCCCACTTGACAAGTTTTTCAGGTTTTTCCCTTATCTTAATTGAAGATTGTCCCTCTCTGCAGTCTACCTGGGCACCTCCCTTCTGATCTGGCTGAACAGTGTTACATCAGTAAAAGGGGCAGGAGGGGGATACTTTTTCATTGAATTACTCTTGAACTACAACTCTGACAGAATTGAAATAACACTCTCCAAGGTCCAAATACTATGATGATTAATTAGTGCTGCTTTTATTATGAAAAATTACCCTTTAAGGTGCAGTATAACCTAATGATGAAACAAATGTTCCTGGGCTTTTTATATAGCATAAAAGGGACATAATCCTAATGCTTTCAGGTGTTTCTTTCAAAAGTTATTGGAAAGGTAACTTGACATTTTTCTCATAGCTTGAGGTGAAGATGTTTTGCAGCTAAGTGGTGATGTTATTCTCATATCTTGTGAAAAGGTGAGTGTCACAGACACCTCTCTGTGGGGCAGTGGCGTAACAATAGGGGTTACAGGTGTCGCACCTGCGACTGGGCCCATCACTCTCGCCATGCGCCCGCAGCAACCTGTAAAACAGGGCAGCACTGTGCACAGCTGATCTCCCGGCGGTGGGTGCTCTAGTAATGCAGAGCGCTGGGAGATGACATAATCTCCCAGCGCTCTGCATTACCAACAACCGCGTTCCAGTCAGAGGTCATCTGTGCCGAATCTGTCATGTCACACACCGCTAGACCACCAGGGGCTCGAGGTAGGAGGACGGGGGGTCAGAAGGGACAATGTGGAAATGGGGGAATTGTGGAGAATGAGGGGTATTGTGATGGAGACATTGTTGAAGGGGCAATGTGGATAATGAGAGGCAGTGTGGATAATGAGGGGCATTGTGGATAATGAGGGGCATTGTGGAAGGGGGCATTGTGGAGACTGAGGGGCAATGTGGAAGGGGCATTGTGATGGGGGCATTGTTGGAAGGGCAATGTGGAAGGGGCATTGTGATGGGGATATTGTTGAAGGGGCAATGTGGAGAATGAGGGGCATTGTGGAAGGGGCAATGTGGAGATTGAGGGGCAATGTGGAAGGGGCAATGTGGAGAATGAGGGGGCAATGTGGAAGGGGCAATGTGGAGAATGAGGGGGCATTGTGGAAGGGGCATTGTAGAAGGGGCAATGTGGTGGTGGCCAATATGGTTGAGTGGGGCCAATGTTGTCAGGGGGGGCCCATGGCAATTCTTGCACCAGGGCCCGGTGTCTTCTAGTTACGCCTCTGCTGTGGGGATATCCCATGAGCACCAAAACAGTCTGTGACATCACTCTTCTTGAAGATAGTGACTTTGAAAGACGCCTTTCAAAGTTCTTCTTCTCCCTCACAATGGCATTCCACCACACTAAATGCTCACCTCATATACTGATACTCTTACAAACTCCATAGTCCCCTCTACCATACCACTCCTCACCCACTATGGTTTTCCAGCTTTGCATGGAAGGTTTATTGAAAGATGGATAAGAAGAGCAACAGTTACAACACAGAAATTGTGTACAAGAAAACTATTAAAAAAAAAATAGTAAACATTTCTTAAGGTAAAATGGCAGTCGTATAAAGCAAAACAAAGCTACACCACAGCTAAAATAAATTATAAGAATTGTATTTATAGACCCCCATCTAAGATGCATTGTGTATGTTTTTCCTGAATAATTTGACATTTCAAAGAAATTTACTTATTAATGAATTGCAATAAATATTAATAATACTAATATACTAATTACTAATATGTGTATATATATATATAAACTAGCTACCAGTGCCCGTCTTTTTATTTTAAGCAATGCTTAACCCCTTGAGCGATAGAGAGATAGGCAACACTTTGCAATGCATTGCGTACCATAGTACTGGAGGGTACAGTCTGTGTCTTGCTGCATTTTGTGTGTGTCTATGATCTCTTTCAGTGTCTGTCCTCCTGTGTGTGTGTGTGATCTCCTGCAGTGTCTGTCCTCCTGAGTGTGTGTGATCTCCTGCAGTGTCAGTCCTCCTGAGTGTGTGTGATCCCCTGCAGTCTCTGTCCTCCTGCAGGAGTGTGTGACCTCCTGCAGTGTCCGTCCTCATGCGTGTCTGTGTATGATCTCCTGCAGTGTGTGTGGCCTGCTGTGTGTGTGTGTGTGTGTGTGTGTGTGTGTGTATGATGTCCTGCACTTTCTGCACACTTGTATGCGTGTCTTTGTGTGATCTACTGCAGTGTGTGTCCTCTTGCAAGTGTGTGTGTGCATGATGTCCTGCAGTGTGTGTTCTCCTGCGTGTCTTTGCGTGACATCCTGCAGTGTCTGTCCTCCTGTGTTTTGTGTGTGCATATTTGTTATCTCCTGCAGTCTGTATCCACCTGCATGCAATCTCCTGCCATCTGTCCTCCTGTGTGTGATGTCCTGAAGTTTCTACCCTCTTGAGTGTGATGCCCTGTAGTGTCTGTCCTCCCAAATGTGATTTCCTGCAGTGTCTGTCCTCCTGCGTGTGAGTGTCTGCCCTCCTGTGTGTGATGTACTGCAGTGTCTGCCCTCCTGCGTGTGATGTCCTGCAGTATGTGTTCTCCTGTGTGTGTTGTCCTGCAGTGTATGCCCTCCTGTGTGTGATGTCCTGCAGTGTCTGTCCTCCTGTGTGTGTTGTCCTGCAGTGTCTGCCCTCCTGTGTGTGATGTCCTGCAGTGTCTGTCCTCCTGCGTGTGATGTCCTGCAGTCTGTCCTCCTGTGTGTGATGTCCTGCATTGTCTGCCCTCCTGTGTGTGATGTCATGCAGTCTGCCCTCCTGTATGTGATGTCCTGCAGTCTGCTCTCCTGTGTGTGATGTCCTGCAGTGTCTGTCCTCCTGAGTGTGATGTCCTGCAGTATGTGTCCTCCTGCGTGTGATGTCCTGCATTGTCTGCCCTCCTGTGTGTGATGTACTGCAGTGTCTGCCCTCCTGCGTGTGATGTCCTGCAGTGTCTGTCCTCCTGTGTGTGATGTCCTGCAGTATGTGTCCTCCTGCGTGTGATGTCCTGCATTGTCTGCCCTCCTGTGTGTAATGTGCTGCAGTCTGCCTTCCTGTTTGTGATGTCCTGCAGTCTGTCCTCATGTGTGTGATGTCCTGCATTGTCTGCCCTCCTGTATGTGATGTCCTGCAATCTGTCCTCCTGTGTGTGATGCCCTGCATTGTCTGCCCTCCTGTGTGTGATGTTCTGCAGTCTGTTCTTCTGTGTGTGATGCCCTGCATTGTCTGCCCTCCTGTGTGTGATGTTCTGCAGTCTGTTTTTCTGTGTGTGATGTCCTGCATTGTCTGCCCTCCTGTATGTGATGTCCTGCAATCTGTCCTCTTGTGTGTGATGCCCTGCATTGTCTGCCCTCCTGTGTGTGATGTCCTGCAGTCTGTCCTCCTGAGTGTGATATCCTGCAGTGTCTGCCCTCCTGTATGTGATGTCCTGCAGTCTGTCCTCCTGTCTGTGATATCCTGCAGTGTCTGCCCTCCTGTGTGTTCTCTTGCAGTGTCTTTTTGCACTGTGTGTGATGTCTGTCCCCATTTGTGTGATGTTTTGCAGTGTGTGTGCCTTGCTGTGTGTGATCTCTTGTAGTGTCTTTCCCATTGAGTTATGTGTTATCTTGCAGTGTCTTTCCTGATTTGTGTGTGATGTCTTACAGTGTTTTGCCTGGTGTGCGTGTGATGTGTTTTTAGTGAAATGTCCGTCCCTTAGGTGTAAGATTAACAGGTGTCTTTGCTCAATAGAATGCATATTCAAAGACAGACTATGTGCAAGTCATTTGTGCCTATAGAGCAAAGTGTGCAATGCACAGCCTTGTGGTGATTGTTGGACTACAGCTCCTCAAAGCGGCAGATGCTAAAGCTGATGGTTATTGTAGGGAAAATAAAATCAAGATGCAATTTGGTCGCCCCTCTTTTAGGCTCAGTGTGTAATTGTCAGATGAGTACAGGGCGTGTGGGCAGTATTTCAGTATGTGGTAGCCAGGATAGCAGTGTTGTTATCAGAACTGTTTACCATACATGGAAAGTTTGATATTTAGTCTCCCCTGAGGGAAGCCATGTTGTGCAGCTGCGGGGAGAAAAGTATTTAATTCATGTTAAAAAGGGGTGGGGCTTAACAGTGATTGGGGTGGGGCTTAAGTGGTAAAAAGTGGTAAAAATAGGTTGGGGAAGGAAAAGAATCGGGCAGGAGTGGGAGGAACAGACAGGGAAAGAGCAGAAGTGGGCAGAGTTTCAGTAGAAAGTCCCCATATCCAGAGATATGATGGGTTATTATAGAGCAGAAAAGTGATGTAGAGAGTGGAAGTGTGGGTAATGACTGGTAAGGCAGCAATAGAGGATGCGAGCGCAGTGTGTGAAAGAAGAAGGTTATGTGTTGCAACCCCTCTGGCACGCTAAGGGTTTAGCTGCACGTTGTCCAGCCAGGAAGTGGGAGTGAGGCTAGGCAGATTATTATACTGTGGAAAAGTGATCCAGACAGTGGAAGTGTAGGCAGCAGAGGAGGAAGCACCCACAGCATATAACAGTCAAAGTGGAGCAGAGGTGGCCTCCTCTGCACTATGAGTGTAGTTTATTCCACTGCTGTGCTTGATAACTTGGGCAATAAGAGATACAGACAATAGCACGAGCCAAAGGTTTCTTAAGGGCAGCAGGTGGTGGGGTTCTCGTTGAGTGTTGGTTTTCTTTAGGCCTGCATGCAAGTGGAGTCCGGTGGTAAGGCATGGAGTGGAGAAAGTGAGCAGGGCATGTGTGTTTTTACATGCAGCACGGTGGGTTAGCTGTGTGTGTCTGTGTGTAGAAGCCTTGTTTATATGTTCTGCATCTGCCCAGTAAGTTTCTTGTATTCCAAGCCTCTTTTTCATGTTCTGAGCATGCTTATTCAGTACCTTGAAGTCTAAGACTCTTTTTCATGTTCAGGAGGAAGTTGAGGGAGGGGAAACTCCTTGCAGAGGCCCATGCCCACTCCTGTCAAAATCACACCCTGCTGTATCTCCAGGACTGGCAGTAGGGAGGAGCTATGAATAACTCCTCCTTACTGCCACCTCTGGATGTGTGTGCCACCCACACAGAAGTCTTCTTTGATATATATATATCACTACACATATACACTACTGGTCAAAAATTTGCATTTACTTGTTTCTGTTGTGGGAGCAGCTTGACCGTATGGTACTTAAGAAGTGCCCATAAAGCAAATCCAAATTGTGGGAGGCAGTTCAGGAAGCATGGGGTGAGATCTCTTCACATTACCTCAACAAATTGACAACTAGAATGTCAAAGGTCTGCAAGGTGCTGGAAATGGAGGATGCTTCGATTAAAGCAAAGTTTGAAGGACACAATTATCATTTAAATTAAAAATCATTATTTCTAACCTTGTCAATGGCTTGAACGGTAGTATATATTGTTATGTAGCCAAACCATGGTCTACTTGTTTTCATTTATTTGAGTTCTGAAACTACTTTTCTTACTGTTTGTTTTCTGTATACTTGTAGCCAACAGATAGCACCCAAGCAAATACCCCTGAAAGCATGTGTGCTTCCACCTTCTAACATATGTATATGAATTGGTCAGAGCCCACCTGAGTTAGAGAAAGCAGGGACATTTGAAATGTTGTTCATGAGTGTTTTAAGCCCTTGAACGTTAGATAGTTTTCCATTGCTCTTTAAGACAATGTGTTTGAGACCTCACTAGCATTCAAAGGGTAAAATGTTCCATTTAAATGGGTGCGAGTTTAGGGAATTTTTATTTGTCCTTCAATGCCCTAAAATATACGTTTTTTTTAAACACAAAAATATTACTGCTACTTTAAAGATTTGTTCCAATTCCTTAGTACACCAGCTATGTTTAATCCAGCAACACTGTCATGGATAATGTGACTGTTATATATTAGACATGCACAGGAAAACTTTTATAAAATATTAATAGCGTGAAAGTTTTAATGTTAACAGAAGTAACATGAAGGAGGAAAAATGAGTTACGAGTGGGCGGACACATTATGTATTCCAACAAGCAAGGTTTAAAAGGCAGCTGCATAAACACTATGACATCATAGTCAAGAACGGAAGAAAAAAATATCTAAAATGACTTTGAAGTTGGCGGATTATAAAACTGAACATGGCTATAGAGAGAGCGACAGTAATAACACTGCCCAGGATTCAGGAAAGCAATTAGGCTAATGTACAAAATAGAAATGGAGAAATTCTGGGGCAAACCACCTGTACCATAGTAGACAAATAAACATTGTCATTTATTTAAAATGGGGCCCTTGAATACCAGAGATGTGTTGGTGACCTTCCTTGCATTCAAAAGCCCATTTAAATTAGTGGGGATTTTGGAAATGTTTATGTGTTTCTTATAGTGCATTTGGTTTCCTATATATACCTCAGTAGGGTTATGAACTAAGGTGTGATTAAGTGGTGATAAACTGGAGATACATTCTCCAGTGTAATAAACAATACAGGTCCAACACACTAAGGGCTCAATTCTATTCCCCCCATAAAACAGGTGGTAAGGGCCAAAAGAGTTCTGGGCAGCACGCACACAGTTGTACCGTCAGAATCCTATTTCCCAGGGGCGGACTGACCATACGGGCATTCGGTCATGGACCGAGGGCCCGTAACCGAAGGGGGCCCACCGCCGCTTCCAGCTCTGCTCAGCAACTCTCGGCCGCCGGCGCGCCGTTCTAGTAATACAGAGCGCTGGGAGATGACATCATCTCCCAGCCTCTGCATTACTAGAGGCGCGCGGGACTTCGCACAGCCACACCGCTAGACCACCAGGGACTGAAGGTAGGGGCGATGTGGAGATGAAGGGGCGATGTGGAGATGGGGGCATTGTGGAGATGAAGGTGGCATTGTGGAAGGGGCATTGTGGAGATAAAGGGGGCATTGTGGAGATGAAGGTGGCATTGTGGAAGGGGCATTGTGGAGATAAAGGGGGCATTGTGGAAGGGGCATTGTGGAGATGAAGGAGGTATTGTGGAGATGAAGGAGGCATTGTGGAGATAGGGGCATTGTGGGGATGAAGGGGGCAATGTGGAGATAGGGGCATTGTGGAGATGAAGGGGGCATTGTGGAGATGAAGGAGGCATTGTGGAGATAGGGGCATTGTGGAGATGAAGGAGGCATTGTGGAGATAGGGGCATTGTGGAGATGAAGGAGGCATTGTGGAGATAGGGGCATTGTGGAGAGGAAGGGGGCAATGTGGAGATAGGGACATTGTGGAGATGAAGGGGTCAATGTGGAGATGAAGGGGGCAATGTGGAGATAGGGGCATTGTGGAGATGAAGGAGGCATTGTGGAGATGAAGGAGGGGCATTGTGGAGATGAAGGGGGCAATGTGGAGATGAAGGGGGCAATGTGGAGATAGGGGCATTGTGGAGATGAAGGGGGCATTGTGGAGATGAAGTGGGCACTGTGCAGATGGGGGCAATGTGGAGATAGGGATCATTGTGGAGATGAAGGGGCATTGTGGAGATGAAGGGGGCAATGTGGATATAGGGGCATTGTGGAGATTTCTGCAGGGGGCCCAAACCTCTTTTTGGACCAGGGGCCCTGGGTCCTGTCAGTCCGCCCCTGCTATTTCCTTATCACCAGAAACTGCAACGAGTGTTGGTGGCCAATGCCCATGTTTTGGTCAAATGTTTGTTACAGATTTGTGTTCCCACAACTTGCACTAAATAGCGAGAATTGTGGGAACATCCAAGGAAAATAGCTAACTCTCGTATGACAACACTAACACTACACTATCCTTAACATGACACTTAACCTCTTAAGGACCCATGACGTTCCAGGACCGTCACAGCGGTTCTGCATTTAAGGACCAGTGATGGTCATGTCATAGAATTCATGGGTCACCATGCTGCATGCTGCACAGGAACTAAAAAAATGTTTACAAATGCCCCGCGGTAGGGGTGGATGAAAATTGTCGCCATGTTCCCGTGGGAAATTTCGCAAAAAACACGTTGTTATCCACTTTTTCGTGGGAAAATCCACTTTGAAACTAGTGATTAAAAATCTCGCAATATTCACCCATTGGCCAAAATTTTTTGCCATTTTTTCAATGGCTAGAAAGATTCCACCTATTGATTTACGTTGTTTTTGCACTTTCGCTATAAAAACGTGACGTTGAGCTGCAATAACGTTTTAATAAAACACATCTCTGCAGTGGAAGTAGCCTTGTTGTACTCGGAAGGATAAACCTTACAATATAAATTGCACAATATATTAAGTGTTACTATCTGTTTAAAAAAGACCAGTTTTGGCTTCAAATTGCGGTATATTTTTCCTGGGTGTGGAGTCTGCATTTAATTGGGAGTGTCAGGAAATCAGCTAAGAGAATTTTAGACATTGCTATTACTATTCCTATTACTATTTCTTCCAAATGTGGAATAACAAACCACAGACATCAAACGTCTGATCCACACTCGTGTACACATGAGATCATTCTTGGTATTAAAGTAATATGACATGATCTCCATTTCAAAGGGGAAAAATGTAGTCTTGGAATAAGTGGATTTTAGTTTATTTAACAGAACTATTTACATAGATAGGAGTCTTCCATACAACAATCAGGAATATCCTTGTACTATTTTTGCTGATTTGGATTTAAACTCTGCTGTATCTATAACTGATCAGACCATTTTACCAACTTTAGAATGTTTACATGGCCCTTTTGAGTAATGGGCAGGACTGACTCAAGTCATCGAATGAGCGAGAGCTGCTCATCAATCTATGTATGATATGGAAGCTCACAAATATCATATTTATTTAAAATTCACATAAATTAGACATATTACCTCCTAATAATACCCCACGCAGACACATACACAGAAACATTTACCTTTCTATAGCCAAAAAATCCTAATAGCGCTTGTGAATAAGCTACATCCAGTAGCGTAACAATAGGGGATGCACCTGCGACTGGGCCTGCCACTCCAGGGGACCGGTTGCCCCCTGCGACCCCCCGCCCTGTGCCACTGAGCAGCAAGCAGCTGAGCACGAGATCTGTGCGGGCTCTGTCGGCTCTGCAGTAGTAATGCATCATCTCTCAGCGCTCTGCATTACTGAAGGACCATGCGGGAGCTCAGGCTAAAAGGTCTGTGCAGAAGACCTCTCCTGCCACAACAGCCACTGGACCACCAGGGAGGTAGGAGATGGGCACGGGGGATGTCAGCACAGCAGTGGAGGCAATGTGGTGGTTGGGGACAATTGTGGAGGCAATTGAGGGCAATTGTGGTAATGATGGGGCAATATGGTAGCAATTGGGGGCAATGTGGAGGCAATTGTGGCTATTGGGGGCAATTGTGGCAAAGTGGGGGCAATTGTGTTGCAATTTTGGGGCAATGTGGAGGCAATTGTGGCTATTGGCGGCAATGTGGGAGCAATTGTGGCTATTGGAGCAATTGTGACAATTCAGGGGCAATGAGGAGGCAATTGTGACAATTCAGGGGCAAAGAGGAGGCAATTGTGGCCATTGGGGGCAATGTGGGGGCAGTTGTGGCTATTGGGCAATGTGGAGGCAACTGGGGGCAATGGAGGGGCGCAATGTGGGGGGGCATAGCAATTTTTCCACCAGGACCCGGTGGCTTCTAGTTACACCTCTGGCTACATCCCATCTCTCAAACCTTTATTGTTTGAGAAATCGTAGCATTTAAAGTTCCCCCCTCCCCTTTCTCATACACCAGATCTCTAGCTGAAAGAGGCAGATCCAGGTCCAGGGACCGGCTGATGCTCTTCATCAGAGCCGAGATAGTGCTAATTAAAATGAAATAATTAATTGGAACGGTCTACAAAGTGTGCCTGGTTTGCAAACACACTTTGTAGACCATTCCAATTAATTGTTTCATTTTACATAACGTTATCTCGGATCTGCTGAAGACCATCCGCCGGTCCTGGGTCAAGGATCTGCCTCTGTATGAGAAAGGGGAGGGAAGGAGGAACTGTACGATCTCTCAATCTATAAGTTTCAGAGATTGGAGGTAGCTTATTCTACTACTCTTGTTAATATCTACAATATTAGAAATGTTTACAACAAAGTATTACTATCCCTTTAACACTTTGAGGACCAGAGAGGACCAGAGAATAATGTGTTGCACATCCCTCTAGTCCTTAATAAGGTAAGATGACCATGAACAGTGAACAGAGTTTGAGGTCCTGTGGTCCGCCTCCATGAATTCCAGGATGGATGAAGATGCTATCTCTTATGCAAGGAGCAAGGGAAAATTCATGGACCATTAACATTTTCTAGCCTAAGTTTCTTGTAAGGAAAGAGGATGAGGTGCTATTTACTATTTAGTGCTGTTAGTTCCCCTTCAAATTGTAACAATTTTCAGATTTAGACTGGAAGCTCCTTGAGGCAGGGACCTCTCTCCTATTGTTTTTATGAATGTGACACTTATTTTATCCTCTATTATTTATTATAATATACGTCTATTGTAAGGTGCTGCGTACACTGTGTGGAGCCATATAAATAAATATATACATACAAATAAAAAAATTCTTAAATTTGACTTTCAAGGGGGCAAAAAAATGAAAATAGCTGGTACTGAAATGTTTCTCAAAATATATGTACTGACATTGTTCCAGATGATCCCCACTAATGAATTCAGTTGGACTCCAACAAGGAAATCCTTAAAATAACAGTAAATACCTATTATGAACAATATTTATGTTGTAAGACTTTCCTAGCTGAGTAAACAAGGAAACGTCTGCTTCTAGCGGATGATTAATTCAAAAATAATTACAGCAGAAACCATATCAGTGACCAGAACGCTAAATAGCCTACAATATCAATAGCTATTAAGCTGAACTGAACGTCCTTGTGAAATGTTAGCACGTTATGGCCCTTATGCAGAAAACAAAGATGACCAGTTCTGAAACATACCAACTGCACAATAGGGGACAAAAAATCCCCATTAATTGAAACGGGGCTAGTAATACCTTAAATGCTAATGATATCTCCAAACATTGTTTTGTGTGCAAATTAAATTGAGAATTTGGGGAATTATAATGTGTCCCCAATTATTCAGTTGATTATTCTAGTTACTTTGTACATCAATCTCACTATTTAACACCATTTTGTATTTTTTTGTAATTGTAACATATAAACCTGTAGGGTACATATTCCCAGTTTAAAGGGATAGTAATGTTTCAAAATAAATGCAGCTCCAATTAATCTTCATAGTATTTGGGCCATTGAGAGTGTAATTTCAATACTGTCAGAGTTGTAGTTCAAGAGTAATTGAATGATAAAATATCCCCCACCCGCCTCTTTTAATTATGTAACACTGCTCACCTCAGATGTGGAATCTGGCAAGGGACAATCTTCTTACTGTGAGAACAATGAAAGCCCTGCCCCCATTGACAGGGTTTTCAGGTTTTTCCCTTATCTTAATTGAAGATTATCCCTCTCTGCAATCCACCTGGACACCACCTGTTCTGAGGTGAGCTGTGTTACATCAGTAAAAGGGGTGGAGGGGGATACTGTATCATTCAATTACTCTTGAACTACAACTCTGACAGTGTTGAAATAACACTCTCCATGGCCCAAATATTATGAAGATTAATTGGAGCTGTTTTTATTTTGAAACACTACTATCCCTTTAAAGCAGAAGAAGCCCCTATTGAAAATGCATCTCCATTATATTTTTAAACTAAAATATTGCTTCTAGCCCCCCAAAATTGTATTTTCCTTGCACAGTATATCTAAAATTGGAACATGCTGGCAAATGGAGGAAGCTGCCATCTTTGGGAAACTCTAGAACTCCTGACATTAAAGGAGCAGTAAACATTTGTTATGAAAAAATAAATAATGTAAGACTTTTCCTGATGAGTAAATTAAGGGTACTCCCACTACTAAGAGATGCATATTTTCAGATATTACAGTTTAAACCTAAAAAAAATGCATGGCTCACCCCTCTGGCACTCACAGAGTTAAACCCGTTGTTGTTGTTGAAGAAAGTCAATGACAAACAGCTAATTTTTTTTTTTTTTAAGTTTACTGCTCCTTTAACCCCTTAGTGACAGGCTGTGTTCGTACGCGGCCGTCACTTAACGCCCGGCTAACATTTTTTTTCGGCAAATGATTCCGGAGTCCCCGAACGGCGTGCAGCCGCGCAGGGACCCGGATTTCCGGAACGTACCTGGTACGTCCATTGTCACTAAGTGACTGTTTTTGCGGGACTTACCAGGTAAGTTCATTGTCGGGAAGGGGTTAAGTGATACCCCCTATGCAGTATAATCAAACTGTGATAATGTTGCAACCAGTGAAGCTTTCCAATGGTCTAATGCATGACTGCTTACATGTGCAGTGGAAATGTACCTCAGCAATTTGCAGCACAGCCATTTTTTTTCTTTTGTACATTGCAAATGTTAAAAAAATGGATATATGAACAGTTAGTTAAAAGAGAGGTAGTTGACTGGTAGCAACTTGGAATTTTCAGTTTTCTGGACAAAAAAGTAAATGCCACTGTGATCTAGTGTAAAAATAAATGTATCCTAGTCTGAGCTGTTTTATGGCTTTACTTACCCTTACATTTTGTTTAGCCAGACAGTCAAACTCATGTGAGGCAGAAAGAAGCTCTGCTATTTTCCCGCCCATTTATATGAACCGATCCATTCCATGTGCAAATTATAGATAAGTCTGAAAAAGAAAACCACTGTACAAATATCAATAAATGACATTGAGCTCACACAGAAATATAAATCATACCATTCCTGAATTTGCCATTGATAAGAAGAGTTATAAAGTTAACACAGGGAAGTAAAATTATTGTTTTAATGGTTGCTACAAAACAATGGCAGACTCTGTACTTTAAGCCTTTGCGTGCATTGGATACCTCTCGGGACTCAAGGGTTAACAGATATATTAAATGTCATGTTTTACTAAGCCTGTTCTTAGGGGAGTATGCTTTAGTACAATGCCTGTGGATGCAGGGTGCATCCTCAATGTGAACCTTATCAGCTGCTCGGGGCAGGAGGCAGAAAATTAATCCCCTTCCCTGGGGCAACCAAGAAGTCTGTGGTTTAAAGTCATAAACCTTGTATAGTTGTGCATGTAGCCCCATATACTGCTATGATTATAAGATGCGGTGTGCTATTTATTCCAAGGCCTGATCAGGTGACCAGGTGACACCCCTGAGAGATTAGCGGAAAGAAGTTTAGACTTCAGCAGAGGAAGGGTTTTTTTATAGTAAGGGAAAGCTATAAGCAGTTACTGGGGTATGAGGAAAAGGTTGAACTTGATGGACTTGTGTCTTTATTCAACCTAATTTACATTACTATGTTACTATGAGATAAAAATCTGGTCCCTAGCAGTTGAAGTGCTTACATGGGAACCTTCGTATCCATGGACACTGGAGAAACACACCGGACTCTGGATGGAAGTGTCCAAATGATGCTATTTACATTATCATGTGGCCGTGGCATAATCAAGTAGACATCATGTCACATTTATTACCCTCTTCAACATAACCCACTGCTTTCAATGTGTCAACACACATTCATTTCACTCGCCAACCACCATTTCTGTATGAACTGTCTTACATAAAAACACAAAGCTCACAATGCCAAGTAACATTCAAAACTCCAGATACGTATCACTGCCATGTCCACACCTTCACAAGCCTACTATACCCTTATACAAAATAACACCTTACTAATGTGAACTGTGTGCATCTACTCCCACACATTTAAACACCACTAACCACCGGCCATTACTTAATCTTTACTGTTCTCCTACTGCATTCAAATACCATTACTCTATCACTTCCTTAGACTCTCTACAATGCAATTTTTTCACACACACCCACACTCACACTTTGACATTTTGTCTTCACTTCACAAACATCCAATGCAGTTGTCTGAGACCCTCACAATCCCTTTAAATAAACAAAAAAAACACACAATACATTTTCTTAAATATTCTTCATTCACATTGATCAAACACACAGGCAATGGGGTGTACAATTTGCATGTATATGTATATATATTAGTGTTGAGCGAGCATGCTCGGCCGATGCTCGGATCGGCTCGAGCATCGCTCTGCTCGGCACATGGCGGTACTCGTACGAGTACCGCCATGTGCTCGCCCGGCATGTTCGGGTGGCGGGGATCTGTGCCGAAGGAGGCACAGATCTGAAGACGCTCTGCTGGACCACCAGGGACTGGAGGTAGGGGGCATTGCGGAGATGAAGGGGGCATAACGGAGATGAAGGGGGCATAGCGGAGATGAAGGGGGACATTGCTGAGATGAAGGGGGCATAGCGGAGATGAAGGGGGCATAGCGGAGATGAAGGGGGACATTGCTGAGATGAAGGGGGCATAGCGGAGATGAAGGGGGACATTGCTGAGATGAAGGGGGCATAGCGGAGATGAAGGGGGCATAGCGGAGATGAAGGGGGACATTGCTGAGATGAAGGGGGCATAGCGGAGATGAAGGGGGACATTGCTGAGATGAAGGGGGCATAGCGGAGATGAAGGGGGCATAGCGGAGATGAAGGGGGACATTGCTGAGATGAAGGGGGCATAGCGGAGATGAAGGGGGACATTGCTGAGATGAAGGGGGCATAGCGGAGATGAAGGGGGCATAGCGGAGATGAAGGGGGACATTGCTGAGATGAAGGGGGCATAGCGGAGATGAAGGGGGACATTGCTGAGATGAAGGGGGCATAGCGGAGATGAAGTGAGACATTGCTGAGATGAAGGGGGCATAGCGGAGATGAAGGGGGACATTGCTGAGATGAAGGGGGACATTGCGGAGATGAAGGGGGACATTGCTGAGATGAAGGGGGCATAGCGGAGATGAAGGGGGACATTGCTGAGATGAAGGGGGCATAGCGGAGATGAAGGGGGACATTGCTGAGATGAAGGGGGCATAGCGGAGATGAAGGGGGACATTGCTGAGATGAAGGGGGCATAGCAGAGATGAAGGGGGCATAGCGGAGATGAAGGGGGACATTGCTGAGATGAAGGGGGCATAGCGGAGATGAAGGGGGCATAGCGGAGATGAAGGGGGCATAGTGGAGATGAAGGGGGCATAGCGGAGATGAAGGGGGACATTGCTGAGATGAAGGGGGCATAGCGGAGATGAAGGGGGCATAGCGGAGATGAAGGGGGACATTGCTGAGATGAAGGGGGCATAGCGGAGATGAAGGGGGACATTGCTGAGATGAAGGGGGCATAGCGGAGATGAAGGGGGACATTGCTGAGATGAAGGGGGACATTGCGGAGATGAAGGGGGACATTGTGGAAGAGGGGCATTGTGGAGATGAAGGGGGGCATTGACCAGGCACCCTCCCCTCATCAGAGCAGGGGGTGCCTGGTGTAATGCTCGTGTCGCCCCATTCAATTCAATGGGGCTCGGGTGCTCGGGCGAGCACTCGAGCCTCAGGGGGTGCTCGGTCAGAGCACCCGAGCACCCGAGCATCGGGGTGCTCGCTCAACACTAATATATATATATATATATATATATATATATATATATATAGTACTACCAGACGTGATGACTGTGTATTTTTAGGTATCTTTGCTTGTACTGCTTGTACAGGGTCAGAGTTTCCAATGGTTTTTCAGACTGTTTATAGACAGACACAATGCTCCTTTTCAGTGGTGGAAGATTCAGTCTTTGCGTTTCAGCTAACCTTCTGGCTATGTCATTATCTCTCTCACTCTCAGCTTCATTAGTATCTGAAGAAGGCTGCTTGTGTCTTGTCAGTCACACCGAATTTTGGGGTATATGAGATCAACCTCCTTTCTCCCTTCTTCTCCCCAGATTGCCCCCAGACTACCCTAATACAGAGAACAAATGTCCTACCTAAAAGACTCCCTAAAATGCTTCAATCCCCCTTTATTTGCATATCTTCTCTAGCTCAAAATCATGCTGCTTCTTCCTCTCACACACACAGAATGGAAAGCTGTGAGAGCCTGACAGCCTTTTATATGCCTGCAGGAAAAGAAGAGAAAAATTTCATGTGGCAGGGAAAATTTCAGTCTTCCCATTGATTTCAGTGTAATGAGCTAGGCGAAAAAAGCGGGAAAACAGTACTTTTTGCTGGAAACTTCCCACTAGGAGGGAAGTGCCATTGTTCACCCACTTCTGTGTTGAAGAGAAAACTTTTCCCCATCCATAGTCCTGAGAGTTATTTAATTCCATTTTATGGGAGTTGAGTTACTGTCTGTAGAATGTGCTGTTAATAGCTCTACTACTTTGAGATAGTTTGAACTGTAAAAACTGTTTAATGAAACACCCTCAAGCAGTGGAACTATCTTTATTGCATTCAGCAGAAAAATCTCTACAATTTATGTTTTTTTCATAATAAAACTTTCCGATCCTTCAAGCCAATAGTGAATTTGGCTGGGGTCATAGGAGAACCAGGGGTGTTAATACTGGTTGGGGAAGAGATGCCAATGATTTCTTTCTAGTGGTGCATGTAAATCTATTTCTGTTTGGTGTCATTTGCGGAACCCATAAAAATGTTTTTGGAGAACTACCTGTATTATTAGTCAGCTTTTATCCTATATAATAATTCGGTAAGGTATGTTTGTCAGAAGCCGTCATGCGCAGTACAGAAGGCTGCATGTGCTGCAGTCATGCGCAGTACAGACTGCCCGCATGTCGGCTCATACGGAGCAGGGCACCCCGAATTCAGACTGGAGTCCTCCCTGCGCACCTTCCTGGGACCAAGCGGTCCCAGGATGGTGCGCAGAGAAGACTATGGTCTGAATTTGAAGAGCCCCGCTCCTTATCAGCCGCCTGCGGGCAGTCTCTACTGCACATGACTGCAGCACCACCAGTGACGATAGGATCTGGCCACCAGCCGAGGTTGCTGGGTGGCACTGTCGCCCGTGTACACAGGCTTTTCAACTAGTAGACTAATAAATAGCACAACCAGTCTGCAATACATTTGGAGTTAAAGGAAATGAAAAAGGTATTGTACATTCACATATTTCAGCAATTTTTATGTTTAACCCTTTCATTGCTAAAAGGATATTGGATGCTTTGTGGAGCACTGGCAATGAAAGGTACTTTATTTATATAATAGAATGTTTTGCTAAATATTCTATTAAAGCCCCAGAACAAAATGTATCATTTTGCTCTTATTACGCAATTCAACTCCCCATCAGACATGAACATAGCACTCCATTAACACTGACGCCTAGTACTGACTCATGATCCATTGCTTAGAGGAACACCCATTAGTCTTTAACTCCTTGGATGCTAGAAACTTTGCCAATTCTATGCTTTGCAATATGTTGGAGATGTCTCTAGCCTCCAAACGGGTTTAGAATAAAAAAAACAATAGCTGGAAAATATTGTTGCTCTAAGATTTTTTATGTTTTTAAAATTAAAGGAAAAAAAATAGGAAAGTACAAGATTAGTTACCTTTCTCAAACTCCATTGAATTTAACCAGAGATGGCGTAGTCTAAAGAATGTACGGGTTAAAGGGTTAGTAATATTTGATTATAATAACATGTAATATTGCAGATATTAAAAAATTAAATTAACTGGTGCAAGTCCCGTCTCTCAGACATTTATAATTTGAGAGATATAAGGTTTTAAAGTTCCCCCCTCCCTCTCCTTTCACAGATGTCAATGCTCTAGCTGACAGAAGGAGATCCTGGTCCCGGGTCCAGCTGGGATCTCTATAGCAGAGCCGAAATAGACTATCTAAAAAGAAATACTTAATTGGAATGGTCTACAAAGTGAAAATCAGGCATACTTTGTAGACCATTTCAATGAAGTATTTATTTTTAGATAGTGCTATTTTGGCTCTGCTGAAGAGCCACCATCGGGTTGCACGACTCAAATCTCCTTCTGTCGGCTATACAGCTCACTTCAGTGAAAGGGGAGGGATGGGGGAACTTTAAAACCTTATATCTCTCAAGTCATAAATGTTTGAGAGACGAGACTTGTTTCAGTTAATTTATTTTTTTAATGTCTACAATATTACATGTTATTATAATCCGATATTACTAACCCTTTAAACCTCCAAACAAGCCAGGATTCATTAATTTGAATGAACCTCTGATCATCACACCTGTGCTCTAAAAGAAAAAAAAACAACTAGGTCTGCGCAATACACCTACCAATGTCCAAATAATCAATACAATTATAATTATATGTATGAGATATATAAAAAATGTGAATACCCATAAATATTGGAAAAGAACACACCTTGGTATTTACCAATAATGGTGAATAAAGTCTCACAAATGCAGAATATGAATGGGTCCACTGGTTCACTAGTAACTAAATTCTGTGCAGCCAATCCACATCAGTAGTCTTGTAAGCCACCATCCAACGAAATGTCTAAATGTGATGTGGTGGCACTCAAGATATTCAGTCCTCCGTGTCCCAGAACATCAATTGGTGTGTAAAGATATATATAAAAAAGAAGAGAGGGAAAGATCTAAGAGTAATAAGTTTATTACATCAATAAAAATGTAATGACAAATGTGCACTCACTAGATCAAAACGATCATAAAGCATCTCAGGGTCCCAAAGCCCCCTTATAGTCTCAAAGCTGCCCTCTCCTTCTGGTAGTCTCATCTGGTAAGAAATCTTTCCAGTCCGTTATATGAGAGAGTGTCACAGTCTACAGTAGTTCACAAACAATATGTGCTACGAAGCAGTTCTTATCGCTAATAGCGATCCTGCAACAATGTGTCAATGAAACAAAACCACTCTCTAGAGCACTGGAATAAAAGGGAGAGGAATGCTAACAGGGGACGTGGGGCCGGGACCAGCACTGTATGAAGTGCACACTAAATTATGATGGCCAAACACGTTTTCGTCGGCGTTCTGCCAGCTTTATCAAGGCTAGAATACTGAAATCTAAACAAATGAATGTGAGTTTTATTGCTTCTGGAGCATTGTAATCCACTTATATATACACCACACAGTCTGAGCTCTCTAAAAGAGGGACAACAGGGAGGGAAAGAGGGACAATGGCATTTTCATCTCAGAGGGACATACTCCCTTAAAAAGGACATGTAGGAGGTATGTTTATCCATTGCCTTTCTAAAACATGACCAATTGGGCACAAATTATCCTTAGAAAATCTAAAAAAGTTTTGTTTTCATTTTTTTCCATGTTTTTATATTATTATCAAAAGAAATCCCTATTTATGATTAAAAAATGGTGCATAATTTGTGTGAATTAGAGGAAAAATATGGTTCAACAAATGCTCGAAAGGACAAAATTGATCTTGTCCTCTAGTGTCAAAAAGTCCTAGTCACTATGGGGTTAAAAAAACAAAATCATATTTAGTGACCTGTTTAGCCAAGTTGATAGATAATTTACAGAGGTGATCTTTTTACTTGGGAAAATCTCTCATTTAACCCGGCAGAAAGTGCACAGGACAGTTACGCCTGATGGATGATGAAATATAAACATGTCCTTGTCGCGGTTCCTGTCCCTGAAACGCAGGTCATAAATCACCGAGTTTCTTGTATGATTTACATGCAAATCTCTAACACTGTGTACTCAGTCACTGTACAGAGCTCTCCAAATAACAACGGGGTGCATCTACAAACATGTTTTCAGGCTAAATCAGATCCTAGAATTGAGTTTTTAGCCCAACATCTGCCTAATACCAATTTACTAAGCTATTAATGTCAAACATTCTCAGCTGAACACCACTGGCACCAAGGTGCATACCTGCGAATTTTCAAAATGTGTTGACCCTGAGATTTTTGAAATATTAAGCTTTAAAGTGATAGTAATGTTTCATAATAAAAGCAGCTCTAATTAATCATCATAGTATTTGGACTTTGGAGAGTGTTATTTCAATTCTGTCAGAGTTGTAGTTCAAGAGTAATTCAATGACAAAGTATCCCCCTACCTCCCCTTTTACTGATGTAACACTGCTCAGCCAGAGAAGAAGGGAGGTGCCCAGGTAGACTGCAGAGAGGGACAATCTTCAATTAAGATAAGGGAAAGACCTGAAAAACGTGTCAAGGGGGGCCGGGCTTTCATTGTTCTCATAGGAAGAAGATTGTCCCCTGCTGTTATCTGTCTGGTCTATGGACTGCATTCCACATCTGAGAAGAGATTGCTTACACTAGGTAAAAGGGGCGAGAGGGGAAACTTTGCTTATGAATATCTCTCAAACCATAAAGGTTTGAGAGATAAGACTTATATCGTTCTTCATGTTTTTTTTAATGCCTACAAAATAAAATAAAGATAAAATTAAGTATTCTATCCCTTCAAAGTTCCTGAGAACATAGTTCTAAGCTATATTGCCCAGTTGTGTTCAGTTGGCCCACAAGTAAGCCATAACCTACTACAACATGGAGATATCACTGCCTGGAAACATCCAAGACAAGCAGTACTTTTCCCTCTTCTGTTCTGGTACAAATGGCTCTTACTAAGAAACTAAACAAGCAGTTATTTGGTTCAGATCACATATTAGAAAACACTGAAATCTCTCAACCTGAGAATTGGGACCTTCTCCCTTAAACTCTGAGATCTGGCTCAAAACCCTGAGTCTCAGGGTCAAACCCTGAGAGTTCCCAGGTATGCCAAAGAGTGATCATGGGGCAGTGTAGGGGCATTCCTTTCCTTTATACCAATGCTTCTCAATGTTAGTCTTCAGGGCACACCAACAACTCAGCTTTTCATAATATCTCTGTTTAATCACAGGTCAGTTATCAGTGGCTCACTCATTATGCTGTGCTTAATTAGGGCAATACTGATAATCTGACCTGTTGGTGTGTCCTAAGTACTGGTGCTGAGAAACATTGCTCTGCACTTTAACAACATGTACTTTAACAACATGTAGAGCATTTGTGCCCCTCTTCCTAAGTGCCCATCTTCTAAAGTGTCTCCAAGAGTTTAACAACTGAGTTCAACAACGAGGACAACACACAAGGCACCAGAACTCCTTCATTACCTGTAAAGAAGATAATCAGCAAAGACATTTCTTCTCTGGCATCAGATTTGGACTTGCAATGTTTACATCTGCTATTTATTTTGTTGTTATATGTTCAGTGCGCCCCAGGATTCTTGTCAGCCTCAGCTCTCCCCCTGACTTTACAAACTACATCTACATCTCCCCCTCTCTCCTCCCCTTCACACCTGTCTGCTGCTACACACTTCTCCAGATTTTAACCCCTTCTCCCTCTGCAGTCCCTATTCCTAAGCACCAATACAAATCCCACTCCCACATCTCTGCTCTTTGTCTTATCCTTCTGCTTGCTGCAGGGGATATTGCTCCCAATTCCGGCCCAAACCCCATACCCACCTGCTATCAGCCACGGCCCACCATTTCCTCCCACCGCAACTTAGAGAGTTCTAACCCCTCAAATCTCATAAACATTCCTCTTTGTTCACCCTTCTTTCTCCCCTTCTCCTGTGCTCTGTTGAACACCCGCTCCATTGTTAACAAGACAACCCCCATTCATGATTCTTTCTGTGAGCAATCACTGCAGTTGTTTGCTTTCACAGAAACTTGGTTATCTGCACAGGACACAGCTGTGGAGGCTGCACTCTCTCATGGAGGGTTCTGCTTCTCACACACCCCTCGATCCACTGGTCGAGGTGGGGGGTAGGTCTCCTTCTCTCCTCCCGCTGCCGCTTCCAGACCCTCTCAAGCCCACCATCTGTGCACTTCTCTTCATTTGAAGTACATGCAATCCAGCTCTATTATCCTCTGTCTATGCGCGTGGCTGTAATATACAGGCCACCTACTAACTCCTCTTCTCCTTCAAACTTTCTCTCAGATTTTGAATCCTGGCTCTCCTTCTTTCTCTCAACTGACAATCCTGTCCTTATTCTGGGTGATTTTAACTGTCATATTGATGACCCCTCTGTCCCCTTGGCTTCCCGTCTTCTAGACTTAACCTCTTCCCTTGATCTCCAGCAGTGGACTGACAGTGCCACTCACAAAGCTGGTCACTGCCTCGATCTTGTTTTTACTAAGGGTCTGGACCTTTCCTCTCTCACAGACCACCATCTTATATCCTTCTCTCTCTCTCACTCTGCCCCTTCCCCCGTCCCTCCTCCCAACAGATTTATAAGGGATACCCACTCACTTGATCTCGCTGGGATGAGCACCTCACTTAACTCCAATCTTTCCTCTATCTTAGCCATCTCTGACACAGACATTCTTGTTAACTCCTACAACTCAATCCTATCCTCTGCTATTGACTCCTTTGCCCCACTGAAACCACAACGGAGTCATCAAGTCAATCCACGACCCTGGCTCAACTCCCACACCCGCTTCCTACGTTCTTGCACTCGTTCTGCTGAATGCCTTTGGAGGAAATCTCGCTCACATGCAGATTTCATCCACTTTAAATTTATGCTGTCCTGTCTGCATTCTGCTTTATCAAAAGCTAAACAAGAATACTACACCATACTAATCCACAACAACAAATCTAACCCATGCCATCTCTTTGCAGTCTTTCACTCCTTGCTACATCCTTCCACTGCTTCCTCTCACCCCATACATTCACCTCAAGCTTTTGCAGATCACTTCAAGCACAAGGTGGAATCTATTCAAAAACAGATTCCTACTATTCCATCTGCCTCTGAACTCTCTCTCCCCAAACCCCCCTCATCATACTTCGATAGTTTTACCCCAATAACAGAGGAAGAAGTTTCTCAGCTTCTCCTATCTACCCACCTCACTACCTGCTCCTTGGACCCTTTGCCCTCCCACTTACTCAAACCACTTGCACCAGTCCTTACACCTATATTAACACACATCTTCAACACTTCTCTTTCCACAGGCACCTTCCCTTCTTCCTTCAAACAGGCACAAATTAAACCGCTGCCCAAAAAGACTAACCTTGACCCCTCCTGTCTCTCTAACTATCGACCTGTCTCCCTTCTACCTATTACCTCAAAACTCCTAGAACATCTGGTCTTCTCCCAAATAACCAAATTCCTCAACTCTAACTGTCTTTTGGATCCGATGTAGTCGGGTTTCCTGTGCGGTCACTCAACTGAGACAGTTCTCTGCAGGGTGGCTAATGATCTCCAGACTGCAAAAGCCAAAGGACAGTTTTCTATACTTATACTACTCGATTTATCCTCTGCCTTCGACACAGTTAACCATTCTCTGCTTGCTCAAATTCTCCACAGTCTTGGTTTCCGAAATCAAGCTGCTTCATGGCTCTCGTCCTATCTCTCACAACGTTCCTTTTTTGTGTCCTCTAACAATAACACCTCCTCCACAGTCCCTCTGTCTGTGGGGGTGCCTCAAGGCTCCGTTCTGGGTCCTCTGGTTTTCTCACTGTACACCCTTTCATTGGGTGAACTTATTAGTTCATTTGGCTTCAAATACCATCTATATGCTGATGATGCCCAAATTTACATCTCCACTCCTGATCTTTCACCTCAAATCCAGCTGCAAATTTCAGACTGCCTCTTGGCCATTTCCTCCTGGATGGCACAGCGTCAGCTGAAGATTAACATGGCCAAAACCGAACTGCTAATCTTCCCACCAAGACCTTGCCTAACACCTAGCTTCACCATTACAGTTGATGGAATTGATATTAATCCGGTCAGCTCAGAACGCTGCCTTGGGGCCATATTTGATTCCTCTCTTTCCTTCTCCCCTCACATTAACTCCGTGGCTAGATCATCTCGCTTCTTTCTCCGCAACATTGCTAAAATCCACCCGTTCCTCTCCCAACAAACTACTAAAACTCTTATACATGCCCTTATTCTGTCCCGCTTAGACTATTGCAATATCCTACTAACTGGCCTCCCTGCTACTCATCTTTCACCTATGCAATCTGTTTTAAACTCAGCTGCACGAATCACCACACTCTCCCCAAAAACTGAACCTGCCCACATAATTCTCAGACATCTGTCATGGCTCCCAGTTCAGCAGCGCATCAATTACAAAGTCCTTCTTCTGAACACTGCTACCCCTCCTTACATCTCTTCCCTCATCTCCTATTATGTTCCTGGCTGCTTCCTTCGCTCAGCACACAACGCACTTCTTGTTGCACCATCCACACTCTCTGCCCTCTCCCGTCTCAAACCTTTTTGCTTTCTGCTCCATACCTATGGATCTCCATACCCCTCTCCTTACGCCTAGAAAAATCCCCCTCTGTCTTTAAGTCTACCCTGAAGTCTTCTGGAGCACTAGGATCATGCACTGCCTTTGGCCAAACTCAGTACTTGTAATCTCAGCACTTAACACCCTCTTACCCCATTGTATGTCTCCTTTTACCCATTTAGACTGTAAGCTCCTTGGGGCAGGGACCTCTCTCCCATTGTTTCTATGAATGTCGCACTTATTTCACCCCCTCTTATTTATTGTAACATATGTCTATTGTAAGGCACTGCATACACTGTGTGGAGCCATATAAATAAAGATATACATACATACATACAAATATATGTCATAATGCATACCCTGAAACCCAAATACTCTCACTGGAGGCAAAGATGTACTGATGTATTTGAATTTTCATCCCAATGGGCCTTATGTATAAAGTGGGGAAACCCAGCTGCACCACTGATTAAATGGGGAATTAAACCTCTTGTATTCAAGAGAGGTCGCCAACGAATCTCTGTGAATGCATTTGAGACCTCTCTACATACCTGGGAACTCTCCAGATCTGGCCTGGAGACTCAGTTTTTTGCAGTGAATTACAGGGTCTCCGGGGACAGAGGCTGATTTTCTGGTGGTGGGGAATTTCCCACTCTGTCCCTCCCACTATCCCACCCACTTCTCCTCCTTACCTCCCTGTCCTGCTCACTTCCCACCCACTTCTCCTCCTTCCCTCCCTGTCCTGCTCACTTCCCGCCCACTTCTCCTACTTCCCTCCCTGTCCTGCTCACTTCCCACCCACTTCTCCTCCTTCCCTCCCTGTCCTGCTCACTTCCCGCCCACTTCTCCTCCTTCCCTCCCTGTCCTGCTCACTTCCCGCCCACTTCTCCTCCTTCCCTCCCTGTCCTGCTCACTTCCCACCCACTTCTCCTCCTTCCCTCCCTGTCCTGCTCACTTCCTACCCACTTCTCCTACTTCCCTCCTTGTCCTGCTCACTTCCCACCCACTTCTCCTCCTTCCCTCCCTGTCCTGCTCACTTCCCACCCACTTCTCCTACTTCCCTCCCTGTCCTGCTCACTTCCCACCCACTTCTCCTCCTTCCCTCCCTGTCCTGCTCACTTCCTACCCACTTCTCCTCCTTCCCTCCCTGTCCTGCTCACTTCCTACCCACTTCTCCTACTTCCCTCCCTGTCCTGCTCACTTCCCACCCACTTCTCCTACTTCCCTCCCTGTCCTGCTCACTTCCTACCCACTTCTCCTCCTTCCCTCCCTGTCCTGCTCACTTCCCACCCACTTCTCCTCCTTCCCTCCCTGTCCTGCTCACTTCCTACCCACTTCTCCTACTTCCCTCCCTGTCCTGCTCACTTCCCACCCACTTCTCCTACTTCCCTCCCTGTCCTGCTCACTTCCCACCCACTTCTCCTCCTTCCCTCCCTGTCCTGCTCACTTCCTACCCACTTCTCCTCCTTCCCTCCCTGTCCTGCTCACTTCCTACCCACTTCTCCTCCTTCCCTCCCTGTCCTGCTCACTTCCCGCCCACTTCTCCTACTTCCCTCCCTGCCCTGCTCACTTCCCACCCACTTCTCCTCCTTCCCTCCCTGTCCTGCTCACTTCCCACCCACTTCTCCTACTTCCCTCCCTGTCCTGCTCACTTCCCGCCCACTTCTCCTCCTTCCCTCCCTGTCCTGCTCACTTCCTACCCACTTCTCCTCCTTCCCTCCCTGTCCTGCTCACTTCCTACCCACTTCTCCTACTTCCCTCCCTGTCCTGCTCACTTCCCACCCACTTCTCCTCCTTCCCTCCCTGTCCTGCTCACTTCCCACCCACTTCTCCTCCTTCCCTCCCTGTCCTGCTCACTTCCCACCCACTTCTCCTCCTTCCCTCCCTATCCTGCTCACTTCCCACCCACTTCTCCTCCTTCCCTCCTTGTCCTGCTCACTTCCCACCCACTTCTCCTCCTTCCCTCCCTGTCCTGCTCACTTCCCACCCACTTCTCCTACTTCCCTCCCTGTCCTGCTCACTTCCCACCCACTTCTCCTCCTTCCCTCCCTGTCCTGCTCACTTCCCACCCACTTCTCCTACTTCCCTCCCTGTCCTGCTCACTTCCCACCCACTTCTCCTACTTCCCTCCCTGTCCTGCTCACTTCCCGCCCACTTCTCCTCCTTCCCTCCCTGTCCTGCTCACTTCCCGCCCACTTCTCCTCCTTCCCTCCCTGTCCTGCTCACTTCCTGCCCACTTCTCCTACTTCCCTCCCTGTCCTGCTCACTTCCTACCCACTTCTCCTACTTCCCTCCCTGTCCTGCTCACTTCCCACCCACTTCTCCTACTTCCCTCCCTGTCCTGCTCACTTCCCACCCACTT
Organism: Rhinophrynus dorsalis; assembly: GCA_037306005.1. NCBI lineage: Eukaryota > Metazoa > Chordata > Amphibia > Anura > Rhinophrynidae > Rhinophrynus > Rhinophrynus dorsalis. The sequence continues at coordinate 365,973,520 of CM074724.1, read as the reverse complement.
CTCCTCCTTCCCTCCCTGTCCTGCTCACTTCCTACCCACTTCTCCTCCTTCCCTCCCTGTCCTGCTCACTTCCCGCCCACTTCTCCTCCTTCCCTCCCTGTCCTGCTCACTTCCTGCCCACTTCTCCTACTTCCCTCCCTTTCCTGCTCGCTTCCCACCCACTTCTCCTCCTTCCCTCCCTGTCCTGCTCACTTCCCGCCCACTTCTCCTCCTTCCCTCCCTGTCCTGCTCACTTCCTGCCCACTTCTCCTACTTCCCTTCCTTTCCTGCTCACTTCCTGCCCACTTCTCCTACTTCCCTTCCTTTCCTGCTCACTTCCTGCCCACTTCTCCTACTTCCCTCCCTTTCCTGCTCACTTCCCGCCCACTTCTCCTCCTTCCCTCCCTGTCCTGCTCACTTCCTACCCACTTCTCCTACTTCCCTCCCTGTCCTGCTCACTTCCTGCCCACTTCTCCTACTTCCCTCCCTTTCCTGCTCACTTCCCGCCCACTTCTCCTCCTTCCCTCCCTGACTGCCCGCACCGCAGATGATACGGAGCGGGCCGTTCCAAATGCAGACCAGAGTCCTCTCTGTGCACCAAGCGGTCCCAGGACGGTGCGCAGAGAGGACTATGGTCTGAATTTGGTGCACCCCTCTCCGTGTCAGCCGTGGCGCGGCCAGTCATAACTGCGCATGACTGCAGCACTGCCAGTGTTGGCCCGTGTACACAGGCTTTAAAACTAGCTAAGATATAAAAATTTAACCCTTTGAGTGCCAGAGGGGTATGCAACTGGCACTCAAATGGTTAATCATATGTCTTTATTGCAGAGATCTCAAATTAGTTTTGAAAGTTAGTTAACATTTTTGTCCATAGAATGTTGCCAATGTCCTTCAGAAGGTTTTATTTACTTCCCTGTCATCTGCCTGAAACATTCTGATGAACTTACGGTGAATTACAATGAATAGACATCAGTAAGTCAGGAGATGTCCTTCCTGTGACGTCTATTATCTCAACAGTGTTTATTAATCCATAAACTAGTACAGGATGTAGCTTATCAGAGGTTTCACCTGTTGGGACACTAATACCTAGAATCTGCTCTCTATTTCTTCTTACAGGTGCATTGCACTTTGACTTACTACGAGGCTAAATATTCTTTGACACAAATGGTGATGTTTTGCTCCAGAATTGCTCCACCGTTACATTGATATCTATGATGCAATTTTTGAGATGACTTAGTTCTATTTTTTCCCCCTGTAGACTTCAAGCATACCAAGGGTTAATTCAATAGGACTGTCCCAGGAAAACTGTGACTTACAGGAGCCCCTGTTAGTGATACATACCTCCCAACATTTCAATGACCAAAGTGGGACACTTTTGGTTTAGGTGGTATTGTTGGGGGAGTGGATGGTGGGTGGGGCATAAGTGAGAATTTTTAGGCTATTTCATTATGTTGACACTTCTTTGTGTATTGGAATAAATGGTTTAGATAGAGCAAGACCAAATTATTTTATTTACACACACTATAGACACATATACTGAACATTAAACAAACATTAATATGAATTTTATTGCTGTGGAGCAATGTGATACACTTATACACACCACACAGTCTGATCTCCTAAAAAGAGGTACAACGGATTGGGGAAGAGGGACATGGGTCTTAAAGAGTAATACTTTATTTAATCAAGCATTAATGTTGTTCATATTAAATAAATAAAGCAAATGATCTTTCGTTTTCAAAAAGCTTTACTGGAGATTTTTCAAAAATACAGAACAATGAAAATTAACAGTCGTCTCTGGTAAAGTACAAGTACAGCAATACTGAAATGGGCAGAGGTAAGGATCACAAAAAAAAGTACAGAAAGTAGTGTTAGAACTGGAGTACAAAAATAGAGAAAGAAGGGCGAAAGAGAGGGAAGGTAGAAAGTAGGGGAGATGAAGGGGGGAGGGAGAATGAGGAAAATAAAAGAGGTGGGGGGAGGGAATGTGTCATTGTCACAGTTGTAGTAGATTGTAGTAGCTTGCCATAACTTCATGTAGTATTTTTCTAAAGTTCCCCACTTTCGCCCCTTTTATCCACGTCAGCATCTAGCTGACAAACTTAGATTCTGGTCCCAGCACTGGACGGCTTGTCTGGAGAGCCGATTTAGCATGGCATACAATGAGAATGTTCATGAGAACGGTCTACAAAGTGTGCCTGCCTCAAACCAGGCACATTTTGTAGACCGTTCTCATGAAGATTCTCTTTGTATACAATGCCATCCGGTGCAGGGACTACAATCTAAGTTTGTCAGCTACAGAGCTCATGTGGCTAAAAGGGGTGGGAGGTGGGAACTGTAGAAAAATATTACATGAAAACTATAAAAGTTATGGCAAGAAGACAGATTATTAGCTTTATTTATTTAATATGAAAAACATTAACGCCTGATTAAATAAAGTATTGCCATCGTTTTAAAGAGGCACTGCCCCCCTAAAAAGGGACACGTGGGAGATATGGTGATGCACAGTGGGAAACGAACCTTGTTCAGTTCTGTCCCTGGTGTTTTCTGACAGGGTGACTAAAACGTAGCCAACTGAAGCAGTGCAGTTTATCAAATAAAATATTTATTTTATCTATTGAAGTGATATACTATCCTGATACTAACAGTAGCAGTGGATTACCCAGAGCAAATCAAGAGGGTGATTTCTAGTTGAGTGGAAAAATAACAGTAAGTAGGGACCAACAATGCGCTTTGATATAAAAGACCTAGAGGCTTGGATCACATGAGTTGGGGGTCTGATCTTGCTCATAGGCCATTTTGTGCTCATTATGACACATTGCAGGACTGGATTTACATCCCAGGATCCCCTAGGCAAGGCACTCTAGGTGCCCTTAGCTCTGCTCATGGCCACACCCCCACTCATCACATGACCACTCCCCTAGTCCCATCAATTCTTTCCTGGCACAGAAAAAACCCTTGGCCTATAGCAAGAAAGAAAGGAAAAAGTTTTAACCCTTCGGTTGCTGAAGAGTTCTCCTAGGCATTGCTTCATAATGTGTTGGAGACCTTTTAACATCCATAGGGTTAAATAATAGCCAGTAAAGGGGTATATAAGTTGGTGTAGGGACAATGAGGGTGCACTGGCCACACCCATTATTCAGAATGTGGGTGTGGCCAGAACGGCTGAGACTCCCCCCAGACTGGGTGTCAGACAGTGTGTCTGGGGGATCTGTGTCTATCAGTGAGTAGTGGAACAAGGCTGTGAAGGATCAGACAGTGTACAGGAGTTACCAGGGGACAGTGGAACCAGGATAGGAGAGTCAGACAGTTTATGCAGGGATACCATTGGACTGTGGAACCAGGCTGGGGGATCATACAGTGTATCTGGTGATCTGTCATTACCAGTGGATAGTTGAACCAGGGGGATCAGATAATGTACATGTGGATCTGTGACTACTAGTGGACAGAGGAACCATATGGAAAGCCAGACAGTGTGTATGGGAATCTGTCACTACCAACTGACAGTGTACCAAGGCTGGTGGGTATGAAAGTTTATACAGGAACAGCAGTGGACAGTGGAACCAGGCTGGGGGTCAGACACTGTTCGCAGGGAATCTGAGACTACCAGTGGTCAGTGGAACCAGGCTGATGGTGGTATGTGTGTGTGTGGGAGTGGGTCAGACAGTTTAAGTGGAGGATACCAATAGACAGTGGAACCAGGCTGGGGTAGGGGAATGTCATACACTGTATCTGTGGATTTGTGACTACCAGTGAATAGTAGAACCAGGGGGATCAGACAATGCATATGTGGCTCTGTGACTACTAGTGGACAGTGGAATCAAGCTGTATGGAAAGGCAGATGGAGAATGTATTGATCTGTGACTACTAGTGGACAGTAGAACAAGACTTGTGGGTAGGATAGCGTATACAGGAACACCAGTGGTCAGTGGAAAAAGACTGGAGGTCAGACACTGTATGAGGGGAATCTGAGACTACCAGTGGTCAGTGGATCCAGGCTGGTGGTGGTGTGTGTAGGGGGGGTCAGTCAGTGAATATGGAGATATTAGAGGACAGTGGAACCGGACTGGGGGTTATTGTATGTGGGAATCTGTGACTGCCAGTTGAATCAGATTGGGCGGGGATCAGACAAAAATATACAGATGTGTTTTATTGTCCTTCCTTTACATCTGTCTCTATTTATAGGTAAAAGCGGTACAGTGTTAGCCACAGAAAAAGCCAATAACAATATGACTTTTAATCTACCAGTCTGCGTTCTCTCATTTATGTCCCAGGAGGCATTGCCCCATTACATGGATCCCTCTAATCCTTTGAGTGTGTTGCACACACCACTGGACATCAGAGGGTTAAGGTTAATTCCAATCTTCTCTGTACTCTACTGTTATGTCAGCACCAAGAAAATAAATATTTTTTTATGTCAAAAACATAATAAAAAAAATCCTGATATTTATGGTTTTCAATAGACTGACCCAACCTATAAAAACAAACTGTTCAGTCCGTGAAGACAACATGTGTGATGTGTGTTTCTGTGGCAGGACAGAACATTATGTCAGATAAACATTAGTCAAAGCTATTGAGTAAGGCAGACAGAGGCGGTGGAAGCGGGGGTGGAAGCTCTGGCGAGTGGACCTGTATCCCCAGGTAACTTGCAGATAAAGTAAACAAACAGAATAGAAAGTTTTCTTGTCTATAACTTGGTAAACATTTACATTTTATCCAGGTACTCGCTGTCTGATTAATCCTTAGAGTGCAAACAGGGTGCCCAACACATTGCAAAGCATTATGGTTATTTTCTATAAGAAAAAAAAGAAAAAGGGTAATTCTGTAATGGTATATTACCTTGCTGGTGGCATGTAACGGTACTGTATATTGCCCTGTTGGTGACGTGTGATACACAGTTACCTTCCACCAGCAGGGCAATGCACCCTTGTTCTGCTATAGGCATATACTGCTCTATTGCTCTGCATTGGCTCTCCCAGCTGACATGTAATGGTCATACCTGGGAACTTTCTCTAGTGCACTCCCTGAAGGGGAGCCCTCTGGTGTTGCTGGGGGAGATAAATGGCGTGATTAGCTCCAAAGGGGGAGTGGCTTAATTGTGAGTCGGGGCGGGGATTAACGGACATGTGAAAAAGTATGAAGAACAGAGTGGGAAGGAGGAGAAGTGGGTGGGGAGTGGGAGGAACAGACTGGGAAAGAGCAAAAGTGGGCAGAGTTTCATTAGATCTCCCCACATACGAAGAATCAGCATCTGCCCTGGAGACCTGATAATCAACAGCAGAAGCCAGAGTCTCCAGGACAAATCCGGAGAGTTCCCAGCTATGGCAATGGTATCTTTCCCTGCTGTTGACACATAATGGTTTATTGCTTGGTTGTAAGCATGTAATGTTGCATTGTGATTCTTTGCAATGACTTGCTCTCACTTCTGGTCTTTAAAAGGTTAATGTGGACATGTCAAACTTTGACAAGTCTAGTTTTATCATACTGAGAATTAAAATATGCTTTTTGTTGTACAAGTCATTTGTCTGTATAATGTTTTTTGATAATTTAAGCTTCATGTTTTGGTTGAACGGTGACACTTTATGCTAATTCCCTGTATAACAAGCTATTAATTAGTTATGTTTGAGACCAAATTTATTGTTAGCTGTCACTTACAAAGTCCTTCTTCTCACCTTTAATGCTCTCCACATTGCTGGCCCTCCATACATACCTTCCCTCATCTCATCTTATGTTCTGTCACAGTGCCTTACCTCGGCCTGTGCCGTTCAGCCAGGAGTAGGGTTCTGGATGGACGCTCCTGCATCATTGGTAGCATTCCTTTGCCTGCGGCCTAGTCTGCTTACTGGCAGCATTGAATCAGGCACTTGCCTGGACGCCTGTTATAGGCCCAGCCTGGGGGACCTAATTGGTCCCGCCTTCTCCTACACCTTTATAAACCTCTATGGGCCTGTGTATCAGTTACCCTTACTTTGGTGTTCTGAGCAGTTCATTTTCTAGTATTCCTGATTCCTGTGTATGATCCGGCTTGTCTGACCATCCATTCTGGTGTTGACCTGTGGTTCTGTCTGACTATTCTCCTTGTGCGTTCCAATTTGGCTCAGATATCCTTTCTGGTGCAAACCAGTGGCTCTGGCTGACTACCCGCTCTGTGTATGACCTAGGCTTGTCTGACTACCCACTCTGTTGTTGACCTGGGGCTCTGTCCACTGCGCATCCAGCATTCCATCTCTTCAGTGGATATCCTATCTGGTGCAAACCCATGGCTCTGGCTGACTACCCGCTCTGTGTATGACCTAGGCTTGTCTGACTACCCACTCTGGTGTTGACCTGGGGCTCTGTCCACTGCGCATCCAGCATTCCATCGCTTCAGTGGATATCCTATCTGGTGCAAACCCGTGGCTCTGGCTGACTACCCGCTCCGTGTATAACTTTGGCTCGTCTGACTATCCTATCTGATGCTTACTAGAAGGCCCTGTCTGTTCGCTTCTAGGGTTGGTTCCGTTATTCAGACATCCTTCCTAGTTTTGACCTGGGGCTATCAGACTCCCAGCTACTGACTGCAGGCTGAGTCAGTATCACTCTTGGGCGTTACTGTACCGCAAAACTCCAGCAGGCTGAGGCCTAGTCACAGACAGTGTGGTGGTGATATTGGGAGACTGCTATTCCTGATACAGTACTCGCCTTTTCAGTCACCCACTCTGTGTATATATTATATTGCATTACTGTATTATTCTCATAATAAAGGTTATATTAACTATACCGTCTGACTCCAGGTTCTGCTTGCCAACCGTAACATGTTCCTGGGCGCCTTCTTCGCTCAGCACACAATGCCCTTCTTGTTGCACCATCCGCACCCTCTGCCCTCTTCCGTCTCAAACCTTTCTCAGTTTCTGCTCCATACCTATGGAACTCCATACCCCACTCCCTACGTCTAGAACAATTCCCCTCTGTCTTTAAGTCTACCCTGACATCTTCTTGAGCACTAGGACCATGCACTACCTTTGGCCAAACTCAGCACTTGTAATCTCAGCACTTGACACCCTCATACCCTGTTGCCTGTCTCCTATTACCCATTTAGACTGTAAGCTCCTTGGGGCAGGACCTCTTTCCTATTGTTTCTATGAATGTGATACTTATTTTACCCCCTCTTATTTATTGTAACATACGTCTATTGTAAGGCGCTGCATACACTGTGTGGCCCCATATAAATAAAGATATTTATACATACATATTAGAAATGTCCCAGTGCATGGAATCTGTCTAGATTAATTTACAGGGCAGTGTGAGGTATTAACCCAGTACAGAAACTAATTAGCATAAAGTGCCACTCTGTGTCATCAACAAATGAATGCTAATTTCTAAGAAACTACTGTTATTACAAAAGAATGGCACTAACACAACATATAGGTGCTTTTTTTAATTATCTTAACCCTTTGAGTGCCAGAGGGGTACGCAGATCAATATGTTGCATACCCCTCTGGCACTCAAAGGGTTAAAATTAACTAAACTAAACTCACCTGAAGGTGATGCAGAATGAAGAAGATAACACTTTAAGTTGTATAAATAAAATATTTTGATCTTGCTCTAAATAATTTATTCTGCTACATAAGGTGTCACTATTTCATGAATTAAACTAAAATATATTTTAATGTTGTACTCATCAGTCAAAAATGCTTCCTACTTCAGTCTCTGGCAGGTACATTCTCTGCCTCTCTCTACTTCATGATCAGAGTGAGGAGGGAGAGGCAGAGAACAGCGACAAAGGCAATGTTTACAAACTCAGTACAGGTAATTGTGTTATATGGAGACTTTAAACAACCTTTCATACATGTCATTCTGTGGGTGGTCTCATCTCCATGACATGAATGAATGAATATGCTTATTTATATAGAGCCACAATTGTACGCGCTTTACAATTTATCCTTTTAACTTCTTCCCCTACCACTCCTCTTTTTCCTTTCAATTTACTTCTACTGACATACTTCTTTAGTTAGTTCCCTCAAACATTTCTGAGACAAAGGAACTGCACCACAGGGGACAAATAACCATTATTATTGATTTAAATGGGTTTTTAACCCCTTGAATGCTAGAAAGGTCTTCAGAAAGCCCCATTTGGACATCTGGGATTTATTTTCCAAAGGCACAACTGATCTGTTCCTAAAGTGCTTCAGTTCTTGTTAGTCTGGGGCCTTAGGAAACAATTTGAGGCCCCTGGCAACATTGAGAAGTGAGTACCTCAAATATTCGAAAGGCCTTTAGTGATCACAGTTAGTGCAGTTGGGTTGGCCCACAAATGTTTGATGTAAAAAAACTAAAGAAAGACGAAAGGACGTCTGCCTTTCTTAGGCCCAATAATCTTTGTGAAAAAGCAGTCACATTGATCATCGAGGAAAAACCTTCCTCCTTTCTGATCTTAGAATTAAATTTTATCTTCACAGAAATTCTGGGACCCTTAGAATCTTAAGGGGCCCCCCTCATCAGCATCAGTATATCCACCTACATACATCTCTCTTTATAACATACTTAAAGGAGCAGTAAACTTTTTTATGAAAAAATATATATTATAGGGTGTTTCCTGTTGTGTACAATAAGTATACTCCAACTGCTGATAGATGCATATTTTCAGAGGTATTACTGTTTAAATCTGTGTTTTTTTATATTTGTCCTCTAGTGGTCAAATTCCATTTAGTTATTCTGCTACATTCTAATGGAGAAGAAAGTCAGTGACTTACAGTTCTACATAGAATGTGATAGAAGCTGCCAAGTCACTTCCTGTCAGTTAGAACAATTCAGAAGAAAAAAATAGTAACTTCACTTCTTGGTTATGTGAACTGTTTTAAAGTTACTCAGTATGAAAATCTCTATAACATATAGGTTTTCATAAAAAAAGTTTACTGCTACTTTAACCTTCTGACTGCAATGGAGGAATCCAATTCATTGAGAACCAATGTGTAGGATAGCCCTGCAGTGCTCAAAGAAGTAACAAAGATTCCTCTGGAGGGTTTTTGGAAAACCAGATGGGTGAAGCATAATGTGTTTTATGTAAAATACACTGCTCTATTAACTTGCTAATATCACAAAGTATCCTATATAATAATTTGCTAAGTGTGTGTTTGTCAGAAGCCGTCATGCTCAGTAGAGACGGCTGCGTGTGATGCAGTCATGCTCTGTACAGACTGCCCGCGCATCGGCTGATAACGGGTCAGGGCTCCGAATTCAGACCGTAGTCTACGGTCTGAATTCGGAGCGCTCCACTCCGTATCAGCCACGGCGAGGCCATTCTCAACTGTGCATGACTGCACTGCGGCCATTGCTGGGTCGCACTGTGGCCCGTACACACGGGCTCTTCAACTAGTATAATATAATAGCTAAAGGAAACCGCATAAAAGTACATTTTTGTTTTTTAAATTGTGATATTGATTCACTCATAGTCACACTTTATTAAAGGGGAACATTCACCTCTTAAAACGTTTTTACCATATGTGTAGTTATTAAAGTAGTATCGTTACAGCAAGCTCCGGTTCTCATTATACTGAGGTTGCAAGCTCAGTATAATGATAACCGGAGCTTGCTATAACTATAGAAGTGATTCATACCACACCATATGGAAGCATGAACTTGATCCCTGGGGCATCTGGGAGGGAGGTGGGAGGAGAATTAAGTAGCACTGGGAAGTCATGGAATGCTGTACCAAAGATTCAGCATGCCGTATTATGCGGAGGTCTACAGCTTGCAGATTAAATATCTTTAATTTTAAATACAAAAAAAACAAATTTCCTAATACTACTCTAATAACTAAACATATGGTAAAAACTTTTTAAGAGGTGAATGTTCCCCTTTAACTGCTGTTGCAATTTTATGTACAAAATGTGTGTATTTGATTGGGGCTGATTACCTGTGAACATTGCAGACAAGGTTATTTCAAAATATGAATGATTTCCAAGAAATCTTAAAGGGATAGTAATACTTCATTTTATCTTTATTTTATTTTGTAGGCATTAAAAAAACATGAAGAACGATATAAGTCTTATCTCTCAAACCTTTATGGTTTAAGAGATATTCACAAGCAAAGTATCCCCCCCCCTTCAGCCAGATCAGAAGGGAGGTGCCCAGGTAGACTGCAGAGAGGGACAATCTTCAATTAAGATAAGGGAAAAAGCTGAAAAACTTGTCAAGGGGGGAAGGGCTTTCATTGTTTTCATACAAACAAAATTGTCCCCTTCTGTTATCTGTCTGGTCTTACAACCTGATTCACATCTGAGAAGAGATGGCTTACACTAGGTAAAAGGGGCGGGAGGGGGAACTTTGCTTGTGAATAGCTCTTAAACCATAAAGGTTTGCGAGATAAGACTTATATCATTCTTCATGTTTTTTTAATGCCTACAAAATAAAATAAAGTTAAAATGAAGTATTACTATCCTTTTAAAGTTGGCAAGCCCCAATCAAAGATAAAGAAGAAGCAATAATCTTTTATTATAGATTGACCCTTGTGGATTATATAAATAATAGATAATAATAATCGTAATGCTTTTCCTGCTGAGAAGAACCCCACTTATGGGTGGTGCTTATTTTAAAAGATATTACAGCTTAAATGGTTGTTGTTTAATACTGAATTGTTAGCAACAGTACTATCTGGTGTCTAGACTGTTATTTTACTGCATTAATTAGGGGAAATGAGTATCAAGCTACAGTTTGCCATAGAATGTGATAATAACAGCTCAACCATTTTGTGATAGTTCGAACTGTAATAATGGTTTGATTTAATAATCTTCCAGCACTGGAACTACCATATAATCTATCTATTATCTATCTATCTATCTATCTATCTATCTATCTATCTATCTATCTATCTATCTATCTATCTATCAGCTAGATAAATAGCTATATCACATACATATCCTTTAATTATTTAATTTAGTTAGTACAAATACAAGCTGTAGGTGCCCTTACTAGCAGCCTGGGACATCTTCAAAGCTGAATATCATTTTGCTTTTGTTGAAATATGTTTTAATACATTGTTCTGGGCATAGTGCCAAGAGGTAGAAAAAGAGAATCCTCACACTTTTTCAGTATTGTATATAAATATATATATATAGAGAGAGAGATAAAGAGAATAAGCCAGATAAAATCCAGTGTAAGCTTATGAAAATATGCATAGTAATATGCAAGAGTTGTAAGAATGCAGATAAACAGTACTGTGTGCCAAAGTGGAAGATTTACAACTGTACAGAGCCGCCATTTGAGTGCTATTGTGTACAAAATATGACATGCCCATCTACCTCACATAAGGACAAAAATGTCCAATTGAGGTTGTTTTTTCAACTCAGCTCTTGCTACATAGCTAGGAGACATACGGACAAATGTATGAATTCCAAGGTGCAGTTCCACTGGCTATAGCCTCTAATGACATTGCATGCACTTCAGGGTATGACCTACAGCGTATGTTCACTAGGACTTTAATGCCAGCAACCCCAGTACACCAGTCCCAAAGGATGTGTAGGTAAATGGCACGCTATTTCTTCTACCCTGTGTATAATACATTGCAATAAACAAGGTATAAGGAAAAGGAATGCCCCAAAACACTAATAGACTGCTCCATTTTTGTGCATATAGCTTAGTAAATTGACATTAGGCAGTGGCTGGGTCTTGAAATCAGTTCCACATTCTCTTCAGTGGAGATTTCGCTACTTAGCAAAGCCTACAAAACTTTCACATACAAAAAAATCTAATCAGTTTCCATTGGTTTTAAATCTTAAAGGGATAGTAACACTTCGTTTTAACTTTATTTTATTTTGTAGGCATTAAAAAAACATGAAGAATGATATAAGTCTTATCTCTCAAACCTTTATGGTTTATGAGATATTCACAAGCAAAGTTCCCCTCCCCGCCCCTTTTTCCTAGTGTAAGCCATCTCTTCTCAGATGTGAGTCTGGTTGTATGACAGTACAGATAACAGAAGGGGACAGTTTTCTTTGTATGAAAACAATGAAAGCCCTTCCCCCCTTGAAAAGTTTTTCAGCTTTTTCCATTATCTTAATTGAAGATTGTCCCTCTCTGCAGTCTACCTGGGCATCTCCCTTCTTATCTGGTTGAACAGGGGGGGGATACTTTGTTTGTGAATATCTCTTAAACCATAAAGGTTTCAGAGATAAGACTTATATCATTCTTCATGTTTTTTTAATGCCTACAAAATAAAATAAAGTTAAAATGAAGTATTACTATCCCTTTAATAGATGTATTTGAGCCTTAGCATTGTAAAGACATTTCTTAAAAAAGATTCATGCATAAAAGGAAATAGGCCGACCTGCACAAAACTGACACAGATTTATGTACCCATTTCGGTATCCTTTTAAAAGGTCACACTCAAAAGAGCATGCGACCACATAACACAATACACAAAAAGGTGACATTAGAATCTCACATTGTATGACAGTGCGAGATTCTCATGTTGCCTAGTGAAAAGGCCATATACTATTTGTATCAAGAAGAAATCAGTTGCTTCTGCATATGCCTTGTTGGGTTGCTGCCTGCGTTCTGCTCCTGTGCCCGGCAAATGTATCCCAACAGGTGCAGGTGTGTGTAGGAGCCCCTCATCCGTTCTGAAGCATAGGCATGCTAAGCTGGCTCCTCCACACCTATTTAATTTCACACCACAGCACTCAGCAAGACTGGGATGAGATAGCACAACTCCCATCATCCTTATCCATTTTGCTGAGAGCTGCGGTGTGAATTTAAATAGCTGTGGAGGAACCAGCTTAGCACGTCTGTGCTTCAGAACGGATGAGGGGCTCATAAGCACACCCGCACCTGCTGGAAAATACATTTGCTGGGCACAGGAGCAGAACGCAGGCAGCAACCCAATGAGGCATATGCAGAGGCAACTGATTTCTTCTTGATATAAATGGTATGCAACCTTTCACTAGGCGACATGAGAATCTCGCTCTGTCATGCAGTGTGAGTTTCTCATGTTGCCATTTTTAACAAGGCAGGCAGTATGTTTAATGTGCTATGATGTCACACACTCTTTTGCGTGCTAACTTTTAAAAGTGAACCACCCATTTTGGACATTCTGTAGTACGCCATTATAAGGGTATCCATGGAGGAAACCTTCTTGAGTATGCATAAGGATTTTGAATTAGAGACAGAAGTACATCCTGTTCACACTCTATTCTTGCCTTTCAGTATCACCTCCTGAGAGGTGGACCTGAGAGGAGACTGAGAGCCAGATGGAGTAAGGAAGAGGAGAGGAGGTGGAAGCACAAGAAAAGCAAACAGACCAGAGAAAAGAGATGTAGTAGTGGGAGAGCATAGGAGCACAGTAATTGCACTAATTTTTATGTGTCAAACAGTGCTAATATAGTGTTCTGAGTGTCTTGAATAATAATTTATCCCCTTGAGTGCTAGAGAGGTCTCCAACGCATTTCAAAGAATTGCAATTAAATTCTCCCTAGTATTCAGGGGGTGAAAAGCACATCTAAATAAGGGTGAGTCTTTTCTTAGTATTCTCCTGAAAGGAGATATTTTTTTCTTTGTGAAACGGGAGCAATTATACTGGCCATGCGGGTGACATACTGTTAAGGCACAGATGGTAGCAACACAAGCCTGCGACATCAGAATGTCGTCCTTATGATGCGGGTGACATTCTGATGTGGTCCTTTTCATTCAGGTGATATTTTAAACACTTTGTTTTGTTGGTCTCCAAATAATGGGTGACATTTCAATAGGATACTATTCACACCAGTTTTGCACCCCATCATATAAAGGTCACTTTTTGTAAGTTAGTGTTAGCCCATGTTAAGAACACCTTTTGGATCACAGAGGAAATGTAAAATAAAATAATGTAAAAATGTAAGTATCCAAAGAATTTAAACAAGCAGGAAATTCTCGCCTAAAAAAATTAAAAGAACATAAATCTATTCATATATGCAAAGCAGATTAGGGAGCGGCTATGGTCATTCTAAAAAGGGAGAATTATAACAAGAGGCCAATAGGTTTCTGTTGGATGAGGGAACATACATTAAAATAAGAAAAAAATATTACATAAGAATAAAAAAAAACAGTTCATGGATATATAAAGCACATTTAGATGGAATAAGAAAAAAAACTATATTAAAAATTAAACAAATTATTACAAAACACAATATTTTTATCAAACACCAAAGATCCATAAAAATACAACTTGTCCCTGAGTTAGATGTTACGGCAAATCTATTGCAGTATATGGATAATTGTCTACAGATATTTGTAAACAAATTAAAGTCATACCTTAAAGAGGAACTGCCACCCCACACAATCTATACCTTCACTAAGTCCCCATCTGGTGACTAGCTTCATAGTAGCGCTAGTCGCCAGAATAATTACCTTATTGAATAGATTTCTCCTCTCTTCCATGTATGACAGGCAGGACGGAGCGCGGACATCTTGCCATTGTGACGTCCGCGCGCCTGCGCTGTCAGTCCCAGCCGGGTCTAGGAGGAGTTGCTAGGAGCCATTTGGCTCCAGCTGGGACTGACAGCCCAGGCACACGGATGTCAAAAAATGGCAAAATGTCCGTGCTCCGTCCTGCCGGTCAGCCATGGAAGAGAGGAGAAATCTATTAAATAAGGTAATTAGATACATTAATTTTGGATCTAAATCAAAGGTTTAATTTCAGTTATGAAATAATATTCACTTATGAAATAAAGAAAACTTAAGTCATGATAAAGACAAAATGATTTCTCATACATTTATCAGACAGACGTACTAACAACTATCTCAATAACAACAGTTCCCATTTATGAAAATGGAAAGAAAACATTCTCAAGGGTCAGTTTTATAGCTTAAAGGGATAGTAATGTTTCATAATAAAAGCAGCTCTAATTAATCATCATAGTATTTGGACTTTGGAGAGTGTTATTTCAATTCTGTCAGAGTTGTAGTTCAAGAGTAATTCAATGATAAAGTATCCCCCTTCCGTCCCTTTTACTGATGTAACACTGTTCAGCCAGAGCGGAAGGGAGGTGCCCAGGTAGATTGCAGAGAGGGACAATCTTCATTTAAGATAAGGGAAAAACCTGAAGAACTTGTCAAGGGGGGCAGGGCTTTCATTGTTCTCATAGGAAGAAGATTGTTCCCTTCTGTTATCTGTCTGGTCTATGGACTGGATTCCACATCTGAGAAGAGATGGATTACACTAGGTAAAAGGGGTGGAAGGGGAAACTTTGCTTGTGAATATCTCTCAAACCATAAAGGTTTGAGAGATAAGACTTATATCATTCTTCATTTTTTTAAATGCCTACAAAATAAAATAAAGATAAAATGAAGTATTAATATCCCTTGAAAGCAAAACTGTAACAAAGTAATAGATTTTCATGAAGAAGCCCACCAACTACAGAAAAAGCATCCTAAATAACCTACACAACAATCCATGAGATCAGTTGACTCAATAAATCGATTAGATATGTTAAAATAAGAAAAGAGAAAATATTAAAATAAATGATACACCCAAAATGTATAACACAATATAGTGCTTCCTATAAAAATAAATGGTATTTTAAAGACACATTGGCCGGTTCTACAGAAGGGCACATTGATAGTTAATATAATATAAACAAAAACACTAATTATATTTACTAGAAGTAAATATCTAAAAAAACATATTCTCTAAAAACAAACCACAAAATAAGTCTATAAAAGATAATTATTTTAAAGCAATAGCACATATATGAGCAAAGAAATGTACCAACTGTTAATATATTATGTGTAATACTAAGGGCCAATTGTTCAAAAATTGGTGGCAACTGATTGTCTGTAATCAGAATTAAAAAGTTATTACTCCATGGTCCGTCAATTCTCAGACATGTTACCGTCATTTTTTACATCCAATTCAGCCACCTCCGTCAAAGGGCAA
Source organism: Rhinophrynus dorsalis (assembly GCA_037306005.1). NCBI lineage: Eukaryota > Metazoa > Chordata > Amphibia > Anura > Rhinophrynidae > Rhinophrynus > Rhinophrynus dorsalis. The sequence goes on along the minus strand of CM074724.1, from coordinate 365,957,652 downwards.
AAAACGTCTTGAGTGGGTGTGGTTTCTTTTTGCCTATCCCATGCATGCTTAAATTCTGTCACTGTATTAACTTTTACCACTTCTGCTGGTAGTCTTTTCCACTTTTCCTAACATTTTTACTCCTTTGAAATATACTTCCATCCTGCACTTTGTTTAATCCCTTCATGTATTTGAATGTTTCAATCATATCCCCTCTCTCTCCTCCAAGCTATACATGTTCAGATCCTTTAGTCTATCTTGATATTTCTTTTTCTGTAAACCAGTCACCATTTTAGTAGTCCTTCTTTGAATTTTCTTTAGAGTATCTATATCCTTCTGGAGATGGGGTCTCCAGTACTGTACACAATACTCTAGATGAGGTCTAACTAGAGATCTGTAGAGTGGCATGACCACTTCCATTTTTATGCTACTAATGCCCCTAGATATACAACCCAGTACCCTGCTTGCATTCCCCACCGCTTTATTACATTGCCTGCCTACCTTTAAATCATTAGAAATAATTGCTCCCAAATCCCTTTCCTCTGTTGTCTCTGACAGCACAGTACCCTTAATAGTATATTTTTCCTTTTTATGTCCCAAGTGCATTATTTTACATTTATCAATCTTAAACTGCATCTGCCACACTCTTACCCATTCTTCTAATTTACCTAAATCATTTGTCATTTGGCTTATTCCCTATTGCGGATCTTGGTATCATCTGCAAAAAGGCATACCTTACCTTGAAGACCTTTTGCAATATCACTAATAAAAATATTAAAAAGAATGGGCCCCAGTACAGATCCCTGAGGTGCTCCACTAGTAACACTCCTTTCGTCCGAATATTCTCCATTGACTACCACCCTCTGTCTCCTGTCACTCAGCCAATGCCTTATCCATTTTACTATTTTTACATCCAGACCCAAATACTGCAGTTTATTGTTCTATGAGGGACAGTGTCAAATGCTTTACTGAAATCTAGATAAGCTATATCTACTGCTCTCCCTTGGTCTATTATTTTAGTTACCCAGTCAAAAAATCTATGAGGTTAGTTTGACAAGATCTCCCTTCTGTAAACCCATGCTGTTTAGTATCGTGCAAACCATTTAAATTCAGATATGCAACAAGTCTTTCCTTTAGCATAGTCTCCATTAATTTTCCCACTACTGATGTAAGACTTACTGGTCTGTAGTTACCAGACTCTTCCCTGCTACCTTTTTTGTGAAGCTGTACTACATTTGCTAACTTCCAATCTTCTGGAACTATTCCTGCCGCTAGTGACTGATTGAATAATTCTGTTAAAGATTTTGCCAGAACACACTTAAGTTCTTTTAATAAGTTTGGGTGTATCCCATCTGGTCCTATTGATTTATCTGTTTTTACCTTAGAAAGTTGAAGTAGAACTTCTTCCTCTGTAAACATGCATGTTTCCCATGTCTTGCCATTTCGTTTTTCTAACAGAGGTCCCTTCCCCTCATCTTCCTCTATAAAAACTGAACAGAAATATTAATTGAGACAATCAGCTAACCCTTTATTCTCATTTACACAGTTTCCGTTTTTTGTTTTCAGTCTAACTATTCCTTGTTTTATTTTCCTCTTTTCACTTATATGTCTAAAAAATGTTTTATCCCCCTTTTTTATTGACTGGGCAATTTTTCCCCTGTCTGTGCTTTGGCACATCTTATAATGCATTTGGCTTCCTTCAGCCTAGTCTTGTACCGAGACCTATCTTCTTTCTTCTGCGTCTGTTTATATTTCTTAAGTGCTTCTTTTTTCTCCTTTACTATATTTGACACGTCTGCTGAGTACCACAGTGGTTTTCTTTTTCTTTTACCTTTGCTGACATGTCTAAACTCTAGAACCTTTGTTTTTATGTGGTGCAACTCAGCCTCTGTCTTTATATTAAACCACACAGATTGATTATCACTGGAGCCCAAACACTCTCCTACAGCTACATCTGATACCAAGTCTCCATTAGTAAATAATAAATCTAGTGTGGCTTCCTTCCTAGTTGGCTCTTCTACTAATTGACTAAGAGCTAATACTTGTAAAGAATTTAGGATATCTCTACTCCTGGCTGAACCTGCTGCTTGGTTTTTCCAGTCCACATCAAGAAGATTAAAGTCCCCCATAATTATAACCTCAACTTTCACAGTCATCTTAGTTACTTCCTTGACGGCAGTTGATCCAACTTTTCTGTTTGTCCTGGGGGTCTATAGATTACACCTATATGAGTAAGGCATTCTCAGAACAAAATATTCTTTTAACCGACACCTTTTTGTCTAATTAATGTAATTTTTTTATGACAAAATAAAAATGGTCTACACTTGGAGAAGACAAATTAAAGTACTGTTAGAATGAGTGAAAAGCAGTACTATAGAGTTAACTGGTAAAAAAAAAAGTCTTTGAAAATTTGTCGTTTTAAAAAGAAAAAAAATGTTTTTGTTTGTTGAAAATTTTTGTTTCAAAGACAATAACAAAGAAATTTTTAACATCAGAATTTTTTAGGGCAATATTCATCAAGATCTTCTTACCGTCATTTATAATTCTTCAGACATTTTCAAACGTGACGGATTTACTTCTGAAAATATTGTCCTTCTTTTACCACCAACTCATGAGCCAGCAATTTTTTCATTATGATGAATTTTTGAACATTTTGCCCTAAATCTTTTGATGAAGTGGATGGAAACACAAGAAATAAACAGTTTTATAAACTGTAATGCTAATTATATAAAATACTGTATCAGTATCATTGATATAGTGAGTACATCATATAAGACTTTGAGATCTATTTTTATAACAAAGGAGAGCAATAGAAGCAGGGTCCCATAAATAACCTTTGTCTAGGCATTTTAAACCTTTGAGTGCAGGAGGGATGCCTCACACATTAGTTTGCAATGCGTTGGGTACACCTCTGAAATTTCCTTAAAGTGATAGTAATGTTTCACAAAAACAGCAGCTCCAATTAATCTTCATATTATTTGAGCCATATAGAGTGTTATTTCAACACTGTCAGAGTTGTAGTTCAAGAGTAATTGAAGGATGAATGTTTCCCCTCCCGCCCCTTTTACCTAGTGTAAGCCACCTCCCCTCAGATGTGGAATCTGGTCCACAGACCAGACAGCTCACAGCAAGGGACAATCTTCTTACTGTGAGAACAAAGAAAATCCTGCCTCCCTTGACAGGTTTTTCCTTATGCTCACTGAAGATTGTCCCTCTCTGTGATCCATCCTGACAATCTTGATGCTCTGAGGCGAGCAGTGTTACATCAGTAAAATGGGAAGGAGGGGGATACTTTATCATTCAATTACTCTTGAACTACAACTCTGACAGTACAGAAATAACACTCTCCATGATCCAAATACTATGAAAATTAATTGGAGCTACTTTTATTATGAACATTACTATCCCCTTAATAGATACAAAGAAGAAAGGGCATAAAACAAACAGACCAATAGTTCCGCAAAGAAGAAGCAAGTAATATTTATTACTGTGTAGTATCTATGTCAGTTTCTATCCCTGACAAAGTCTCCTATTGCACTATGAAATGCGTAGGGTTACATCAGTTGGCAACTTCACACAGACTCACCTCTGCACACTCATGCAACTTGAATCGAAGAATGCTGGGATTGAAGTTTACTGTATAGCACAGATCAAGGTCTGCCATTTACAAAAGATGGGAGAGAAGTATATCTGTTTTCATATGAGCTGATACTGGATATAAGCCTCTTTTTTCTTAGTGTATTTCTTATAGCTCATTGTTTTTATGAACAGATTGTTTTAAATGAGTTCATTGCCCTTAGAGGAGTACTCTCCTTTATTTCTTTTTCATTGATTATCATACAGGGTGTATGCTCCATAGCACATGCAGGAAATGGTGTAAAATTACCCCATTTCTTGTATATCTTGTTTAACCTTTTGACTGATAAAAGGGTGTCAACACATTGTTTTGCAATGTGTTGTGCACCCCTTTGGCACTTAAAGGGTAAATACATTGTGTTAAGGTGTAGAAAAAAGGAATGCCCCAAAATGCCCAAAGTCTGCCCCGTTGTCCTCGATTTGTTTCAAGCAGCATCAAGACCAGGAATTTTGTTGAATATGGATTAGTTAAATGGTCTTGAAATAGATTTTAGTCCTCGATTTAGGCCTTTTATTAAGCACGAGAAGCAATTCAGTTACCTGGGAAATGAAGAAATGCCGGCAAAAAAAAGCATATTGAGTGCTAAAGTTAGCGTCCATTTGACCCCATAGAAACATACTCCAACAGTAGAATTTGCAATTGAGTTGACTGTGATATCAGTAAGATGCACTAAGGTATCCACTTTATCGTGGGAAAATCTGCATCCAGTTTTTTTGGGGTGCAGAGTCCCTTAACGCATCTTTAAACAGCCGACGCATCAATTGAATCTGTAAAAAAGTAAAAAAAAAAAAAAGTGGATGTATTAACATGGGTCCCTAAGCCCCATATCGATACATCCAAAGCATACTGTCAATGTGCCCAATGTTAGTAGAATTAAACCTGTGAGTGCCAGTGAGGTATTCTTAGCCCAGTGGCACTCGCAGGGTTAATCCCACTAAGTTACAAACAACAGCCCCTGAAAAGTAACACTTACCAGTAATCCTGATGTCCAGAGGTGTCTTCAGCACACTGGCCAGCTACTGTCCATCTTCTTCTCTCTTCTACCTTCTTTTGTTATGTCTTCTTATGTTCCATCGTCTTTCTTACGTCTGACATTCCTAGTCCTGTAAAATAAAGAGAAACATTAACGATGTGGCACTAAAAGAACTCGCAGATATTTGCATAGTTTAACCCCTTGAGTGCCAGAGGGGTACGCAACACATTGCAGAGCAACGTTTTGCGTACCTCTCTGGCACTCAAAGGGTTAAGCATTGCACATATGTGCGAATTAAATTAGTAGAAGATACTAAACAATCCAAACATATTTCCCCATAATTCTGCTCCAAAATAACCTTTCAATCCTTCAATCCCCCGCTTGAAGCTGATTGGCCCAGGAGGTGAGTAAGCTCACATCCCAGCCAATGGCTGTGAGTCATTTTGAACAGAGACTGCCCATATATAAAGGCAGTCTCTGTTCAAAATTCCCTCACTTTGGAATGGGCATCGGCCCATCAGGTACTCAGAGGGGGCTATGTCTGCAATTGCTTCTGCTGCTGCCACCGCCAACATCGACAGAGAACTAAAAAAGGGGCATTTTAATAATGATTCAGTTTTCAGCCCCAAGTTAATTTTTCGAATTCCACACAAAGATTATATTGGAGTGTAATAATGGGGAAATATTTTTGGATCGTTTAGTATCTTCTACTATTTTCACTCTCACAAATGTGCAGTAGTTAACCCTATGAGTGCTAGAGATGTACAGAACACATTGCTCTGCAATGCATTGCATACCCCTCTGGCACTCAAGGGGTTAAACTATGCACATATGTGTGAGTTGTTTTTGTGCCACATCATTAATTTCTCTCTTTACTTTACAGGACTGTGAAGGCCAGGTGGAGGAAAGAAGACTAAACAGAAGAAGAAAGAAGATGGAGAGAAAGAAGAGGGAAGATAGAAGGGGAAGATTAGAGAAAAAGAAGAGAGAAGATAGAAGAAGAAGATTAGAGGAAACAGAAGAATGAAGAAAGTAGAAAGAAGCTAGAAGAAGAAGACAGACAGTTGATGACAGGTAAGTGTACCACAGATCCAGGTGTTAGGATAGTGTTAGGGGTAGTAATATGGCACTTTACAGTTAGAGGTAGTGTAGGGTTAGTGTTTGGGAGGGTGACTGTGTATTTGAGCTATCGGTCTCTGTTTAATAGAATGTCAGGCACCGGCCTTTAACTTGTTTCCTTTGATGTTCCCATACTTGATGCTATTTAGCAGTGTTTTGGCGTTTCTGAGGCCTAAAGTCTGTTGTGCTCTCATCTGCTGGAGCAATTGAATAGCTTGTTAGCACTTTTGCTAACAAGCTGTTATCCAATTTTGTCCTACTGGCTGTTTTAGCAGCATGAATTGAATCGAGGCCTTAGTATGGAATTGGCATTGTCCATCCACCACATAATCTATAAGTAGTCATAACAGGAGTAAGGAGTAATATCACCTTCTACTGTCACTTGAGAAGTGCTTATCATCGTGTCAGTGAGGTAACCAATGCATTGCAAAGCACAGTTGGATATCTATCTGGCACTGAAAGGGTTAAAGTGGACAAATGTGGGCTTTTATTACAGATAATTAAAATCTGCCTTTATGTTGTTCTAGCCATTTATTCTGTAAAATGAATAGTTTTTCAGAATTTAACCTTTAGGTTTAGGTGGCACAGTGTGGCACGTTATGCTAATTCCCTCCAAGTATGATAGTTCTGTTCAAGGCTAAAAGTATCGCTCTATGTGCTATTAGAAATGCTCCAGTTTGTGGGCTCTGTCTAGTTTCATTCACAATGCAGTGTGTTACAAATACAATATTGGTCTAGCACATAAACAAATTACCATAAAGTGCCATACCGTGCCATCAAAACTTTAAGGTTAATTTCTAAAAAATAACAAATGGCTAGTACAACATACAATTATCTTTAACATTAACTGAATTCAGTTTTTTTTTTGTTTTTTTTGTTTTTTTGCTAAACCTCAAATTTTCCAGTGCGAATTGGGGATATACTCAGGATGCGAGGCTCTGGCTATACCAGGCTGGAGGTCTGGATGTGCGGTTCTATGGATACCAGTGGAGCAGGAAAATGTAGGGACAAGGCTGGGAGGTCATTATGCTTGGTTCTATGTCTACTGTGGGACAAGGCTGGGAGGTCAGTATATGCGTTTCTATGGCTACTGTGGGACAAGGCTGGGAAGTCAGTATGTGTGGTGCTATGTCTACAGTGGGACAAGGCTGGGAGTTTAGTATATGTTGTTCTATGGCTATGGTGGAACAAGGCTGGGAGGTCAATATGTGTGGTTCTATGGCTACTGTTGGACAAGGCTGGGAGGTCAGTATATGTGGTTCTATGGCTATGGTGGGACAAGGCTGGGAGGTCAGTGTGTGCGGTTCTATGGCTATGGTGGGACAAGGCTGGTGGGCAGTTAGTATGTGGGGTTCTGGGGCTGCCATGAGACTGTGATTCATAGCAGTGGTAACTTGGAGAGTGGGAAGCAAGATTTCAGACCAGGACTATGAAGTAAAACACCTGAGGACTTCTATTTAGGCAGCTGATCCCACAGAGTATCCCACATCAGCCATATTGGGGATAGTTCCATGGCCTGTTTATATACCTTAAGGCATGAACAAACCTCTATATGGTGTGAGTATGTTTGTTCTTGGGCCATGTGCAGAAGAGACTACTACCCTTAGAGGACCTGCTTGTTGATGTTTTTTTTTCTGTACACATTTTTGTCTAAAACAGTTGTGCCAAACACTTCTTGGAACAGTGATAAGGTGAATGTGACAGTGAACAGAGACAAAGTTCTAAATATGTATAACATACACTTTTTTTCTAGTATAACTGTCCTAATACAATATACTTCAAATTATTTTGGAAGATTAGACAAGCTTGTTTATTGCATGAGAAGAGATTATCACTTGATATTAGCACCTTAGAAATCCTTATCACTTTTTTCTTTCACCTAGTAATATTTTCTCACATATATAATGCATCCTTTTATCAGTTAGTACCCTAGATAAAAACTGTAGTTTCCCTTAAACAAGCAGTACATGTTTTAATGAATAAAGACATAAGTTTTTTTCCTGCTGTGTAACACAAGGGAATCCCCACTAGTGGAAGATTCTTAATTTACATTTTTGGTGTACCAAACAAGTTCTGTGAAATAGGGGTGTAACTAGAGTGGGTGCAGTTTCACCAGGGCCCTGAATCCAAGGGGGCTCAATTTGTCCCAGGGTTCAACAGGTTCTTGTTACACCTCTGTGAAAATATTTTTGTGATAGGGGACATAAAAATGCTTGCCCCAGGGCCCTCCAATGATTAGTTATGCCACTGCTGTGAAACGCGTTAGAAAACAACAGATGGGTTTTTGCCCTAATAGATGTTTAACTACCTTTTCAAAAACCAGATAGACTTCTTTTGTATTCAAAACGGGATGTTGTATCCAGCATTTTATGTGATCTCTCCCATGACATTACAATGTAGTTCCAAGAGTTAACTGTCTGAGTGCCAGAGGGGTGCGCAATGTGTTGCACGTGTTTTGGGAATACGCATTTTTCTTGTTATTCTGGCCATCTTGGGCTTAAATTATCCTATATAATAATTTGCTAGGATGTTTGTCAGAAGCCGTCATGAGCAGTAGAGACTGCCCAAACGCACAGAATGTTGGGAGCACAGAATGGTGGGAGCATTCTGTGCTTTTGGGAAATTGCTACACTGCGTCGGCGGCAGGAAACAGATTAGGACTGGCCTCTTAACCCTTTGAGTGCCAGAGGGGTGTGTACCCCTCTGGCACTCAAAGGGTTAACATCGCCGGGAACTTGGCCCGTGTACATGGGCTTTTACACTAGTTAATAATATTTACAAGGACTGTCTGTCTTGATAAAATTAATGTCAAGTTTTATATTAATGTTTATGTTAACCCTTTGAATACCAGAGAGGTATCAAATGCATTTCAAAGCAGATTAAACATAAATAAAGTGGGCTTGTCATCTTGAAATCAAGTTTGCATATATGTGTTATGTTAGCCAATAGATCAGCAGTTGTATAGTTTATAATATATTGATACTTTCTGCCCTATTTCTTATTTCAAACATTAGAAAAAAAAATGTTCTGTTTCGATCCCAAGCAGTAACACCCTGTGATAGCACATTTTATTTGTATAATAAACCTCTGAAAAACCCCACCCTGTTATCTCCTGATTGGCTTAATTAGTGCCACAGACATTTTTTGTAATAAAGTAAAAAAATCTCTCAATCATGTCTGATCATTTCCTGTCACACAGAATCTAAGTGTGTATATTTTAAAACGACATTGAAAACTGCCTACGTTTTATGTTTGCCAAAAGACCAGCAGATGCAGAGTTTAAAGGGATAGTAATGTTTCATAATAAAAGCAGCTCTAATTAACCATCATCGTATTTGGACTTTGGAGAGTGTTATTTCAATTCTGTCAGAGTTGTAGTTCAAGAGTAATTCAATGACAAAGTATCCCCCTCCCGCCCCTTTTACTGATGTAAGACTGCTCAGCCAGAGCAGAAGGGAGGTGCCCAGGTTGATTGCAGAGAGGGACAATCTTCAATTAAGATAAGGGAAAAACCTGAAAAACTTGTCAAGGAGAGCAGGGCTTTCATTGTTCTCATAGGAAGAAGATTGTCCCCTGCTGTTATCTGTCTGGTCTATGGACTGCACCCACATCTGAGAAGAGATGGCTAACACTAGGTAAAGGGGTCGGGAGGGGAAACGTTGCTTGTGAATATCTCTCAAACCATAAAGGTTTGAGAGATAAGACATATCGTCCTTCATGTTTTTTTAATGCCTACAAAATAAAATAAAGATAAAACGAAGTATTACTATCCCTTTAAGAGATACTGATAGATTTATATCTGAAATAGTGAAAGTCTCTCTCAGTTTGGTTTCATATGCTAATTAAAGTGGAACTTTGACCTTAATTCAAGTTTGCATGTTTGATAACTGCATTAAAAACTGCCTATGTGTCACGTTAGCTAAAAGTCCATCAGACTTAGATATAGTGTAGGAGATATTTACACTATAGTGTATATATAGTGTATATAGATATAGTGTACATAGTTATAGTGTATATATATATAGTGTATATAGATATAGTGTATATAGATATATTGTAGGAGATATTTACACTATAGTGTATATATAATGTATATAGATATAGTGTAGGAGATATTTACACTATAGTGTATATATAGTGTATATAGATATAGTGTATATAGATATAGTGTAGGAGATATTTACACTATAGTGTATATATAATGTATATAGATATAGTGTAGATAGATATAGTGTAGGAGATATTTACACTATAGTGTATATATAGTGTATATAGATATAGTGTACATAGATATAGTGTAGGAGCTATTTACATTATAGTGTATATATATATAGTGTATATAGATATATTGTAGGAGATATTTACACTATAGTGTATATATAATGTATATAGATATAGTGTAGATAAATATAGTGTAGGAGATATCCACACTTTTATTTGTGAGCAAAGTGAAACTGGTACCACACAGAGCTTCATTAGCATATGAAATGTCATTGAAAAGGCTTTATGAGCATATGAAACTTCATTGAGTAACCTAATTAGCATATGAAACAGTCACCGATCCCGCATGGGTAACGCAATTAGCACACATTAGCATATGAGAGAAGTGTGAATATTTTCTGAACTGTACAATTGCTGGCCTTTTGGCTAATGTGACATATAGGCAGTTTTTAATGTAGTTTTCAAATATGCAAACTTGAATTAAAATGAAAGTTCCACTTTAAGTCATATGCTGCACTGATGGCTTCAGTAGCATAAATTTCCATATTGTGCCGCACTCAGAGAACTCACTGGGCAGAAAGAGAATTACCGTAAAATCTCAGGTATAATACGCACCTTTGTATAATATGCAGGTGTATATTATACCCAAGATTTTAGGGGACAACAAGAGTGCTTACGTATAATACGCACCTTTGTTTTCCCCTCTTATGAAAAAAAAAATGAAGCCTGCCAGAACCCTTCCCTCCCTCCCCCGGCGCTATCCAATTCTAAAATGCCACTTCCTTCAGAAGACAAGTCCCCACATTTTCAACATTATCAGGAAACACGTAAACAATGTGAATCTTCACCTGCAGGTGGCACGCTTCCATTCGCCGTCAGATCCCTTACAGCTATGGTACAGCCCTGTGAGGACCTTCAGATTCTCACAGGGCATTACCATTGGCTGGAGCAGGTAGGTCCTGAAAGCCAGTTGAAGGAATCGGTCGCTGAATGCAAGCATGCCGCCCTCAGGTGATTCACATTGTTTACGTGTTTCCTGATAATGTTGAAAATGCGGGGACTTGTCTTTTTAAGAAAGTAAGTGGCATTTTAGAAACGGATAGCGCCAGGGGAGGGAGGGAAGGGTTCTGGATGGCTTAATATTTTTTAAAATAAAAAACTCTCGAGTATAATACACCCCCCCCCACTTGACATAAGGTGAAGTGATGTAAAATTGTGTGTATTATACCCGAGATTTTACAGTATGAATATCTCCCAAATTAGACATCTGCCGGATTTATGGCAAGAACTTTTGCGGAAAACAATGCACTTGCTGCTGCTATATGTATATGGCTACTGTGGGACAAGGCCTGGGGGCTTAGTATGTATGGTTCTATGGCTACCATGGGACTGGGGCTTACAGCAGCGGTTGGTGTAGACTGATAGTATTTGTAGTCTGCCTGCATCTGGAGGATCTTGCATTGTGGTGACTATCAGCCAGCGGGGCAATGTTGAGTGGTCATTCTGTGTGATTCTATGGCTAACAAGGCACAAGGCTTTGGGGATGGTTTGTACTGGAAAAAAGCTGTACCTTTTTGTGGGAATTACCAAAGAAGACAAGAAGTACATTTTTCTCATTTTTCAGGTGAAAATTTTCATCCCTCTCTACTTTCAGCTAACATGATACATAAGCAGTTTTTAATGAAATTTAAAGTATGCAGTCTCAAATGCAAGGTTTCAGGTTTACTGTTTTGGTCTGTTCCCCAATAATTGTGTGTGTCTGTGACTAACTAATAGATGGTAATTAAATATATTTAGTTATGACGTAGACCTTACTCAATTAACCCTTTAATTGCCAGAGGGGTACGCAATACATTGCAAAGCAATGTGCTGTGTACCCATCTGGCACTCAAAGGGTTAAATATTGTGCAGCAACATTTTTTTCCGACTGAAAAAACTTTTTTTTTTGCTTGTTTTTTTTTTTTTTTTTAAACATTGTTTTATGCCAATAAATAGATGTGTTCATTGTGGCTCTTATTGCTAAAAATATTTTCTTTCTTATTTTAGTTGGCAAGGTATTTATTTTTAGAAAACCGTGGTTGGATTTGGGGACACCAGCTGTTTGTCTATTTCCTCCCTAACAGGTGTAATTACAGCAGTGGGAAATTACTAGGAATTTCAGGTTGTTGTTCTAAATACAGCTATTATACATAGTAATTAGTTTACTTGGAATACTATTTTCTTGGTTCAAAGAAAAAAAATAATTGTAACCCCATGTATTCTAGATATCTCCAATGTCTTATGAAAAAAATAGACAAATGTAAAAAAAAAAATAAAAAGCATAAACATTTAAAGTAGAAATATCATGCTAACCTATGTTATGCTCAATTAATTATTAGTAGCTTGTTAATAATGGAAATAGCATAATAACATTTCTTAAGTGCAGACATGAGATGGAATTATAACATCGTATGAAACTTACATCAGTAGGACTGTGCAGACATCTTGACAAAGAGTGATTGGTGCACCTGTGCTGTCTATCCCTGCCTGTATCGTATAGTACGATGGAATGCCCCCTTTGGCAAATAACCTATCACCATACCTGGGAACTTCCAATTGAGGTCTACCCGGAGAGGAGTCCTCTGGTGCAGCAGGGGGTGAAAATAATGACATGAATCGCGTCAAAAAGGGGTGGGGCTTGACACAAGTTGAGGGGGCAGGGCCTAAAGGTCTCACACAGAAGGCTGGGGAAGGAGGAACACCAGGAGAAACAGCATATGTAGGCAGAGTTTCAATAGAAACTCCCCATATCCGGAGGAATCAGCTTCTGCTCAGGAGACCCAGTAAAGCTCTGTCAAAACCAGAGTCTCCGGGACAAATCCGGAGAGTTCCCAGGTATGCCTATCACTGACGAGAAAGATACAGACAGTGCTGGCACACAGATCACTCTTCACCAAGATGTCTGCACATGTAAGTTTCATATGCTGTTATGATTTCAACTCATGCCGGCACTTAAAGGGATAGTAATACTTCGTTTTAGCTTTATTTTAGTTTGTAGGCATTAAAAAAACATGAAGAATGATATAAGTCTTATCTCTCAAACCTTTATGGTTTAAGAGATATTCACAAACAAAGTATCCCCCCCCGTTCAGCCAGATCAGAAGGGAGATGCCCAGGTAGACTGCAGAGAGGGACAATCTTCAATTAAGATAAGGGAAAAACCTGAAAAACTTGTCAAGGGGGGAAGGGCTTTCATTGTTCTCATAGAAAGAAAATTGTCCCCATCTGTTATCTGTCTGGTCATACAACCAGATTCACATATGAGAAGAGATGGCTTACACTAGGTAAAAGGGCGGGAGGGGAAACTTTGCTTTTGAATATCTCATAAACCATAAAGGTTTGAGGGATAAGACTTATATCGTTCTTCATGTTTTTTTTAATGCCTACAAAATAAAATAAAGTTAAAACTAAGTGTTACTATCCATTTAAGAAACTTTATTAAGCTATTTCCATTAACAAGCTACTAATAATTAATTAGGCATAACTTACATAAGCATGATAGTTCCACTTAAAATAAACAAACTTCTAGTCTATCAAGATTTAAAGTCACACTATTAGTATCAGCAGCAGCACCAACCAGTGTTCGATCTGTTTTTTATAACGCACACTGAATGGTGTCCTACACATATAGGATAGGGCCATGATGGAGCCATGGGAAGAGAAAAGTTTATTGTTACTGAGTGACTAGGGAATGGTTAACCAGCTGGTTTAGTTTGGCTTGCTATATAATTTACCTCAGTTTTGGAGGGAATTAAGTCACTGGGCAGGTCATAATACAAGTGATCTTACTGGCTATTAAGCAGTGTCCACACGTCAGAGAAATCAATAATAGAGTAGGGAAAGTGGGGTATATAATGGATCACATGTCCACTGCCTCTGCTTTCATTCTGGTTTTCCCACTGGTGCAGAACTCTCCCACCCATCCAGACACAATTTCTGTGGAGACAGAGCTGAAAGCCGAATGATGGAAGGTTTACTTGTTCAGATTTGGTCCTGAGTTAAATCATTTGTGGATGTGGCTTGGCAAAGATTGTTTGCAAGGATCTCCTTCCACCTCAATGAGTATTAAAGCAATGGAATCAGCAGCTGAAGTGTTAACGTCTGAGGAAGAGGTGCACACGGCGAGTGAGGCAATGCTACTCAAGATGCCACCTCAGGAAGTGCATCATGTATAGAGAAATGAATTTAATGGACTTTGCTGTCTGCTCTCTGGCGAAGAAGAAGGAAACAGAGGCAACACAAGTCTTCTCACCTTTCACACCTGAAATGGCAATACAGCCCTCTGGAATCTTGACAGAGCATGTTAACCTGTTATTCTATAACTCACAATCTAGCTATCTGCAACTTAGAAAAGCTGATATAACACTGCTCAGCCAGATCAGAAGGAAGGTGCCCAGGTAGATTGCAGAGAGGGACAATCTTCAATTAAGATAAGGGAAAAACCTGAAAAACTTGTCAAGGGGGGCAGGGATTTCATTGTTCTCATAGGAGGAAGATTGTCCACTGCTGTTTTCTGTCTGTCCTATGGACTTGATTCCACATCTGAGGAGTGGGGGCTTATACTAGGTAAAAGGGGTGGGAGGGGGAAACTTTATACTTCAATTACTCTTGAACCACAACTCTGACAGTATTGAAATAACACTCTCTATGGCCAAATACTATGAAGATTAATTGGAGCTGCTGTTTTAGTGAAACATTACTATCCCTTTAAAGGGATAGTAATACTTAATTTTATCTTTATTTTATTTTGTAGGCATTAAAAAAACACGAAGAACGATATGTCTTATCTCAAAAACCTTTATGGTTTGAGAGATAGTCACAAGCAAAGTTTCCCCTCCTGCCCCTTTTACCTAGTGTAAGCCATCTCTTCTCAGATGTGGAATCCAGTCCACAGACCAGACAGATAACAGAAGGGGACAATCTTCTTCCTATGAGAACAATGAAAGCCCTGTCCCCCTTGACAAGTTTTTCAGGTTTTTCCCTTATCTTAATTGAAGATTGTCCCTTTCTGCAGTCTACCTGGGCACCTCCCTTCTGATCTGGCTGAACAGTGTTACATCAGTAAAAGGGGCGGGAGGGGGATACTTTGTCATTGAATTACTCTTGAACTACAACTCTGACAGAATTGAAATAACACTCTCCAGAGTCCAAATACGATGATGATTAATTAGAGCTGCTTTTATTATGAAACATTACTATCCCTTTAAGTCTTTAGACTTAAAGAGAGTTAAGTGGCTACTGTATGGGCTAATACTCCATCAATTTCTCTGAACAACCCCCCTAGGTCAGGTGTTGTTTAGGAATGGGGGGGGGTTACTGAACCTCAAGCTAACATTGAAGGTAACAGAGAAAAAGTAAAAGGGATAGATTCATGCCATTTTACAGGCACAATGGCTTGTGAATGAATCATCTCCTTTGGGTTTTCACCGTTCAGTACATGTAAAGGAGAACATTTGGAAGAGTGTATTTTTGGACTTGCTGATAACAACATCAAAGGGGGTTTTAGCAAAGAGTGAAAAGAAGTCAGATAAGAATGAAAGGAGAAAACTGGTTCCTAAAACAATTAACAATCGTTTACAAGCTTTTTGTATTCATGCAGCGATATCAGATGAGAAACACCCACATTTATGTTCTGGTTTATTCGAAGATTTACAAAGCATAATTGAAGCATTTATTAATTAAGTCAAATTACTTAGTTCAATCATGATGAGAAATTTTGCCAAAGGCTAGCATTCCATCTTCCGGATGAGTGGGGGATGAAAGGTAAAGGGCTTTGGGTATCTAGTAATGCCTCAGAAGTAATTTCATTTCAGCATAAATCTCCTTTTCCTGGATTTCAACCTGGAAAGATAGGTATATGCTGAACATTTAATGACTATCATTACACGTTCCCAGTAACCTGTAAATATAAACATGATTGTACCTTCTGTGAAAGAGACCACCGGGGCTTCCGCTGCTTCTGAAGGCAGAGCAACGCTCCCTCACAACCTAGAGACAGTGCAACAAACGACACTGACTGATGTGAATCTACACACAACGTTACCTTGGCTAGAGCTCTATTCAAACAAGCAGGGAGCTCAACTCATCGGGCTCAGTTTTCAAAATGGTTTTCAATGTCCACTTTGTATTTCAGAGAAATGTGTTTGGGTTGAAACTCTGCAGTCAGTAATTAAGTAATCACAAATTGCATGGCTTAATATGTCTAAGGAAATTGCATTGGGAAGGGTGGTAGGTCCCTTAATTTATCCACCTTTTGCCCATTTTCTCCTGCCACCATTAGGCTTAGTTCCCAAAGAGGAAAAAAAGGAGACTTTAGATTAATTCATCATCTTTCCAGGGCCGGATTTGCATCTCAGGAGCCTGTAGGCACAGATCTCTGAAGCACCCCCCCATTGACCATCTCCACAATGTTCCAAATCTCCATATTGCCCTCACATTGCCCCCATCACCTCCACATTGCCCCATCAGCTCCACATTTACCCTACCAGCTCCACATTGCCCCCATCAGCTCCACATTTACCCCACCAGCTCCACATTGACCCCATCAGCTCCACATTGCCCTCACATTGCCCCCCATCAGCTCCACATTGACCCCATCACCTCCACATTGCCCTCATATTGCCCCATCATCTCAACATTGCCCCATTCAACTTCATATAGCCCTCAAATTGCCCCCCATAAACTCCACATTGCCCTCACATTGCCCCCCCATCAGCTCCACATTGCCCCCATCAGCTCCACATTGCTTGCCCCCCATCATCCCCATATTGACCTCACATTGCCCCCATTATCTCCAAATTAAGGCTCATTCTCTTCCCCACATCCGTTTCCTACCTCCCTGGTGGTCCAGCGGCAGGAGAGATTTGTGCTTCTGCACAGACCTGCAGCTGCTGGAGCTCCTGCTCAGTCTTCTTTACTAAAGAGCCGGGAGAGCTCAGCAGCTAAAGGTCTGTGAGGCACAGCTTACAATGCGGCAGGCGCCACTTAAAAAAAAAAAAAAAGCCATTGCAATGGCAGGCGCCCCTCTGTAGGGTGCGCCTGTAGGCAGATGCCTACTCTGCCTTACGGAAAATCTAGCCCTGCATCTTTCCATTTCCGCTAGGCCTATCTCAATGATCAGATCAATAGAGTGCTGTGCTCAGTATCATATATTTTGTTTGAAGTAGCTTTGAGGGTGATAAGGAGATGTGGTCATGGAGCTTGATTGGATAAGGCAGACATTAAAGGGATAGTAATGTCTATAATAAAGTTGTGCTCCGAGTCTTCTACAATGGTTTTATAACATGCAGCGCTATGTTTAATAACTTACTGTTCAGTAGTTCAAAAGATATTGACGCTTAAATGATCCCCCTCCTGCCCCATCTGGCCATGTCATGCTGCCTGTAAGCTTGGTCCAGATGGAGAGCGGTGAGGTACAAACTTCAGTAAGCAAAAGGAAAATCCTGCCCTCCTGCATAAAGGGGGAGGGGGCAGGGTTTTCCTTATACTTACTCACTGAAGTTTGTCCCTAGCTGCATCTGTCTGGTCCCAGGACCGGATTGCAGATTCAGTGGGAGGCATCTGAAGAGGCGGTAGGGGGATCATTTATGTTTCAATATATTTTGAACTACTAAACAGTAAGTTATTAAGCTTAATGCTGCATGTTATAAAACCATTGGGTTTTAAGGTCTCTTTTAAATCGTCTCCGGTAAAAATCGGCTACCGACCGACAAAAAAAAAATGTCTAAGTCAGTATTCAATTGTCCTACCAACTGAAACCACAACAGACGTTAGACCACAGAAATGGACTGGTGGCCAAACGTCCATTTTATGTGTTAGATTCTCAAAGTGCATGCCAAATAGCCTGAGTAATGGGAACATTAAAATAACTAACGATCAGTGAGTGATACACTGACAAACAGTGACTGTTAGCTCAGTCACCCTCCCAAACACTAACGCTACACTACTCCTAACAGTAAAGTGCAACAAAACTACCCCTAACAGTAGCCTAACACCCAGAACTGTATAGCATTTACCTGTCATCCAATGTCCGTTTTCTCCTTCACTCTTCTGTTTTCTTTTTCTTGTACTCTTCTTTCTTCTTCCTTCATATCTTCTTTCAAATCTGTCCTATAAAATAAAAAGGTCAATCCCCTCAATCCCCTCATTCAGATTCGGGCAATGGCCCGGAAGGTATGATGTGGTGGTGGGGGGGACATTGGAGATATATTTAACATTGGAAGGCCTTTTCTTTTTCAACAAAGGAATTACTTATTTTTTTTAATACAGAATGGCAGCATATTAGTTTTAAAGGGACAGTAATACTTAAGTATTACTAATCCCTATATTAAAGTCCTATTAAAAATAAACGTATTGCCCCCAGTGTCATCTCTCAAACCTTTATGGTTTGAGATATGATCGCTCCTAAAGTTGCCCCCTCCCTCCCACTTCCCCCTTAGTCAGCTTTGTAGCTGACTGCAGGGAAGCGAGTTGTACGACTTTCAGGTGGCTCT
Source organism: Rhinophrynus dorsalis (assembly GCA_037306005.1). Lineage (NCBI taxonomy): Eukaryota > Metazoa > Chordata > Amphibia > Anura > Rhinophrynidae > Rhinophrynus > Rhinophrynus dorsalis. The sequence continues at coordinate 365,939,192 of CM074724.1, read as the reverse complement.
CCATCACAGCCACGATCGAGTTAATAAAAAAGAAAACTTTCACTGAAATGGTCTTCTACGTGTGCTTGGTTTGCAAGCACACATAGAAGACCGTTTTAGTGAAAGATTTGTTTTTTATTAACGCGATCGCGGCTCTGCTGCAGAGCCGCCTGATGATCTATGACCAGATTTCCCTTCAGTCAGCTACAATGCTGACTTCGGGGAAGGGGGAGGGAGAGGGCAACTTTAGAAGCGATCATCTCTCAAACCATAAAGGTTTGAGAGATGACACTGGGGGCAATACGTTTATTTTTAATAGGACTTTACTATAGGGATTAGTAATACTTAAGTATTACTATCCCTTTAAGAGATATGCCACAGTGAATGTAACCTTTTGAGTGCTGGAGGGTACCCCCTGGCACTCAAAGGGTTAACTCAGGCTTATCTTGGGGACATTTTTTAACAAACACATCTTTCATTAACTTTTTTTTATTTTGCAGGACAGACTTGAAAGAAGATGATAAAGAAGATGGAAGATTAAAGAGAAAATAAGGAAAATTGAAGAAGAAGAAGAAGCTGGACATTAGCTGACCAGGGTGCTGAAGATCAGAAACGTAACTAGAAGCCACCGGGCCCTGGTGCAAGAATTGCCATGGGCCCCCCCGACCACATTGGCCCCCTTCATCTCCACATTGCCCTTTCCACAATGCCCCCTTCATGTCCACAATGCCCATTCCACAATGCCCCCTTCATCTCCACATTGCCCTTTCCACAATGCCCCCTTCATGTCCACAATGCCCTTTCCACAATGCCCCCATCTCCACATTTCCCCTTCCACAATGCCCCCATCTTCACGTTGCTCCTTCATCTCCACATTTCCCCTTTATCTCCACATTGCCCCTTCCTCCAGTCCTGGTGGTCTAGCAGCGTGGCTTAATAGATCTGTGCCTCCTTCGGCACAGATCTCTACAGCTGAAGCTCCCGCGCGCCGCTCTAGTAATGCAGAGGCTGGGAGATGATGTCATCTCCCCGCGCTCTGTATTACTAGAGTGGCGCTTCGAATGGGAGATCAGCTGAGCGACTGCTGCGGGCAAGGGGGGCGCAGGCGGCGGCCGGGCCCCTGGAGTGACGGGCCCGGTCGCAGGTGCGACCGCTGCGACCCCTATTGGTACGCCATTGCTGAAGACTCCACTGGACATCAGGATTACTGGTAAGTGTTTCTTGTTAGTGTCTGTTTTTCAACTTAATCGGATTAACCCTGTGAATGCCAGTGGGGTAGAATTTTATATTTAAATCATAGCAAAATGTTTATTCAACTTATCTGTTTTGCAACTTTGTATTGTTTTTAGAATTTTAATAAACATTTTGCTATGCGTGTATATGGTATCTTGTGTCATTCAGCAATGTATTTTGCATATAGACATTAAATATTACATTTTACTGTATTTTGGTGCTGCACACTTTCTATATCCTTTTTTTGCATGTTTTTCACAGCACGTGGGGATTTTTTTTTGTGTAAGAGCGAAAAATATTGGTAGTTTTTGGGGTGCACTAACAGAGTTGTTTGTATTCAACAAAATTCTTTTGCTATAAATGCCTAGTAATAAGTCTGTTTCCCCAGGAATAATGCACCTTTATAACATGCACATATGTCTGACTACTACTCCCATAACTGCTGTGCTCAGCTTATGCCAGGTGAAGTGTAGTTTCACTATGATATATGAATGTTTTGTTTGGCTTTCATCATGCACTGTCTTAGCCAAAGAGCCTTATGTTTAAAGCAATGTGGTAAAGACTTTAAAGGGATAGTAATACTTCATTTTAACTTTATTTTATTTTGTAGGCATTAAAAAAACATGAAGAATGATATAAGTCTTATCTCTGAAACCTTTATGGTTTAAGAGATATTCACAAGCAAAGTATCCCCCCCCCCTCTTCAACCAGATCAGAAGGGAGATGCCCAGGTAGACTGCAGAGAGGGACAATCTTCAATTAAGATAATGGAAAAAGCTGATAAACTTGTCAAGGGGGGAAGGGCTTTCATTGTTTTCATACAAAGAAAATTGTCCCCTTCTGTTATCTGTACTGTCATACAACCAGACTCACATCTGAGAAGAGATGGCTTACACTAGGAAAAAGGGGTGGGAGGGGGAACTTTGCTTGTGAATATCTCATAAACCATAAAGGTTTGAGAGATAAGACTTATATCATTCTTCATGTTTTTTTAATGCCTACAAAATAAAATAAAGTTAAAACGAAGTATTACTATCCCTTTAAAGGGATAGTAATGTTTCATAATAAAAGCAGCTCTAATTAATCATCATAGTATTTGGGCCTTGGATAGTGTTATTTCAATTCTGTCAGAGTTGTAGTTCAAGAGTAATTGAATGATAAAGTATCCCCCTCCCGCCCCTTTTACTGATGTATCACTGCTCACCTCAGAGCAGAAAGGTGATATCCAGATGGCTTGCAGAGAGGGACAATCTTCAATTAAGATAAGGGAAAAACCTGAAAGACCTGTCAAGGGGGCAGGGTTTTCATTGTTCTCACAGTAAGAATATTGACTAGTGATGAGCGAGCACCCCCTGCTCTGATGAGGGGAGGGTTCCTGGTCCATAGGAAAAGGGAAGAAAAGGATGGAAACACCACAGAAATGGTTCAGGGACAGCATAGGGAGGATGTCTGGATGCATCTTGGACTCCAACATCGCTGCTGGGAACGATCTTTCGCCCGTAGTACGCCATTTTTACAGACTGACCATAAAACACACAAAAAGGAAAATAAAAACGACTTTAGGCGAAAAATTGTATATTTACTTGTATATCATCTGCAAATTCTCCCAAAAATTTCCTTGATTTTCTGAAGTGAGGCCATGATTAAGAGGGAAACGTGCGCAGAGGCAAATTATCCCAAAAATCTCCTTGATTGTCTGAAGTGAGGCCATGATTAAGAGGGAAACGTGCGCAGAGGCAAATTCTCCCAAAAATTTCCTTGATTTTCTGAAGTGAGGCCATGATTAAGAGGGAAACGTGCGCAGAGGCAAATTCTCCCAAAAATTTCCTTGATTTTATTGAACTGAGGCCATCATTAAGAGGGAAACGTGCGCAAAGGCAAATTCTCCCAAAAATTTCCTCGATTTTATTGAACTGAGGCCATGATTAAGAGGGAAACGTGCGCTGAGCTGACCATCTAAAACATTATGGGTGAGGGTCTGCTGCAGAGCTGACCATCCTAAACATTATATGCGAAGGCCCGCTAGTGAGCTGACGCTATAAAACATTATATGAGAGGGCCCGCTAGAGAGCTGACCCAATAAAACATTATATGAGAAGGCCCGCTGGTGAGCTGACCTATATAAAAATTGTCAAACAGGGCCCGCTGGTGAGCTGGCCCTATATAAAAATTATAGCACAGGGCATATGGAAGAGGAGGAGGAGGATGAGAAGATTAAGAGTCAACCATATACCCGTTTTTTGGGTGGAAGGGGTGAATGGGAATACAGAGTATTCCCATCATTGTAAATAACATATATAAAGTGAGTTTATGTTCCCCCGGGGCTTTCCTCCAGTGGAGTGGAGAAGTCAGGGGAAATCCAGGCCTTGTTCATTTTTATAAGTGTCAACCTATCAGCATTGTCGGTGGAAAGGCGGATACGCTTATCTGTTATGATGCCACCAGCAACACTAAATACCCGCTCAGACAGAACGCTGGCGGCAGGGCAGGCCAGCACCTCCAAGGCGTAGAGTGCCAGTTCATACCACGTGTCCAGCTTGGACACCCAGTAGTTGTAAGGCACAGAGGGATCATTGAGGACGCTGACACGGTCTGCTACGTACTCCTTCACCATCTTCCAAAACTTTTCCCTCCTTGTGACACTAGGCTACGCATCAGGGTGAGGGTGCTGGCGGGGTGTCATGAAGGTGTCCCACGCCTTGGAGAGTGTTGCCCTGCCTTTGTCGGAACTGCTGTGTGCTCCCCTTTTCTCCCCTTCTCGGTTGGCCAAGGTAGCACGTACTCTGCCGCCAGCGTTGTCAGATGGAAAATTTTGGAGCAATTTTTCAACAAGAACCTTCTGGTATTGCACCATTTTGCTTGTCCTCTCCACCGGAGGAATGAGAGATGAGAAATTCTCTTTGTAGCGGGGGTCCAGAAGGGTGAACACCCAGTAATCCGTGTTGTCTAAAATGCGTACAACGCGTGGGTCATGGGAAAGGCAGCCTAACATAAAGTCAGCCATGTGTGCCAGAGTACCAACAGTCAAGATTTCGCTGTCCTCACCAGGAGGATGACTCACAATCTCCTCATCCTCTTCCTCCTCTTCTGCCCACCCACGCTGAAGAGATGGAACTAAAGTTCCATGGCTACCCTCTGTAGCGGAGGCAACCGTGTCTTCCTCCTCCTCCTCCTCCTCCTCCTCCTCCGCCTCCTCCAATTGTCGCTGAGAAGACGAAGTGAGGGTGCTCTGGCTATCACCTTGTGTAAGCTCTTCCTCCCCCATTTCCACCTCTTCCACATGCAAAGCGTCGGTTTTAATTGTGAGCAGCGAGCGTTTCAGTAGACACAGAAGTGGGATGGTTACACTGATAATAGCGTTATCGCCGCTCACCATCTGTGTCGATTCCTCAAAATTGCGTAAAACCTCGCAGAGGTCTGACATCCATTCCCACTCCTCACTTCTGATTACAGGAAGTTGAACGGAGAGGCGACGACCGTGTAACAGCTGGTACTCCACTACTGCCCTCTGCTGCTCACAAAGCCGGGCCAACATGTGGAAGGTGGAGTTCCAGCGCGTGCTCACGTCACACAGCAGCCGGTGAGCTGGTAATTGTAAGCGCTGCTGCAGCTTCAACAGGCCGGCCGAAGCTGTAGATGACTTACGGAAATGTGCACACACGCGACGCACCTTGATCAAGAGATCATGCACATTGGGGTAGGTTTTTAGAAATCGCTGAACCACTAAATTAAATACATGCGCTAGGCATGGTACGTGTGTGAGCTTGCCGAGCTCCAAAGCCGCCACCAAGTTACGCCCATTATCACACACAACCATGCCTGGTTGCAGGTTGAGTGGCGAGAGCTACTGCTCGGTCTGGTGACTAATCCCCTGCAACAGCTCTGAGGCCGTGTGCTGTTTGTCCCCAAGGCAGATCAGCTTCAGCACGGCCTGTTGACGCTTCCCCACTGCAGTGCTACACTGCTTCCAGCTACTGGCTGATGGGGGAGTGGCGCTGCGTGTAGAGAATTCGGAGGTGGAAACGGAGGAGGAGGAGCCAATAACGTAGGTGCTGGCGGAAACCCTGATGGAGGTAGGGCCCGCAATCCTCGGCGTGGGTAGCACCCGTGCCATCCCAGGGTCCGAGTCGCTCCCAGCCTCCACGACATTCACCCAGTGTGCCGTCAGGGAAATGTAGCGTCCCTGGCCACAAGCACTTGTCCATGTGTCAGTCGTTAAGTGGACCCTCCCAGTAACTGCGTTGGTCAGGGCACGGGTGATGTTACTGAACACATGGTGGTGTAATGCGGGGATGGCACACCGGGAAAAGTAGTGGCGGCTGGGGACCGCGTACCGAGGGACAGCTGCTGCCATCAGGCTGCGGAAGGACTCAGTGTCCACAAGCCTAAATGGCAGCATTTCGATGGCCAGTAATTTGGAAAGGTGTGAGGTTAGTGCTATGGCCTGTGGGTGGGTGGCTGGGTATTTTCTCTTGCGCTCAAATGCCTGGGGTAACGACATTTGGACGCTGTGCTGGGACAGGGAAGTGGATGTGGTCGCTGATGGTGCTTCAGATGGTACAGGTGCAGGGCGGGAGGTATGCGGGCCTGCGCCTTCGACAGGCGATTGGCCGGCACCGAAAACAGGGGAAGAGGAGGCAGTGGTGTGGCCTGCTGACACAGATGGGCGATCCAGGCGTTCCTCCCACTTATTACGGTGCTTGGATGCCATGTGTCGGATCATGCTGGTGGTGGTGAGGTTTCTAGTGTTCATGCCTCGGCTCATTCTGGTGTGGCACAGGTTGCAAACTACAATTCTTTTGTCGTCCGCACTTTCCTTAAAAAAACGCCATACCGCGGAACACCTACCCCTTGGCAAGGGAGATTTACGCAAGGGGGTGCTCCGTGGAACATTTGCGGGCTGGTTTGGTGCGGTCCGCCTTCTTTCTGTAGCCACACCACTGCCTCTTCCAGCCTGTTGCGGTTCTGCAGATGGCTCACCCTCAGGACTGCTGTCATCGCTCGGCTCTACACCTTCCCAGGTGGGGTCAGTCACCTCATCGTCCACCAAGTCCTCCTCCACTTCCTCACTCTGATCATCCTCCTCATGTCTTGATCCCACCACATACTCAGTCATTGACAACTGTATAACATTCTCCTCAACAAGGTCTTGAGACAGTAATAGTGGTTGATTTAATGGCAACTGTGTCTCATCATCATCATCATCATCCACTACTTCCTTTGACCTTAAATGCCGTTCACATCTGTCATCTTCTTGTGATTGGGTACCCTCTAGAGGTTGTGAATCAGGGCACAAGATGTCATGTTCCTCTGCAAGCGTGCTTGGAAAGAGGGTCAAATGAAGGATTGGTGATGAGACGAGCTCCTCACTATATCCCAGTGTGGGATCACTTCTTTGACCAGACCGTGTATGGTGGGAGGAAGGATGATCAGAGTGAGGATTATGTTGACCAGACTCTTGGCTACTGAGAGTGGACTTGGTGGAAGACAGGGTGGTGCTTAACCGACTGGAAGCAGTATCAGCTGACATCCAACCGACCACCTGTTCGCAGTGGTCGGACCTCGAGAGTGATGTCCTGCGACGCCCTGTAAAATGAGACATGAAGCTAGGTATGGTGGATGTCTTTCTTTCTTGTGCTCTGGCACCAGGCACAGTTTCTCCGCGTCCTGACCCGCGCCCTGAACTATCAGGATCACGTCCACTTCCCCGTCCCTTTTTACCCGCCTTCTTCATCTTACACGGAATATGTGACTTTGATATTTTAGTTTTAAAACTTAACAGTATTTCTTCCTATTCTGCAACTGTGCAGAGTACACAGAATATGCTGCTAAACTGCGGTGACGCACACTGAATATAATATGTGACTTTGATATTTTAGTTTGAAAACTTAACAGTATTTCTTCCTATTCTGCAACTGTGCAGAGTACACAGAATAGGCTGCTAAACTGCGGTGACGCACACTGAATATAATATGTGACTTTGATATTTGAGTTTGAAAACTTAACAGTATTTCTTCCTATTCTGCAACTGTGCACAGTTCACAGAATAGGCTGCTAAACTGCGGTGACGCACACTGAATGGAATATGTGACTTTGATATTTGAGTTTGAAGACTTTACAGTATTTCTTCCTATTCTGCAACTGTGCAGAGTACACAGAATAGGCTGCTAAACTGCGGTGACGCACACTGAATATAATATGTGACTTTGATATTTTAGTTTGAAAACTTAACAGTATTTCTTCCTATTCTGCAAATGTGCACAGTACACAGAATAGGCTGCTAAACTGCGGTGACGCACACTGAATGGAATATGTGACTTTGATATTTGAGTTTGAAGACTTTACAGTATTTCTTCCTATTCTGCAACTGTGCAGAGTACACAGAATAGGCTGCTAAACTGCGGTGACGCACACTGAATATAATATGTGACTTTGATATTTGAGTTTGAAAACTTAACAGTATTTCTTCCTATTCTGCAACTGTGCAGAGTACACAGAATAGGCTGCTAAACTGCGGTGACGCACACTGAATGGAATATGTGACTTTGATATTTTAGTTTGAAGACTTTACAGTATTTCTTCCTATTCTGCAACTGTGCAGAGTACACAGAATAGGCTGCTAAACTGCGGTGACGCACACTGAATATAATATGTGACTTTGATATTTGAGTTTGAAAACTTAACAGTATTTCTTCCTATTCTGCAACTGTGCAGAGTACACAGAATAGGCTGCTAAACTGCGGTGACGCACACTGAATGGAATATGTGACTTTGATATTTTAGTTTGAAGACTTTACAGTATTTCTTCCTATTCTGCAACTGTGCACAGTACACAGAATAGGCTGCTAAACTGCGGTGACGCACACTGAATATAATATGTGACTTTGATATTTTAGTTTGAAAACTTAACAGTATTTCTTCCTATTCTGCAACTGTGCACAGTACACAGAATAGGCTGCTAAACTGCGGTGACGCACACTGAATGGAGTATGTGACTTTGATATTTGAGTTTGAAAACTTAACAGTATTTCTTCCTATTCTGCAACTGTGCAGAGTACACAGAATAGGCTGCTAAACTGCGGTGAAGCACACTGAATGGAATATGTGACTTTGATATTTTAGTTTGAAGACTTAACAGTATTTCTTCCTATTCTACAACTCTGCACAGTACACAGAATGTGCTGCTAAACTGCGGCGAAGCACACTGAATGGAATATGTGACTTTGATATTTTAGTTTGAAGACTTAACAGTATTTCTTCCTATTCTGCAACTCTGCACAGTACACAGAATGTGCTGCTAAACTGCGGCGACGCACACTGAATGGAATATGTGACTTTGATATTTTAGTTTGAAGACTTAACAGAATGTGCTCTAATCTGCAACTTTGCACACTAAACAGAATGTGCTCTAATCTGCAACTTTGCACACTAAACAGAATGTGCTCTAATCTGCCACTTTGCACACTAAACAGAATGTGCTCTAATCTGCAACTTTGCACACTAAACAGAATATATGAAATTTTTTTTTTTTTTTTTTTCCCCCCACACAAAATAACCTGCTGCCCCCACACACAGTAGTCCTAAAAAGGACTTTTGGTTCTTTTTTTTTCACAATTTTGCTTTTTTTCTCCCTACACTGACTTTCCCTTCCTATCCTCAGCTCTCCCTGGCTAAGACTGAGCCGAACTCGCTGGTCTGGTGCTATACAGCAACATGGCTGCTGGCATTACACTGATGTCAGAGCCTCCCTGCACGTTTATTGGCTGCGCAGCAGCCGCAAAACGTGCGGGGAGGAGACCCGAACATGGCGGGCGAGCACATGCGGTACTCGTACGAGTACCGCCATGTGCCGAGCAGAGCGATGCTCGAACCGATCCGAGCATCGGCCGAGCATGCTCGCTCAACACTAATATTGACCCTTGATGTGAGCTGTCTGGTCTATGGACTGGATTCCACATCTGAGGAGTGGGGGCTTACACTAGGTAAAAGGGGCGGGAGGGGGAAACTTTATCATTCAATTACTCTTGAACTACAACTCTGACAGTATTGAAACACTAATCTCTATGGCCCAAATACTATAAAGATTAATTGGAGCTGCTGTTTTGTGAAACATTACTATCACTTTAAGTCAAACCAACTGTACCATAATAGACAAATACACATTCCTCAAATTCCCTTTAAATTAAATGGAACTTTTTAACATACTAAATGCTAGAGAGATCTGAATGCATTGTTTCAGGACTTTTTGGTTTGTTTTATAAGGTGCAGTTGGTCTTCCCCAGAATTGCACCTCTTTGCTTTTATAAAGCTATGATGTGGGACATTTCTGCTTGCACTGATTGAATTACTGTTTTTCTGTTCTGTGTTCTATCAGTGTGATCAAGGAGGGGTTAAAAAACAAGGTCCTGTTTTCCCATCCCTTGCAGGTGTGGAAGTGATTGGTGACTGTACCTGTGGTGGGTGTGTTTATTTTGATTGCTGAGTTGTAATTGGTGGCCTTCTCCTATATAAAGTAGAGTGAGGGTAAATATGATGTGTGTGTTAATCGCGCAGTGCTAGGTTAAGTGCTGGAAATTCACTCTTTGAGTGTCAGAGGAGTATGGAATGCATTGCTGTGCAATGCATTCTGTACCCCTCTGGCATTCAAATGGTTAAACACAGTGACAAACATTTAATTTAATACTCGTACATAAAAAAACTGAACAATCTGCCACAGGGTTCATTCCTCTGTGGCTGATGTGAGCAAGCAGCCTCTTGGGCATCTCAAGTTAGAGACCTAACATAGTAACATAGTAGATAAGGCTGAAAAAAGACATGTGTCCATCAAGTCCAGCCCATGCCAATAACACCCCTGTTGATCCAGAGGAAGGCAACAAAAAAGCCCTCTGGAGCAATTTCCAATGTAGGTGTGTGTGTGTGAGTGTGTCAAATAGTTCCCCGGCTCAATATCCTATTTGCTTTGAAGCCATCTGTCATAACTGTCAATATTGTTCTGTGCTAGATAGGCATCCATTGCTTTTTTGAATGCAGTTACATTATCTGCAAGCACAGCATCCCGAGGCAAAGAATTCCATAGCCTTACCGCCCTTACTGTAAAGAATCCCTGCCTGTGTTTTAGTCGAAAGCGCCTTTCCTCAAGTCTTAATGGATGACCTCTTGTTCTTAGCTCAGCTCTTTGCATAAATAATTCATTGGCTAGTTCTTTGTATTGGCCTTGAATGTATTTGTAAATGGTAATCATATCACCCCTTAGACGTCTCTTTTCTAATGTAAACAAACCCAGTTTGGCTAGTCTCTCTTCGTAACTCAGATCCTCCAATCCCTTTATCAGTTTTGTTGATGGAGAAGCAAATTGTAGCATTGAGGGAGGTGGTGAATCTTAACCCCTTAAGGACCAGAGGAGTGTGCAACACATTGATTCTCAATGACTTTCACACCTGTCTGGTTTCAAAGGGGTTAAGAAGGGTTATCTGTATAAAAATTACTGGGGGTAGAGATTTTTCAAAGGAGGAGCATGTAGTAGGTGGGTTACATATATATTTGGCATGCAGACTCCTGCTCCAGACAGTTGCTAAGGACGATGGAAGTTTTAGTCCAACAACACCTAGTTATCAAAACATAGAGTGTGATTAAATTAGAAGAGGAGTTATTATGGGTCATACCAACTGCATCCAGGGCTACCATCAGGGGTTACAGGCTGTAGCTGCGTATGGGGCTCAGCAAAGCATGGAGGCCCACCTCCCCTGTCAGACAAGGAGGCCTCCTCAGTGTGGAGGCTCTATAAAAAAGCTCCTCCAGACAACCAGACTGGCCAATGTGGATTCTGGATGATCTCCTGGTGGGCCATCTTTTTAATTATATTCTGTAAGTAGTGTAGCAGAGGACTGCAGTGCACCTCCTCTGATCTCTTCTCCATTTCATATCATACTGTATAGTGGAGCATTTTCATGGGCTTTGTCTTTACATATACTTCCACCTCTCCTCCACTCTTTCCTCTGTTTCATATCATACTGTTTAGTGGAGCATCTCCATGGGCTTCATCCTTACATATGCTCCCAGGCTGCAGTGCAAATGCATGGGGGGAACTTGACTTTATGTTTGTACTGGGCCCCAAGATTTGATGGCAGCCCACACTGCACCAAAGGGACAAATAACACTTCCCCAAATTCTCCTTGATTTAAATTAGGCTTTTAGCCCGTTGTTAGAGATGTCTTCAATGCATTGTGATGCCTCAGAATTGCTCCAGTATCTTATTAAATTGGCCTCATAGTTTCCATGATTTGAAGAGAAGACAGTGCCAATAACTCATCTGTGTCTCAAACAGGGCAATACTCACCTGTGTCTCAAGCATGGCAATACTCACCTGTGTTCAATCCTAAAGACGTGCTGTTAGTGATACCTGAGGACAGGTTCAGATAAGCTGTCCTTTGCTCCTAGGGCCCCACATTGCATTGCTATCTTTGGAACAAAGTATTTCTAAATATATTAACCATTTGAGTGCCAGAGAGGTATCCAACACTTTGCACTGCAATCCTTTGGATAACTCTGTGACATTCAAAGAATTAAAATAGTTTAATGAACCACCTGCCAATCTCACCAAACTTGTATATATTTTGAGTCAACATTGCACATCTTGGCATCCTTTCCACTGGCCAGGAGGGCATAGATTGAGAGATTGCACATCCCATTGCTTTGCAATGTGTTGCATACTGCTCTGGCTCTTAAGTGGTTAAATACATAATATTTTAATTCTGTATATTGGCATATGTGCAAAATATGTCTACAGATGCTGAGTTCCTGGAACAAAGCAATAAATCGCTATCCCTGTAACTGGGCATTTTACAGCTTCAGGCAACAGAATGCAGATCTCTTTGTGTAGTGATGTACAGCATTGCCAGAGATAATTGTATAAGTGCAATGGATTTGCCAAAGCTCCCTGTTGTGTAGTTGGGAAAGAACAGCTCTGCAGGAAGTCCTCGCTATTGCTTTGCAGTTTACGTCCTGTGCATCAGAAAATACGCTTCAGTTACTTGAAGTGCATGAACCCTTCAGTGAGTGGGCTGACAAAGAGACAATTATATATGTTTCCCAGAGGCCAGCTGAGTTTAAACAGGTGTGACATCTTAAATAGGCCTTTGTAGCTGTCTCCTCTCGAGTACTTTTCAATTTCAATTGCTGGAGTTTCTATGAATCATTCTGAATATCAATTGTTTTATGGTAGAATTGTTTTTAAACAATAAAGTAGGAAAAATATTTAAATTAGAGCTCCTGTTTTTCTTTTTCCTCAACTAAAAAACAAGTTATCCCCCATTCTGGGCACTTTGCCCAGACCCTCAAATGTTTCCAGAACTACCCCCTGTGTATCAAGAACAGAAGGAGAGATTTAGGGATCAGTTTCTACTAATGCCTTCAGTTAAAGTGATAGTAATACATGAAATTACATACATTTAATTCGGTAGATATTTAAAAAATAAAATAATTGTGCCGTTTCCGATCTCACAAACCTTTATGGTTTGGGAGATATCAGTCTGCAAAGTTCCCCCTCCTCCCCTTGCGCTGACATCAGCTTTCTAACTTAGAGACGGAGATCCCAGTCCATAGACCGTCCTGCGGCTCTTCAGCAGAGCCGTGATCGCGGTAGTTACAAAGAAATGCTTAATTTGAATGGTCTACAACGTGTGCCTGGTTTGAAACACAATTTGTAGACCATTCAAATGAAGTATTTCTTTGTAACTACCACGATAACGGCTCTGCTGAAGAGCCGCATGACGGTCTATGGACTGGGATCTCCGTCTCTAAGTTAGAAAGCTGATGTCAGCACAAGGGGAGGAGGGGGAACTTTGCAGACTGATATCTCCCAAACCATAAAGGTTTGGGAGATAAGAAACAGCACAAATAATTTATTTTTTAAATATCTACATAATTAAATGTATGTAATTTCATGTATTACTATCACTTTAAGATCTCTCAGCAGTCTCTAACTTCTGGGACACTAAGCAGTCCTGGGGGTTATGCACTAAATCATAATAAACAGGTGATAAAGCGGAGATGTCTTCTCCTGTGTTATTTTATGAAGCAAATGCACTCCAACTTTTGAGATCTTAGGGCTCGATTCAAATGTTGGAGTTAAAACTAGCGTGAAGAAAAAAACTGGCTTCGCGAGTTAAACCAAACTGGGTAACGTGAGATTCAAATCTTCCATACCCAAAAGAGTTAACGCGCGACGGCCTACAAAACACACGAAGACTACAAAACTGGAGTCGCCAAATATTTGACCTCATCGTCGACGCCAAACACGCGAGAAACGCGAGAAACGTCTCCAAAAGCAAAAAACAAGCGAAACGTCCAACGTTACCAAGCGCTCCAGCCAATCACAGCCCCCCAAAGTATCAAGTTCAGTCGAAAAAACTATAAATAGACCCAAAATCACCTACGCACCTTTGTCTGTTATCGAGTTCACAGAGCTAGATCTCAGGACCCAAGGAGTGGAGGTTAGTTTTACAGAGTGAGAGGTAGAGAGGAGCACAGCACACAGATAGGAGTTGGAGAGCATTGTGACACCATAATAATACACATAAAACACTTTTGCACATATCCATCACACACATCCAAACACAAACACACATACACACACATAGCTCATTTTTATTTTGATAACACATCACACCTTTATTTTTTTTTGACAGTGTGAGTCTGTGAGTGCAAGTGAGTGACAGAGAGTGAGTGAGTGAGTGTGTGAGGGCCTGAGTGAGTGCCTGTGTGTGAGTGTGTGAGAGCAATGGAGAGGAGAGGAGAGGAGAGGAGAGAGGGGTGGGGAGTGTAGGAGGAGAGGAGGAGGAGATGCAGGGGGGCATCCCTGGTGAAGGGTAGGGGAGGGAGAAGGAGATCACTGGGGCGGAGGGGCAGCCACCTGAGGGCAGGCACATCCAGTGCAGGGGCAGAGACAGTGGCACGAGGGGTAGACCCCCTGCACCACACACAGCCAGGGCCAGTGCAGGCAGGGCTGGAGAGCCACAGCCAAGGCTCACTACAAACTGTTGGTGGTGAGGAGGAGGAAAGGGCGAGAGAGCCCAGGTTCTCTGAGGAGGAGAACCTTGTCCTCTGTGAGGCTGTAGTTGCAAGGGAGAGGGTCCTGTTCTCCAAAGGGCCCCTTGCTGGTCTGAGCTCCAGGAGGAAGGCAGCCTGGAAGGAGGTCGTGGCTGCGGTCAACGCTGTATCCAGCCGCAGCCGGTCAGTGGAGTCCGTTAAAAAAAGGTGGACAGACTGCAAGGCCAAGGTAAGATAGTAACATAGTAACACAGTAATTCATGTTGACAATAGACTTGTGTACATCTAGTTCAACCCTTTTCCCATTTCTGTCTCCCATTGTGAAGGTGAAGAGGAAGATGGGTGAGCAGGCCTTGCATGCTGCTGGTACAGGAGGTGGTCCGCCCCTGCGTGTGGAATATACCCAGTGGGAGGAGGCTGTACGCAGGACAATCTCCGCCATCACGGTCCATGGTGTTCCTGGATGGAGCGACACTGGGGATGAAAGGAGCCTCCAGTCCACTGGTACGTGCATCAAGGCCCACACACACATCACACATAACTGACACCTAACAGACAGAGACAAACACAGTGACACCTGAACACATGGACAGCATTCCACATCACAATCCAGCCACACAGCTTGGAGGGATGTCAAACAAGGACAGAATACCTGACGAACCCAGCCAGAATGGTAATGCTAAAGTCCCTATTGAACCCTCTTCATGCTGTCCAAAACAACATCATACACAGCACAAATCCAGTGCACACTGTCATGTGTCAGTCACAGATCTAAATGTTCTGTGTATCACAATGTCATACAAAGAGTGACAAAGAGGTCAGCACACAACCCCTTGAGTGCCACAGGGATAAGCAATGCATTGTTCAACAAAACACTGTCTATTCCCTTGGCACCCAAAGGGTTATCAGAGAATAGCAAGGAGGGGAATTGGTGTGTTTCATATTGTATTGTTACTGCATGTCAGAGGTAGGTGTTGAACATGTAGGTAGTTAGTACAAGTGGAAGTTTCAGCATTCTGCATCATATGTAGACTGCAGGGTGTTGCTGGCCAGGGGACATTCCCCACCATCACCACTCTGCAGGACATATGTGATTCACAAGGCTAAATCCTGATGGGGGGGGGGCATTCACTAGGGTGTCAGAAAGAGGTGGCAATGTTTACATGACGACAACAACAGTGTCATCACACCTGCAATCCCTGTGTTATCCTTGGGAGCCAATGCACTGAGATCTAAACAACATGTGATACACCAGTGCTTAGGCTCAACATCATGACATAGGAAAACAAAGAGGTAACCCCTAACAGTACAGCATAACCATGCACATGTTTGCTGTGTGTTATGATCATGTCTGTCCTGGGTTGTGTGTGTGTGTCCTCCAGCTGATTAGGTTGTTGGGTACCACAGATCATGTTGCTTGGTGTGCTTGGTCTGTTCCTGTTGCTGACACCATCGATTGGACTCTGTAGTCATCATTCACCACTGGTGCATTGTTGTGTTAAGAGGTCACAGTGTTTCTGTTGTTGAAGCTAAGTGTATGACATGCAATAGGTTTGTGTCACTCAAGGTGTCATGTTTTATTTTTGGTCACCACATGTATTATGATGAATGGGGATAGCAAGGAGGTATATGCCTTGCCATCCCCACTGCTCAGGATACACATGATGACCAAATCTACAACACTGTAGGTTAGAACAATCAATGTATGGGATCACATCAAGCTAAGCAATGTGTGTCAGGATGGTAACCAATGCATTGCCAAGCTATGCAATGGATACTATCCTGCCACTCAACGGTTCACATGTCATTGTAACAGTAGTGCAGCACTCCTGTCACGGCTCAAATCACTAATTCCATCATGTCATTTGCCCCCACAGCTTACCAAACATCCCGAGCAGAGGAGTCCGGGGAAACCTCCTGCGAGGAGGCCACCACCTCAGGAGTGCTGCCACCACCACCACAGCAGCAACCACAGCAGCAGCGGCCCCAGCAAGGCCCCCAGCAGCAGCAGCAGCAGCGGCCCCAGCAGCAGTGGCCCCAGCAGCAGCAGCAGTGGCCCCAGCAAGGCTCCCAGCAGTGGCCCCAGCAAGATCCTGGCGTCCACGTGTCTCCACCACTGCAGCCTATGGCGAGGCACAGAATGCCACAGGTTGTCCAGATGCCAGGACATGCAGAGTCCAGCATGTGGGCTAGGCCTCAGCCCACCCTAAGGAGATCCGGAAGCCAGGAGGCATCCCTGATGTGGCCCCTGGACTACCAACATATTGGCCTGATCGGGGAGCCACAGCAGCCACAGGGGCGCACAGTTTTCACCCCACCACCACCACCAACGCCATCCCCCCCAACCACACCAACAGATGTGCCCCATCCTGAGGCTGCGGTAACAGAGGGTAGTGAGGGGTCCGGGGATCGGTTCTCCACATCCCCCCACAGCCTCCATGTTGCAGTCTCTCCTGAGGCACCCCATGGTCGTCCGCTCACACCACCACCTCTGCCAGCCTCCATGCCCACCACGCCTGTGTCACCTGCGCCCACAGCAGCCCTCGATGCGGCATGTGTGGCTGTCCAGGGTGAGCAGGTGACAGTGTTACGGAGGTGTGCCCGATCCCTGCGTAGGATTGAGGTGGATATTGGGAGGATCATGGGGTGCCTCCGGGCCATGGAGGCACAACAGGTTGTCGCCAACACCCAGCAGGCGCAATTCAACACCGGCATGATGGAGGTGCTGGGACACATGCTGGTGGAGATGCGTGAAACAAACAGGCGTGAAAACCAGCGCCACAACATGGTCCAGCCATCACTACAGGGGTCCAGTAATGCATCTCCAGCCAGCAGTGATCCACCACCACCACCACCACCATCCACCAGACACCCACGGGTAACCCGCCGCAGTCAGAGGCAATCCACCTCTGCAGCCCCCCCCCTTACCCTCCCAAGAAAAAGAAGTAGGGCCAACCTTCTTCAGGCCCGTTTAATAAATGTTTGCACTTTTTCACTACATCTGTGTCCATGCATGTTTCTCATCCAATATGTGGTTTGTTTGTCCGAGTTGTCTCCAATGCATTGCAAAGCTATGCAGTGAACACAACTCATTCACATCTAACATGGGTGTCAGGGAATGAGTTGTCTCCAATGCATTGCAAAGCTATGCAGTGAACTCAACTCATTCACATCTAACATGGGTGTCAGGGAATGAGTTGTCTCCAATGCATTGCAAAGCTATGCAGTGAACACAACTCATTCACGATGAATGGAGTCACAAGCTTTTACAGCAGGGGTGAACACACACATCACATACACATGTTTGTCCAAGTACAAATCACAGACATTTGGAAGTCAAACAACATCAGGATGTTGTTCCATGATGTGACTTGAACTTGAACAACATGAACACATTACATACATCAACAACATGATCGCAATTAAGGGGATAGTAATGCTTGGAATGTGTCATGATATATGTAGTTGGGTTCACCACCCTGATTGGAACAAGGGAACTCCCACTGCTGAAAGGTGTCTCTTTCCAAGGTTATCCGAGCTCAGAGCTTGAAGTCATGGGTCAAATATTACATTGTCCTGAAGGTGTTAAATGGCGCTGTTGCAACTTCATCCTATGGGGATTCATGGTGCAGGGACCGGAGCTGTCCATAAGATGTTGTATCAACAGCGCCACATGACACATTCATGCCACTGTGATATTGGATCTATGGATGTAAACTTTGAGCTGTAACCACTTTGGAATAAAACACCTGTCAGCAAGGAAGTTCACTTGTTTTACTCAGGGTGATAAACCCAACTACATGGATTTCAAAACATTACAAGTATCACTATCATCTATCTCTTTGAAACCCTGATGGGAAAGGTAATCAGTGACACAAGATATATAGTCATATCGCATGTTTTATTGACATCAACACAAACAGATTATCCTCATGGACGTCGAGTCAACATGTCACCGGAACAAACTGCTGGACCATGAGGAGTCATGCCATAGATGCCTGCAGAGAGTGAAAACGAGATTTGTAGATGCACTATCAACACAACAGTCATGCTATTGCTTTACCACCATCATGCCCTTGAGGTACACAACACATTGATCAACAATGCTTTGGAGACCTTACTGGCACTCCACGGTGACAGCTTTGTTATGTGACAGGGTGAACAATCTATTTGTTGTCAACGTGTTGTGTAGCCATCATGACCTTATTTTGTTTGGATAAAGGTGTTGGCTAGCAGACATATGTATATGTGTGTGGACACACACATCATATCGTAAACCAAGCCCCCTGGAACAGGTGAACTATTTCATGGATCTCGATCTACATACTGATAAGGTGTGTGTGCTCAGGGTCCGTGTCACATACATACATATGTCTGCTTGCCATCCCTTTGATGAACACCTCATATGGTCATAACACATGGACAACACACATTGTCAAACAATGGAGTGGAATATTCCTTGTGCTATATACACACACACAAACAAGTCAGCATGGCAGGCCTTGCAACCTGACTAACGGATCATTACTGCCATACCTTAGCCAACACCACACACAACCACCATCCCCATTCAGCTACATTGGGCATTGCTCACATTCTAGCTAAGTCTGATCCATTATCCCCTGAACCATTTGAGTGACAGAGGGGTACACAACTGAGTGCCTTGTAATGTTTTGTGTGCACCTATGGCCCTCAAGGGGTTAAAACATGGTATTGCTATGTGGCATCCATTACATGTCATTGCATTGGGTATTCCTCTGTGACTCACAGGGTTCCACATGTGTCATGGCTTTGCTCAACTTAGTAGATGTAGTTTCACATCAGTACAACTCAGTATGTGATAGACATGGACCATATGGTTTACCTTTGATGCGAGGATGAAGGATGATGTCCTTGACATGGTAGGACTATGCTGTTGGGTCATCCTGTGGAGTGGAACAGATAATTATTGTTGGTTTACATGTTTGCATGCATTCCACAAGCACATCCACAATCACACATGCATGGTACTCACAGGTGAAGTAGTCCCTGATGAGCCTGTTTCGCATCTGTGTCCCTGTCAACAGATCCTCCCCTCCATCAGTGGGAACAGGGACCTCCACAGGCTGGTGTGGCTGCACATCCTCCACGAGTGTCCACAGCTATGTTATGCAACAAGGCACATGCCTGGACGATGTCACATACCTTAGCAGGTGTATACTGCAGAGCGCCCCCAGACTGATCCAGGCAACGGAACCTGGATTTGAGCTGGCCAAATGTGCGCTCAATGACATTCCTGGTCCGGACATGTGCCTCATTGTAGCGCTCCTCAGCAGGTGTATGTGGATTTGCGATTGGTGTGAGCAGCCAACACTTGCACCCATAGCCAGCATCACCTGTAGATGAGTAGTAACATGGTGTCATGTTACATGGATGATGTATTCATGGGGTGGGGAGTCACAAAGCAGTAATGTAGAGGTGAAGTGATGGAGATGACTTCTCTGGTCCATCACTTCTCCAAATTCCATGTTATTCTATGGAGCCTATGCACAGAGATGTCCACAGTTGAAGGGACGTGGGCACATGACCAACATGTCATTACATGGAAGGTGCAGACGTGATGACATGGTAGAGTCATCTGATCTTCATCACCTCTTCATCAACACTTGGTGTTCCCCCCCCCCCTTTGTGTCATGCACATACTGAAATGGGTATGTACATGCGTCATGTGCATGCACCTGTGGATGTGGGTGTGTGTGTTCTCTGTTGACTCACCCAACAGCCATCCTCCTGTATGTGTACCGTTCTCAAAATCCCTGTGTACAGAGGAGTTGGTGAGGATGTGTGAGTCGTGACAACTCCCAGGGAATTTTGCACACACATTGGTAATCCTCATCCCAGCATCACACACCATCTGTACATTGATTGAGTGGTAACTCTTCCTGTTGACATAGAGATGTGGATGATGTGCAGAGGCTCTTAATCGGATGTGTGTGCAATCAATGGCCCCCATGACCCTGGGCATTCCTCCCCTGGCGTAGAAGGCCTGCTTCACCCGTGCCCACTCCATGTTTGTTGTAGGGAAGTGGACGTAGGCACTTGCCTTCCTCTTCAGTGCTGTCAACACCTGTGTCAGTGCCCTGGAGCAGGTGGACTGGGACATTCCAGACACATATCCCTCTGTGGATTGGAATGATCCACTTGCCATGAAGTGGATGGAACACATAAGCTTCTGCAGTCCTGTCAGGGCACGGTTTGCAGAGTAAACAGGGTCTATATCATCTTTGATCACCTGATACAGGTTTAGCAGGCTCTTGGATGTAAGCCTGTATCTGTCCCTGACTTCTTCCTCAGTCATTCCCAGCAGCGTTACCCTGGTGCGATATATCCGGGGCCTGGCCATTTGTCTGCCAGCCCTCTGCTGCTCCACAGGTCCCTGTGGCAGCTGGGGGGCATCCTGTCGTTGCAGCTGAGGTGCTGCTGGTAGGTGCTGTCCTCCAGGTGGGGATGGCTCTTCAGCTGGAGCATGAACAGCTGCAGGAGGTGACGGCTGTTGCACAGGGGTGCTTGGAGGGGGATGGGGAGCCCTAGCCCTCTCACGCCTACGCCTCCGCTGTCGCCTCAGGTAAAGGTATGTGTACATACTGTTGTTCTGTTCTCTTCTGTTGTGTTTTTTTTTTTTTTCTCTCTCCATCTGAGAAGGGTGGGCTGTAACTTTTAAACAGCAGTAGGGTGTTGTCAATGAGCAGTCATGTGGTCATAATGGACTAATGATAAGGTGTGTGTGTGTTATCCAGGTAATTGTTTTCTGGTGTGTCTGTGGTTAGTGGTGTGATTATTTGTAATTGGTATGTAGCTGTCAGGTGTGTGTTTTGTCTCCATGTACTGCTAAGGTTACATTGGTGAGTTGATTTGATGTTGGAGTGACAGGTGTGCATGTGGTGTTGTGTGTTAACCTCTGTTGGTCCAAGGTGTTTTGGGATGTCTTATGTTGTGCTGCTTTGTGTTCCCCTTGTCCCTGTGGAGTTGCTCGATTGTTATTGTTTGTCTGTGACTTGTTTGTATGGTGTAGGCCAGTGGTTCACAAGCAGGGTGTCATGTGATGTTGGTGTGCCATGTGTACCAGCTCAGGGTGCGTCACTTTTCCCATGTTGTTATGTTCTGCATTGGTGTTTGATGATATTGATTTTACACATTTTTGGGTAGATGTGCATATGTGACATTTGAGGCACCATTTCTCCACATTGTCATTGACACAGTTGGACCTGATGTTGGGCATATGTTATTTTAATTTGGGTATTCCCTTGTGCCCTCAGGGGATGTCCTGGAATATCCAGATTGCATGTTAGGTGTGTTTTGGGTGGAGGGGTTGTGTAGCACTGTTGTGGGCCTTGTTGTTGTATTTGCTAGGCATTGCAGGGGTTAATATTGACTTCTGTATGCTTGGCTTCTGTCCTTGAATGACCTGCTTCTCTCTTTTATTTTCAGCGAAGGTGATTTTCTAGTCTGAGTTGTGTGTTTTTCTCCAAAAAAAATATGCGTTAGATTTCTGGAGAGAAATGTTGCAATTTAACGCGCGTTAGCCCTAACTCCAACATTTGAATCGCTTTTGGCGTTGCTTGTACATTATCCTCTATGGGTGAGATCTTGCTGTTCTGGCGACGGGCGACGTGTGTTTCAGACCTGGCGTCGCTTGTTTCTTGTGGAACATTTGCATTGCTCAATTGACGTTAAAACCAGCGTCGCCAGTTTTTTCTGGCGACGCCAACATTTGAATCGAGCCCTTAGTCCATTGTCTCTACAGAATAACATAGGAACTGGAGAAGTGATATCACTTTGGGGAAGTCATCTCTGCTTTTTTACACTAGTGTAAAGGCTTGCAACTACCAAAATGTCACAGTTAAAATTGTTTTGTCTATGTAACATAATGGCCAAAAGATCAGCAAATAAATAATTTAGCAGATATTAACATACCTGCCAACATTTGAAATGGCCAATGAGGGACACTTTTGTTTTAGATGGTGTTGCTGGGTGAGTGGCTGGTGTGTGGGGCATTACCGCAAATTTTTAGTTTATTTCATACCATACTGACACCTCTTTATGTAAGTGAATAAATAATTTAGAAACAATCCAAGAATTTAATTTACATAGACTAATTTATAAACACAATAATGTGAGTTTTATTGCTGTGGAGCAATGTGATTCACTTATATACATACCACACAGTCTGATATCATAAACACAGGGACATCAGGGTGATACACTTATATACACACCACACAGTCTGATCTCCTAAACACAGGGACATCAGGGTGATACACTTATATACACACCACACAGTCTGATCTCCTAAACACAGGGACACTGGGGTGATACACTTATATACACACCACACAGTCTGATCTCCTAAACACAGGGACACCAGGGTAATACGCTTCTCTGCACACCACACAGTCTGATCTCCTAAACACAGGGACATCAGGGTGATACACTTCTATACACACCACACACTGATCTCCTAAACACAGGGACACCAGGGTGATACACTTCTATAGACACCACACAGTCTGATCTCCTAAACAGAGGGACACCAGGGTGATACACTTCTATACACACCACACAGTCTGATCTCCTAATCAAAGGGACACCAGGGTGATACACTTCTATACACATACCACACATTCTGATCTCCTAAACACAGGGACAACAGGGTGATACACTTATATACACCACATAGTCTGATCTCTTAAACACAGGGACACCAGGGTGATACACTTATATACACACCACACAGTCTGATCCCCTAAGCAGAGGGACACCAGGGTGATACACTTATATACACACCACACAGTCTGATCTCCTAATCACAGGGACACCAGGGTGATACACTTCTATACACACCACACAGTCTGATCTCCTAAACACAGGGACACCAGGGTGATACACTTATATACACACACCACACAGTCTGATCTCCTAAACACAGGGACACCAGGGTGATACACTTCTATACACACCACACAGTCTGATCTCCTAAACACAGGGACACCAGGGTGATACACTTCTATACACACCACACAGTCTGATCTCCTAAACACAGGGACACCAGGGTGAGAAAGAGGGACAGAGGGATTTGGGTCTCAAAGAGGGACACTTGGGAGGTACGTATTAATTCCTTTATTTCTGTGTGGTGAGCTCTCTGAGTGTCACACTTTATAATTAAGCTCAGTGCAACACAGATATTAAAGGGATAGTAATGTTTGTAAATAAGTTCAGCTTAAATCGTTCCTCATAGTTTTTGTAACACAGAGAGCATTACTACAGTTGTGTACATTGCATAGTTCATAAGAATTATGTTAAGAAGCGCCCCCTCCGGCCCCTTTTACATCTTGTAAGCCGCTTCCCCTCAGATCTGGAATCCGGTCATTGGACTGGACAGATAACATTGAGGATTAGCTGTGAGTATAAGGAAAACCCTGCCCACTATTGAGGAAGGAGAGCAGGTTTTTCCTTATACTGACAGAAGATTGTCCCTTATCACCTTCCATCCGGACCGACTTGCTGCTCTGTAAAGGGGGAGGGGGGGGGGCACATTATAACATAATTACTCATGAACTACACAATGTACACAAGTGTAATAATGCTCTGCAGGGTATAAAAACTATGAGGAATGATTGAAGAAGAATTTATGTAAAACGTTACTATCCCTTTAACCCTTTGAGTGCCAGAGGGGTACGCAACGCATTGCAAAGCAGGACCGTCATGGGTGAACTTTCTATAAGCATCCACGATGGTCCTGGCATGACATGCGTGTGCACGCGGAAGTCCTCAAGGGGTTAATTAGTATATGGTTCTGTACTGAAATAGACTTTCGTTTTAATTTTCAAAAAAAAAAAGTATACATTTCGCCTAAACTATTCACTTGCTGGATTATGGCTAACATGACACACACAGACAGTTTTTAATGAAATTTTGAAAAATGCATACTCAGTGTGACAGGTCTACTTTAAACTAATGTGAAAAAAATAAAACAAATGTTTTATGGTTAATTCCATCTACTCCCATAGCAGCATCCTGAACTTATTGATTTAGGTGTTACAGGTCAACACCAAGCTTTTTGTTCTACCTCCAGTATGAAGGGAAGTTCTATTGGCTGTGTGAGTTGGGATGATGTTATGGAAGTCAATAGGCATCATCAATTGCCTCTTTGGAAATCAGAGCACCAGCTCTGGGGACGACAATCCAGATATGGGACCTGAATACATGGGATTGTAAGTTTATACTGTTGATCTAATTTCATCCTGTTGGTTGTCTTATTAACGCTAATGCCCTGGAGCTCTAATGTTATTACAATTCGTGGATTTTCCTAACCAAGGTTACGGAAAGTCAGGATTTTATTAAAGACACGGAGGTGAGTATTATACTATAGTCTCCATCTCTACTACTCAGCAGCAAAACTTAAAACATTTGAAAAGAAACATTTAACCAATACATATGTGGTAACCCCACCCCTTACAGAGGTAGCCAATGATATTCCCCATAGGTGTATAACAGGTGTAACAGGTAGTTCCAATCCCTCTTTCTTTGGTGAAATGGAATAAGTCAAATTGTAGGTAATCTTCATAATCAACTTCCGGATGTAGTCCGTATAACAAAACTTCTCATCAACTTAAAGGGATAGTAATGTTTCATAATAAAAGCAGCTCTAATTAATCATCATAGTATTTAGACTTTGGAGAGTGCTATTTCAGTTCTGTCAGAGTTGTAGTTCAGGAGTAATTCAATGACAAAGTATCCCCCTCCCGCCCCTTTTACTGATGTAACACTGCTCAGCCAGAGCAGAAGGGAGGTGCCCAGGTAGACTGCAGAAAGGGACAATCTTCAATTAAGATAAGGGAAAAACCTGAAAAACTTATCAAGGGGGGCAGGGTTTTCATTGTTCTCATAGGAAGAAGACTGTCCCCTGCTGTTATCTGTCTGGTCTATGGACTGCATTCCACATCTGAGAAGAGATGGCTTACACTAGGTAAAAGGGCGGGAGGGGAAACTTTGCTTGTGAATATCTCTCAAACCATAAAGGTTTGAGAGAAAAGACTTATATCATTCTTCATGTTTTTTTAATGCCTACAGAATAAAATAAAGTTAAAACGAAGTATTACTATCCCTTTAATGTAGAAGATCTGTTTAACCTAATGGGGTGATACAAAAAACATAAGGGTAGGGTTGATATAGGGAGGGATAATACTCGCCTCTGTGTCTTTAATAAAATCCTGACTTTCCATCACCTTGGTTAGGAAAAGCCACAAATTTTATGGCAATACACGGAGGCTCTTATTATGCAAGTTTAAAACTGTTGTATAACATTATAAGAGACATGTTCAATTGGTTTGAAATAAAAATTTTGAAGGTGGATTCTCTGGACCAGTCTGCCGCTCTAAGGATATCTTCTAATCTGCCACCAGATACAAGGGATTTGGAAGCCATAGCTCCTCTAGCAGAGGGAGCACCAAAGCGGTAAATATCAATACCAGCGGCATGCATGATCCAGTGAACCCATCTAGCTAGAGTAGCCGATGAGACAGGCAAATGAGGTTTCACAAAAGATATCAACAATTGTTGAGAATTAACAGGTCTGACTTTAGCAGTAATGGATTCATAACATTGTAGGCAGTTAACTACACATAGTTGGGTGTTATATGGAAAGCTAGGGTAAAAGATTTCTTTGGAAGTAGATTTGGTTCTTCTAGAGATTAGGAAACGTGCTCCCTCAGGTTCATAAAACCTGTTAGATACTCCCAAAGCGCGAACATCAGAAACTCTACAAAATGATATAAGGAAAAGCAATATCGTAACCAGTCCAAGTTTTGGTAAACACACCCAAAGAAAAAAAACACATTTAAAATTGCTGTAGCGCAACCAATTTTGACCAAAATAGCTAAAAGCAAATACACAAAATATTGGTGCACATCCAAATTTTCATCACCATTAACCCTTTCCTCTGCGGCATTGTGCCTGCATATTATATTATATAAGATGAGGATTTGGTCACATCATATGGCTAAGCTTGCCACCTCAACAAGGTACCTCATTATTAAAGGCAAGTACCTAACCATAATATGCTTTGTCTTATGAGATGAAACTCTCCTGCTTTAGGCATTTACTACTCTTAATTTACTTTATCCTGAGAGCTAAGTCTTTGTCATCTTTACTCATTAATGGAGGGAGACTCTCTGACAGGCATTATATAGTGTCCTAAAGACAATGAGCATTGCACCTGTGGGTGGAGGGGTGCTTAAACCAATAGAAGCTGATCAAAACTTCCAAAAATACAATTCCAGTCCAGGTTTTGGTAAGCACATCCAAAGGAACAAAAAAAAAATAATAATAATGATATGCAGGCACAAAGCAATATCGTAAGTTTGGCCGATAGTTGTTTGAAAGAACAATAATTCATTAGTAGGCCAGGATTCTAACAGTAACAGAACCGACTTAACGTCCCAAAGTTGAGAATATTTAGGTGTGGGAGGTCTAGAAATTTTTATACCCTTCATTAATTTACAAACTAATGGATGTTGGCCTGACGGGAAGCAATCAATATATTTGTGAAACGCTGAAATGGAAGATTGGTAGCAATTTATCGTTCTGTAAGCCCTTCCTTGTTGGAAGAAAGAAGAATGGAAATTAAGATGGAACTCAAATCGGAGGAAAAGGGATCCAGGTCCCGTTCCAAGCACCGTGACCAGATTTTCCAACAAGATCTGTAGCATGTTCTGGTGCCTGGGGCCCAGGCTTCGTCAATGAGAGATTGAGCCGATTCTGAAAGGCTGTCGAAAGTCTTTGATTCCTTATATCTGCCACGCAAGAAGATGAAGTTGGTTTTGTAAGACAAGATCATGTGGTGAACGTAATGGGTCCAGTAGTAACTGAGGGTATGGGGTTAGGTAGTGGGGGTAGTCTATGGACATCTCTAGAAGTAGAGGAAACCACGGTTGTGCTGTCCAAAAGGGTGTGATTAGAACCAAAGTGACCTTCTGTCTCCTGACTTGGAGGATGACCCTTGGGATCATGGCAAAAGGAGGAAATGCTTAACTTCGTTGAGTGGGCCAGTCCTGGAGGAAAGCATCCAGAGCTAACGCTTCTTGGTCCAGTCTCCAACTGAAGAATTTTGGTAGTCGAGTATTCAGTCTGGATGCAAAGAGGTCTAATTCCAAGGGGCCCCAGACTGAATTCAATTTTGAGAATGTTGCATGGTAGAGAGTCCAGTTGCTGGAGTCTTTTAGGTGTCTGGAATTCCAATCCACAATTGTATTGGACAGACCGGGAAGGTATTCTGCCTGGATAGAGATGTTCCTGTCCAGACAAATGTGTCAAAATTATTTTGCTAGGTTCCCTAGAGTTTCCGATTTTGTGCCTCCCAGATGGTTGATATATCTTACTGCTGATATGTTGTCCATCTTTAGGAGGATGCAACAGTTTGAGACGTTCTTCGAGAAACTCTTGACAGCAAACGATCCTGCCAACAATTCCAAGTAGTTGATGTGCATAGCCTTTCTGTAGAGGACCATTTCCCTCCTGTGGTTCCCAACACCGAGCTTCCCAGCCTAGTTTGCTGGCATCGGATTCTATGATTAACTCCGGGGACATTCCGAAAATTGCCCTTCTGTTCCATGCTTCCATGTGGGTTAACCACCATAGAAGCCCCTCCCTTGCCTCTAGAGACAGAGGTATCTGATCTGAATAAGTGAGACCCCTTCTAAGATGTATGGTTTTCAATCTCTGCGGGGCCCGATAATGAAGAGGTGCCAGGAATATGGCCTGGATTGATGCGGATAAAAGTCCTACGATTCTCACTAATATCCTTAGGGAGATGGTGTCCGCTTTGAGGCTGGACTTTAGCTCCTTGCGGATGTTTTTCAGTTTGTTGCGAGGTAGATGAAGGGTAGAGTTTAGAGAATTGACCGTGAAGCCTAGGAATTCGATGACCTGGGTTGGAAGAGTCACAGATTTTTTCCAGTTTATGAGAAAACCTAGCCTGGTAAGAGTTAATACTTTCACATGAAGATGTTCTTTGAGAGTTTCAGAATCTTGGGACATGATCAACATATCGTCGAGATATATAATCATGCAAACTCCCCTGCTCCTCTGAAAAGAGGTGATTGGCTTCATGAGTTTCGTGAAACACCAAGGGGAAGAGGAGAGATAGAAAGGGAGGCAAGTGAATTACCAAGTGATCCTTCTCCAAAGGAATTGGAGGATATGTTATTGATGTTGAGCAATGGGAACCGTGAGATACGCGTCCTTCAGGTCTAATTTGACCATACAATCTAATGGTAGCAGGAGATCCCTGAGGCAATGGATGCCTTCCATTTTGAAATTCCTGTAAAGAATGAAAGCATTTAGGTTCCTCAGATTTATGACCGGTCATACCCCTGAGTCTTTTTTGTGTATCAGGAAACTGTTGCTGATAAATCCTGGTTCTGAAGAATGGGCTTGAATGATAGCACCTTTCCTTTGAAGCTCTAGAATTTCTAAATCCACTAAATGGAAATCTTCCCTTGAGAAGTGGATAGAATGAGGAATCTTGTTTTGGTATGGATGTGAATAGAATTCTATTTGGTATCCCTGAATTATTTGTAATACCCATTGGTCCGATGTGAATTGAGTCCAAGCGTGGAAAAAATGGGTGAGTCTGTCACCCAGTTTTTCCTCTGAAGGTGGGACTGAAAGGGGACTTACCTGTAAAAGGTCTGAAGTGTGACAGTCCTCTGGTGGTCTTCGATCTCCAAGTTCTTCCACATGGAGGGTAGAACGGGTTAGGAGTTCTGGACTCTTGAGAGTAGACCCCTCTCACAGGGTAGGATGGATCTTGGGTATTCCTATAGTCTCTCCTATAGGGATCCGATGTGCGGCCAGGAAATCAACCTCTCCCTTTCCCAGCCCTGGCAAATCCCAGACTATTAGAAACCTTCTTCATAGAAGTCTGGGCTTTATCCAGGGCCGTAAAGGTTCCAACAAATTTGCTGAGGTTTTTAATAAATGATTCCCCAAACAGTAGCCCGTTTGCTTCTGGGCCCACCTGTGTAGAGGCCATTTCAGATAATTTAGGATCAATGTGTAAGATAACTACTCTATGCTTCTCGGAAGACAGGGCAGTATTTGCATTGCCTAAAAGGCAGATGGCCCTCTGGACCCATCCCCTTAGAGTATTAAGGTCAATCTGTGAGGAAGAGGAAATAGCCTCTTTTGTCATATTAAAAAATTTTGTTTATGGACCCACTATATCCAGGAGCTTGTCCTGACATTGTTTCAGGGATTGTTCTACACCTTTCCTGGGGTCCCTCCCCAATTTAGCCATATATTTGGCCAGGGTTGGGTCCATAGTAGGAGTTTCATAAGAGGTCGGGGGAACATATCTTAATTTGTTTCTGGACTTCGTGTCCAAAGATTTCCTGAGCAAGAGGTCAATATATTTAGCAACATGGTCCTTGGGGACCCATTCTGCCGATCTGGGATGTTTTATAGCCCTGGGGTCAAACAGGGGTTTCCCTTGTTCATCTAGAACAACATTGTCAGTGTTATCCCCTTCATCCGTATCCAATTCTGTTTCATTCTCCTCAGGTATATATTCCTCCCCTGAGGATTGGCTGGATTGTTCCTCTGACTCCGAGGTCGAAGTTTCAGAGGAGGAATCCAAACAAAACGAATCAGGTTTGGAGCGATTTGCATTTCATTTTCTCGGTATGCCATCCTCCCGAGATGAGGTTCGAGATTGTGTTTGTGAACCACTAGTCAATTTTCCAGACATTCTGGGCACTTCAATGGGAGAACGTTTATGTTCTCTTTCAGAGGAGCAATGCTTTGTTTTCCGCTTCCTCTTTCCCACAGATAAGACTGGGGGGTCTTTATTAGGAGAAGATTCCTCAGAACCAGGGTTCTCTATGGATTGGATCTTAGGGTTCAATTGTTGTTGAAATATTCCTGCTAGAGATTTCACTAAGGTGTCCGTCATGTGACTCATGCATGAGGCTATGGTGTTTGACAACGTTTTGTTGACTGACTGATCCATAACATTCTGGACATTGTCATTGTTAGAGTTTGATGTAAAAAGCACAGCCTCCTGATAGTCAGAGCTAACAGAATCATCATTTCCCTCAAAAAAATAAGAAGGGATTTTATTGCCTTTCATAGGGGTACATGGAGTAACAGATTTCCTTTGAGACATAGTTAATATGTCCTAAAATTCAGAGTATGACTGAAAATGCAAGGCAAGATGCACTGACAGGTGTTTAGAGGGTAGAGTAACTAATAAATCAGACTGGGTAGAGAGAAAAATAATTAGTTTGTCACCACTGTCAGAAATGTAATGGGTGCAGTCAGCAGAGGACGTCAGTCAGAACTGATAGCGTGCTCTGAAGAGAGCTGCGCATGTGCAGTAGCGATCAGAAGGGCAAAAGCCCTAATCCAAGATGGCTGCCGAGTGCAGGGAAACGATAGTGGAAGAAGAAGAGGTTGTACAGAAGTGAGGGGAAGGTAGAAAGGGTGGAAAAAGGGTAGAAAAAAGGTCAGTTCGTAACAGGGAATGTCATGAATACCATAACTTAGACGAATAATAGGGTAGATGAAAATAATGGGCGGGTATAAGATAGGTAAGTCTTGACAATGATGCAAGGGATAGTTAAGAAAACTAAAACGGGTATGGTAAGAAGAAAGGAGATAAACTACATATGGAGGAAAAGTAAACATGAAATAGAAATAGAAAATGCTAAACAATTCTACCAAAAACTGGTTAAGACACAATATGCAATATATGGAAATACAGAGTAGTACTTATCCTGCCGACGAGCAGCAAAGAAAGAGGGATTGGAACTATCTGTTACACCTGTTATACACCTATGGGGAATATCATTGGCTACCTGCAAGTGGTGGGGTTACCACTCATGTATTGGTTAAATGTTTCTTTTCAAATGTTTTAAGTTTTGCTGCTGAGCAGTAAAGATGGAGACTATTGCATAATAAGAGCCTCCGTGTCTTGCCATAAAATTTACAGTTAAAATGTCATCATTTTAACAAACTATTTCCTTTAGTCCCTGTACTGCAGGGCATGCAAAAACAGCAGCTCCAATTAATCTTCATAGTATTTAAGCCATAGAGAGTGTTATTTCAATACTGTCAGAGATGTAGTTCAAGAGTAATTGAATCATAAAGTATCTCCCTCCCACCCCTTTTACCTAGTGTAAGTCACCTCCCCTCAGATGTGGAATCTGGTCCTGGGACCGGATGGATCACAGCAAGGGACAATTTTCTTACTGTGAACATAAGGAAAACCCTGCCCCCCTTGACAGCTTTTTCAAGTTTTTCTTATGCTCGCTGAAGATTGTCCCTCTCTGTGATCCATCTGGACAGTCTTGCTGCTCTGAAGTGAACAGTGTTACATCAGTAAAAGGGGTGGGGGGGGGCATACTTTTTCATTCAATTACTCTTGTACTACAACTCTGACAGTATTGAAATAACACTCTACATGGCCCAGATACTAAGAAGATTAATTGGAGCTGCTTTTATTGTGAAACATTACTATCGCTTTAACGTCATCTAATTGTTTTTTAAGAATTCTCAGTGTTTCTCATGTTGTGAAAGCAGTACCTATTGGAAGATGACTAATTAGAGAACTCATGCTATACCATCATACATTTACATGAGTAAATATCAATGTTTTTTCCTAATATGAAATGATTCAATTTCTACTACCTTAAACTGGTCCTGACAGTGTCACTTAAACCCTTTGAGTGCCAGAGGAGTATCCAACGACCTGCCTGGCACTCAAGTGGTTTTAAAATAAACTTAGTTTGCCTGCTTATTTTAATAGCCATTTGTTTGTATTATAGTTTGTGGAAATATAACCTTTGTTGTCATTGGCGCAGTGTGACACTTTATGATATAACCTTTGTTGTCAATGGCGCAGTGTGGCACTTTATGATATAACCTTTGTTGTTACTGGCATAGTGTGGCACCTTATGATATAACCTTTGTTGTCATTGGCATGGTGTGGCACTTTGTGATAATTAGTTTCTATTCTTTCCCAATATTACCACATACTAGCATGCCAATACAGCCCTGCTGGTGTTAATCTTTAAAGCCAGTGTCTGCACTCAGGGGTATACACTACAGTGTATGACTGCTATTGTGCATTCTGGCAAATGCATCCTGCCAGTATTGGATTTTAATGCCAGCAACTTCCGCATGCCAGCCCTGTATCATATGCAAGCAAATGGCACGCATGTACACCAGTTCCTCTTTCCCTTGTCTAGTATCTTGAGTTCTAATAGAACAGAGAGCAGTTTGGTGTTGAACTGAACTAATTAATGTACTCTGCAGAGAATCAGCACAATGGGAAACACTGTGTGATCAAAATATACAGGTTAATTTCTCAAAAACACTTTATTTTACAGAAAAGTGGCTACTGCAACATCCAGGCAGCTTTTAATTCACTGTAAATATTTTTCCCCATGCATACTGACACTCCTGCCTTATCCCACTGGAAGTGATAGAATCACACACATTGACCCCTCCTCCAAGTTACACTGGTAGCCATAGAACCACACATACTGAACCCACAGTCTTTTTTTAGTGTATTAGTAGCAATAGAGTCTCACATAATGTCTCATCAGCCTTGTCCCACTCTAGTTGTAGTTGGTTGGCTCTAGAATT
Source organism: Rhinophrynus dorsalis (assembly GCA_037306005.1). NCBI lineage: Eukaryota > Metazoa > Chordata > Amphibia > Anura > Rhinophrynidae > Rhinophrynus > Rhinophrynus dorsalis. The sequence continues at coordinate 365,906,249 of CM074724.1, read as the reverse complement.
GCTCAATAAGTTACTATAATAAGCTAAAGAGGTACAATTCTCAAGCAAAACAACTGTAACTATTTGTTGGTGATATGACTAATTTATCATAAATTAACCTGCATTTAATAGTGGTACAGTGTGGCACTTTATGTTAATTCGTTTATGGGAGAAAAGTGAGGAAAACTGCTTCATGACTTATCACGATAAATGGACATTTTTCCTTTTTTTTAATGAAAGTTTTCTCCTTTTTGCCAATGCAAACCTTTCCTCCTTTTTGCCAGTTCCAACACATTTTATCCTATTCCAACAAAATGTTCGCCTCTATTTAATATGGTGCAACATTTCCCAGCACAATATTACTTCTTCTGAGGGATGTAGTGGAGAAATAAGTAGCTGGAAGTCAAAGTTGTGAGTCCTATAGCAACATATACCATGAAAAATGTGTTATCATGCAGAGTGCATTTGTCCTTTGCCCACAAAACTAACTTCCTGCTTAAGTGACACTGGCACATATTCATGATGATGTCAAGTGATAAAAAAATAAAGTACAACCTACAATGTTGCATGTGTGCATGGTAGTGATGGTGTGATTGATCTGTGTATGTATATAATGTAGATAGATAGATAGATAGATAGATAGATAGATAGATAGATAGATAGATAGACAGATAGATTCCTACAGCAGCTTTTACCATTATCATGTTTGTGTCAAATGTAAGCTAGCCTTCTTCTCAGATTCCTGATACACATTACTTATTGGTCATAGCAGTGGCCCAAAGTGTGGCTGATGGTAGCAACCCTTCTTCACATCCCTCCTCCTCATCTGTGCTGCTGTTAATACATTTGGCCTGGCTTTCTCTGTCATAGCTTTTGGATCCTGAGCAAAGTATCTCCACACTGTGGACTTCATGGACTGAGGCATTCCTGAGGGGCTGCTACTACTACTACTGGGATTGATGTTGATGCAATTCTACTATTACTACTACTACTACTACTACTACTGCTACTACTACTACTACTAAGTGTCAAAGATGCAACACATCCAGCAGCAGCAGCAGATTCACTTGTCATAGTGATAGTTGTGGATGTTAATAACCTGTGTTGCTGTTGTTGTTGCTGGATACTCAACACAAGTGTGTGTGGCGGAGTGGGACTTGGACTTGGAAGCGGCGTTGGTACTGATGATGACTGACAGAATGACTGTGTACTTTTTGCCATCTTTCCTTGTCCAGAGTCAGAGTTTCCAATGGTTTTCTCAAACAGTTCATAGACAGGCACAGTGCTCCTTTTCAGTGGTAGAAGATTGAACCTTTGCCTTTCTGCTAACTTTCAGGCAATGTCATCATCTCTCTCACTCTCAGCTTCATCTGTATTTGAACAACAGGAGGATGCTTGAGGGATATATTCTAAATCTGCAACATCATCATCAGTCATCCTTAGGTCATCCTCAGTATCAGCATCACTTGCCACTTCTTGATCACTACTCTTTTATTCCTCTAGGTTTTTAGAGGTGTCAAACCATGACTTTTTATTTTTACTTTCACAAAGTTTTCTACTACTTTGAGGACAGGTGTTTTTGTGTTTGGTTGTCTCACAGTCGGATGCAGCAATTGGTTCAGCTCTTATGCCTTCATCAACACTAGAATGTGACTCATTGTCGTCTTCCGTGTTCTTCTTATATGTGTTTTTTTATAGTGCTGGCTCTGGTGGTGGTGGTGCTGGAAGTTTTGGTGGGACCTTGACTAACTGTATCCACCCCAGAACGAGAGGGATCATCATCATTTATTGCACACGCTGCAGCAACTATTGCTGCAGTCAGTTTTTTAACTACCACTTTACTCTCACGTCCCTGCACTGCTCCACCTTTCTCCTCCCCATGCCCCTTGAGAATTTTCTGGACATTACTCAACTACTGTGTGTGTTTTTACTCTGTACAGTACACAACTGATGGAGTGTGATGTTTTGCCTTGGTCCTCAACAAAATTCTCAACGTTGTATGCTGTCTATCAAGTCTGCATCAGTCACAGAGCTCACATCATCTGTCTGTCACCTAATACATTTATTTATTTTTTTACTCTTTTGTTTTATTTTTTAAGTTGTCCACCCTATCTTATCAGAGTCTGTCCAAAAACAAAACAATTATAACTAAAAAACAAACTCAACAACTTCTTTCCCAGACTTCTTTCCCAGACTTCTTTCCCAGCACAGAGACAATAACAGCAAAGTCAGCAAGCAAATTGGACCCCAGCTGCCTGTGTCTTGACACTCAGTGACATCAAATTTAGGGTATGTGGGGCCAACCTCCTTCTACCCTTCTTCTTTCCCAAAGTGCCCCCAAACTCCCCTAATACAGAGAACAAATGTTCTACCTAAAAGACTTCCCCTAAACTAATCTTCAATTACCCTTTATTTGCCTATCTTCTCTAGCTCAAAAACATACTGCTTTCTCCTCTCACAAACACAGAATGGCTGCTGTGAGATCCTGACACCCTAGGATATGGGTGTAGAGAAAACTTTAATGTGCTAGGGAAACATTTTTCTTCCCATTTATTTCAATGCTAGGCGAAAAAGCGGGAAAATTGCACTTTTCACAGAAAGTTATTCGCCAAGCGGAAAATTCCATCTTTCACAGATTTTGGTTTGAGGTGAAAGTTTTCACCCATCCCTATTCATTTATATGTTGGGCCAATAATACCACAGTCTTTGCCCTGTGATTGAATCCAGGCAGAGCCCACACTGCAGTTCTAATAGCAAAATGAGAGATATATTTGACCTCAAACTTAATTAATTAGCATATTGTGTGAGGAATTAGCATAAAGTGCCAAACCACTCCATCGAAATACAGAGGTTTATTTCTCAAGCCATTGAATGGTAGAGCGGTCTCAAACGAATTCAAGTGGCTGAAAACACCCATTGCAATCAATAACAAATGTGGGTAATTTTTACTTCCTCTTTATGGTGCAAGAGTGTTTTCTGCTTAACTATTTGAGCACCAGAGGGATGCCCAACACATTGCTTTGCAATGCGTTGGCCACCCCTCTTGCACCCAAAGGGTTAAGGCCCTAAATGATCAGATGTAGGATTGCTTTTCAGAGGATATTTCAATAATTAAGGCAACTATGTCTAAAGTCATGCTAAACCTTGAAACGTTAAAGTAAACTGTAAAATTACATTTTATTTGTATGCAAATCTAAGAATAGTTTATTGAACATGAGTGCGTTGAACTTGAATCTACACGTTTCAGTCCAAGCCTTGCACCCTGAAGGCCTGACAAGAATATTCTCCCACATGAGACATACACAGATAGGACTATTTTCCAATGATTCATAAAAAGTCCAAATATAGCAAAGATTGAACATTTTTAGGCATATCTTTTGTAAAAGTGGATTTGCCACCTAAAGTCAGGAGTAGTTTGGTTCACAAACTTTAAATTTTCCTTCATGTTGTATTTGCCAAATAAATAGTTTGAGAAATCACCTATATGTTAGTGGCACAGGATTCTAATTCCCAGCACATTATGCTAATTAGTTATGTTCCAGGCCAGTCTTATATCTTGCTGTGTTGCAAATCTCTCAACATTTCAAATGGCCAAAAAAAAACCAGTTGTTTTTAGTGGGGTTGTAGCTGGTTGTCGGAGCTTTTTTGAGAATTTCTAGGTTATTTCATGACCAAAAGACACCTCTTTGTGTAACTGAATAAATGATATAGAACATGACTAGGACAGCGTTAAAGTGATAGTTGTTTTTCACAAAAACAGCAGCTCCAATTAGTCTTCAAAGTATTTGAGCCATGGAGAGTGTTATTTCAATACTGTCAGAGTTGTAGTTCAAGAGTAATTGAATGATAAACTATCCCCCGCCCCTTTTACTTAGTGTAAGCCGCCTCCCCTCAGATGTGGAATCTGGTCTTAAGACCAGACAGCTGACAGCAATGGACAATATTCTACTGTAAGCATAAGGAAAACCCTGCCCCCCTTGACAGTTTGTTCCTTATGCTCAATGAAGATTGTTCATCTCTGCGATCCATCTGGACACCACCTTGCTGCTCTGAGATGAGCAGTGTTACATCAGTAAAAGTGGTGGGAGGGGGATAATTTATCATTCAATTACTCTTGAACTACAACTCTGACAGTACTGAAATAACATTCTCTATGGCTCAAATACTATGAAGTTTTTTTTTTTTACTTACCTACTTCCTAAGATAGACACATTTCATTATTGGCACATCATCATTCTGTGGCACACTGAATCTTTGGCACAGCTCTGCAGGACTTCCCAGTGCTGTAGTTCTCCTTCCACCTCCCTCCCAGCTGTCCTAGGGAGCGCGTTCACGCTTCCCTTTATAGTCGTGTTTATCATTACAGCAAGTGCTGTTTAGCATTATACTGAGCTTGCAAACTCAAAAGAGAGGACCCATCCTCATGAATCACAAATTACTTATACAGAGTTGGAATAACCCTCTAAAACTGGGAACACACCCACACCGGGCAAGATATGCAGATTTGCGAACAACAAAACAGACACTCCCTTACCTTACTGAGCTGTCTTAGACTGCCTAATAACAAAACGAACCTCCCCAGACCTGACCACAACATCCCCCACTTGGAGACCCCCCCCCACCTTAAATTTTGCATCTCTGACCAAACTCACTGATTCTCAGAGCCCCGAAGAAAGCAAAGGAATATTCTCATTTCCCAAAGAACACAATGACCCCAACAATTAAATCAACATTACCAGAAAGGTATATGAAACCTGTCATCAAGTGTTGACTGAACCCTGCCCCCCAAAAAAAAAGCCACTTCAATGCAAGCATGACAATTAATTCTTTCATCATATCCTTCCAACCCAGCAGCGAAAACAGGAAAGCAAGAGCCTCCATTCTTTTCCCTTTGGTTGTCTTCGAAATCTCTTCCTTGTTCTAAAGCCCAGTGTACCATAACAACAGAGCAGTGTTGCCACCCCCACCATCGGACAAACCCACCCATTGTACCATATGAAACTAGTCTTCCCACACTCTGGAATAGGCCGTCCATGTATGAGGCAACACAGCATCACACACCAAAGAAGTGACCTTGCCTAGCATATCCTTCATAGGCACTCCAGCACCCGATCTCCATGCTATGATGCATCCGGCACCAATGGCCGGAACCGATCCAACTGAAAGTGATACAGTAAGTCCACTATTACATTACCATACATTCCTCATCAGACACATTATCACTAAATGTCACAATAAATAATCTACTGGCAGGGAATTGACCAATAGACTGTTGAACACCTCCACCACTTCCATGTTGTCACAGTTGCATGTCACCGCCTTGTCCCGCAAGTCATTCCCCCCCACACTTCCGCCATCATGATAGGGAACAGCTCGAGTAAACCAAGTTCCTTGTATGGCTTTCTGCCACCCAACACTCTGTCCACGAACCCATAAACCACCAACACCCAAAAAAACCTCTCAAACCCATGGTGTCCTTAAAAAGGTCCAGCTCCTCACCAACCCCCCATAGACCTTATGTGCGTCCCAAATAGAGTCCAGATAGAAAAACAGAGCAGAACGCTGGCCCGGAGCCTTCTCCCCCACCATACTGGCCAATTTGTGAAAGGCCTATCCATGCCTTAGTTTTTTTTCAGCTCAGAACTGCCCCCTGGGACAGCCCCATCCCCTATCACGGAGCAACTGAAGACTCCAAGTCCAGCCAACCCAGCAGATTAGGTTAGGAGACCCCACCCCTGGTGACTCACTATTGCCGGCACAAGAAACCACCCGCAGACCTTTAGGTGGTCTCCAATGGTCACAAATTTTGCTCCCATTAAATATTTTTATGCAGCGGTGGTTTTTGCCAGAGCAGTTGATAGAATACAAAACTGTGCTTTCAAAACCACCATTGCCAGTTTTTTACTTCATCATGGGGCATAGTATCAAGCCCACAGACTGATCTCCTAAAAAGAGGGACACCAGAGTGGGAAAGAGGGACAGAGGGATTTAAGCCTTAAAGAAGCACTGTCCCTTCTAAAGAAGCACGCTTGGAAGGTATGGTGTTATTAGAAATATCCCCACTGAAATGCCCTGTCTGGTTTCATCGATGGTGTAATTCTGGAGCAAACCAACTGCACCATAGGGTTCAAATGAACATTTTGAAAATTCCAAATGATTTAAATTGGGATTTTACCCCCTTGAATATGAGAAGTTGCTAACACTGTGTAAAGCATTCAATTATTAAACTTTACATTTTAATCAGCTGGAATATTTAATCCCCCTACTCTGCTGTTGAACCTCTTTAGCCTGATGAATATTGCCCTAGTACATAAACTAATTATCATAATGTGCCACATTGTGCCACTAACAAATAAACATGCATTTCTTAAAAAGTATTTAAAAGGATAGTAATGTTTCACAAAAACAGCAGCTACAATTACTCTTCATAGTATTTGGGCCATGGACAGTGTTATTTCAATACTGTCAGAGTTGTAGTTCAAGAGTAATTGAATGATAAAGTATCCCCCTTCTGCCCCTGTTACCTAGTGCAAGCACCTACCCTCAGATGTAGAATCTGGTCTCTTGACCGGGCAGCTCACAGCAAGGGACAATCTTCTTACTGTGAGAACAATGAAAACCCTACTCCCCTTGACAGGTTTTTAGGTTTTTCCTTATGCTCACTGAAGATTGTCCTTATCTGTGATCCATCTGGACAGTCTTGCTGCCCTGAGGTGATCAGTGTTAAATCAGTAAAAGGGGCAGGAGAGGGATATTTTATCATTCAATTACTCTTGAACTACAACTCTGACAGTATTGAAACAACACTCTGCATGGCCCATATACTATGAAGATTAATTGGAGCTTCTTTTATTGTGAAACATTACTATCTTTTAAATCACAAAGAATGGCTAGTAAAACATATATGCAGTTTTTAATTATAGTTAAAATCAAATAAACTTACAGTAATGGGTCAAATTTGATTATAAACAAAAGAGGACAAATTGGAAATATCTATGTGGTTATGCATCTTTTTTCTGAGACAAGATGTAACAGGTTTCAAAGAACTTTCAATAAGGTTATTATATAACTGTGTAAATTGCAGTCACCATAGAAAGGAAGAAGAAATTATGTCACTCTTTCAAAAAGACAGAGCCTTTTACATGCGCTTCTTGTTCTATTGTTGTGTGGGACAGTAACATGCCACCCATATAGCTGTTGTCCTCTTAACAGAATTACACCAGGCATGTTATTACTAGCACAAATATTTCTTACACCCCTGTAACCCTCACATTCGGCACACATGTGACACAAATAACAAATACAGGGACTATGGGACCTATGTCTAAAAGAACACTGGAATAAGTCTGGGACAAATCAACTTCACCAAAGGGGACAAAAAAAATCCCCATTGATTCAAAGAAACAGTAACTCGTTATTTTTATGTTACACACTCTGCAAGTGCATGTACAGTCAAATTGCCTACCTTTTTATTATTTATTTTGATCTTCACCTAGAGGCAGGTTTAGTCAGGGAAGGGAAACAAGTACAGTGATACAATTTAAAGAAAGATTCAATGTAAAATAGAAAATTCAGTGCTGCAGAGATAGTGTAAAATTGTATTACATCACACAGAGTATTCAGTGCTACAGAGAGACTGTAACATTGTATTACATCACACAGAGCATTCAGTGCTACAGAGAGACTGTAACATTGTATTACATCACACAGAGCATTCAGTGCTACAGAGAGACTGTAACATTGTATTACATCACACAGAGCATTCAGTGCTACAGAGAGACTGTAACATTGTATTACATCACACAGAGCATTCAGTACTACAGAGAAACTGTAACATTGTATCACATCACACAGTGATTCAGTGCTGCAGAGAGACTATAACATTGTATCACATCACACAGATCATTCAGTGCTGCAGAGAGACTGTAACATTGTATTATATCACACAGAGCATTCAGTGCTACAGAGAAACTGTAACATTGTATCACATCACACAGTGATTCAGTGCTACAGAGAGACTGTAACATTGTATTACATCACACAGATCATTCAGTGCTGCAGAGAGACTGTAACATTGTATCACATCACACAGAGCATTCAGTGCTGCAGAGAAACTGTAACATTGTATCACATCACACAGTGATTCAGTGCTGCAGAGAAACTGTAACATTGTATCACATCACACAGATCATTCAGTGCTGCAGAGAGACTGTAACATTGTATTACATCACACAGTGATTCAGTGCCACAGAGAAACTGTAACATTGTATCACATCACACAGTGATTCAGTACTGCAGAGAGACTGTAACATTGTATCACATCACACAGAGCATTCAGTGCTGCAGGGAGACTGTTGTATCACATCACACAGAGCATTCATTGCTGCAGGGAGATTGTAACATTGTATCACATCACACAGATCATTCAGTGCTGCAGAGAGATTGTAACATTGTATTACATCATACAGAGCATTCAGTGCTGTAGAGAGAATGTAACATTGTATTACATCTCACAGAGAATTCAGTGCTGTACATAGAGACTGTAACATAGTATTACATCACACAGAGCATTCAGTGCTGCAGAGAGACTATAACATTATATTACATCACACAGAGCATTCAGTGCTGCAGAGAGACTATAGCATTTTATCACATCACACAAAGCATTCAGTGCTGCATAGGGACTGTAACATTGTATTACATCACACAGAGCATTCAGTACTGCAGGGAGACTGTAAAATTGTATCACATCACACAGGGTGTTCAGTGCTGTACAGAGAGACTGTAACATTGTATCACATCGCACAGACCATTCAGTGCTGCAGAGAGACTGTAACAATGTACTACATCACAAAGAGCATTTAGTGCTGCAGAGAGACTGTAACATTGTATTATATCACACAGAGTATTCAGTGCTGCAGAGAGACTGTAACATTGTGTCCCATCACACAGGGTATTTAGTGCTGTACAGAGACACTGTAACATTGTATCATATCACACAGAGCATTCAGTGCTGCAAAGAGACTGTAACATTGTATCATATCCTGCTTTGATGATCCATTGACTAAAAACTCTGGAAACTGAAATCCAGGGAGAATACTCTCAAGGCCACAAAAGTGTAAACAACTAGCTGAAGATGAAAGAAATAATAAAAAGTAAAGGCAAGTAAGTTGCAGGTTGTGTAAAGTAAAAAATAAAGGGTTACTACTCCTTTAAATGGGTCTTCTTACCCCTTGGACATTAGTTCAGTCTACAATGCATTGTGAAGCAAAGCATTAGATATAGTGGTATAACTAGTCATTGGAGGGACCTGGTGCACCCTTTTTTTGGCACCTATCACAAATAATTTTCATAGAGGCATAATAGAACCTATTGTACCCAAAGGCAAAAAGGGCACCTTGTATGCTGGGCTCTGGTCCAACGCCACCCCCTGTACATAGCCCCTTGTTAGAGACTTCTCTAGCATTTAATGGATTAAAGTCACATTTAAATCAATCAGATTTCTACCCCCCCCTCCCACAATGAAATTGGTTTAACTCAGAATTGTGTCATAGTAATATAGTAACATAGTTGACAAGGCTGGAAAAAAGACATGCGTCTAACAAGTCCAGCCCATGCCAAAATCACCCCTATTGATCCAGAGGAAGGCAAAAAAAAATCCCTGAAGCCATTTCCAATTTAGCCCCTTGGTAAAAAAAATTATTTCCTGACTCCAAATGGTAGTCATATAGTTCCCTAGATCAACATCCTATCTGCTTTGAACCCATCTGTCATAATTTTCAATATTATAACCTAGTAGATAAGGCTGAAAAAAGACATGCGTCCATTAAGTCCAGCCCATGCCAAAAACACCCCTGTTGATCCAGAGGAAGGCAAAAAAAGCCCTCTGGAGCAATTTCCAATGTAGTCCCAAGTGTGTGTGTGTGTGTGGGGGGGGGAATTATTCCTTCCTGACACCAACTTGCAGTCAGATAGTTCCCCGGATCAGTATCCTATTTCCTTTGAAGCCATCTGTCATAATTGTCAATATTGTTCTGTGCTAGATAGTCATCCATTGCTTTTTTGCATGCAGTTGCATTATCTGCAAGCACAACATCCCGAGGCAAAGAATTCCATAGCCTTACCACCCTTACTGTAAAGAATCCCTGCCTATGTTTTAGTCGAAAGCGCCTTTCCTCAAGTCTAGCACTATGCCTGATGAAAGTGAATCAATAAATATTAAGTATAATGGTTTTGCTATTACTGAACTAAGTTCCTTAAGTACCCTTGGGTGTATACCGTCCGGTCCAGGCACTTTATGCACTATAACCCTTTCCAGTCTCTTTTGGACCTTGTCCTCAGTAAGCCATGTAGATGTTGGAGGAAATTCCATGGTTTTGTCTGTTTGCCCACAGCTTGTCATTGCTGCTTCCTTTGTATATACTGAAGCAACGAACATATTTAGAGTGTCAGCCATAGCTTTATCCTCTTTATCCTCTGTGCTATTCTGTGCTTCATAGGCATCCATTACTTTTTTGAAAGCAGTTACATTATCTGCAAGTACAACATCACAAGGCAAAAAAATCCATAGCTTTAACACCCTTATTGTAAAAAATTCCTGCCTTTGTTTTAGTATAAAGTGCCTTTCCTCTAGTCTTGATGGATGACTTCTCGTTCATAGCTCAGTTCTTTGTGTAAATAACTCATTGGATAGTTCCTTATATTGACCTTGAATGTATTTGTAAATGTTAATCATTTCAACCCTTAAATGCCTCTTCTCTAATGTAAAAAAACCCAGTTTGGCTAGTCTCTCGGACTCTCAGATCCTCCAATCCCTTTATCAGTTTTGTTGCATGTCTCTGCACTTTTTGCAGTTCAACAATGTCTTTTTTAAGAACTGGTGCTTAAAATTGTACTCCATATTCTAGATGAGGCCTAACCAAGGATTTATACAAAGGTAGGATAATATTAGCATCCCTTGCATCTACACCTCTTTTTATACAGGCTAGTACTCTATTTGCTCTTGCAGCAGCTGAATGACTCTGTACACTGCTGTGAAGTCAATCTCCTAAATGACGATTCCTCAAGTTGTTTCCTATGTCAGTTTTCTTTCTAACATAAGGACCAAAATTATACATAAAAGCAAAACAGAGCAGCAGTTCTGCGGCAAACCAACTGTACTATAGGGAACACATAAAAAAAATTACAATTGATAGTTTATGGGACATTTAACCCCTTGAATGCTAGAGAGGTCTCAAATCCATTGCTTAGCAGTATGTTACAGGCCTCAAGCATTCAAGGGGAGAAAACCCAATTTAAATAAAGAGAAATGCATATTTGTCCCTCATGGTGCAATCGGTTTACCCAAGAATTGCATCACTTTGCCAATATTTTGGATTCCTCGCACTTAATGAGTGATAAGCTCTATTTAACCCTTTGAATAACCCCTACTTATCTTTCCAATACCAGAAATTCCTAATGACCCCTATGAATTTTATCTTTGTGCCGTGGTTCAAGAGATAACATCTTCAAAGTGAATAAGTAAAATTGCCTATATGTATTTTTTTTTTTTGTCTAAATTTTTATTTTTGGATTTTTTTTTTTTTTTACACTTATATCGCTGACAGTAAGCTGTTTGCAGAGAGTGTTGTGGTCAGACAACCATCAAAACAGAACAGTGATATAATGTTACACTCTCCCTTCAGCACCAAGTACTCTCAGTGTAACACTATCTGCAGCACAGAGTGCTCTCAATGTAACACTGTCCCAGCGGCACTGAGTGTGCTGTATAATGTATGTTTTATTTTTTGTTTTTTTACATTGCACCATTATACCATTACATATAGTCAGTCTGACTTTATTTTGCATGCACTTGCAGAATGTGTACATTGAAAATATAATGGGGGAGATTCTCTAAGCAGTGATAAAGAGGTGATAAAGCGGAGATGATTTCTCCAGTGATATCACTTCTCCAGTTCCTATATTATTCTATGGAGCCTATTCACTAAGGTTTCTTCAACTTTGAAGATCTTAGTGCATTGGCTCCATATAATAACATAGGAACAGGAGAAGTGATATCACTGGAGAAGTCATGTCTACTTTATCACCTCTTTATCATTGCTTAGTGAATCTCCGTCAATGTTACTACCCTTTAAAGGGACAGTAATGTCCCATAAAAATGCTTAGAGTTTTGTAGAGATTAAAAAAATAAACAATATGCCACAAATCCTACCTCTCAAACCTCTTCTATCCTCTTCTCCTGATGTCGGCCAACATGAGGAGACTCTTCAGCAGAGCTGCAATAGTGTGATTTCAAAAGAAATCCTTCTTTGGGATGGTCTAAAAAGGGTGCTTGCAAAACAGGCACACTTTATAGAATGTTCCAATGAAGTATTTATTTTTAAATTGCTCTATTGCAGCTCTGCTGAAGAGCCGATTGTCGTCCCCGGACCAGGAACTCCTGCTGTCAGCTTACAGCTGACATCAGGAGAAGGGGAGGGAGAGGGGGACTTTAACAGAGGATATCTCTCAAACCATAGCTGTTTGAGAGATAGGATTTGTGTCATATCATTTATTTTTTTAATCTCTACAAAACTAAGCATTTTTTTATAGGACATTAGTGTCCCTTTAAGACCCTTTTGAGTGCGAGAGGTATCAAAACCATTACATTGCAATACGTTGGATAATTTACTGTTCCGTGAAGGGTTAAGACTCTAATGTGAACTAGACTGGAAAACTGGAGTCATTTTATGCCAGTTTCCTGCGTGGGATGTTGGTTCATGTAAGTTACACAAGGTTCTATGGAACAACACACTACAAAATGCCCACACACTCCCACACTGCCCTACCCTTGGCACAGGCCGCACAAATGGGAGAAGTTTTTCAGATGCAGCTTAAAAATATGGTTCAAGAGTTTAGATTAGATTATAATTGGGTTAAAAGGATAACAATTTTTCACAAAAAAAGCAGCTCAAATTAATCTTCATAGTAGGTTTTTATTTTTTATTTATTTTTTCCAACTGTGAGGCATTGAGGATATTATCAGTTACTAAGCTACATATTCCTAAATTTTTCCTTAACCCCTTAAAGGGATAGTAATGTTTCACAAAACAAGCAGCTCCAATTACTCTTCATAGTATTTGGGCCATGGAGAGTGTTATTTCAATACTTTCAGAGTTGTAGTTCAAGAGTAATTGAATGATAAAGTATCCCCTAGACTTGTGTGAATCGGTTCGGCTAATTTTGGAATTCGGACGAATAAGGCATATTCGGCATCATTTGGACCTTCCGAAAGCCATGGTCCTCCCACAAAAAAAAATCAGAATCCGAAACAGACCTAGTCCGAAATTTCGGTGTAAATTTCGGTCCAGTCCGAAATTCGAATCCTCCGAATAGGAAAAAAAAAATTGTCCAAAATCTAATTTTACCAAAAATTGTTGCCGTACACAAGTCTAGTATCCCCCTCCCACTCCTTTTACTGATGTAACACTGCTCACCTCAGAGCAGCAAGACTGTCCTGATGGATCGAAGACAGGCACAATCTTCAGTGAGCATAAAGGAAAAACCTGAAAAACCGTATGCTCACAGTAAGAAGATTGTCCCTTGCTGTGACCTGTCTGGTCTGAGAACCAGATTCCACGTCTGAGGGGAGGTGGCTTACACTAGGTAAAAGGGGTGGGAGTGGGATATTTTATCATTCAATTACTCTTGATCTACAACTCTAACAGCATTGAAATAACACTCTCCATGGCCCAAATACTATGAATTAATTGTAATGTGAAACATTACTATCTCTTTAATACACCTCTAATGTGTGGCTATTGCTAAGCAGGGTCAAAGCTCTTCATTGGTTATTAACCCAGAGGCAGCCTGTTCTATCAGGACTTGACTATTCCACTTAAAGGCAAGCTTACACCTAAAATTATCTGGGGGTTATATACAGTTGTTCAAGAGAAAACATTTATTTTTTGCAATGCGTTGGATACCTCTCCTGCACACAAAGGGTTAATCAGTCATGGACGTCATGTCCCTGGATGCTGACATGGCAATCACTGGCAGTTTTTTTTCCAGCTGAAGCAGACAGAGTGTATGTATGAGCCTACTTAACACTTTAAAGACCAGAGGGGTGGACAAAGCAATTCAGAATCAATGCCTCACACACCCCTCTGGTCATTAAAGGGTTAAGATTACCATGTGCAGTGGGTAGAATTTTGTGGCCTCTGCAAGGACCTGTCATGGCCACCTGCATGGTCTGATTGAAGATGTTACCTTTTGGACAAAGGCTCAAGGGCAAAGGGGACATTGGGATTTTCTGGCTGCAGTAAGATAAGTCAGAGGTAAATTATTAGTAGTGCCCACTGAGTGCCTGAGAGGTACACAGCACATTGCAAAGTAATGTATTGTGCCCCCCTCTGGAATTCACAGGGTTAATATGGGCACTGCTGGGCACTGCTTTATGATATACCAGTTGAAGAGCCCGTGTAGACAGGCCACAGTGCCACCCATCAATGGCCGCGGTACAGTCATGCACAGTAGAGACTGCCTGCGCCGCGGCTGATACGGAGTGGGGCGCTCTGAATTCAGACCATAGTCCTCTCTGTGTACCTTCCTGTGACCAAGGCAGCACAGGCAGTCTCTACTGACATTACTGCAGCGCACGCAGCCATCTCTACTGCGCAGGCCGGCTTCTGACAAACATCCTTAGCAAATTATTATTTAGGATGATTGGAACAGAAAGACACAACATGATGAACAAAAGTTATAGTAATGCTTAACCCCTTAACCACTGCCCGATCCAGGGGTTGGTGGCATTTATGGACCACTGCACTTTTTTCTTTGCAAAGAATTCTGGGATGGCAGAGCTGCAAGCAGCTGCGCTGCCATCCCAGAATTCCATGACATTTCAGGACTGTCAACGGCCCTTAACATCCAGACAGGAGTGATGGTCCAGGCACATCATACGTTGTTAAGGGGTTAATATAAAAAAAATATATAAATGTCATCAAAAAGAAATGTTTTTTAAAGTTATTGCAACTCAAACTTGCATTTCTTGGACACAGTGCCTCCATTCCTGAACCTCTACAATGACACTGTTGCTACGAGAGTTATCGCCCAAAGCTGTCCATAGCCACATCACGTTTTTGCGCTTGCATCTCTTCTGCAGGAGTGCTGGAAGTATTGGCAGGGTCTGAAATTGACCACTCCCAGACTGGAGCGGTCTCCCTCACACCCCCATTGGGCATGGCAGTACACATAATCAGTCAAGAGTGCCAGCGTGCCAACCAACTTAACCCCTCAAGGACATGGCCAGCACATACGGAGCATTTTTCTTTTTCTATATATATAAAAGAAGACTTTGTGCCTGCCAAAACACACCCAGGGGAGGCATAAAGCAGGAGTTACTACTCCTATTGGGTGATTCAATCATGCAGGGAGTTGGCCCGCCCCCACTATGCAGCCCGCCCACCACTATCAAAGTCAGAAAAAAACAATATGGCCGCCACTTGCTCCTACACCACAGACAAACACACATGCCCCACTCACACAGCACCACACAAACACATGCCCCACTCACACACACAGACCACCACACACACATGCCCCACTCACACACACATGCCCCACTCACACAGCACCACACAAACACACACACATGCCCCACTCACACAGCACCAAACAGACATGGCCCCTCTCACACACACAGCACCACATACACACACAAAGCCAGAAATACATATGGCTGACACACACACACACACACACAGTCACTCACCCTGACTCCCAGAGGCCTCAGCAGGACCTGTACTGCAGCACCAGAGGAACAAAATTACACTCAAAGGGTTAAGGTAGGTCCTCATTGCTCAATTATTTCTTCACTGTCATCATTTGCCATGCAAGACAGACAGCCATCAGATTCACACTTAACCCACTGACTGCCACAAGGTTGTGTATCAAGTTTTACCCCTCAGGGAGTGTGTTCAAACCCCTCACACTGTAAACTTGCATTTCTCTCCCACTTCTCCTCCTTCCCCAGCCTATTACTAACACTTTTCCATATTTATGTTAAGCCCCGCCCCTACTCGCGATTAAGCCCCGCCCCCTTTTACCCCAGATTGCCCCATTGCTCTCTCCACATCAGCACCACATGAGGGACTCCACAAGTAAAAGTTCACAGGTATTACACACTCATGCCCCACTCACACAGCACCAAACACCCATACACACACACAAAGCCAGAAAGAAAGATGGCTGACATACACACACACACAGTCACTCACCTTGACTCCCAGTGGCCTCAGCAGGACCTGTAGTAAAGCCACTGAACGGTGCTGCATCACCAGGGGAACAACATGGCACTCAAAGGGTTAAGGTAGGCCCTCATTGCTGAATTACTTCTTCACTGTCACCATTTGCCATGCAAGACACAGGACAGACAGCCATCAGATTCACACTTAACCCACTGACTGCCACAGGGTTCTGTATCAAGTTTTACCCCTCATGGAGTGTGTTCAAACCCCTCACACTGTAAACTTGCATTTCCCTCCCACTTCTCCTCCTTCCCCAGCCTATTACTAACACTTTTTCACATTTATGTTAAGCCCCGCCCCCTACTCTCGATTAAGCCCCACCCACTTTTAACCCAGATTGCCCCATTTGTCTCTCCACATCAGCACCACATCAGTCCCCTCTAGGGACTTCACAAGTCAGTGTTCCCAGGTATGAACACACTTCCCACTGCTATTTAACTCTGACATGCCTCTCTATACCTTAACCCTTTGAGTGCCAGAGGGGTACACAACTCATGAGCACATGTGTTTCTGCTCATATATGTTGCGTGTCTGTGTGTCTACATCTCTGTTACATATGTGTGTCCATGTGTGCATCTCCAGTGTGTCTGTGTGTACATGTGTTTTGCATGTCTCTGCCGCTCACTGTGTGTATGTGCATACCTCCCAACATTTCACAGGGCCAAAGAGGGACACGTTAGTTTTAGGTTATATTATTGGGGGTGTGGCTGGTGGGCGGGGCATTAGTAAGAATTTTTAGGTTATTTCATGACCTATTACTGGCTATTTATGTAACTGAATAAATTATTTAGTTCAAGACCAAAGTATTTTATTTGCACAGACTAATGTATAAACACATATACTGAAGTTTATTGCTTTATTGCTGTAGAGCAAAGTAATACACACCACACAGTCAGGGCTGGTGCAAGGATTTTTGCCACCCTAGGCAAAACCTAATTTTGCCGCCCATTTCGCTCCGCCCCTTGTGTCCCACCCCTTTATACCCTGCCTACTTATACCCAACCTCTTTTCATGATTGTCCTCTCTCTGCCCCCTGAGCCACTCTGCCCCTGTTCTGGAGATGCCTGTAAGAGATGCTCCCCACCAGCTCCAACTTGCCCCTTATCAGCTTCACTTTGGCCCACCAGCTCCACTTTGCCCCTATCAACTCCAACTTGCCCCCATCAGCTCCAACGTGCCCCCACCAGCTCCATTTTGCCCCCTCAGCTTCACTTTGCCCCCTCAGCTCCAACTTACCCCCATCAGCTCCACTTTGCCCCCCATCCTCTCCAACTTACCCCCATCAGCTCCACTTTGCCCCCCATCCACTCCAACTTGCCCCCATCCGCTCCAACTTGCCCCCACCAGCTCCACTATGCCCTCTCAGCTCCAACTTTCCACTATCAGCTCCACTATGCCCCCAGCAGCTCCAACTTGCCCCCATCCGCTCCAACTTGCCCCCCCATCCGCTCCAACTTGCCCCACCAGCTCCACTTTGCCCCCCCTCAGCTCCACTTGCCCCCCCTCAGCTCCACTATGACCCTCATCAGCTCCAACTTGCCCCATCATCTCCAACTTGCCCCCACTAGCTCCACTATGCCCCCTCAGCTCCAGCTTTCCCCTAACAGCTCCAACTTGCCCCCATCATCTCCACTTTGCCCCACATCTGCTCCAACTTGCCCCCTCAGCTCCGCTATGCCCCCTCAGCTCCAACTTGCCCCCCATCACATACCTGTATCTCCCGCGCAGTCTTCTCTTCAGTAATGCAGAGCACGGCGGGAGATCATGACTCCCACCGCGCTCTGCATTACTAAAGATCCAACCAGATGAGGGAGCGCTGTAGCAACACAGACCTGACTGTGTTGTGGTTCCTGGCGTGGTGTGTGTGGGCGCAGCTGTTCTCCGCTGCATGCCCGCGCCCCCAGTACGTGTGCGCCCTAGGCCGGCGCCTACCTCGCCTATAGGTGGAGCCGGCCCTGCACACAGTCTGACCTCCTAAAAAGAGGGACAACAGGGTGGGAAAGAGGGACAGAGGGATTTGGCCCTCAAAGAGGGACACTTGGGATGTATGGTATGTGTCTGCCTGTATGATTCATATGTCTGTGTTTATCAGTGTGTCTGCATTTGAAACACGTGCGCCCAATGGTCATAACATGACGGGCAACGCCGTCCCATGTTGCTAGTTGCTTATAAGATTCAAGGCTCCCTGAATGGCATGCAGCTGCATGGGGAACCCTAAACTCCATGATGGTCCTGGCATGTCATGGGTCCTTATCGCATATTGGACCCATGACGTTCCAGGACCATCATGGGCCCTTAAGGGGTTAAGGGGAATCCCGGACCACTCGTCCTTAAGGGGTTGAGATTTCCATGTGCAGTGAGCAGAGACTGAGGTCATGCAGTCCTGAGAGCAACATGTATGTCCACTTTCATGGACAAGAATTGTAGAACTGATTGAATAGGTTATCTGACCACAGTAAAGTAAGTTGGTTTTATTATTGGGAGATTTTAGGTCTCCTTTATTTAACCCCAATGCGTTGGATACCTCCTTGGCACTCAAAGGGTTAAAAACATGTACTATTATCAGCCTATAGTTCAGTAGGATGTTAGAACAGAACAACACATCCTTTTTGACAATAGATGATGGAGTGTCTGTTGTGTCTTGCATTGTCTACAGAGTGTTGTCTCGTCTTGTTAGCAGCCAGCGTCCTGTTTCATTTTATAATTAACATAAATAACCTTTTGTGACATTGTTCATCTGGATCAAGATCCTTTAAGGAAAGTTTTTCAGACGTATATTTTTAGTACTTTTAGCCTCAGGTGATAAGCGTGGGCTAAATGTAGGATATTGTCGCACCTGATTGTTTAGTGCTTTTGGGAAGAGAATGGATGACTCCTACACGATTTCATAACCATGAGTCCACATAAGTGTAAGCTGCCAAGATGTATTAACTCTTCTACTACAGCTGAGAAGTAATTTATTTACCTCTACAAAACAGGTTAGAAGTTTGCTAAATGTCATATATGTTATGTTTACAGAGAAAGTAACACTTAAAAGGATAGTAATACTTCGTTTTAGCTTTATTTTATTTTGTAGGCATTAAAAAAACATGAAGAACGATATAAGTCTTATCTCTCAAACCAATATGATTTGAGAGATATTCACAAGCAAAGTTCCCCTCCCGCCCCTTTTACCTAGTGTAAGCCATCTCTTCTCAGATGTGGAAACCAGTCCATAGACCAGACAGATAACAGAAGGGGACAGTCTTCTTCCTATCAGAACAATGAAGGCCCTGCCCCCCTTGACAAGTTTTTCCCTTATCTTAATTGAAGATTGTCCCTCTCTGCAATCTACCTGGGCACCTCCCTTCTGATCTGGCTGAACAGTGTTACATCAGTAAAAGGGGCGGGAGGGGGATACTTTGTCATTGAATTACTCTGGAACTACAACTCTGACAGAATTGAAATAACACTCTCCAAAGTCCAAATACTATGATGATTAATTAGAGCTGCTTTTATTATGAAACATTACTATTAGTGATGAGCGAGCATGCTCGGCCGAAGCTCGGTTCGGCTCGAGCATCGCTCTGCTCGGCACATGGCGGTACTCGTACGAGTACCGCATGTGCTCGCCCGCCATGTTCGGGTCTCCTCCCCGCACGTTTCGCGGCTGCTGCGCAGCCAATAAACGTGCTGGGAGGCTCTGACATCAGTGTAATGCCAGCAGCCATGTTACACTGATTGGCTGGCCAGAACCCGTGATCGGGTGCTGTATAGCACCTGACCAGCGAGTTCGGCTCAGTCTTAGCCAGGGAGAGATGAGGATAGGAAGGGAAAGTCAGTGTAGGGAGAAGAAAAGTGTTGGAACAACATATAAAGACCCAAAAGTCCTTTTTAGGACTGTTGTGTGTGGGGGCAGCAGTTATATTTTGTTTGGGGGGGCAAAAATTAAAAAAAAAACCGTCACATATTCCGTTCACTGTGCCTAGCCGCAGATTAGCAGCACATTCTGTTTAGTGTGCAAAGTTGCAGATTAGCAGCACATTCTGTTTAGTGTGCAAAGTTGCAGATTAGCAGCACATTCTGTTTAGTGTGCAAAGTTGCAGATTAGCAGCACATTCTGTTTAGTGTGGAAAGTGTAAAAAATAAACGTCACATATTCCGTTCACTGTGCCTAGCCGCAGATTAGCAGCACATTCTGTTTAGTGTGCAAAGTTGCAGATTAGCAGCACATTCTGTTTAGTGTGGAAAGTGTAAAAAATAAACGTCACATATTCCGTTCACTGTGCCTAGCCGCAGATTAGCAGCACATTCTGTTTAGTGTGCAAAGTTGCAGATTAGCAGCACATTCTGTTTAGTGTGGAAAGTGTAAAAAATAAACGTCACATATTCCTTTCACTGTGCCTAGCCGCAGATTAGCAGCACATTCTGTTTAGTGTGGAAAGTGTAAAAAATAAACGTCACATATTCCGTTCACTGTGCCTAGCCGCAGATTAGCAGCACATTCTGTTTAGTGTGCAAAGTTGCAGATTAGCAGCACATTCTGTTTAGTGTGGAAAGTGTAAAAAATAAACGTCACATATTCCTTTCACTGTGCCTAGCCGCAGATTAGCAGCACATTCTGTTTAGTGTGGAAAGTGTAAAAAATAAACGTCACATATTCCGTTCACTGTGCCTAGCCGCAGATTAGCAGCACATTCTGTTTAGTGTGCAAAGTTGCAGATTAGCAGCACATTCTGTTTAGTGTGGAAAGTGTAAAAAATAAACGTCACATATTCCTTTCACTGTGCCTAGCCGCAGATTAGCAGCACATTCTGTTTAGTGTGGAAAGTGTAAAAAATAAACGTCACATATTCCGTTCACTGTGCCTAGCCGCAGATTAGCAGCACATTCTGTTTAGTGTGCAAAGTTGCAGATTAGCAGCACATTCTGTTTAGTGTGGAAAGTGTAAAAAATAAACGTCACATATTCCGTTCACTGTGCCTAGCCGCAGATTAGCAGCACATTCTGTTTAGTGTGGAAAGTGTAAAAAATAAACGTCACATATTCCATTCACTGTGCCTAGCCGCAGATTAGCAGCACATTCTGTTTAGTGTGCAAAGTTGCAGATTAGCAGCACATTCTGTTTAGTGTGGAAAGTGTAAAAAATAAACGTCACATATTCCTTTCACTGTGCCTAGCCGCAGATTAGCAGCACATTCTGTTTAGTGTGCAAAGTGTAAAAAATAAACGTCACATATTCCGTTCACTGTGCCTAGCCGCAGATTAGCAGCACATTCTGTTTAGTGTGCAAAGTTGCAGATTAACAGCACATTCTGTTTAGTGTGGAAAGTGTAAAAAATAAACGTCACATATTCCTTTCACTGTGCCTAGCCGCAGATTAGCAGCACATTCTGTTTAGTGTGCAAAGTTGCAGATTAGCAGCACATTCTGTTTAGTGTGCAAAGTGTAAAAAATAAACGTCACATATTCCGTTCACTGTGCCTAGCCGCAGATTAGCAGCACATTCTCTTTAGTGTGCAAAGTTGCAGATTAGCAGCACATTCTGTTTAGTGTGGAAAGTGTAAAAAATAAACGTCACATATTCCTTTCACTGTGCCTAGCCGCAGATTAGCAGCACATTCTGTTTAGTGTGCAAAGTTGCAGATTAGCAGCACATTCTGTTTAGTGTGCAAAGTGTAAAAAATAAACGTCACATATTCCGTTCACTGTGCCTAGCCGCAGATTAGCAGCACATTCTGTTTAGTGTGCAAAGTTGCAGATTAGCAGCACATTCTGTTTAGTGTGGAAAGTGTAAAAAATAAACGTCACATATTCCTTTCACTGTGCCTAGCCGCAGATTAGCAGCACATTCTGTTTAGTGTGCAAAGTTGCAGATTAGCAGCACATTCTGTTTAGTGTGGAAAGTGTAAAAAATAAACGTCACATATTCCTTTCACTGTGCCTAGCCGCAGATTAGCAGCACATTCTGTTTAGTGTGCAAAGTTGCAGATTAGCAGCACATTCTGTTTAGTGTGCAAAGTTGCAGATTAGCAGCACATATTCCGTGTAATATGAAGAAGGCGGGTAAAAAGGGACGGGGAAGTGGACGTGATCCTGATAGTTCAGGGCGCGGGTCAGGACGCGTAGAAACTGTGCCTGGTGCCAGAGCACAAGAAAGAAAGACATCCACCATACCTAGCTTCATGTCTCAGTTTACAGGGCGTCGCAGGACATCACTCTCGAGGTCAGACCACTGCGAACAGGTGGTCGGTTGGATTTCAGGTGATACTGCTTCCAGTCGGTTAAGCACCACCCTGTCTTCCACCAAGTCCACTCTCAGTAGCCAAGAGTCTGGTCAACATAATCCTCACCCTGATCATCCTTCCTCCCACCATAGAGGGTCTGGCCAAAGAAGTGATCCCACACTGGGATATAGTGAGGAGCTCGTCTCATCACCAATCCTTCATTTGAACCTCTCTCCAAGCACGCTTGCAGAGGAACATGAGATCTTGTGCCCTGATTCACAACCTCTAGAGGGTACCCATTCACAAGAAGATGACAGAGGGGAACGGCATTTAAGGTCAAAGGAAGTGGATGATGATGATGATGAGACACAGTTGCCATCAAATCAACCACTATTACTGTCTCAAGACCTTGATGAGGAGGATGATACACAGTTGTCAATGACTGAGTATGTGGTGGGATCAAGAAATGAGGAGGATGATCAGAGTGAGGAAGTGGAGGAGGACTTGGTGGACGATGAGGTCACTGACCCCACCTGGGAAGGTGGAGAGCCGAGCGATGACAGCAGTCCTGAGGGTGAGCCATCTGCAGCACCGCAACAGGCTGGAAGAGGCAGTGGTGTGGCTAAAGAAAGAAGGCGGACCGCACCAAACCGGCCCGCAAATGTTCCACGGAGCACCCCCTTGCGTAAATCTCCCTTGCCAAGGGCTAGGTGTTCCGCGGTATGGCGTTTTTTTAAGGAAAGTGCGGACGACAAAAAAATTGTAGTTTGCAACCTGTGCCACACCAGAATGAGCCGAGGCATGAACACTAGAAACCTCACCACCACCAGCATGATCCGACACATGGCATCCAAGCACCGTAATAAGTGGGAGGAACGCGCGGATCGCCAATCTGTGTCTGCAGGCCACACCACTGCCTCCTCTTCCCCTGTTTTCGGTGCTGGCCAATCGCCTGTCGAAGGCGCAGGCCCGCATACCTCTCGCCCTGCACCTGTACCATCTGAAGCACCATCAGCGACCACATCCACTTCCCTGTCCCAGCGCAGCGTCCAAATGTCGTTACCCCAGGCATTTGAGCGCAAGCGAAAATACCCAGCCACCCACCCACAGGCCATAGCACTAACCTCACACCTTTCCAAATTACTGGCCATCGAAATGCTGCCATTTAGGCTTGTGGACACTGAGTCCTTCCGCAGCCTGATGGCAGCAGCTGTCCCTCGGTACGCAGTCCCCAGCCGCCACTATTTTTCCCGGTGTGCCGTCCCCGCATTACACCACCATGTGTCCTGTAACATCACCCGTGCCCTGACCAACGCAGTTACTGGGAAGGTCCACTTAACGACTGACACATGGACAAGTGCTTGTGGCCAGGGACGCTACATTTCCCTGACGGCACACTGGGTGAATGTCGTGGAGGCTGGGAGCGACTCGGACCCTGGGATGGCACAGGTGCTACCCACGCCGAGGATTGCGGGCCCTACCTCCATCAGGGTTTCCGCCAGCACCTACGTTATTGGCTCCTCCTCCTCCGTTTCTACCTCCGAATTCTCTGCGCGCAGTGCCACTCACCCATCAGCCGGTAGCTGGAAGCAGTTTAGCACTGCAGTGGGGAAGCGTCAACAGGCCGTGCTGAAGCTGATCTGCCTTGGGGACAAACAGCACACGGCCTCAGAGCTGTTGCAGGGGATTAGTCACCAGACCGAGCAGTGGCTCTCGCCACTCAACCTGCAACCAGGCATGGTTGTGTGTGATAATGGGCGTAACTTGGTGGCGGCTTTGGAGCTCGGCAAGCTCACACACGTACCATGCCTAGCGCATGTATTTAATTTAGTGGTTCAGCGATTTCTAAAAACCTACCCCAATTTGCATGATCTCTTGACTAAGGTGCGCCGCGTGTGTGCACATTTCCGTAAGTCATCAACAGCTTCAGCCGGCCTGTTGAAGCTGCAGCAGCGCTTACAATTGCCAGCTCACCGGCTGCTGTGTGACGTGAGCACGCGCTGGAACTCCACCTTCCACATGTTGGCCCGGCTTTGTGAGCAGCAGAGGGCAGTAGTGGAGTACCAGCTGTTACACGGTCGTCGCCTCTCCGTTCAACTTCCTGTAATCAGAAGTGAGGAGTGGGAATGGATGTCAGACCTCTGTGAGGTTTTACGCAATTTTGAGGAATCGACACAGATGGTGAGCGGCGATAACGCTATTATCAGTGTAACCATCCCACTTCTGTGTCTACTGAAACGCTCGCTGCTCACAATTAAAACCGACGCTTTGCATGTGGAAGAGGTGGAAATGGGGGAGGAAGAGCTTACACAAGGTGATAGCCAGAGCACCCTCACTTCGTCTTCTCAGCGACAATTGGAGGAGGCGGAGGAGGAGGAGGAAGACACGGTTGCCTCCGCTACAGAGGGTAGCCATGGAACTTTAGTTCCATCTCTTCAGCGTGGGTGGGCAGAAGAGGAGGAAGAGGATGAGGAGATTGAGAGTCATCCTCCTGGTGAGGACAGCGAAATCTTGCCTGTTGGTACTCTGGCACACATGGCTGACTTTATGGTAGGCTGCCTTTCCCGTGACCCACGCGTTATACGCATTTTAGACAACACGGATTACTGGGTGTTCACCCTTCTGGAACCCCGCTACAAAGAGAATTTCTCATCTCTCATTCCTCCGGTGGAGAGGACAAGCAAAATGGTGCAATACCAGAAGGTTCTTGTTGAAAAATTGCTCCAAAATTTTCCATCTGACAACGTTGGAGGCAGAGTACGTGCTACCTTGGCCAACCGAGAAGGGGAGAAAAGGGGAGCACACAGCAGTTCCGACAAAGGCAGGGCAACACTCTCCAAGGCGTGGGACACCTTCATGACACCCCGCCAGCACCCTCACCCTGATGCGCAGCCTAGTGTCACAAGGAGGGAAAAGTTTTGGAAGATGGTGAAGGAGTACGTAGCAGACCGTGTCAGCGTCCTCAATTATCCCTCTGTGCCTTACAACTACTGGGTGTCCAAGCTGGACACGTGGTATGAACTGGCACTCTACGCCTTGGAGGTGCTGGCCTGCCCTGCTGCCAGCGTTCTGTCTGAGCGGGTATTTAGTGCTGCTGGTGGCATCATAACAGATAAGCGTATCCGCCTTTCCACCGAAAATGCTGATAGGTTGACACTTATAAAAATGAACAAGGCCTGGATTTCCCCTGACTTCTCCACTCCACTGGAGGAAAGCCCCGGGTGAACATAAAGTGACTTTATATATGTTATTTACAATGATGGGAATACTCTGTATTCCCATTCACCCCTTCCACCCAAAAAACGGGTATATGGTTGACTCTCTTCCATATACCCTGCAATATAATTTTTATATAGGGCCAGCTCACCAGCGGGCCCTGTGATATAATTTTTATATAGGGCCAGCTCACCAGCGGGCCCTGTTTGACAACTTTTTGTATAGGTCAGCTCACCAGCGGGCCTTCTTATATAATGTTTTATTGGGTCAGCTCTCTAGCGGGCCCTCTTATATAATGTTTTATAGCGTCAGCTCACTAGCGGGCCTTCGCATATAATGTTTAGGATGGTCAGCTCCGCAGCAGACCCTCACCCATAATGTTTTAGATGGTCGGCTCAGCAGCAGACCCTCATTCCTAATGTTTTAGATCGTCAGCTTAGCGGCATGCCCTCGCCCCTAATGTTTTTGAGGGTCACCAGCAGGCCATTAATCCTAATTTTTCAAGGGTGTGTATGATGCCCTCCTTTATGTGTAATAAAGGGTGTATTGGAGTGACATTGCAGTCTAATTTTTGGCAGCCCTTTCACTTAGTGCATAGGCTTTATGAGTGTTGGACCACTACCTGAACTATTGTACCACAATGTGAATGAGGCCCTCCATTTTGTGATATACAGGTTGTATCGGAGTGCCTCAGGTCCTCCCATTGAATTAAATAGGGCTGGGGTGTTCGACAGAGCAGAAGGTAGTTCTTGGCTTCATCCACTAAGTCACCTCGTCACTTTTACTCAATGGATCAGACCCCACTGTTCCGACTATAAATTTTGGACTTAACAAGGGCAAACGGACATGTTGTAAAACCTGTGGTAGCTGCGGCCTCCGTTCCTGAATGCTGTACCTTACCCGGGCCATAACCACGTTGAACACCTGCTTTACTCTGCGCACGTTTCCCTCTTAATCATGGCCCCAGTTCCGAAAAATCAATGAAATTTTTTGCAGAATTTGCCTCTGCGCACGTTTCCCTCTTAATCATGGCCCCAGTTCCGAAAAATCTATGAAATTTTTTGCAGAATTTGCCTCTGCGCACGTTTCCCTCTTAATCATGGCCCCAGTTCCGAAAAATCTATGAAATTTTTTGCAGAATTTGCCTCTGCGCACGTTTCCCTCTTAATCATGGCCCCAGTTCCGAAAAATCGATGAAATTTTTTGCAGAATTTGCAGATGATATACAAGTAAATATACAGCAAATACTGTTTGGTAACAATTTTTCGCCTAAAGTCGTTTTTATCTTCCTTTTTGTGTGTTTTACGGTCAGTCTGTAAAAATGGCGTACTACGGGCGAAACATCGTTCCCAGCAGCGACGTTGGAGTCCAAGATGCATCCAGACATCCTCCCTATGCTGTCCCTGAACCATTTCTGTGGTGTTTCCATCATTTTCTGCCCTTTTCCTATGGACCAGGCACCCTCCCCTCATCAGAGCAGGGGGTGCCTGGTGTAATGCTCGAGTCCTCCCATTGACTTCAATGGGGCTCGGGTGCTCGGCCGAGCACTCGAGCCTCCGGGGGTGCTCGGCCAGAGCACCCGAACACCCGAGCATTGGGGTGCTCGGTGCTGAAAGGTTTATCCTGCTGAGTAAATCACAGGTAGTCTAATCGCTGAGAGATGTTTTCTTCAAAAGTTATTTCAGCTTGAATTGGCATTTTTGGGAGGTAGTACTTCCATTATCTGAAATTTAATAGCAGTCTTGTTTCCACAGCAGTGTAATTACAGCTCTGATTGGCTGACCAGCACCACTGTAACATTTCAGGCTAAGGGAGGTACTGCAGCCAGAAATTCAAGTTTAAGCTGAAATAGCTTTTGAATAAAATATCTTAGCTGTAGAAGTACCCTTGTTTTATCATATTTTTTTAATATTAACCCTTTGAGTGCCAGAGGGGTACGCAACGCATTGCTCTGCAATGCGTTGCGTACCCCTCTGGCACGCAAAGGGTTAAGAGTTACTATCCTTGTACATAAAGACATTGTTAGATTGTAAGCTGTATGGGGCAGGGACATCCTATCCTAACATAAGCTCACCTAGTGTTCCCCTTATGATAACTGTCTATAAAACAACGTAATTGTTGCACTTATTGTATCCCCTGTATACTAAGTGTAAACTGTACAGTGCTAAGTACACCTGTTGTGCTAGATAAATAAAAATATACATACCTACATGCAATAAGACAAGAGCGGCCAAGAGACTGTGGGGTGGATGTAGGAAGTCACCAGCCCAGTTCCACTGTTAGTCTCAATGCCAATGACTGTTCTACAGGGTATGCATACGTTCTACAGGCTGCATACCAGAGGGAATCTCCATCATGGTTAGAACTTTAATTCCAGCAAGTTCTGTACATGTGCCATTTAGCATGAGGAGGGGAAATGGCGTTAAATCACATTATTTCCTTTATGCCTTGTTTAAAACATTGAGTTATACAGGTTGTAGAGGAAGGGATCACCCAAAACACTCACAGACTGCTCACTGTCCTATTGTGGCACAAGCAGTGTTAATCCCTTAAGGACACGCTGTCAGCAGTTAAGGACCACGGGGCATATTTCTTTTTTTTATTAATGGATTCAGGGCTTCCCAAATAGCAAGCAGGAGCATGAGGAGCCCTGAATTCAGGGACGTGACAGGACCATCACTGGTCCTTACGTGCAGGACAGCTGTGATGGTCCTGGCACATCATGGGTCCTTAAAGGGATACCAATGTTTCACAAAAACTGCAGCTCCAATTAATCTTCTTAGTATTTGGGCCGTGGAGAGTGTTATTTCAATACTGTCAGAGTTGTGATTCAAGGGTAATTGAATGATAAAATTTCCTCCTCTCTCCCCTTTTACCTAGTGTAAGCCACCTCCCCTCAGATGTGGAATCTGATCCTGGGACCGAACAGATCACAGCAAGGGATAATCTTCTTACTGTGAAAACAATGAAAACCTGCCCCCCTTAACAGGTTTTTCAGGTTTTTCCTTATGGTCACTGAAGATTGTCCCTCTCTGAGATCCATCCGGATAGTCTTGCTACTCTAAGGTGAGCAGCGTTATATCAGTAAAAGGGGGGTGGATAATTTATCATTCAATTACTCTTGTACTACAACTCTGACAGAATTGAAATAACACTCCCCATGGCCCAAATACTATGAAGATTAATTGGAGCTGCTTTTATTTTGAAACATTACTATCCCTTTAAGAGGTGAAAAAGAAATTTAGGAATACGTTGCTTAGTAACTGATGTTAGGCAGGTGTAGGGTCTAAAGAGGAATTTCAGCTTCTGATAATATCCTATATAATAATTTGCTAAATCGTGTGTAATGCCGCGACATGCGCAGTAGACACTGCTGCGCATGCTGCAGTCATGCGCAGTAGAGACTGCCCGCGCCACGGCTGATACAGAGCTGGGCGCTAGGCGCTGGGCTGGGCGCTTTTATAAATAAAATTTATAAGAGCATGTCCAATGCCAGTCACCAGAAAGGAATGGAAATCTGACCCTCAAGAACACTCTGTACCAAACTGACCAGTGAATTCACTTCTTGTCAATAGGAATATGTTCCTACTGATTCATTTGCTTGTAGTTTTCATTCCTCAGCATAGAATGGGAGTGAGAGACACACACACAATTAACACCCTCTGCTTCTGTAATGCTGCTGTGTGCTGACTCAAACACAGAACAGAATCCACTTGTTAACTGAGCTGCATCTTTACAGGGAAACAGCTTCCTGTTTTGTGACATCACAGCATGTACACTGCCGCAAAAGTCAATCAGGACAATCAGCTCAGTTTTAAAGGGATAGTAATACTTAACATGCAAAAAATATATGTAAAGTAGGGTTTATCCTCCTGAGTCAAACAAGGGTACTCCCACTGCTGAGAGGTGTTTAATTCAAAAGTTATTGCAGCTCAAACTTTATTTTTTTTTTAGGTGAATTATCTCAATGACCCAAAAATGTACAGTGGCACTGTTGCTACATCATCTTACCCCTTTAAATACCCTATGGGCCTTACATACAAAAGCTAAGTCAAGCTATTCTGAGGCAAACCAATTGCGTTTTAGCGGATGAATACAAATTCCTGTTGCTTTCAAAAGGGATTTTAACCCCTTGAATGCTAGAACAGTCTCCAGCACATTGCTTCATAATGTTTTTGAATCCTCTCTAGCATTGATGGGGTTAAAGGTAGGCTGACCAGATCTCACCTTTAACCGGGGCACACAGGAAATATCCATTTTGCAGTACTTCACTGAAATCAATGCAGTCCTGCAGTATGCATTTCTCCTATGCGTCCCCGGTTAAAGGTGAGGTCTGGTCAGCATAGTTAAAGGTCCTATTTAAAGCAATGAGAATTTACAGAACTGTTACTGTCCCACCACAGTACAATTGGTTTACACCATAAAACAATAGCCGGCTTTGATTTTATACATAAGGCTCTATGGGGGGATGTATAAAAAACATTTTTAGCATGTATTAAACCCATAATGACCCTTAATGTGCCAGGACCATCACGCCGGTTCCGGCAATTAAGGACCGATGACGGTCCTGACAGTCATGGAATTCTGGGATTGATGAGCTGCTGCACTCTGCTCGGCAGCCCTGAAATCCATTGAGCATAAAAAAAAAAAAAATCTCCGTTGGTCCTTAACACCCACCCACGCACCAGATCAGGCAGTTATTAAGGGGATAAGAACTGTCACTATAGTTCAGAACAATGGTCCATATTTATAAGCTCAAACTGGAATTATTCTGGCGTAAACCAGCTGCAATATAGGGGCCAAATAAAAATACCTAAATTCCCATGGACCTGAATAGAGAGAAGCAGTGCGTTGGAGACCTCCCTAGCATTGAAGGGGTTAAAAGCTTAGATTAATTGAATAGAAATGTTCAGTTGTCCCCTATGGTGCAGCTGGTTTACTACAGAATAACTATAGTTTGCTTGTTATAAATATGAGCCAATGAGTCAATTGTATAAAGAAGCGAAGGCACATCCTATATAATAATTCGCTAATGTATGTTTGTCAGAAGCTGTCATGCGCATTACAGACTGCCCGCACCGCGGCTGATAATGGAGTGCAGAGAGTACTGTGGTCTGAATTCGGAGCACCCCACTCCGTTATCAGTCGCAGAGAGGGCAGTTTCTACTGTGTATGACTGCACCGCGGCCGTTGCTGCCTGGCACTGTGGCCCGTGTACATGGGCTGTTCAACTAGTTTATAAATATATTGCTACCTGAGAATGTTGTTTGAATACATTTCTATCACAAAACATCTGGTGTACTTCAATTAACCAGCTGGTTCTTAACCCCTTAAGGACCAGCGGTCCAGGGAAGTTACCTTCCCTTAAGGACCGTTTTGATCCTTGCCGACGCGCCGGTACACATGACCTGTTACGCGTACCGGCACGCCACTTTGAGGCCTAAGAGAGATTGCTCTGGGCTTGGAGCGGTCAATTTTAGGCCCCATTTTTACTTACAGCGCTCCCGGTAGAGCGATGTAAGTAAAAAGTATGTGATGTGCTATTCTGCAAAAAAAGGGGGAAAGGAAGAAGAAACCAGGGCGCCCCTGTGTATATCAATATAATGTAACGTTCCACCACCAAACACCCTTTGGAGATCCAGTGGAGAGATTCCATGAGTGGCCTGAACGGAGACAGGATAATTTTCTCCGGAAGCTATATTGTCAGATGATTCCGATATCGTACCTCTGACCAATTTACTTGTGAGTAATATTTCATTAATTTTATTGATATTGTAATTTGCTATATTACTCTATTTGGCGCTTTCTTAATCTTCTTTTGGGTCCTGGTGACGTGCTATGACCGTCACTGGTCCTTAAGGGTATAAGGACCATGATGGTCATAGTACGTCACATAGTCCTTTAGGGGATAAAATGGAACTTTCACATTAATTCAAGTTTGCATATTTGGAAACTGCATTACAAACCGTCTATATGTCATGTTAAAAATCAAATAGTAATTTAGCAGCTCTTACTTCTAGTGTCCCTGAACCTTTTTAAATAAAATATCAAAATACACTATGCTACATAATGTCCAACCGGATCAATGAACCATGCAGTTTTGAATACAGAGACTTAGAAGCTTCTCCACAAGCTCCTTGAATAAACACAAAAATAAACACAATAGTGTCGCTGTAAATAAATGAACTGCAAATGTAAAATGTAAAATAAAAGCAACAACTTTTATTGTGGCAAAATATAAAAAGGTAGATACCTTCTCAGCTTCCAGAAATATTTGAACAGATGGAGGAGAGACGTCAGAACAAACCCATATAAACCAGCAAGGTGTATTCAAAACAGTCTTTCACCGATCAACTTGTTTTTGGTTACCGACGCCTACTCATGATCCAAGATTCCGGCTCCGTCCATTACGGTTTTTAAATCAGTTTCATCCAATCATGTCCATCACAAAAACAGGGTGGAAAAATTAACCATTCACACCCCTGCAAACAAATCTAATTAGAGGCAATAGTTTCCTGAACAATGACCCAAACCTGTCTATTATTTCACCACTATAAACTCTTAATACATAACAACTCCACAGCGGTCGGGTACAGGGCCGGGTTTACATCTCAGGAGCCTGTAGGCACAGAAATCTGAAGCGCCCCCCCATTTGCCATCTCCACTGGACACCTCCACAATGCTCCAAATCTCCGCATTACCCCCCATATCCATATAGCCCTCACATTGCCCCCCATCAGCTCCATATTGCCATCAGCTCCAACTTATCCTCTATCAGCTCCATATTGCCCTCACATTGATCCCATCAGCTCCAACTTGCCCCCATAATCTCCAACTTGCCTCCATCATCTCCACATTGCCCCATCATCTACAACTTGCCCTATCATCTCCACATTGCCCCATCAGCTCCAGCTTGCCTTCACATTACCCCATCATCTCCACATTGCCACTATATCAGCTCCAACTTGCCTCCACATTTCCCACATCATCTTCACATTGCCCCCACTTTGCCTCCTGCATACGTTTCCTACCTCCCTGGTGGTCCAGCGGCAGATGTCTGTGCCTCCTTCTGTAGCTGCTGTTGCTCCTGCGCGGGCACTTTAGGAATGCAGAGCACTGGGAGATGATGTCATCTCCCAGCGCTCTGCATTAGAGCCGACGATGGAGCAATAATATCTACAGGTCTGTGCCTTCTGTCTGAGCCGAAGAAGGCATGGACCTTACACTGTGAACAAAAATATATCATTTTTTTTATTATTATTACAATGACAGGCGCCCCTCTGTGAGGTGCGCCTGTAGGCAGATGCCTACTCTGCCTTACTGCAAATCCGGCTCTGGTCGGGTACATTGTCCAGGGGAGTACCACCTCATAATTATTTCAACGATTTTACATTAACTGACAAAAATGTTAGAAATGTGCGGACATTATTGCCTATACTGATCCAAGACCCAACGGAACCCAGACTCATATTTTAATACATTTACAAAATTACAACAACAATAAAAAATAAGTAAACTTAAAAATACATTTGGCCTAAATTAAAGATCTTAATATAAAGCAACGGAGGATGTCACTGCAGGGTTAAACATCCACTCACACGAATGTTTCACACAAGAGGCGAGTAGAGACCATGCACTGGTTAAAGGTGCAAGCGGCGGCCATTAGTACAAACAATAAATATTAACCATGTATATTCAAAAAATCCCTAATGCCACCCATTCTTTAATATACAATATGATGTTATGTTTCCAGGTCTAAGATCTCACCAATGTGATCAAACGTGTTTGGACTCAATATATGTTTTAGGTTTTATAATTTAAATAATAAGGATCATTTCATTTCATGACATGGTATGTGCATTTTGAAATCCCTTACAAACAGTATAATTAATACTTTTTGTTAAATACAATTAACATACTCATGTCTGTATACTCATATGCACAACCATGTCATTAACCCCTCCAAGCACCAAGAGTGGCACACGGTGCACTACCTAGCAATGTTCTGCGTGTCTCCAATGGACCCAAAGGGTCAAAACAACAAGTCAGCTCTTCAACATGCTCAGAAATAACATGTTACATCATACCCCCTATTGAGTCCATCTAGATGTCTTGTTCCCAGTGTAAATATCCAGAAGACTTCTCTTCTAGACAATCTATCATCCAAGTACATGCTTACGTGCTCCCAGAGTTACTCATTCTATGCCCTGAACCATGAAACTAGAATTCCTACAACTGCCAATTTTGAAATGGGAGGATACACCTGAGTGAAATTCTCCACTCCTAATATCCCTCTGGATATCCCTCTTATACTGTGTGGCATTAAGGATAACGATTGACCCCCTTTATCAGCAGCTTTCACTACTATCTTTTTATTCTGAGTCAAAGACTCTAATGCTTGAAATTCGTGCTTGCTCATATTGAGGGTGACCCGTTTCCTTTTCATATGAAGATTTATGAGGTTTTCTCAACTAAACGTTGGAAAGAGTCTAAGACTCTACCCCTTGCTGTAACTGGAAAAAAGCGGGAGATATTAGTACTAATCTTGAATGGTACATGTGTTACAGTAACTGACCCCTGATTAGTGTCACTTTCTGCTTCCAAGTACTGCAAATCAAGGAGTACACATGTATCACCAAAATAAGAAGGTTGAAGGATTGGGGTATCACCTCTACTGTGACTGGCAAATCTTATGACATGAGGGGATACACAAATTGTATCACTAGGGGGGTCATTTATCTGATCACCTGTATAACTTGTAAAATCCAATACGTGGATAAGAGTACGAGAACTATGAAGGAGAGGATGAGTGAACACCAGAGGGATATTAGGAGTGGAGAATTCTGCTCAGGTGTATCCCCCCATTGCAAAATTGGCAGTTGTAGGAATTCTAGTTTCATGGTTCAGGACATAGAATAAGTAACTCTGGGAGAACGTAAGGGCTGCTTGGATGATAGATTGTCCAGAAGAGAAGTCTTCTGGATATTTACACTGGGAACAAGACATCCAGGGTACTCAATAGGGAGGATTATGTAACGTGTTATTTCTGAGCATGTTGACGAGTTGACTCGTTCTTTTGACCCTTTGGGTCCATTGGTGACACGCGGAATATTGCTAGGCGGTGCATCGTGTGCCACTCTTGGTGCTTGGAGGGGTTAACGACATGGTTGTGCATATGAGTATATAGACATGAGTATGTTAATTGTATTTAACAAAAAGTATTAATTATATTGTTTGTAAGGGATTTCAAAATGCACATACCATGTCATGAAATGAAATCATCATTATTATTTTAATTATAAAACATAGAAATATATCTTGAGTCCAAACACGTTTGATCACATTGGTGAGATCTTAGACGTGGAAACATAACACCATATTGTATATTAAAGAATGGGTGGCATTAGGGATTTTTTGAATATACATGGTTAATATTTATTGTTTGTACTAATGGCCGCCGCTTGTACCTTTAACCAGTGCATCGTCTCTACTCGCCTCTTGTGTGAAACATTCGTGTGAGTGGATGTTTAACCCTGCAGTGACATCCTCTGTTGCTTTATATTAAGATCTTTAATTTAGACCAAATGTATTTTTAAGTTTACTTATTTTTTATTGTTGTTGTAATTTTGTAAATGTATTAAAATATGAGGCTGGGTTCCGTTGGGTCTTGGATCAGTATAGGCAATAATGTCCGCACATTTCTAACATTGTTGTGAGTTAATGTAAAATCGTTGAAATAATTATGAGGTGGTACTCCCCTGGACAATGTACCCGACCGCTGTGGAGTTGTTATGTATTAAGAGTTTATAGTGGTGAAATAATAGACAGGTTTGGGTCATTGTTCGGGAAACTATCACCTCTAATTAGATTTGATTGCAGAGGGGTGAATGGTTAATTTTTCCACCCTGTTTTTGTGATGGACATGATTGGATGAAACTGATTTAAAAACCCTAATGGACGGAGCCAGAATCTTAGCTCATGAGTAAGCGTGGGTAATGAGAAACATATTGATCGGTGAAAGGCTGTTTTGAATATATGGGTTTGTCTGGAAGTCTCTCCTCCCTCTATTCAAAGATTCCTGGAAGCTAAGTAGGTATCTACCTTTTTATATTTTGCCACAATAAAAGTTGTTTTTATTTTAGATTTGCACAATAGAGACACTATTGTGTTTATTTTTTTCGTTTTTTGTATATGTCATGTTATCCAAAAACCCATCAGATGTATACTGTAGGAGATAGTCACACTTTCATTTCTGGGAAAAGTGAAAGTGAACATTTCCTGGTACAGCACAGAGCTTCATTAGCATATGAAACATAATTCAAGCCTTTATTAGCATATGGCACATCACTGAAAAGGGTTCCTTAGCATATGAAACATCATTAATTAGCTTAATTAGCATATGAAAATATCACTGATACTGCACAGGTACCACAATTAGTGTAGATTAGCATATGAAAGAATTGTGACTATCTCCTGAACTGTACACTTGCTGGTCCTTTAGTTAACCTGATATACAGGCAGTTTTTAATGGAGTTTTAAAATATGCAAACATGAATTAAGGTGAAAGTTTCACTTTAACCCTTTGAGTGACAGAGGGGTATATAATGCATTGAGGAGCATTGCATTGCACTCCCCTCTGGCACTCAAGATTTAAAGGATTAAGATTTTCATGGGCAGTCAGCAGAGTTTGAGATCCTTCCCGTGGCACTGCTAGAAACATGGATGTCCACTTACATAGGCAAGACTTGTAGGACTGATTGAATATGTTATCTGCCAAAGTAAAGTAAATTAGTATTATTAGTAGAAGGTTTTAGTTCTCATTTAAAAGCATCTACTATATCAGCCTATAGTTCAGTAGCGTATCTGTGTATATTCGTGCTCAACAACACATTGTGTGGGGGGGTTATTTATTTATTTATAAAATGTTTTACCAGGAAGAATACATTGAGATTCCACTCTTTTTCAAGTATGTCCTGGATAGTTTTCAGTAAAAGGTTACATATTTACACTAATTGTGAGACATTATATATAAACATACAGAAATATACATACTTATTAAATAATGGGATTATTTACAGTTACACACTGTTTTTAGATATAAACAAACATTTGCTTTTAAGGATTTTAGACTGGGTGCAGATGTGATTATTTCCGGCAGATTGTTCCAGATTTTTGGAGCTCTGAAGGAGAAGGCAGATCTTCCTGCTTCTTTCTTGTATTGTGGTATACGCAGTGAGTTGTTAGTAGTGGAGCGGAGGTTATAGTTAGTATGGAGAGCTGGAGTGAGCATACTGCTCAGGTATTGTGGTAGTTTTCCAGAGAAGTGGTTGTGTACTAAGCAAGAAAGATGAAGGGCACGTCTAGATTTGAGTGTTAGCCAATTTAGTTCTTTAAGCATGTCACAATGATGGGTAGTGTAGTCACATTGGAGGATAAAGCGGCATAATGAATTATATAGAGTGTCAAGTTTACTGAGGTGGATTTCTGGCGCTGGAGCATATACTATGTCACCATGGTCTATGTGCATAGTTATGCACTAAGGTGTGATAAAGAGGTGATAAAGCGGAGATGACTTCTCCAGTTCCTATCTTATTCTATGGATAAAGCAGAGGTGACTTATCCAATGATATCACTTCTCCAGTTCCTATGTTATTCTATGGATAAAGCAGAGATGACTTCTCTGGTGATATCACTTGTCCAGTTCCTATGTTATTCTATGGATAAAGCGGAGACAACTTCTGCAGTGATATCACTTCTCCAGTTCCTATGTTATTCTATGGATAAAGCAGAGATGACTTCTCCAGTGATATCACTTCTCCAGTTCCTATGTTATTCTATGGATAAAGGTGAGGTGACTTATCCAGTGAAATCACTTCTCCAGTTCCTATGTTATTCTATGGATAAAGCAGTGATGACTTCTCCGGTGATATCACTTCTCCAGTTCCTGTGTTATTCTATGGATAAAGCAGAGATGGCTTCTCCAGTGATATCACTTCTCCAGTTCCTGTGTTATTCTATGAATAAAGCAGAGATGACTTCTCCAGTGATATCACTTCTCCAGTTCCTGTGTTATTCTATGGATAAAGCGGAGATGACTTCTCCAGTGATATCACTTCTCCAGTTCCTATGTTATTCTATGGATAAAGCAGAGATGACTTCTCCAATGATATCACTTCTCCAGTTCCTGTGTTATTCTATGGATAAAGCAGAGATGACTTCTCCAGTGATATCACTTCTCCAGTTCCTATGTTATTCTATGGATAAAGCAGAGATGACTTCTCCAGTGATATCACTTCTCCAGTTCCTATGTTATTCTATGGATAAAGCAGAGATGACTTCTCCAGTGACATCACTTCTCCAGTTCCTATGTTATTCTATGGATAAAGCAGATATGACTTCTCCAGTGATATCACTTCTCCAGTCCCTATGTTATTCTATGGATAAAGCAGAGATGACTTCTCCGGTGATATCACTTCTCCAATTCCTATGTTATTCTATGGATAAAGCAGTGATGACTTCTCCAATGATATCATTTCTCCAGTTCCTATGTTATTCTATGGATAAAGCAGAGGTGACTTCTCCAGTGATATCCCTTCTCCAATTCCTATGTTATTCTCTGGAGCCTATGCACTAAGATTTCTTCAACTTTGGAGATCTTAGTGCATATGCTCTATAGAATAACACAGGAACTGGAGAAGTGATAAACTGGAGAAGTCATCTCTACTTTATCACCTCTTTATCACCGCTTATTGAATCTCCCCCCATAAATCT
Organism: Rhinophrynus dorsalis; assembly: GCA_037306005.1. Lineage (NCBI taxonomy): Eukaryota > Metazoa > Chordata > Amphibia > Anura > Rhinophrynidae > Rhinophrynus > Rhinophrynus dorsalis. The sequence continues at coordinate 365,867,791 of CM074724.1, read as the reverse complement.
TAGAGCATAGGCCACATAGAATAACATAGGAACTGTATAATTGATATCACTGGAGAAGTGATCTCCACTTTATCACCACTTTATCACACCTTAGTTCATCTCCCCTTTTTGACAATAGATGATGGATTGTATTTCTTGTCTTGCATTGTCTATGGCGGGTTGTCTCATCTTGTTAGTGTGCATTTTTCCTACATATCCGTTTAATACTTCACTTTCTAATTAGCATTAACAACCTTTTGTGACATTGCTCATTTGAATCACAGTCCCTTAAGGGAAGTTTTTACAGACATATATTTTTAGTACATTTGCCTCAGGTGAAATGTGTGGGTTAAATGTAAGATTTACTGCTGATTGTTTAGTGCTTTTGGGAAGGGATGGATGACTCCTACACGATTCGATAACCATGAGGCCACATAAGTGTAAGCTGCAAACTCTTATCTACTACAGCTGAGACTTGATTAACCCCTTGAGTGCCAGAGACGTATCCGATGCATTGTAATACCTCCACAAAAAAGCCTAAAAGATAACTAAATGTCAGAGAATTTTTGCTTAAGGGGAAAGTAAAACTTAATATTGGAAAAATCTATGCTTCAGGGTTTATCAATCAAGGGTACTCCCACTAACGAGAGATTTTGTATTCAAAAGTTATTTCAGCTCAAATGTGCATTTTTTTGGGAACAGTATTTCCATGGCCTGAATTCTTATAGTAGTCTTGGTACTACAGCAGTGTATGGACGGCTCTGGTCAGTTGATCATAGACCTCCATTGGATACTGTAGAAACAGCACCACTGTAACATTTCAGGCCATGGGAGGTGCTGCACCCAAGAAATGCAAGATTGATCAGAAATAACATATGAATAAAACATCTCTTAGCAGTAGGATTACTCTTATTTTACTCAGCAGAATAAACCCTCCAAAATATATGTTTCAGTATTAAGAGCTACTATCCCTTTAACTATTTTACATAAAGACATCAATACAGATAAAAGGAATCACAAGCCTGTGGAGCGAATATAGAAATTCACCTACCCAGCTCTACTGTTTGTAAGTCTCGACTGTAAGGCCAATGACTGCTATTGAGGGTATGCATTACAGGCTGCTTACCAGAGGGAATCTCCACCACGGTTAGAAATTTAATGTCAGCAAGAATTGTACATGTGCTATAGAGCATGGGAAGGAAATGGCATTAAATTACACTCTTTATTTTATGCCTTGTTTAACCCTTTGAGTGTCAGAGAGGTATCCATACCTCTCTGGCACTCAAGGGTTAAAATATTGAATAAAATATGTTTTAGGGGAAAAGAACACCCCAAAGCACTCACTGACAGCTCAATGTCCTCTCCTTGGCACAAGTTGTGTTAAGGAATGAAATCTGGGCATGTGCAGCTTAGTCAATTTATGTTAGGCAGGCGTCGGGTCTAAAAAGCAATTCCAGCTCCTGATTTAGTATGGAGTCAGTGTTATAATTCTCCTCAGTGCCTCTTAGTTAGAAAAAACCCTTAACCCATTAAAGACAAGAGGGGTGTTCAACTCATGTGCTAGCAGGTGCCCCAGTTTTGCTTTTATACATATGCCCAAATTAGTTATCAGTCAATACAACAAGACAAGACAAAATGGGAAATTATTTTACATTTCATAAGCATATTTTTTCACAAATATAACTTTTGAACACAAATAATTATCCTAAGCAATAGAATAGGTTTCCAAGTTGGTTGCTAACGAGAAAAATAGGAGTTCATAAATCTGGGTACTCATTAAAATGAAATGTGTAGCATTGAAATAAAATTTATAAGAGCATGTCCAATGCCAGTCACCAGAAAGGAATGGAAATCTGACCCTCAAGAACACTCTGTACCAAACTGACCAGTGAATTCACTTCTTGTCAATAGGAACATGTTCCTACTGATTCATTCGCTTGTAGTTTTCATTCCTCAGCATAGAATGGGAGTGGGAGAGGGACATACACACAGTTAACACCCTCTACATTTGTAATGCTGCTGTGTGCTGACTCAAACACAGAACAGAATTCACTTGTTAACTGAGTCGAGTCTTAAAAGGGAAATGGCTTCCTGTTTTGTAACATCACAGGACTGCCGCACAAGTCAATCAGGAAAATAAACCCAGTTTTAAATACCCTATGGGCCTTACATACAAAAGCTAAGTGGATTTATATGGGACAAACCAACTGCATCTTAGGGGACAAATAAAAATGTCCTATCGTGCATAAAAAAGTAAGGTTCCTTTATAAATAGGTTACTATTTGATAAAATGTTTTCCATATTTTCCTGTTACTTAATATTCTATATACTTACGTTAAGAACAGGTTATGACTGGTGTTAAAATTTAACCACTAAAACTGCCTTTAATTATGGAGCAGTTAGTGAATATCCTTATACATACTTGCAACACAATTCTTATATGGATAAGACCATTTCTACTCCACTTTTCAAAGGTCGACTGATTGGCAATAGTACCTAGCAAAAATGTTGTTAAAGTGATAGTAATACTTCATTTTTTTGTTTATTTAGTATTGTAGGCATTAAAAAAAAATTAAGAACTATGTAAGTCTTATGTCTCAATCCTTTATGGTTTGAGAGATATTCCAAGCTAAATTTTCCCCCTCCCTAACATCAGCGCTCTAGCTGATGGATTTGGATTCTGCTCCGCAGACCGGCCGAAGGCTCTTCAGCAGAGCCGAGATCACTATCTTTAAAACTACTTCATTGGAACGGTCTACAAAGTGTGCCTGGTTTGCAAGCACAATTTGTAGACTGTTACAGTGAAGTAACTTTTTTTAAAGATCGAATCTCGGCTCTGCTGAAGAGCCGCCAGCAGGTCTGTGGACCAGAATCTAAGTCTGTCAGCTAGATGGCAAACTTAACTGAAACAGCCAGGGAGAGGGAACTTTAGTTACGAATATCTCTCAAACCATAAAGGTTTGAGAGATAAGACTCACATTGTTCTTAATATTTTTTTAATGCCTGCAAGACTAAATAAACAAAAAATGAAGTATTACTATCCCTTTAAAAGCTTATATATTTCCTTACATCCCTTTCCAACAATTTTACAGACCCTTTTGTATTATATCAGTTGCATACATCCCCCAATGTTCAAAATAAAACTGCACAAATTCTGTGTCAAATCCACTGCAATTGTTCAGACCATCTAATACTATCAGAGTATTTTACCAGGAAGGATATATTGAGATTGCCTCTTGTTTTCAAATACGTCCTGGAGTATAGATATTATTACCCAATTTAATGGTACTCCTGAGAAGGGTGAAAGGCTGAGCTGACCCTACCGGGACCCTGAGGTTTGAACAGATTCTACAGCTGGTGCATTAACAAAATGAGTCATCTCACCATGCAGGCAATTAATCTGCTATAAGGAGAGTCCATAAAATTCACATAAAGCCAATATGAAACTAGAAAAATGTAAGTGAAAAGATATGTTTATTTATACCCCTAGGTGCCTTTAACTCCTCCCATGGCCATACCCGCACTCCTCACATAACCCAACCTCCAGTCCCAGCCACTGTTCATTGATACTGAAAATACCCTAGCCTATCACAAACACGCACAAAGAATATGCTTTTATTCTATTGGTTTCTAATGCTTTACAATGCATTGAAGACCTCTCTAACATCCTAGGGGTTAAATAATAGCCAGTAAAAGTGTACTCAAAATGCTACAGCATCACTGAGATTCCATTGACCTCTACTCTGAATGTGGGTGCTGTCATCATAGCTGAGACACTCCTCAGAAATCCTATTCTGCCTAATGGGAAATCCAGCAAGGAGAGAGATGAAAATTCAGTAGCTCTTACTTGACCATATATATACAGGTTTGACTGAGTTATTCCAGCATAAATATTTCCTGTGTGTGGAGAACCAGTGCAAGGTGCAAAGAGGACCAATTGGAAACGTGGTTGCAGCGACAGAGTCTCTCTCAAAACTCCAATAGAAACCAACTGTAGAAAAAGTGTCACGCTCTGCCAGCCATGTAAATGCAATCAGTCCAGAAATAAAACGATAAAGTTTATTGAATGAAGGTAAACATACCTGTATAAATAATTTGTACAATCATAACAGTGAATGGAAAAGTATATGAGCTATGGGTACAAACAGACAGGTGTACAACAGAGCATCCCAGGTCGATCCACGCGTTTCGCCTTAACAACGCTTACTGATGATCTCTGAATGGGAAATCCAGCCCAGTCCTATAGAGTAGTTAGTTTGCTTCCTAATGACTCCAGTTTGCTTTTGAACATCGAAAATAAACACTGAGTCCGATATATTAGGATGAACTGGAGTGTTCTGGAGCAAATCAGCTGCACAATGGGGGACAACTAAAATATTCAATTTATTTAAATGGGGTTTTTAACGCCATCACATTACAAAATACAAATTGATGGAAAAGTATATGAGCTATGAGCTATGGGTACAAACAGACAGGTGTACAACAGAGCATCCCAGGTCGATCCACGCGTTTCGCGTTAACAACGCTTACTCATGATCTCTGAATGGGAAATCCAGCCCTGCCCTATAGAGTAGTTAGTTTGCTTCCTAATGACTCCAGTTTGCTTTTGAACATAGAAAATAAACACTGAGTCCGATATATTAGGATGAACTGGAGTGTTCTGGAGCAAATCAGCTGCACAATGGGGGAAAACTAAAATATTCCATTTATTTAAATGGGGGGCTTTAATGCCATCACATTACAAAATACGCATTGATGGAAAACCTCAGTTCACCTGGGGAGGGCACTATTTCTATGTCAATGTATTACTAAAACAGAAGAACTTAACCCTTTGAGTGTAAGAGGGGTACACATCGCATTGCTTTGGCACTCAAAGGGTTAAAAAAACTAGTATTGACAAATAGCTTTATTAGCTCCAGGGGACAGGCCTAGCTATAGGTGACAAGCCTACTTTAACTTTTGGGTGAGATGTTCAGTAAGTGGTGGTAACTGAAATTGTCTGTAATCAGAATAAAAAGATTCTTACACCATGATCCGTCAGTTCTCAGACATGTTTCCATCACTTTTTGCATCCAATTCCGCCATCTCCATCAAAGGGAAAAAGCTGTCTTAAAAGTGGGCGTGGTTTAATCTTCCATCATAACGTAAGGTATTTTCAGAAAAAAATATTTGTTTGAACGTCATTTTTTTGTCTGATTAACGTAATTTTTTCGCGACATAATAAAAATGGTCTAAACTTGGAGAAGAAAAATTAAAGCACTGAGAAGCAATTTTTTGTTTCAAAGACAATTTTTAAGATCAGAATTTTTAAGGACAATGTTCAATGAGATCTTCTTGCCGTCATTTTTAATTCTTTCGATGAATTTTCAAATTTGACAGATTTACTTCTGAAAATATTGTCCTTCTTTTACCCCCAACTCATGATCCGACATGTTTTTCATTATGAAGAATTTTTGAACATCTCGTTTGAGTGTCAGAGGTGTATGCAACGCATTTCTTTGCAAAGTATTGCATACAGCACTGGCACTCAAAGGGTTAATGTTGGGGAACTGAATTTACAATTCATGTTGCTTTCTAATAGGTAAAAACTTAAAGGGATAGTAATGTTTCACAAAAACAGCAGCTCCAATTAATCTTCATAGTATTTGGTCCATAGAGAGTGTTATTTCAATACTGCCAGAGTTGTAGTTCAAGAGTAATTGAATGATAAAGCTTCCCCCTCCTGCCCCTTTTACCTAGTGTAAACCCCCACTCCTCAGATGTGGAATCCAGTCCATAGACCAGACAGCTCACATCAAAGGTCTATATTCTTACTGTGAGAACAATGAAAACCCCGCCCCCCTTGACAAGTTTTTCAGCTTTTTCCCTTATCTTAATTGAAGATTGTTCCTCTCTGCAATCTACCTGGACACTTCCTGCTGCTCTAAACTGAGCAGTGTTACATCAGTAGAAGGGGCAGGAGGGGGATACTTTATCATTCAATTACTCTTGAACTACAACTCTGACAGAACTGATATAACACTCTTTACGACCCAAATACTATGAAGATTAATTAGAGCTACTTTTATTATGAAACATTACTATCCCTTTAATGCAAAAATGATACTTCCTCAGTTATTTCCAAGAAACCAGTGCATGCTTTGGTCATGGGCAATATGTTGATTAATATGTGGTCTCTGGACCCCATATTTATTCGTTGGCACTCTTAAACCTTTGAGTGCCAGAGTGGTACGTAACACTTTGCAATGCGTTGCGTACCCTTCTGGCACTCAAAGGGTTACTCTACCTAATGGGAAGGTAGAAGAAAGCATTCTCTGACCCCTTCCTTCTACCTTTTTAATTTAAAATTGGATTTGTAATCCCCCATATTAATTCTTAACATACTTTCTCTCCCTAATACATAGAAAATGTGGTCCTAGGACAATTTCTTTGGGAAAACATTTTCATTAACCCTTTGAGTGAGAGAGATATTGAATGCATTGCAACATCTAATTTTGCAAAATAACAGTATAGAGGTATTGTATTGAGGGTCTACAAGGAATACACAAGTGATACCTCTGATTCTCATACTTGGTGAGCTCTAGATGAATAGTAAACGGTAGATTTTTTTAATGATGCCTTTCGGAAGAAAGAAGAGAAGAGGTACTGTCAGCGCAGATTAGGATCATTTTACTGTAATGTTGATTCTGTGCACATAAAAATACAGAGATGATGGAAAAAAAATAGCAGAAGCATTTCTAGGAAAAGATCAAATACCAGTGTGAAGCGCCATAAAAACACTACATGTAATTTTCTGCTAAATGATAAATGATGCCACAAAAGGGTTAGATATGGGAAATATTGAATTTACTAAAAGCATAAAAACTTGCAATTATATTCTATCAATATCCATATGTTAAGGATAATTGTTTTGAATGTGTCTCATCTATCTCTGCCTGGAATACTAAACAAGAAGCTATGGTCCACAGTCTAAAGCACGTTCCTCATACAGCAATTGCAACAATAAATAATACGCATCAAACCAATATCTAAAAACAAGAAGCGCTCCCAAACGGAGATTGCGCTATACCGCCATCTTTCACCTCCCCTCAATCATGTATACTGGACAGGGATGAATAGCCGGCACCACACGCAATGATCAAATATTAAATAGTTGCCAAGATATGGGTTGGAGGAACACAGCTGCAAGGTGTGGGATTGGGGAATGCAATACAAACTTATTAATATTTGGTAATTGCACATAGTTCCGGCTAGTCACCTCTGTCCTGTATACATGGTTGATGGGAGGTGAAAGATGGCAGTATAGCGCAATCTCCATTTGGGAGAGCTCCTTGTTTTTAAATATTGGTTTGATACATATTATTTATTGTTGCAATTATTGTATGAGGAACATGCTTTAGACTGTGGACTGTAGCTTCTTGTTCAGTATTCCAGGTGGGGATAGACGAGACACATTCGAAGCAATTATCCTTAACATGTGGATATTGATCAATATAGAGTACCTAGCTTACCTTTCAATGAAAGAATACACCACAGCCCTTAAAGAGGAGCTTAAGTTGCCAATGAAAATCACAATTACTGGACTCTAATGAAACCTAACACAGTTAGGCCAGTGTATTGATCTGATATATTATATAGAGGTCTCTGTCACACACCTCTAGAACCTTGAGCATATTATGACAGACCAGAAGGATCTCATCACCATCATGCTGTTGGCCAGAATGAATGACTTAAATAAAAGTGGGAGGACATGCAACATACTCATCAGAGGTCTGCCAGTAAGTCCCTGCAAAGGATATCATTGCCTATCTGCAATCAGTATTCACTAACATTCTCAGTTGAGAAGTCAAGCCACCTATCCAAACTGAGCATGTACATAGAGATTTATAGGCCCCAAAGGGCACCAGGGGCAATCATGGGCATCTGCAGAAATATTTCCAGTGGGAGGCAGAGACAACATCAGTGTAGGTCCTAAAGTCCATGTCAGAAGTTACGTCCCAGGCGCCCATAGGCAGAAATATTGTCGCAGAGATTACAAATGAAATGGAGCTAGTAGCAATGCCACAAAGCTTACAACTGACATTGAGCTACACTAGTAATACCAGAGTTTACAACTGAAATTGAGCTATGCTAGAGACACAGTGGAGCTTGCAGTAGAAATTGAGCGAAACTAGTGATATCACAGATATTAAAATTTAAATGGAGCCATACAAGTGATACCACAGAGCTTACAATTGAAATGGAGCTACTCCAGTGATACCACAGAGCTTACAACTGAAATGAAGCACACTAGTAATACTACATAGATTAAGGAGAGTGTGAGGTAAAGGGTAGAGTGGGTATAAAGGATAAAGAAAGAAAATGGAGAGAAAGAAATGCAAAGGGGAAATAGGCAAGGGGGAGAATTAGGAGAGAGAATGGCAATAGGAAAGAAGCTTGAGAGATGGGAGAGGTCAATAGAGGGTGAAAATGGGTAATGGAAGAGAGAAGTGAGAGTGGGATAAGGAGATTGAAGTGAGGGAGAGTTTGGCTGAGAGAGGATAAGTTAGAGAGTAGCTTGACTGGGGGCTAAGTGTGGCTTGTTCTACTGTCCACTGGTAATCTCAGAACAAGACATACAATGACTGACATCTCAGTCATGTTGTGTTTAACCATCCTCAATCTGAACCAGTCTTTCAACTCACCTTACTCTCCCTCCTTATCTTTTCCCCTCTTCGCCCCCTCTTTTCATAAATCAGAAACTGTATATAAATATAAATACCCTTTTGACCAAGACCACTTTTCCAAGAGAACATTTAATTTCCAGTGGAAAACACAGCCCCTGTGTTTGGGGACCTAGGTAAGTGTGTGAGTATAGGAACCATGTAGAGTGGTGGGGAAAACAGGGTTTTACAGTGGGCAAATATCAGGTGGGCATCACAGCAGAAAGGATTGCTGAGCTTGACTTTTAGTTGAACAGGCACTCGGACTCCCTACCATTTAATATACCAGGGTCATAATGACACAAAGCTAAAAGCAGTATTAAACGGATAGTAATGTTTAAATATAAAAGCAGCTTCAAATTATCTTCATAGTATTTGGGCCATGGAAAGTATCATTTCAATACTGTCAGAGTTGTAGTTCAGGAGTAATTGAATGATAAAGTATCCCCTTCCCGCCCCCTTTACTGATGTAACACTGCACACCTAAGAGCATCAAGACTGTCCAGATAGATTGCAGAGAGGGACAATCTTCAGTGAGCATAAGGAAAAACCAGAAAAACCTGTAAAGGGGCAGGGTTTTCCATTTGTTCCCTGTAAGAAGATTGTCCCTTGCTGTGATCTGTCTGGTCTTGAGACCAGATTCCACATCTGAGGGGAGGAGGCTTACACTAGGTAAAAGGGCCCCCATTATCTCCAAATTAAGCATCATTCTCTCCCCCACATCTGTTTCCTACCTCCCTGGTGGTCCAGTGGCAGGAGAGATCTGTGCTTCTGCACAGACCTGCAGCTGCTGGAGCTCCCGCGCGGTCTTCCCTTTAGTAATGCAGAGCGCTGGGAGATGATGTCATCTCCCAGCGCTCTGCATTACTAAAGAGCCGGGAGAGCTCAGCAGCTAAAGGCACAGGTTACAATGCGGCGGCGGGTGGCGCGGCATGGCAAGCAATGTAAAAAAATATATATATATATATCAATTGCAGTGGCAGGCACCCCTCTGTAGGGTGCGCCTGTAGGCAGATACCTACTCTGCCTTATGGAAAATCCGGCCCTGATGGCAGCTCCAGCCCCCAAAACTCACAAGTTTTTATTGTAGGAATAAATCCTTTTGTTTTAATAACATACTACATAATGTGAGTAATCTCCTCTTGCTATCAAACTTGGGGGAGGGGTTGTATAATTAGCATAAAAAAGTAAGCGTCCGTAAAATCGTTGGATATATACATTTTTTGCAACATTTTTGTTAAATACTAGTGCCTAGTTGACTTTTTTGAAATACAAATGGACGTGGTCCAAATGAAAATTGTGTTGGAATGTATGTTTAAATAAATTATCTAATTACAAAAACAAGGCAGATAATGACAGGTATAAGCCATTTTTAATGGAAATGTATACAATACTAAGTGATAAATATATTCATACTAAAACATCTCATTATTGACATTTGTCAGATAGTAACATATTTATGAATGTGCCTTTACTTTATAAATGATCCTTCTCTATATATATGTAATACAATGTACTGAATATACAATATTAAGTGATAAATATCTTCATACTAAAAACCTAATTATTGAAATTTCTCAGATAGGTAAAATATTTATGTATGTGCCTTTACTTTATACATGATCATCTCTATCACCACTTGGAAATTTTAGTGACAATTCTTAAAGGGATAGTAATGGATCTTTTAAACTTAATTTAATATTGTAGCTATTCAAACATTAAAGTAATTTAGGCCAGTTTTATCGCTCAAACCTCTATGGTTTGAGAGATATACGATTACAATGCCCCCCCTTTCACTGACGTCAGCTTTCTATCCTACAGCAGGTGATGCTGGTCCGCAGACCGCCCGAAGGCTCTTCAGCAGAGCCGAAATAGTGAGATCTAAAAACAAATAGTTCAATGGAATGGTCTACAAAGTGTTCCTGGTTTGCAAACACACTTTGTAGACCTTTCCAATTAACTATTTGTGTGTAGATCTCGCTATTTTGGCTCTGCTGAAGAGCTTCCAGCCAGTCTGCAGACCAGGATTGGCTGCTGTAGGATAGAAAGCTGACGTCAGTAAAAGGGGAGGGAGAGGAGAACTTTGTAATCGTATATCTCTCAAACCATAAAGATTTGAGAGATAAAATTGGCCTCAATTACTTTATTTTTTGAATACCTACAATATTAAATTAAGTTTAAAAGATCCATTACTATCCCTTTAAACATACCACTATGAATGGTTTTTATACATGCCATCTTACAACTAAACCTCTCTCCTGAAGCTATCAGTGACATTTGATTCTACTATCCTACACTACTGCCTGCTCATACCTTTGGCATCCACTGGCATTAACTTCAATTTTTTTCATAAACTTTGACATTTTCAGCATCGGCCTTGGGGAAAAATGTTGTTTCTATTTTATAAAATCTAGTATCACCCATGGATTCAACGTTTGCTGTTTTGCATATATTCATCCCAGTCTCAAGCACTTTAGTCAAGAACAGAATACTTAACCCCTTACCGCCTGAGGATGTACATGTACGTCCCGAGCGGATTGTCCCAGGTGGATAGAGGACGTATGTGTACTTCCCGGAAGTCATTTAAACAAATGACGAAAAATGTTTGGTGGGCGTTAAGTGCCGGCTGCATGCTAGGGGGTTAAAGTGGGACTGAGACTTTTATTTATTTATTTATTTAGAAAATGTTTTACCAGGAAGAATACATTGAGATTTCTCTCTTTTTTAAGTATGTCTTTGAGAGTTTACAGTAAAGAGTTACATATTTACAGAAACAGAGAAACATTATATATATATACAAACACACACAAACACACATATATACTAAAAATATATACACAGTTATATACATATTGTTTCTAGTTATAAAGAAGCATTTATTTTTAAGGATTTTAGACTGGGAGAAGATCTGATTTTTTTTGGCAGGTTATTCCAGACTTTTAGAGCTCGGAAGGAGAAGGCATATCGACTTTGTAATAAATAACGTTGATTATAAAGGAGCTCTCAAAATCACCTATCCTATATAATAATTAATTAAGGATGTTTGTCAGAAGCTGTCATGCGCAGTAGAGATGGTTGCGTGCGCTGCAGCACCGCCAGTGTTGGCCAGTGTACACGGGCTTTAAAATCAGTCCTATATAATAATTTGCTAAGGCTGTTTGTCAGAAGCCGTCATGCGCAGTAGAGATGGCTGAACACGCTGCAGTCATGCGCGGTACAGACTGCCCACGCCACGGCTGATACGGAGCGGGACACTCCGAATTCAGATCGGAGTCCTCTCTGCACACCTTCCTGGGAGAGGACTACAGTCTGAATTCGGAGCACCCCACTCCGTATCAGCAGCGGCATGTTCAGGCAGTCAGTACTGTGCATGACTGCAGCACGGCCAGTGGCAAGAGAGGATCCAGCCACCAGCCGAGGTTGCTGGGTGGCACTGTGCCCCGTGTACACTGGCTTTTCAACTAGTACTTTTATATTTCATACAATTGTTTATGAGATATTTATCTTTATTTATCAGTTTATACAAATCAGCTAGTTCTAGCTAACAGTAAATGACAGTTGGCATGTAGAGCAGTGTGGGAAGTTAGTTTCTGGAAGGCAAGCCCGGTAGAGTTCCACTAACTGACAAATTAATAAAGATAAAAATCTCATAGTCTATTTTTAGCAAACATAAACTTACATGTTTTCAAAAATTATTTCAAAATCACATATTTAACACAAAGTGATATTTTCTCTTTATATATTGCACTGTAAATATTATGGACACTTGAAGGATACATGGTTGTTTCATTTGAACAAGGACATTGATACATGAAGATAAGACCACATCACTTTTTATCAATACGCATGATAATAAAACCTAGTTTTTCTTACTTCAAGGGAAGACCTTATCATTTGGACAATCCTTGGCATTAAGAGTTTCCTTGAAAAAGATATGTATTGACCTTGACTATATTGGTATAAAGTAATCATATCTAATCATAGGTGTCTGTATGCTGATGTAAACAGACATTTCCTGGTAACTAAAAACCTTCATGTCCTTTATTACTGATCTTGTCTTAATTTAAACTGGTCAGGTTCTTGTTTTGCTACAGTACATACTCCTCAGATATGGATGATATGAGTCACATATGAACCAAGCAACAATAATCTCTGTAGGCATGATCCTGTAAATTTGTTATCACAACAAGTTTCATGGAATAAATAACATTAATTTCTATGGCTTATTCACATGGATGGACTTCATAGATGGACATCTTTCGGTGCAACCTCGTGTAGCTTCAACATCTTGCATGTGAACTAGGCTTATGTTCCTTATGTTCAAACAAAAATTGAGAAATTTGGGGGTGGGACCAAGCAGTTCTATAGGGAACAAATACACATTCCCAAAATTCTGATTTATTTATCATCCCTATCAATGAATTTGACACCTCTTTGCCATGCAAAGGCTTAACCCATTGACTGTAGAGAGGTCTCCAATTCTTAATAAATAATAATATGCATTTCTCCCCTTATAGTGAGGTTGGTTTATTTCACTTTTCATAGGGCCCTAAATATAGGATTTGTCAATGAAAAGCATGAAAACAGATATTTACTACTTAGTGACTTATATCTCCTAAATCTACATTTACTTGTTTACAATGACAGTTTGTTTCCTTTTAGAAATAACAAGGATTGATATATTGAATATAGCATACCGGTATGCAAGAAAGGCTACTGAACACTTTTAAGATATCATTAGAATTATGAACCTTGCATTCCTTCAAAACAGAAACAGAAATGTCTATCTAAATATGATGAATATTCTCATGTCAACTCATTTCTAAGTGATTCATATATGAGTGACTCATGTTAGCACATGAACTTGCAATAAGTGGTTGGTTGCAAAACTGAAAATCGTCTGTACAGATTTAACCCTTTAAGGACTAAACTGGTGAGTAATGCATTACCTCCTCCACAAATCTTTAAAGGGTTAAAATGTGTTTGCATTTAAATATAAAATCTAATTTTAGTGCTACTGTAGCATACACTTATTTCCATGGATACCACAAAACCCACTCACACGCGCAACACTCACAACCTAATAACCGTACCCTGTCACCTAACCTCCTCCCCCCCCTTTTGTTTTGGTCTCTGGAACGCCCGCTCTGTGTGTAACAAACTAACAGCTGTTCACGATCTGTTCATTTCTCACTCCCTAAACCTCCTTGCCATCACTGAAACTTGGCTCACATCATCAGACACTGCCTCCACTGCCGCACTCTCATATGGAGGCCTTCAATTCACACACACACCAAGGCCTGGCAACAGACATGGAGGGGGAGTAGGCATCCTGCTGCCCCCTAACCATATATTTCAGGTACTCCCCACTGTTCCCTCTCTCTCCTTCCCTACATTTGAAGCTCACACACTTCGCCTCTTCTCTCCCTTCCCCCTGCGTGTCGCTGTCATATACAGGCCACCTGGTCCCACTGCACAATTCCTTGATCACTTCACCTCCTGGCTCCCTCACTTCATGTCCTCTGATGTCCCTACTCTCATCATGGGTGACTTCAACATCCCTATAGATAATCACAACACCCCCCCTGCCCTCAAACTCCTCTCCTTAACAACCTCCTTAGGCTTATCGCAGTGGACCAGCTCTCCCACACACAGTGATGGTCACTCCCTCGACTTGATCTTCACTAACCTCTGCTCGGTCTCCAACTTCTCTAATGTCCCCTTTCCCCTCTCTGACCACCACCTCCTCACCGGTAACCTCATCATACCACGCAAACCCATCACCCCCGCCACAATCAAGCGTATGCGGAGAAATCTGCATACTCTTGACAAGCAACAATTTTCCACCTCCCTGCAGCCTCTTCTCAACCCCATCCTCACACTTACTTGCCCAGACAAAACTACTGCTCTCTACAACAGCACTCTCACTTCAGCCCTTGACATCGCTGCACCTGCAACTCCACGCCACCCACGCACAACCCCACTGCAACCCTGGCACACAAGACTAACGTGATACCTCCAAAGGTGCTCACGCACTGCTGAAAGGCACTGGAGGAAATCGCGCTCCACAGCTGACTTCACACACTACAAATTCATTCTCCGTTCTTATAGCTCTGCCCTCTCCCTGGCTAAACAGTCATTCTTCTCCTCTCTAATTTCTAATCTTTCCTCCAACCCCAAACGCCTTTTCTCAACCTTCACATCTCTTCTAAACCCACCAACACATACACCTTCCACTAACTTCTCTGCCCAAGATCTCGCCAACCACTTCAAGAACAAGATTGAATCTATCAGACATGACATTTCATCACTACCACCCCCACCCAGCCAGCCCAGCCCTGTCGCCTCTCCCACATACACACTAAGCTCCTTCCCACCTGTCACTGAGGATGAAGTCTCCCTTCTCCTCACTCGCTCAAACCTAACAACATGCCCTCTCGACCCAATCCCATCTCAGCTCACCCAAGAACTCTCCCCTCTACTAACTCCAATCCTTACTCACTTATTCAACCTCTCTTTGTCAACCGGCACCTTCCCATCCTCTTTCAAACACGCACTAATCACTCCCATCCTAAAAAAACCCTCCCTGGACCCAAACTCACTGTCAAATTACCGGCCAATTTCCCTACTCCCGTTCGCCTCCAAGCTTCTCGAGCGCCTTGCATATAACCGGCTCACTAAATTCCTCTGCTCCCATTCCCTGCTAGATCCCTTGCAATCTGGATTCCGCCCTCATCACTCCACTGAGACTGCCCTCACTAAAGTGGCCAATGACTTGCTCTCAGCCAAGTCAAAAGGCCACTACTCCCTACTCATTCTTTTGGACCTGTCAGCTGCCTTTGACACGGTTGATCACCCACTCCTCCTCCAAGCCCTCCACTCCCTAGGTCTCTGCGACACTGCAATCTCCTGGTTTTCATCTTATCTCTGCAACCGCTCCTTCAGTGTTTCCTACTCCGGCTCCACTTCCCCACCCCTCCCACTGTCTGTTGGTGTGCCTCAAGGATCAGTACTGGGACCCTTGCTCTTCTCAATCTACGCTGCTTCCCTTGGAAAACTAATAAACTCCTTTGGGTTTCACCATCATCTCTATGCTGATGACACCCAAATATATCTTTCCTCCCCAGACCTCTCCCCTTCCCTCCTGTCCCGAGTGTCTGACTGTCTGTCTGTCGTGTCTTCCTGGATGTCCTCCCATCAACTCAAACTTAACCTTGGCAAAACTGAACTAATTCTCTTCCCTCCATCTACAACCAGCCTTATCCCACATATTTCCCTCACCGTTAACAACACTTCCATCACACCAACCCCTACAGCACGCTGCCTGGGGGTCACATTTGACTCCGCCCTATCCTTCATTCCTCACATCCAGTCAATCTCCAACTCATGCCGCCTCCACCTCCGCAACATCTCTAGAATTCGACCCTTTCTCACAGAAGACACTACCAAAATTCTAATCCAAACACTCATCATGTCCCGTCTTGACTACTGTAACTCTTTACTAATTGGCCTGCCTCTCACCCGACTAACCCCGCTACAGTCCATAATGAACTCTGCTGCAAGACTAATCTACCTCACTCATCGCTTCTGTAACACCACACCCCTCTGTCAGTCCCTACACTGGCTCCCGTTAGCATACAGAGTAAAATTCAAAACTCTGGTGCTAACTTATAGAGCCCTCACTAACACTGCACCCCCCTATATCTCATCTCTCATTTCCAAATATACTCCCGCCCGCCATCTTCGCTCTGCACATGACCTTCTGCTCTCCACAGCTCTTATCACATCCTCCCACTCCCGCCTACAAGACTTCTCCCGTGCTGCACCTGAGCTGTGGAATTCCCTCCCCCGCCCCATCAGACTCTCCCCCAGCCTTCAAATCTTCAGACGCTCCCTGAAGACTCACCTCTTCAGGGAGGCTTATCAACTGCCTCCATAAACATCATCACCAAGATTCACCCCTTGCACGGACTACTGCACTCAACAGCACTTCTCACTCCAACCCACTGACTGGCAGTTCATGTGGCAGGAGGCACTTAAACGCAATAGCACTTACTCCTTCTGTATCAAACCTACCTTCCTCTAGACTGTAAGCTCTCACGAGCAGGGCCCTCTGATCCTCCTGTTCTACACATCTGATTGTACTATTTAATACCTCTGTATGTCTATTCCCAATTGTACAGCGCTGCGGAATTAGTTGGCGCTATATAAATAAAGAATAATAATAATAATAATAATAATAATAGCCTTTGCACAAGATACATTAAAAGGTGAGTGAAACAAACAAATGACATGCCATCAGTTGTTAAATGTTGGATAAGCATATATTAACCAATCACATGAAAAAAATCAGTCAGATTAAGACTTCAGATGGCCCCAGGCAGAGTACAAGTTTGTGGTGCCTCACTCAATTCAGCTGTTCTGCATCTGACCTGAGGAGAAAAGTAATGAAAGAAATAATAAAAATGGAGAACAAAGTAGAGTTTCTCACATAAACTAACCAGTCCTCCCTTTTATGGGACTCATGAAATATGCATACTGCAGAATAAATTTAGCCTTGTAGTATGACTTTTTCATATGTTAACAAAGTTAAAGAATGTCCGGTAAGCTGATCTCATTACTTTCCTCACATCTACCTCCCATCACTTTCCTCCTCCTGACTATTTCCTTAATCCCCTACATTTACACCTTCTCTCTCATTATCTCCTCTCCTATTAACTTCATTTCACAGTAACACCACATTCTTCTCATGTCACCAACTTCCTCATGATGGATCATCTTTATTATATCATTATTATTATTTTCAAGGAGGACTTGCTTGTTCTCCCTGCTAAAGAAAATAGAACTAGGCTGAGGCTTACATTTCAGAGAGGCAGATGGGTTCTCTGCATCATGATGCAGGTTCTTTCTTGTTTGACATGGTTTTGTGACCTCAATGGGGTTGTCGCAATGTGATGATGTCATCAAGTTGAGAGACCTACATTAAGGTCAGAACATTTCTCCCAAGAAGAAAGAAGCTGGTTTGTAATGCAAGGGACACAGCTGGCTTCCTTGAAATGTGAACCACAATATATTTGTATTTCTTTTAGCAGGGAAGACCTGGGAGTCCTCCATGTACATTGTCCCAGTTTGGTTGATAGGAACCATACTGGTTCCTATCAGTCAGCTTAGATTGAAAAGGGAGAACTGAAAAGGGAAGGCCCAGCAGGTGTAACCAGTCACATACTGGAAATGCCAGACCCTCACAACATCATAAGCCCTAAGCACATGCATATATTACCTACCCCATAATATAACTCTGTACAAAATATGTAGCTATAAGCACAAAAAGGGCCATATGCAACAATATGAAGATGAGACATTTCAGAGCAATTCAACTGCACCATAGGGGAGAAGTCAACTTTCAAAAAGTTCCTATGCCTTACACATGCTTTGTCTCCCATGCTACAGTTGATTGCTTCACTTTATCTTCTTGTATATGGCCCAAAAATACAACAAACCCGAGTTAGGTAAAAACGTATGTGACGGGGGTACAGGGGTTACTGCTTAGTAGACCGAGGGTTAAGCGATATATCCAGCCAGACAAAAAGATAATAAATTGCATTTATTAGAGAGGTCACGGCACACAAACATAGGACAACAATTACAGGCAAACAAACAGGGTTAAAACATAAAAACCAAACACTTCTGCGGTTCTCTTCTTGGTTGCACAGATTACCAGGGGTTACATATAATACTCACAGTCCATTTTAGCTTAATGCTGGAGCTTACACATAGTCCCACTAGAGGCAAGAGTGGACATCCTGCCCACTATATATGCTGCTGGATTACATGAAGGTTCCTTGTATCTTTTAGTCCTGACAGAGGAGTTGTAAACAGCATCCTAAGAGATTATCCCCAGCCACTTTCTTTAGTCTTGGTCCATAGCCACCGAAGTTTAGCTTCCTGGCTGCAATCCTTGTGATGTGAACATCAGGGTACTTTCTGTGGCTGTAGCCACCTTGACTTACAGCCCACAACTGAAAAGGGCACCTGGACACTACAATGCCCGCTCACTCTAACTCTTCCGGTGAGGGCATTCACCAGTCCAAGTTTCCCCAGTACTCCTTTAGAATGCCCCTAGACCCTAGGCCTCCCACCATTATGGAGAGGTCTCCTCTCCTCTTCCTACATTTTTTCAACTCTGTCCTCTCTCGCTCTTCTCTCTTTCCTCTTATGTTTTTTCTACCCACCCCCTACAGGATGTGATGTCATAGTTCCCATCTACCAGGTCTCTTTCTGCTTAGCCTGATGTGAGAGGGAAGATACACACATTCCACACACAGATTTGCCCTACCCCCTCTATCTGACCAACACTGGCTATCTCATAACACAATCTCTGTTTTCAGCTAGACTGGATGGCACCATCTCTCTGTACATCATACACACTAACCAACCCATTCAATGCTGGTAAATGGCCCACACTCTCTAATGCATGCACACACAGGGGACATTAATGTTTCAAGAAAGGGAACACGTTAAGACAATGGCGATCACTGAAAACAGACACATTTCATTCTCTGGGTGACAACCATTCCGTCACAGTCAACAATAAAGGTATTTAACAGAATGAAATGTTCTTGAACTGTAGGGTGTCAGCTACACAATGATAGTGACAGGCAGATTAGGTGCTACTGGCCTACAGGTTCATGAGTGCCTCCAAATTAGATTAAAAAAAAAAGGTTTTGGTATAAATCTCAGGAGGAGTCACATGGGCCGCAGTTGGCACACTGACTCGTGTTGAATGTCAGTGAACTGTAGCATCTGCTCGTTACATGGTAGAATTGTTTTGAAATGTTCTGTAGGCTGTTTCTAAGTAAATGCATCAGATATCCTCATTCATTTGCTCTTTCCATGCAAATCCTACCTACACAGACAATAATTGATTTGAAATGCAAACATATGATGACAGCTACTTTTCCTAAGACATTGTACTTTTGATTAGCTACCGGAAACAAAGCTAACAGATCCCAGCCAAGTAAGAAAACAGGGCTTTTGTTGTTAAACAGTGGCTCAGGGTAACTTATTCACCAGTCCACGTCTTATGCAAGACTTGATAAGTTAGAAGTTTACATGCATGTAATTTGATCTTCCTACACAATGGAAATTCAGACACTAAGGGGTCTATTTAAAATGTAGAGCACAACAAATAGAGATTATGACTGTGTTTGTCATATTTAATAATGAAAAAAAAGTAATTTTGCACCTAAAAAAAGTGCATTTCTTCTAAAAAAAAATTTGCATAGCTAATAGAAAAAAATTATTAAATTATTAACAGTGCCTATGTGAGTCCCTAATTTTGTCATAGTAAGTTATAGGAATAGTAACATCTGTAGGCCACAATAGGCCAAAATAGAAAAAAATGCAGATTAATTGTGATTTAATTTTTCAATGAAAAATCTCCCAGGAGTGGGAGAGTCTTGTTTTATTCAGCAGAAAAATAACTACAATATTTCTATTTTTCATTAAAAAGTTTACAACACCTTTACGGGAGTAGAAAATGTTTTTATGAATATATATGAATACTAGTTTTAAAACCCGTGTACACAGGCCAGCACTGGTGGCATTGCAGTCATGAGCAGTACCGACTGCCCACGCCGTGGCTGATACAGAGCGGGGCGCTCCGACTTCAGACCGTAGTCCTCACTGCACATGATGGATTCTGACATACATCCTTAGTGAATTATAATATAGGATATTTTTATATATATATATATATCTATATATATATATATATATATATATATATATATATATATATATATATACATTAATGTGCAAATGTTTTAGGTAGGTGTAAAAAAAATGCTGTAAAGTAAGAAAGCTTTTAAAAATACACGTCAATAGTTTATTTTTATCAATTAACAAAATTCATAGTGAATGAACACAAGAAAAATCTGAATCAAATCAATATTTGGTGTGGCCACCCTTTGCCTTCAAAACAGCATCAATTCTTCTAGGTACACTTGTACACAGTTTTTGAACCCCTTAAGGACCAGCGTGCACGCACGAGGCTGACACTTAAAGGGGAACTACCACCCCGCAATAACTTAAGCTTCACTGATTGCTCATCTGGCGACTAGCTGCTTAGTAGCGCTAGTCGCCAGAAATATTACCCGGTTCTGCAGATATCGGCGTTTTACCGATGGTTACAGAAGCAGGAAGCACGGACGTCTCTTCACAGTGACGTCCGTGCGCCTGTGCTGTCAGTCCCTTTTTAATGCCTACAAAATAAAATAAAGATAAAATGAAGTACTACTATCCCTTTAAGCTACACTCTTATATAGCACAAATCATGTCACTGACAAGTTTAGGTCTGTAGCACGTGAGCCTTCTCCTGGGGCTCAAGATGAGCAAGTTCCCAGGTATGCTCACAATGGAAATATTTGCACACTCCTCATTAGCTGTTCTAATTTTGTGTGTATGAACGGGCACTTCTAACACGTGCTGTACTTAATGAACCATTGAACCCTTGAATACTAGAAAGACCTCCAGTGTATTGTGCATATTTAACTATTATTTTGTTTCATACATGATTTCTTTATTACTCACTGTGAATTGTTTGTTTATTTGTGTGTTCAGCTGTAACATATGTTTTCCATAAAAATTATGTCTTTTCATTTTCACTCTAGAAAATATTAATATAAGATATGACAATTAATATAAAGTTATTTAAACAAGAACTAACACTTAATAATAATCCCCCACTTACTTAACTATGGATAAAAAATCCTAATGGCCCCACTTTGCCACAGTTCCTTTGTGAAAGAGAGCGAGAACTGTTACAATCAGTACCAGGTATATTTGCCATTTTCATCTGCCAGGTTCTGTCTGGCGGATCCCGTTGTCAAACTTGGTTAAGTCCTAGAGGAGATCGATTTCTTGGAGACAGAGACTAGAGAGCAGAGCTGATGACCCTGGGTCACTAATGCCTGACCATGCTGCGGACTTGGCCGTATAAAGGTGCCAGCCGCGACGTTGGATAACATCCACCAGATGAGCCGATGAATGTTCAGGATGACCAAACAGTGGTAACATAAGCTCTCTTGTAGGGGAGGATGCTGGCTAGTGTGTGTGGCTAGGGAGCGAGGTTAGCAAGCAGGGCCACCAGGAGGTGGACAACTCTTCAAGGAAGAACAATACCTCAATTGCCAGGCTGATGCGCAGGATGATGTCACTAGGACAAGCTGGGTCAAGCACGAGAGACCAGGGTAGTCGAACAAGCAGGAGACAGCAGCATAGTTGAGCAAGCCGGTTCAAACACAGAGAAGCAATCAAAAAAGCAAGAACAAGAAACACTGGCACAAAGCATGGGAACACTGGACTAGGCATGGAAATGCCAGCAGACATGAAAGAGAGGGTTACAAGCTCACGGTGTGGGGGGGGGGGTGGATGACAGGAGAGAAGACAAGAGAGGCTCCAGACAGGTAGCACCACTGACACCCATATTACTCTATAGCATACATATAATCTGCATGTATACACATGTACTGCAGTTAGTAGTCTATTTTATTATCTGGTGCAGAACATCATGCTCATGTAATATGGTGTTCCTCTTCTGCTCAGGATTACCTTACGATTGTCCCTACTCACTGTGGCTTGCTCTCAATGCTTAGGGAAACCAACTGCACATCACTGATGAGACCAAAACAAGGCCTAAATGTACATCTGGAGCTAGGGCCTTGCTTGTCATTTCTGAACTGGACTTCTCTTTAGGGTGGCAATTGTCTGATGTGTACATGGAAATTTTCCCCTCTGTAATGACACTAGAGAGCTAAAATATGATGCTTATGAGCAGTGAACAGGCAATTTCAGGCAATTTCTGCTTTTTTACATATTTTGGCTAGACTGTGCTTTCCAGATTTTAGAGTAAACAGTAATATACACAAAGAAAAGAAGAGCCATTCTGGAGGAAACCACATGCATCAGTGGGGGCAAATAACCATTACAAAAATTCTCATTGATTTAATGGCATTTTAATGCCTTTAATGCTAGAGAGGTTTCCAACTCAGTGTGAAGCATTGAGGTGGAAATCGCTTAAGCATTTAAATGGTTAGAGGCTCCACATAAATCTAAGGGAAATTTGGTTGGACCTGGAATTTCTCCTCTTTTGTCTTCATTCATACCTTTGACAGACATCTTCAATGCATTGCTTTGCAAATAGTTGGAGATGTCTCCAGCATTCCATGGGGTAATATGCTCCTGCCTAGAGGAGCCATCATTTTGCTTGATCTCTGGTGGCATTGAAATATATTGCCGAATGTCAGAGCCACCGTATTTTTAATTGCTTTCACCATTGGACAGATGTGCAGAAGTCACAGCCGGTAAACAGTGCCAACAACGTCCCCGTATTCAGAGGACTGCAGAGCATCAAAATAATTTGTAGGACCTTCATCTTCCTTATAATGCAAGAGAGCAGGAAAGAAAAATAGAGAAGAAAAAATCTGCAGTCTGAGCCAAGTAAAATTACATCTGTATATAGATATGTGCCCCAGTTTAGGGCTTGCTATTATGCCAGATGATAGATTGAGAATGCCAGGCCTGAAACTCTTTCAAAATGTATCCATCTCCTACCTTGCATAACCCTCCCCCAATTCTGTTTTTTAATTATTTGGAACAAAATAATGTATACTGTGGCAACAGTTGAACTTGATGGACTTGTGTCTTTTTTCAACCCACGTTACTATAGCATTATGAGAGCTATCATATTTTTTCATTTAATGATGCAATTAACAATTTACCATTCTTAATTCCCATACTAAACTTAAATATAGGCATGGAAGGGGTCCTTGGATGCCTTTCTTTATTCTCCTCTGTTGCAGAAGCCAAAATTATTATGAAGACCACATATTAATTAAAATATTGCCCAAGGAAGAGGACCAAGGTTATGCTTCTCTTCCCTCCCACTGGGAGAGGAATTTTCAACAGTAATTAATAGGGGGTCCAGAGACTCATTATTAGTTAAACATTTGGCCAGCGAAGGGGTCCTCAGAACCCTTTGTCTACCATACTTCTTAGGAAGAAGTAATTGTCCAAAATTAATAAGGTGTTTGGAAACCCCATATTAATAAAATAAATTGCCCAAGGAAGGATACTAAGGATAAAATATTTTTGTTACCTTGTAAGATTTCCCATGGTGCCTTAGTGGTGACTGGTCTTCTCCTCTTTTTTCTCAAATTGAAAAAAAATTCAATTTATAGTTCACATAGGTGCAGTTAAGGTAATAATGGAGATGCTGAAAAATATATGGGGAATGAAGAGCGTGTTTTGTGTAAAATATGTAACTTTTTTCTGTAAAAGCACTCCAGGATATACATGAAAACCAGAGATATCTCAATGTAGTTAAGCTATTTTCTAAATAAATAAACAGAGTCCTAGCTCAACCCAGCTCAGCCCTATAGTGTATTGTATCAAGGTCTTTTATATAAGACATACAAAAAAGTCATATAGATGTGAAATAGTTTGGAGACAACACCATAGCTCCGGGCAGGGATGTGCACAGAGATTTTGGGGGGCAGGGGCTCAAATGAAAAAAAGAGCACTCTTCATAATTATTTATTTATTTATTGTTAAAAGGGCACAAGGGCACTTTGGACAAAAAGGGCAGGTGCTCATGCCCCCCTTGGTGTCTATGTGTGCACGTGCCTGGTTCTGGGCATAATCGCATCACTCACTGAAAACTCAAACTCTGATTTTCAGTTGTGTCTCTGATAGTAGTGTTTATGCCGGCAATACTACCGGGACTTCTATCAATGAAAGTCCGTCCTTCCAACCAACAGCCACGTAAAGTAGACTGACCAGACCTCACCTTTAACCAGGGACACATAGGAAATTTGACATATTTCAGGACTGCTCTGAAATCAAAGCAGCACTGCAGTATGTATTTTTCATGTGTGTCCCCAGTTAAAGGTGAGGTCTGGTCACCCTAACGTAAAGTGATTCCTTAAAAAAATAAGATGTTAAAAAAAATTTAAATAAACAAATGCTGATTTGCTTTAGTTTATATCCCTATCTGGCTTGTCTCACTGACTTTAGTGTTTACAATTTCCGTTTAAATCAAAGAGGGTTTTCTCCCCTATGATGCCGTTGGTTTACCCCAGAATTTACAAAGTAATTCATATATTCATGGCTTTATTTTTCTTTTTAATTACCACTCTAACTGATGGTATCTGGCACATTTTGATCTGAACTGTAACCAACAAACTATTTGCTATTCTCCTACATTTCACTTTAGCCTCTTTCAAGCAGGAATAACAACTCCTTTCATCAGCTGCATAGAAACATTGTATATCCCTCTGTGACACTGATCAGATAAGGGAACATGAAATGTAAACACTAAAGTCGGTGAAGCTAACATACTAAGAAAGTGGAACAATTCTGGAGAAAGCCAACTACATCATAGTTGAAAAATAAAATGTAAGGATGGGAGAAAACTTTCATCTCATGAGAGAATAATGCACAAAATGTCATTTTTGCCTTCCCACAGGAATTGCTCCAAAAATCCTGTTTTTTCTGCTTTTTAATGCCACACACATAGTGCACGCCACCAGCCTTGTCCCACTACACTGTTAGCCAAATGGCTCTGCAAAGTAGTCTTCCTGCTGCTGCAAAATACCTATCATGCCTCCCCAAATTATGGCAGTTGTGGTGTGGAAGCAGCTAAAGGGCCCACCACTGCCATAGAACCACACATATGGCCTCCCCCAACTTGTTCCACTGCAGTAGTAGCCAAAGAACCATATATATTGACAGTCTGTCCTACAGTATCCACCCAACCACACATACTGTCCCCTCAGCCATGTTTTACTGCACTAGAAGCCATAGAATCACACATACTGACCCCTCCAGCCTTGTCCCGTTGAACTAGTAGCCATACAACCACACATACTGACCCCATAGCCTTGTCCCATTGTCCTGGTAGCCATAGAACCACACATACTGACCTCAATCCAAGCCCTGTTCCAATGTACTAGAAGCCATACAATAACACTGTAATGGTTGTGGGCCCGTTACTGGAACACTATAGATGGCATTTCTCAATGACTATAAAACAGATAACAAAGACTGATTTTCACTCAGGACGGAAGGAGAAGGCCGCCTTCCGTTTAAAAAGTAGGCAGGCCACTGACTGGCCATTCAAGTTTAAAGGTTCCCCATAGACTTTGTATGGGAGAAAGAAGGCAGCCTCCTGATTGGTTGCCTAGTCTCCCATGTTGAAAAGTTAATTATGTTAGACACGAGTAATTCCATCTCCTAGGGAGAACAATTGCCCGGGTCCTGATTGGTTGTTGCACTCTGTCACTCCAATTCCTATTGGCTAGGAATTGGAGCTGCAGAACTGAATTATGTAAAAGATGCTTCTGACTGTATAACGTCCCGTGGTCCCTTTGGTCCCATGTTTATGTCACCATTGTTCCCCATTGTGTCCTTTGTGTTCAGTTCATAGTTTGATGCTGTTAACTGTGTATAAAAGAACTGTTCTTTCACAAATAAAGTGAGTTTGTTTTGGAAGAAGAAGGAGTCCTGTCTTTCTGTACAAGAATGGTCTAAAGGGGCTTCTTTTGACCCCCATTCAGGAGACCAGCATTGAAGTTGCCAGCTTTCCAGTGTTCCAGCTTCCTGCATACCAGCCTGCTTCATTCAGCTATCCCTCTTGTAGCTGACATCAGATTCCAGGGTTTACAGGGGAGGTTTCCAGCTTGCTTTCTCTAATGTCCCAGCCTATATTCCAGCTACAGTGATTCCATCTCCTTGTGGTGCAGTTACTGGACCAGCTACCAACTTGTGGCCAAGCTCAGGAGAGAGAAATCTGGCACAACGGCCCTGGACAGCACGGTGACCATGATTTCTGTTACAAACATGTAATGACTAGGGATGCAAATTGTCAATTTCCCAAATTTCCCATGAAAATTCATGCCTAAACAGAATACATAAAATGTCATCTTTTACACCAGCGCTAATAAATTTCCACTATATATGCAATTTTTCCCCTTGTTGTGAGCACTCAGCAACATGTGCCTTGAAAAAATTGTTAATAGTCCTTTTGTCCTTTGCCCATGGCACTAAGCATAACCTGCTTGTACAACTCTGGCACAGGCATCCTTGAAAAATAACTGCGGCTTGGGATATGTCAGCAGTATCAACACATGACATCAGCTCTTTAAAACCTCTGTTTTCACAAAAGAAAAGGACAGCAGTCAGCATTTTGACAAGTTTGCTATTCCACAGGCATACCTTTGGATGACTTTTGTGGATTTTTTGAGTCCTTTGAAAGCCCTCAGTAACTGTGTGTTGGTAGGACATTGGTCTGTACAGGAACTTTATCTGTCTACACACATTATCATATTATCATGATGACTACTAGTCATTACTACTACTGGTAATGACTTGTGAAAAGGTGGTGGTCGGTGGTGGGAGTGCTACCTCTCAATAGTGGTGGAGTAGGTGGTGGATATGACTTGATGCTTTCACCTACACAGATCTCTAACTCATCATCATCAATTATTACAGTAGGAGGAGGAGGAGGAGAAATGGGTGACTGGGATAATACTACTGATGAAAAAAATGGTCCTACTCCCTGCGGACACATCTAAAACATTAATACTACCAGCACTATGACTGCCCTGGCCACTTTTTGAAGGTTTCCTGCCAATGCTAATACCATTACTGACCAATGGTTGTGAATCATGTGTGATCTTAAAGCAGATGTGCCTAGATGAGATCCATCTTTAACCTGACTCACACATTTTCAACAACTACAACAGATGGCAATATGTTTGTTTTTTTTGCATCCTGAGGGAAGTACCTCCATTAGACTTCTGTTCAGAATGAGGGAATATGCCTCCTCCTGAGAGAGGGGATATGATAGAAACATCCAAATACATGAAGTGGTTCAACAAAATACAGGAAGGAGTACAAATGTTTGTATAGTTTGCATTTCTTCAGTATCTAAAGATATTGGGGAGAAGTGTCTTTGTGGAGACACATAGTCTTAATCATCACTGTCAATGCTGGTGATCTCATTCAAAACCAAAGACTCAAGTTCCTCCTCATCAACATCCCCATTTTCAGAATCTGGCAGGATTAAAACAAATTATATTGATTCTGATGGTGGTAGTGGTGAAGATGATAATGAATTACATTTCCTACCAAGCATTTCCTTACTAGGAAATTCAGGCAGTTCTTGTTATCTGCTTTCTGTTGTTTGTTCATTTGCCTGTAATTTCATCCTAATCGCAAACAAAGCCACACCTCCGTCACCTATCAGTGACTTACCATCACCTTCACACTCTGCCTCTATCACAGTTGTCTCCTCTACTACTAGGTTAGAGAGGCCATTACAATTAATGACTGCTTGGCTTGATCTTACGGTGGAGGAGATGAAAGACATATTATTATTGTTTTCATCATCATCACCACCACCTCATACATTTTTAGCAGCAGACACTGACATACCCATAGATATCCTCCTACTACCTTTATTTGGATGGGGTTTAGAATGATCTTCATCACATTTCCTACAAATAGCAGGCTTGCCTGTAATAACTTCATTAGGAATAGCTGCAGCAACCATCTCGCAGTATATTTCATATGATGGCCACCACAATGACATCCAAGCAATCCTTTCCCCCTTACACCTTTGGTGGACATGATGATTGATGACTAGTGTCAATGTGACAGGTAACTAGTCAGTAAGGACAAAAGTCCCTACCTGATTTACAAACTAAGACAAAATAATAGATGTTTGTATTTTTAGTTTGTTTTTTGTATTTTTATTTTTTTTTAAAGAAATCACACAAGACAATGTCAGGTAAGTGATGTAACCTAGTTTGCAACACCAATAAGCAGCACCAGCAAGCATCACCTAAGCACCACTACAGCAGCACCAGTACTCTGCCTAAAGCTATTCAGCAGTGGGGCTATGACACCTCTAGCTCACAACACCCTTTTATACTAAAGCAGAGAGGGAAAAAAATTGCAAAAATATTCAAAAAGGCAGAAAATCCAACTTTTTTTTTTTACATGGTTTTGCAAATACTTTCATGTTTTCACAAATGTTAGTGCCGGGCAGGAAATTGGTAGGAAAGAGGAATTTTAGAGGTTTTCGCAGGAATTCCTGCTGAAGGTGAAGTGTGCTTTACTCATCTAACTGGGGACCGAGCACCTCCAGACTGTAGCTAGTAACACTCATGTTTGCAGTCATAGCAATTAAAAAAAAACAGTACATCAGTACACTCACATTTTGCCCAGTATAACCTCCCAAGAAAAGGTACTGTGCAGATCAAAATGATACAGTTGGTGGCCTTACACTTCATATGGATTGTCAGGGTCAGTTTTGAAATGCCTTCACTTGCCTATATGAGGACTGTGGTCAAAGACTTACAGTGCAGTCTTGGTGGATCAGCTTAACAGCAGTGTGTGTGTGTGGTGGGGGGTCATTTTTCTGGCCCTCACTTCTCTCTCCAGCTGATCCGTAACCCCAGAGTCCTTGACAGGCCTGATTCCCACAGAAGTAGGCCTACTCAGTAGGAAACTATTATGCAGTAGTTGATCTTTCATTTTCTAATGTATTCAAGTTCTCTTCATCTGTACCAGGGACCACATTTAGTGTGCAAGTATCCATGATAGGTGTAGCCTACAATGAAAGCCTCCATTTTGTTGGTGGGTAATATATTACATGTACAGACAGAAAAGAATGTAGCAAATCGGGTCATTAGAGCAGGAAAGGAATATGAAAGACAGAGGAAGAAGAGGGCAAAAATAGACAAAAAGCTTTTGAGGGTGCACGAGAGAAAATTGTGAGACAGAAGCTGGACATGACCTAGAGAAGAGCAAGAAGAAGTGTATGGCATTATAGGGCACGGGTAGATACATTTGATTTTCCAGCTGTTGGAGAGCACAACTGTCATCACAACAGTGACTACAACTCCCATAATCCCCAGCCAGCCAACAAAACGTCTGTAAAAGGGTCTTGTCGCTCATCAATCCATGTGGATCTGTGTGAATGTTGGCATCCATTTCTCCTAGGCAGGGAGAGAGCTGGGAAATGCTCCTTTAGGTAGGCCCTGAGTCCTATGACGATGATGGAGCAGAGGAAGTGTAGATATCACTTCCTTAAAACAAACAATTATAGACCTAAATGTCTGTATTGGATTGTAAACTAAAACAACTAGCAGTTAATCATAAAACAAACTTAAATAAAAACAGTGAATAGAAATAACTGACTAGGCAAGTCCATCTGAAAAACAAACTTTGAGACAATTCTTAGCCCCTTTTAATTTTTATCCTGGAAAACTCTTGAAGACATTTCTGATACCTGCATAAAGGTGCCAATGCACGTTGTGATTTGGTCATTGAAAGCCATCTAATCTGGACATAAACAACCAGTTTGGCCAGTTATCACCCTGTGTATGGCCCAGCTCAATCAGAATCAGGCAACCAAATTGTTGGCTTGTTTTATATGGCATGTTTTAATTTTTTATTGGCCAGCAATCAGGTCATTTTGTGTGTGGAATGAACAGACCAAACCACAACGATCTGTGTGGGATCAGAAAGTTCTACCCAATCTGCCTAGTCTCATGCTTATGCATGCCTTTGGTCTAAGGGCCATATGTTCAAAGGGAAAACGACAAAAAACTGTCATATGAAAGAAAAAACAAGTAATTGAATGCATGAACAACATATTTTCTATAGAGTGTACGACAAAAAATTAGTAATGTCCTTTGTGTACGACACAACTCCAGAACTGACGGGCAAAGGGGCGTGGCTAGGGCGTGGCTAAACTATTCTCCAGTGTCGTATAGACGAAAAGAACATTTGTCGTAACTAACGACAAAAAAATGTCTTTCAAAAGACAAAATTTGTACGTTAAGAAAAAAGTGGAGGGAATGTGTTCTAAATGTGAGAATTTTTGTCTTTAAGACATTTTTGTTTTTAGTTAAGACATTTTAAAAGACATTTTTGTTGTTAAGACATTTTTTTAAATGTCTTAACTAACGACAAAAATTCTCACATTCAGAACACATTACCTCCACTTTTTTCTTAACGTACAAATTTTGTCTTTTGAAAGACATTTTTTTGTCGTTAGTTACGACAAATTTACTATTCCTCTGTACAACAATGGAGAATAGTTTAGCCACGGCCTTGCCCCGCCCCTTTGCCCGTCAGTTCTGGAGTTGTGTCGTACACAATGGACATTACTAGTTTTTTGTTGTATAATCTATAGAAAATATGTCGGTCATGCATTTAATGAGTTATTTTTGTCTTTCATACGAAAATTTTTTGTCGTTATCCCTTTGAACATATGGCCCTTAGTGTCTGTAAGGAGGAATTCCTGGCAATCTTATTGCTCAGCTGATGTGTTCCAACCAAGATCAACTTGTGTATGGACATGATAAAGGAGAATTAACACCTCTGATAATACCCCCTTTACCCTACTGTAACCATCCTAATGGCCCCTATGAATGTGGCCCTTGAGCCCTTGTTCAGGAGATAGATCACACCTTCTGTCAGCCTTGGTTGTCAGGTCCATGACAGCAGACATGACAGTTGATGGCAGTTTTTTTAGAAATGAAGAAGGCAAAGTGCACAAACTGACTTAATCATTTAACCCCTTAACGTGCCAGGACTGCCACGAGTGTTCGGACGTTAAGGACTGGTGACAGTCCTGGCACATCATAGAATTTGGGGTTGGCAGTGTGGCTTCATGCAGAGCTGCCATCCCAAGGTACCATGGTCCACTAGGACAGTCCACCTGGGCCGCATAGTCCTTAGGGAATTAAGGGCCAGAGGAGTGTGAAACAAATTGCTAAGCAATGTGCTGCACACCCCTTCATGGTCCTTAAATGGTTAAGATTACCATGTGCAGTGAGCACAGATTTAGATCCTATGGTCCTGCTAGCAACTATCATGTCTTCCTCCATGGACATGACATCCAGGGCTGATTGGAGATCTCTTCATAACAATGACAAAGTTCATAGTGGCCAACTTTCAATGGTTATATTTTTTGAACAAAACAAATTCAAGCAGTGGGAGTATCCTTGTTATACTTAGAAGGAAAAGTCCGATAACATATGTTTTCATTTAAAAAAAGTTTACTGCTGTTTAAGAAAGTTCCCGGAGGTACCTATCTTTCCAGAATAAAAGGAAGACAAGTACAAAGAGACAAGACTTACTACTGTGAGCTGGAAAAATAAGTGGAAATGTAAGATACAATCTGCTTTACTGAAAGAATGATAGACAAATGGAATATCCTCCCAGCAGTGTGTGAACTCTTGGGAAATATATTATACAGCTATTTATATAAATATAAAGCAAGTCTGAGCTAACTAGTTAGGGAAATGGGCAGAGCAGATGCGCAACTGATTCCTTTCTGCCATCAAATTTCAATTCCGTATAGCTCAGTAACATTAAAGGAGCGGTAAAAAATGTTATAAAAATCTATATGATATAGAGTAAAACAAGGTTACTCCCACTGCTGTCACAATGTTTTAACAGTTCAAATAATCAGGAAGTGAATTTACTGTGTTTACTTCTTGAAAGTTATATCTGACAGGAAGTGAGTCAGCAGTTTCTAGCACATTCTGGGAGAACTGTCAGAGTTGTAGTTCTAGAGTAATTCAATGACAAAGTATCCCCCTCCCGCCCTTTTCACTGTTCAGCCAGATCAAAAGGGAGGTGCCCAGGTAGACTGCAGAGAGGGACAGTCTTCAATTAAGATAAGGGAAAAATCTGAAAAACTTGTCAAGGGGGGGCAGGGCTTTCATTGTTTTCATAGGAAGAAGATTGTCCCCTTCTGTTATCTGTCTGGTCTTACAACCTGATTCCCCATCTGAGAAGAGATGGCTTACACTAGGTAAAAGGGACGGGAGGGGAATCTTTGCTTGTGAATATCTCATAAACCATAAAGGTTTGAGAGATAAGACTTATATCATTCTTCATGTTTTTTTAATGCCTACAAAATAAAATAAAGATAAAACAAAGTATTACTATCCCTTTAAGTAGTGGAGAGCAACTCACAATGTGAGTTGTGAAAGGAATATGTCTCATGAATTTAGATAAATTGTTTAACACCTATATTTGTATCAGGACTATGACTTGTATAACTTAGATGGTAAGCTCTATGGGGCAGGGACTCTGTGCTTGACAAATACAAATTGGTAGCACTATAGAAGTATAAATGTATTATTTTTATGATATTCTGGGCACTGCTCCCTTTAAGCCGTGCTCCATCCTCTTCTGACACAATTTTATCACTTCCTACACAACAACCTCATCCACCCTTCTCTGTTTCATCTTTTTCCCTTCCCCATCAATTTAACTGCACACCTATGTAAAGAAAATAATATTTCTTGGATCTGCCCACCCCAAGGCTTGTAAAATACTCTGGGGGCAATGAACCACCAACGTGAAGAATTTGAATCTTGGTGCAAACATCCCCTGAATAGGTTATGAAGGTGGAAATGAAGATAGTTTGGGATGTGCAAATTTTTTCAGTAATCACATGGGATGCATGTTTTGACTTGAAGAAATGTAGAAAACCTGATATACAGACTGCAGTTGAAGCTGGATTAGAAGAGCTTTGTTCATGCTATCTGTATAAGAATGAAACATTTCTCCCCTAACATTCTCATCTATACAGGAATGTGGTTTGTATTAAGATGCTTTGCCTCCTTTGCAAACTATCATTAGCAATGTGATTTACCAGCGTTGAACAACGGAAATTACACTTGCAAATATGAACAGCTGTTAGATCAGTGAAGCCTACAGTTAATTAGCGTTGCTTACAGAAGCATATCTTTACACTCTGCAAGTATTTTACAGTCCATGCACTAAAGCTTAGTAATATTATCTGCAGACATATTTCTTTATTTATTCTAACCTAGATGAATAGCCCGTGTAGATGGGCCACAGTGGCAGGCAGCAACGGCCGAGGTTAAGTCATGCACAGTACAGACTGCCCGCGCCGCGGCTGATAACGGAGCAGGGCGCTACGAATTCAGACTGTAGTCCTCTCTGTGGTCTGAATTCAGAGCCCCGCTCCATAATCAGCCTTGGTGCTGGCAGTCTGTAGTGTGCAGCGCACACAGCTATCTCTACTGCGCATGGCAGCTTCTGACAAGCATACATTAGCGAATTATATAGGACGGTGTCTTGTTCATTGAGTGCTTAATTGTAGATCTGCATCCTATATAATAATTCGCTAGGATGTTTGTCAGAAGCCGTCATGAGTAGTAGAGACTGCCCCAACGCACAGAATGCTGGGAGCACGGAATGCTGGGAGCACAGAATGCTGGGAGTTCTGTGCTGGGAGCATTTTGTGCTTTCGGGCAGTCTCTACAGTGCATAACTGCGTTGGCGGCAGGACGCAGAGCAGGACTGGGCTCTTAACACTTTGAGTGCCAGAGGGGTACACAACGCATTGCAAAGCAAAGGGTTAACATTACTCGGACCTTGGCCAGTGTACACGGCCTTTTACTCTTGTAGGAAATAATATATTTATTGTTACACTTGCATAATTGTCCTGGCTTTGCGAATGACGTGTAACATACCGACTGTTACTCACAGACACCCCAAAATGTCAGTCTTATTCTCTTCCACTCTCTCGTTCATTTCTTAACCCTTTATGTGCCAGAAGGGTATTCAAAAAGCATTGTTTTGCAATGTGTCGAATACCCCTCTGACAATCAAGATGGCAACAGCACTCTCTGCATTATAATAATACCTTTTGTTAACCCTTTGGGTGCTAGAGAGATATTCAACACATTGTGCTGCAATGCGTTGTATACTTCTCTGGCACTCAATGGGTTAAGATGTAAAAGATGGGAACAATAGCTGTGAACGAAACTTTCCCACCTACTGCTCTGAAATCAACACATAATGTAAAAAAAAAAAAAAAAAAAGTCTCAAAAATCCCTTTAACCCCTTAAGGACCGACGTGACGACCAGTGATGATTGTTTTTTTTTCCTGAAGTGCCGGTGATGCTACTGGCGCAGGGTCTGAAACTGACCATTCCAAGACAGGAGAGGTCTCTCTCAGACCCCCGCTCAGTGCGCTGGTACACGTCATCGGTCACATGCCGGCGTGTCGTCATAGATCAAATCAGTCCTTCTGGGAAGGTAACTTCCCTGGACTGCTGGTCATTAAGGGGTTAATCCAGTGGTTAGCAAACTGTATTCTGTGGAACTCCAGTGTCCTCTGAAATAAAACAAATGTTTTTCAGAATGAATTTCAGTAATGGTAGACAGACAGGGACACTAGGATGGGTTGGCCATTAGTGTATTAGTCTGTGAAAACCAGTGTATGGAAGACTGAACCTTTTCATTTTTTTTTTTTTTTCAGATTTTACCTATGGTAAGCTCTATACATTAGCCTTTTCTACAACTGATATAGGACTCGATTCAATTGAGTCCAGTAAAACAGCCGGTAGGGAAAAAATGGATACTGTCCGACAAAACAAAATGTCTAAGTTGGTACTCAATTGCCCTACCAGCTAAAAGCACAATGGACATTAGGCCACAGAAAAGGTCTTGGTGCAAAAAGTCCATTTTGTGAGATAAGTTCCCAAAACGCTGCGAAATAGAGGCAATAATGGAAACATCTAAGGAAAAAAAGCTAGTGATCGGTGTTTGACATACTGTCAAACACTGATCATTAGCTTATCTGTGTTACACCTACCTGTCATCCACTGTCCTTCTTCTATCCTTTTTTTTGTCTTTTCTTCTCTTCTTTCTTCTCTCTTGTATCTTCTCCATCTTCTTTCATCTTCTTTTCTTGAAGTTGTAAAAAAAAAAATAAATGTTGCTGAACATGACCCGCACATCTGTTCATAGTTTAACTCGTTGAGTGCCAGACGGGTACGCAACAGTACCTCTCTGGCACTCAACGGGTTAAAGAATGTGCATGTGATTTGTTTATAAAAGTCCATATAAAAGTAATCCCTATGAAGTCTTCTAGTGCCAAACATTTTGTATAAAAATATCCTGTCTGTTTACCAATTCACCGCCGCGCCACAATTTTTTTTGGCTGCAATCTTTCACAGCATAGGTAATTGAATAGCTTACAGTGCTTGAAGAAAAAGCAGCCGTCGGACACAACTGAATCAAGGCCATAATCAGGTTTAATTAACTGGTCTCTGCAATTGATTCCAGTAAAGATGCAGCATGATATACTTATATGTGTCAAGTGTAGAGCTAGTCACCTGTATAAATGCCACCATAGTCTAGAATAGCGCCATTCATAATGGGTGACATCACTAATGCAGCATCTCTGAGTTGGTGATGTCACCCTTTATGCATGGCACTGTGCTCACCTATGGTGACATCACCAATACAACATCTCCCACATGAAAGGGGACTTAGTCATGAGTTTATGGTGAAATTAAACATTCTAATTAATTTGTTATGTATGCAAAATTAACCCGCTGGGTGCCAGAAAGGTCTCCAGAAAGTGATTTAGAGATGTCTCCATCAGGTTAAGCGGTTTGATTGCCATGGAAATTTCTTTTGAAATAAAAGGGTTCCACCACTGTACGAATTTTGAGAACCAGTGTTCTAATCTGTATAACACGTGTGATGATCATTACATGATCTGAGTCTGTAACAGGGGTTTACCAGAACAGTACAATAGAACAGGAGTAACAAGTCAAACTACATATTGGCAGTTTTCCAGTGGATGGATTTAAATGTCAGTCTATTCAATAAATCAGAGATGAACTGTCAGAAATCAGCTATACATTTTTAAAGGGCAACTATCATGTAATCTTTGCACTACCCGCAGATTCACTCCCATGGGAACAGACGTACCAGCGTAAACAAGGGCTGCATTGTGAGTCCCAGCAGAGCAACACTATCAGAATAGGGGTCTGAGAGGAGAACCTGAGTACTGCCTCGATGTATCTACACTGCCCTGCACAGCACAGTTTCCTGTTCTGACCAATGCAGGTCCCCACAGACCAGGGATAGCCAACCCTTATCCTCAAGAGCTACAAACACTGGAGGTTTTCAGGATATCCCATCTAGAGTACAGGTGGACTAATTAGAGACTCAGTCACTTGAATTGGTCTGCCTGGTCACATTCAGGGAAATCCTGAGAACATGCACTGTTTGTAGCTATTGTGGACCAGGATTGGCTATCCCAGCCATAGACAATCTGCTTCAGGCTTGAAGTTCCAACATAAAAGGTCTATGGAGACTGTGCAGATAACCTGGGAGTTTATGGTTGAGAGACTTCTGGGTTGTGTTCCAAATAAGGGGGTTGTTTATTTGCCCAATGCAATGCATTGCTGACTTTAAATGGTAATTTTTAGTTCTCCCCTTATAGTGCAAATGGTTTGTCCCAGAATTACTCCATTTTTTAACACATTGCCCTAAGCCTTCTCCCATTGGAGCAGACAGTAAACTGTGGTAATTGCCCTTTGTTACTGTCTCTCCATTACTCCATAGAACACAGAGCACAGAGGTACTATGAATAGAAAATTCCTGAAATCAAACTACTGATATAGAAATGTATGTACTAAAAGAAACTAGAGCAATTCTGTAATAAATCAACCTTACAACTGAGAACAAATAGAAAAATTCCCATATTCCCATTAATTTTATTTGGGTTTTTAATCCCATGAATGCTAAAGAGGTCTCCAGTTAATTGCTTCCCATTTCATATGTCCCTAGGCAAGGCACCCTAGACTTCCTTAGCTCCACCCATGGCCACTCCCCATTCCTTACATGACCCCAACCACAGTCCCATGACACCAGTTGCGTAATAATAGGGGGTCACACCTGCAACCGGGCCAGTCACTCCAGGGGCCTGGCCACCCCCTGCGACCCCCTGCCCAGCGCCCACAACATGCTGAGATTTGTGCCTTCTTCTGCACAGACCTCTAGCAGCTGAGCGCACTCTTCAACTCTTTAGTAATGTAGAGCACTGGGAGATAACATCATCTCCATGACAACATCTCCCAGCGCTCTGAATTACTAAAGAGAAGACAGCGCTGGAGCTCCGGCAATATAGAGGTCTGTGCAGAAGGAGGCACAGACCTCTCCTGCCACACAGCTGGAGCACCAGGGAGGTAGGAAGCGAACACTGTGGGGGTCAGTGTGGAGGCAGTGTGGAGATGGGGGGGCAATATGGAGATGATGGGGGATATGCATTGCTGACTTTAAATGGTAATTTTTAGTTCTCCCCTTATAGTGCAAATGGTTTGTCCCAGAATTACTCCATTTTTTAACACATTGCCCTAAGCCTTCTCCCATTGGAGCAGACAGTAAACTGTGGTAATTGCCCTTTGTTACTGTCTCTCCATTACTCCATAGAACACAGAGCACAGAGGTACTATGAATAGAAAATTCCTGAAATCAAACTACTGATATAGAAATGTATGTACTAAAAGAAACTAGAGCAATTCTGTAATAAATCAACCTTACAACTGAGAACAAATAGAAAAATTCCCATATTCCCATTAATTTTATTTGGGTTTTTAATCCCATGAATGCTAAAGAGGTCTCCAGTTAATTGCTTCCCATTTCATATGTCCCTAGGCAAGGCACCCTAGACTTCCTTAGCTCCACCCATGGCCACTCCCCATTCCTTACATGACCCCAACCACAGTCCCATGACACCAGTTGCGTAATAATAGGGGGTCACACCTGCAACCGGGCCAGTCACTCCAGGGGCCTGGCCACCCCCTGCGACCCCCTGCCCAGCGCCCACAACATGCTGAGATTTGTGCCTTCTTCTGCACAGACCTCTAGCAGCTGAGCGCACTCTTCAACTCTTTAGTAATGTAGAGCACTGGGAGATAACATCATCTCCATGACAACATCTCCCAGCGCTCTGAATTACTAAAGAGAAGACAGCGCTGGAGCTCCGGCAATATAGAGGTCTGTGCAGAAGGAGGCACAGACCTCTCCTGCCACACAGCTGGAGCACCAGGGAGGTAGGAAGCGAACACTGTGGGGGTCAGTGTGGAGGCAGTGTGGAGATGGGGGGGCAATATGGAGATGATGGGGGATATGTGGAGATGATGGGTGATGGGGGGCAATGTGGAGATGGGGGGGGCAATGTGGAGATTGGGGGCAATGTGGAGATGATAGGGTGCAATGTGGAGATGATGGGTGTGCAATGTGGAGATGATGGGGGGCAATGTGGAGGTGTCCAGTGGAGATGGCCAATGGGGAGGCCAATGTGGTCAGAGGGGGGCCCATGGCAACTTTTGCACCAGGGCCCAATGGCTTCTAGTTATGCCTCTGCATGACAAAAAATACCCTTAGTCTATAACATTCAAGCACAAAACAGCTTTTAACCCCTTAAGTACCAGTTATGTGTCAGGAAAGTCACAGCTGTTCTTGCCTAAAGGACCGGTGACGGTCCTGGGACATCACATATTTTTTACTCACAGTGCTCTTGGTGTGCATCATCTGTGTGCACCATCCATACATAGCTGCACTCCAAGACATCTTCAAGAACTAGAGGGTCAAGGAAGCATATTCTGAGATCTAGTGCAGCATTGGTGCACAAGTGTTTGCTTTTGCATTTATTTTACTGCAAGCTGTAGAGATTGTGTTTTCGGAAGCAACCCAAGTCTAGCCTGCACAGTATCACTGCAGAAGTTCTTGGGAGAGAAAAAAAATGATGAACATACCTAGGAACTTCCTCCCCTTGAGCCCCTGGAGAAGGCTCATGTACTGCTGTCCAAGGGGATGTAAATGACGTGATTCATATCACAAAGTGGGGTGGGGCTTACCATCCTCATTTCATAAAGTGGGAAGAAAGCGGGCTGAACAGTGTAAGAAGGAGAAGAAGTCTTGGGGCAAATCCGGAGAGTTCCCAGGTATGATTATGATACTATCTATAAGTCTATGGACAAAAAGGGGATCTAGATGTTTGTGAGTGTAGGAATTGTGGGTGTGTTTGATTGA
Organism: Rhinophrynus dorsalis; assembly: GCA_037306005.1. Taxonomy (NCBI): domain Eukaryota; kingdom Metazoa; phylum Chordata; class Amphibia; order Anura; family Rhinophrynidae; genus Rhinophrynus; species Rhinophrynus dorsalis. The sequence goes on along the minus strand of CM074724.1, from coordinate 365,828,156 downwards.
GTTCAGTGACTATAACAGACAGGGACAATTAAAATAAAATAAAATAATAATAATAATAATAATAATAGTAAATGAAAATAAAAATACTTTGACTGATAGACAGAAGAGAAACAAGAACATTTTTTTTTACATGAGCTATGACGACTGACATTAAAGTGATAGTAATGTCTATGTAAAATGAGTTACCCGAGTCTTCTGTATATTAAAAGGGACAGATTGCGCTATGTCTAAGCACTTACTTCTTCTTAGTTCAAAAGTTATGAAGCACTGAAGATCCACCACCCGCCCCTTCTTCCCACGTCACAAAGAAGATGCAGGCTGGTCGGGACGGCTGCAGCGAGGGACAAACTTCAGTAAGCAAAGGGAAATCCTGTCCTCCTTCGTCAAGGGGGGCAGGATTTGCCTTATATTTACTTACTAAAGTTTGTCCCTCGCTGCAACCATCGAGTTGTACGGCCCAAGCTCAGATTCCGAGGAAGGTGGCCAGAAGGAGCAGGTGGTGGATCTTCGGTGCATTATAACTTTTGATCTACAAAGAAGTAAGCGCTTAGACATAGTGCAATCTGTTCCTGTTAATATATAGAAGACTTGGGCAACTAATTTTACATAGACATTACTATCACTTTATCCATGACAGAGACAGACTGTTACAGTAACACAGATCACACAATAGAGGGACAAAGCAGTATTCAACATATTGCTAGTAGCTATTTGGTTTATGTTCAAAATCAACAGAACTATCTCTATGTCCACCACATGTGCCAAGGGCTGGGGTAAAGGTAAAAGAAGTGTAGACAGTAGACTTTGTTACATTACTTTCAGAACAAATGCAAAATTTTATGAAAATTGTGTATCTCATGACATTCAATTTTAAACAGCAAATGAATGGCGCAGAACATGCATTTTCAGAAACATGAGCAGCACATTTGCCTCATTTGTTCAAATCCAATCCAAAATCATTGGCTAGCAGGAGGAGTAATGTTACATGTATCTGTTACCCTTCCAGCTAGATGCTGATTGGCTGGGAGGTGAAGTTTCTATAAGGCAAGTTCCTTGCCCTGTTTAACTCCACAATTACAGCCAATGGAAGAGTGGGAATTTATATGAACAGGAATGGGCACATAAAAGCCAGTCCCTGTTCACTTATGTTCTTATTCTGGCTCGGGCAATGGGCTGTGCAGGATTTAGAGGGGGGGTATACTTTGTATAGGTGGCAGCAGGGATAGTGGCAGTGGGGCTTTAGGGTTTTTTATGTTTATTTAGTTTGACGATAGATACAGGAGGACCTGGGTGTTGAGGACATGACTAGACCTCTAACATCAAGGTAAGTGATGACTGGGGGGACTTCATATTCAGAATATTGGTGAAATAATTTTATTTGGCAAAAAATTCTGGCTAACTGAACAGGAAAGTAAATAATTTTACCTAATAATGCTGATTAAACCATTTTTTTGCTGTGTACAAATGTAGTAAGAGGAGTGCGTGGACTTGTTGTTGGCTGGTACTCTAAAATTTGAGAGTATCCATGGTTGTAGCAGTTATCCCAACAAGTGCTGACAATGATCCTCTTCCTCTTGATGAGGAATCCATTGATAACATTTATGTGAAAATTTCCACCACCAGTGGCAGTACTATTAGTAATACAAAGCCTAAAGATGATGATGATAAGCAGTGTTATTCTAGTGTATTTAGCAACAGGAGCAAGTGCTGCATAAGACCATAACAGCAACACCTCACTGATCCTGCAAAGCTTCTGTAAATCGCTCTCAGCTGAAAACTGCCAATAAAGTGTTTGAGAAAAAAGCTATAAGATTATGAATATGGTGGGGATGGTATATCTGACAGGGATGGTGGTGGTGAGGAAGTGGATCATGCTGATGTTGAGGACCTAATTATTCATGATGAGGTTGATCATTTATAATATGCCCTTTCTTGTGCAGATACAGATCCCATAGAGGTTGAGAATGATGATGAATTTGCCCAACAATTTGATGAAACTAAGGCTTAGCTTCCACCAGTGCAAAGGAGTAAGTCTGTTTATAAACGGTTTCATAGATTATGTGGATAGTCTGGCCAAGTAAACAAGACACACAAAAAAACAATCTCTGTCATCATCATCATCAGCATCCCCACTAGCAAGTGCAACCCCCAAGCACCATACTTGTGATCTGTAATATTACAGAAGCAGCATAACAGGTAAAGAACATCCCGTACCTAGGAGTGTTTGTGCTGCTGCTGAAAGTGTAGAGCCTACATCTAGCACAATTGTAATATCTAGCCCCTCTAGTTGTAGTAGAAGTCTGTCAGGAACACCTCTGTCTGTGAAATCTCGATTATCCAAAATCCAAAATGTTACTATCTACTGTCTGTATAAAAAAACATGAGCAAGATCCCATGTAGGCACATCCTCATTGAGATCCTAACTGAAATACAACCAGTTCTTCTATGTGCAGACAGCACACAAATACTGAGTTCATACTAAGAAGAGAAAAATTGAACAAAAATAATCCCTAAGCATACCTGTAGAATAGCAAACAATCCAGAATGTTAGTGGTTGATATGCTGCCCTTTTCATTTATTGAGAAGAGTAGTTTTAATTAACTGATGTCATGTGTTGCACCCCACTGACATAACCCACGCTGCAATCTGGGATGGCTGTACTAAAGTTGCATAATGTAGTGGCTACTGTGCTAGACTAAGGGCAGGAGACATTTTATGGCAAGAAAGTTCACCTGACCACATGTATCAGCAGCAGGATGTCACCATAACCACAGCCTCTCTCACCGCCCGCAAAGTTCATGCTATTGTGAGGCACAGTATCAAAAGGCTTTTGCAAAATTCAAGTATACTACATCAACAGCAATACCCTTGTCCAAATTACTACTTACCTCTTCATAAAATGCTAGTAAATTAGATTGGCATGATCTATTCTTCATATTACCATGCTGGCTACTACTAATAATATTGTTGGTCATTACATAGTCATGAATTGATAAATATTAAGTATAAGGGTCTTTCTATTAGTAAACTAAGTTTCTTAAAGGGATAGTAATGTTTCATAATAAAAGCAGCTCTAATTAATCATCATAGTATTTGGACTTTGGAGAGTGTTATTTCAGTTCTGTCAGAGTTGTAGTTCAAGAGTAATTCAATGACAAAGTATCCCCCTCCCGCCCCTTTTACTGATGTAACACTGCTCAGCCAGATCAGAAGGGAGGTGCCCAGGTAGATTGCAGAAAAGGACAATCTTCAATTAAGATAAGGGAAAAACCTGAAAAACTTGTCAAGGGGAGCAGGGCTTTCATTGTTCTCATAGGAAGAAGATTGTCCCATGCTGTTATCTGTCTGGTCTATGGACTGCATTCCACATCTGAGAAGAAATGGCTTACACTAGGTAAAAGGGGCGGGAGGGGAATATCTCTTAAAGGTTTGAGAGATAAGACATATCGTTCTTCATATTTTTTTAATGCCTACAAAATAAAATAAAGATAAAATGAAGTATTACTATCCCTTTAAGTGCCCTTGGGTGTATACGATCATGGTCCAGGTGCTTTATTCACCACAATCTTTTCATGTCTTTCTTGGGCTTTGTCCTCAGTAAGCCATGTACATGATAGAGGAAATTCTGGGATTATCTCTGTTTGCCCATCAGTTGATAGTTACCATTGATGATAATTATGTCACAGAAGGCAGAGTAGAATGAGCCTCATCAGGCTGCTGCTGACGCATCCACCCTGCCAACCATGGGCACATGAATTGGTGGTGGGAATGGCGGTGAGTAAGATGTTGATGGATTTACACTTAGTGGTGGTGAGTATGACATGGGGCATGCAGGGGTATATGATGTTCTACTTTCATGTTCTAGCAGTAGAACTATTGAGGCAGCAACAGCACAAGATGACGGTTAGGGTGGTGAAAGTCAACAGTACAATCCCTCATCACCCTTCCGTGCCCTGAAATTGTGGGTATGGGAGCATTTTTCTTTGGGAACAGGGACTTTTCAGTACTCAGCATCCAATTTGTGCACAATGGCAGTATTGTCATACTACTGGCTTGACTTCCGCTACTTGTTTATAAAGACTTAACTTGCCTTGCAAGCCTGATCATATATATTTGTTAAATGTTTATAGTGTTATCTAATTCTCTGTCTCTTTGAATTTGCCTACATGCCTGTATGGGACACTCAGCGCTGTTCAGGCTTTTGGTTTTATGATGGCTGGAAATCCCACTTCATACAGAAAAAGAAGCGGAAAAGTTATACCACTTGTGAGAATATTTCAACTGTTAGTGGAAAAGCGGGGAATGACTCTTTTAGGGGCATATTTCTCATGGGTAAAGCAAAAGAAAATTAGTGAAATTTCCAAGGGAGCAAAATTTTACTTTTTTCCCATCCCTAATTTGTACTTTCATCTCATAGTCACAGGTTGACCTGAGAATGAAGCAGAAACAGAGAGAGAGAGAGACTGAGAAAGCATTTTAATAGTTGAACATCACATTCTTCAATGGTTTTAACTTAAATACTAACCTGCTATTTACTGTAGCATCATCACCTCAGTTCCCACCATGTTGATGATATAGATGGTCACCAAGGCCTCCATAAAGTTTTGAGAGATGCCGCTGGGCTCATTTAATTCAGTTTTTTAAGGGCTACAAGATGAAGGATAGTAAAATTGAAGTATTACTATCTCTTTAAAGTTCCTGAAACGCTGACCTTGTTCTGGAGATAAGCATTGTTTTTCTTGTTTTCTAAGAAAAGGAGTGCCTCTGAATTTAGCAGAAATGAACAGATACAAAATGGGATTTACTGGCTCATATTACAGGTGCACAGAGAGTCAGACAGGGTGACAGTACGGGAAAAAAGATTACAGAGAGAAGGGGAAAAGCACAAACAAAATAGAACCTCTAATTGTAGTATGACAACCAAATAGATAGGACTAAGAACAATAATGACTAATAATAACCAGTCAAATAAAATTGGATATATGTTTAATATTTAAAAGCAATACCAGATTGTCAATAATAAACAATCTTCAAATAAAATCAATAAAATAAAATGAATTAAAAGCTGAAAAACTGGTAAGTCCACAAATGTGTTGGAAAATATAGTGTGTGTATAACTGTATTAATCCCGTTTAGGTGAAATCAGTAGTTAGCAATACAGATCAGTGAGAGTTGTAAACCCAGACTCAGGTGGTAGATGGCTCCTCATTGATTGAAAAAGGTGTGCGCCTTGCATGGACAATCAAGCCTTCCTCACGTAAGTCCTGGTGCCGATGTTCACAGCTGGTGTGCTCTACCATGTACAGTTTACAAAGTCTGGATTGGAGGGATCATTGCTGTTGCTGTCCTCGTTATTGGGGTCCTCAGGGTAACTGGAACTCTTTGGGGGAGATTCACTAAGAGGTGATAAAGTGGAGATGACTTCACCAGTTTATCACTTCTCCAATTCCTTGTTATTATATGGAGCCTATGCACTAAGATTTCTCCAGCTCTGGAGATCTTATTGAATAGGCTGCATAGAATAACATAGTAACTGGAGAAGTGATATCACTGGAGAAGTCATCTCCACTTTATCACCTCTTTATCACTGCTTAGTGAATCTTCCCCCTTGTATCTCCACACTGGTAATGATGTGGAATATCTTGGCTCTGATAATACAAGGAATGTCTATACGTGTTTCACTCCTCAAAATCTTGCCTTCATCAGGAGAATGGGGGTGCAGGGAAAACATTTCCCTTATTTAAAGGCTGTGCTGTTAAAGGGATAGTAATGTTTCATAATAAAAGCAGTTCTAATTAATCATCATAGTATTTGGACTTTGGAGACTGTTATTTCAATTCTGTCAGAGTTGTAGTTCAAGAGTAATTCAATGACAAAGTATCCCCCTCCCGCCCCTTTTACTGATGTAACATTGCTCAGCCAGATCACAGGGAGGTGCCCAGGTAGACTCCAGAGAGGGACAATCTTCAATCAAGATAAGGGAAAAACCTGAAAAACTTGTCAACGGGGGCAGGGCTTTCATTGTTCTCATAGGAAGAAGATTGTCCCCTGCTGTTATCTGTCTGGTGTATGGACTGCATTCCACATCTGAGAAGAGATGGCTTACACTAGGTAAAAGGGGCGGGAGGGGAAACTTTGCTTGTGAATATCTCTCAAACCATAACGGTTTGAGAGATAAGACATATCATTCTTCCTGTTTTTTTAATGCCTACAAAATAAAACAAAGATAAAACGAAGTATTACTATCCCTTTAAGGCACTTAGAGCTTAGATTTTGGAGTTGGAAAATCCAGTAAGATTCTTGCTTGGCTAACAATTGGTATCAATTGCCTCCTCTAATCTGTGGACATATATGATAAATAATGGTAAACTTCTGGGAACTTGGGTCCCCATTTTGGTGATGACTGAAATGATGAGGTACAGAATAATTATTTTTTTGTTGTAGGATATTTCTCCTGTGCTCTAGGAATCTTTCTTTATCTGTTCTGATGGTCCTTCGTATATATTGGCGGTTGCAGTGACATTCTAATACATATATTACATAATTAGTAATGAATTGTAGAGTTCCTTATTAGGATCTGAGCCTTTTTTGTGAGTCAGCTGCGCCAAAGGACCACCATATAGTGTGTGCAAGGCCAGAACTATCTATGATCTATCATTTATGATTTTGTTTGTATTCATATTAACTCTATTTTCATCTAAGTGGGTATAATTTATACTCTCCTCCATTCAACCAGAAGTCTATTTGTAGCAGCAACCCAAGTGCTGGTATATTTCTCTTTTGTTTTTGTTTCATAGACGTGAACAACATAATGAACTTAAAGATCAATTTTTATCTATATTTAACCAAGATGGTATGGCTCCAATTTTGGGTACTGAAAGGGTAGAATCTGATAACATTATTAACATGAAAAAAAGTTTTTTCAAATTTGAAAAATTATTAAAAAATAGATGAGTAGTTGGCTGGAGATTATTACACTACAGAAATACATCAAACTCAAACAAACCCCCAGATGACTTAGAATTATTAAATAGCCAGCTTTCTGATTAGAAGATCATCTATTTAAAACAACATGGTATAAAATACTTGATCAATGTTTGTTCAGTTTGATGCAACATATTATTGAATTTAGAACAGAAAGAATGGAATGAATAATTCAAGAAACTGAACAAATATATACTGAATCAAAGATCAGTAAATCCAAATTGGATTCACTTGTCAATAATAATGTGAAGAAGTTTGAATTGGAACTAGTAAATAGAAAAAAGAAGAAACTAGAACGAGATGGAAAGGACTATTAAAACAAACATGTAAAAAAAGTGGAATACACAACAACACAGAAGCTACTGCCGAGTCAGTTATAGAAATTCTTTAGTACACCACACAGATCAACATCTTGGACACAAGCACACTATTTTGTCCACATCAGTGTCTAGACCATCGACCACTTCAGATTCATTTATGATCATCAAAGATACAGTACCAATACAACAAGGACTCACAAAGCTATCAGTTGCAGTGCCTATTACCAGCAGATTCACAATTCGCAATGAAGAACAACCATTTGTCACGGATCCAAATGATTCGGCTTTACAAGACACTAGGGTTCATTTCTAGGGAACAGAGTCAGTCCTCCTACTCCTTTGCTGCAGCCAAAGTTGAATTAAAGGTGCTGGCTGTAAAGCCAGATGTCCGATTCTGGTTGAGCCGGAACCCTGACCAGGAGAGAAGTAGGGAGCACTGGAGACGAGCCGAATCTGATGCCTGTGAGGACCCTCTGCAAAATGAGTATATGATGGGGACCACGGAAGGCAGGGCAGGACTGCCAAAGATACCGCCCACTGTCCTAGGAGAGACAACAGAACAAGACTGTTCACAACTGTGCCCAGAAGGTGGGCTATATAGCAGGACAAGGCTGCTACCACTGTACCCAGACAGTGGGCTATATAGCAGGACAAGGCTGCTTACCATTGAGCCCAGTACGTGGGATATATAGCAGGACAAGGCTTCTTTCCAGTGAGCCCAGGAGGTGGGCTATAAAGCAGGATAAGTCTGCTCTCCACTGAGGCCAGAAGGTGGGCTATATAGAAGGACAAGGCTGCTCCAAATTAATCTCTCCAAAAGGGAAAGGGTAGCAAAAGAGGACTGGGCCAAGAAGGCTGTAGCCAAACAAAATCCCCAAAGGGAGGCGAATTTACTGGGTAAGACAGGGCTGGAGAACATGAGGACAACAAGCACAAGTTCTGATCATTGGTCAAAGAATGACCAGCAAGAAAGGAGCTCAGCCTGCAGAAACCCCGGCAGTCAGACCCAACGTAAAGGGAAGTGGGCGCAATAGAACTACACCGCTCTGTAGGACCTCCCTGCCTGGCGGCTGAATACCCGACAGCAAAGGGGATACCGGGAGGACTGCTAGAGTGCAGGAAAGCAGAGGACCCGGAAATGACAGGAACAACCAAAGTAAGTATGCCAACATCAAAAAACAATAGCCAAGGTACTGGGAGCTACTGCAATATCGCAGGGAAAGCCAAAATCAGAGTCAAAAAAACAAGCCAGGGGTAATCAAGAGAAGTCAAAAGCGGGTAAGCCAAGGTCAAGACATTATCGGATGCAAAAAGCTTAATAATCTGGCACTAGGTGCCCTGTAGAGCAAGCTTAAAAACAGCCTTGCACCAATAGGCAAAAAGGAAGGATGACTAGAAGAAAAAGGTGGGAATCAGAGAGGGCAGTGTAACACCAGTAGAATCTATTCCTGATGCAGTTAGTGCAATTACCACTGCAGTGCAAGATCTCCAAGATGATGCTACATCCAAGTCAAGTGATCATCGTGTAGGCAATTTGAGGGAAGCTAATCGCTGCCATCCACTCAACGACAATCACTTTCTAATTTGCCATCTCAACACAAAAGAGCAAGACATAAAATCCAATCTGCAACCAAATTACCCCAAAACTAGTCTTTTTTTAGAGATAGGACCACACTCACCAATAAAAGATTGGATACAGAAAGAGTAGAAGAACTTCAAGGACAACAATAAAAGATCCGAAAACGTAAGAAAAAGAATGTAAGACCTCGATGAAGAACAAGAGCAGTGAGAAAGACAAAGAAAAAGTCAACATTTGGAATAACTCTGTACATGCATAGAGGAATCTTCAATCTTTTCCCATATCTCCTTACCAAACAAGAGGAATCATTACTTCACAAAGGCTTGAAATTTGCTCCAGCAAGAGGCCCTAATCACTTTGAATTATTCATTGTCACACGTAAATTCATCAGGAAATTAACTTTATGCATTTTGTTTTACAAAAAGAAAAGGAAGATACAAACACTGCTATCAGCAATACTAATCTACAATCCTGTCCAGCTTCTTCATCCATTGACGTTCCTGACAATGAAGATTGTGGCATGATTGATTCTTTGATAGACCTTATTGATGGCAATGACGATTGAAATGACACCAATATGCCTGTGTGTATATGCACCATCAAACATAGTCAGTTCAAGCCAACATTCTGCTTTTCTCCTCATTAATTGAGGCCTTCCTTGAGATGATGATGAGGGACATTTTCAGAATGTTTGAGCTACCATGGAAATACAAATACAATTTAAGTTGATAAGATAGACAAGCACTAACCAGCCTCCTTAATAATCCAGATTTGGTTATTAAAGACGCTGATAAAAGGGGAGGAATCATTATTCAGTTCCTTGACCAATATCTAAAAGAAACAGACCACATCTTGAGTTATGTAGTATTTTATAAATTATTTCATCAGGAATACAAGAGTTTAATTAATTGTGCATGATCAAAGGGAATATTTAATCAAAATAAATATAAATTTCTGGATGTAAAGTTTCCCATAACTCTAATTTATTATCACATTCTGAGGATCCATAGACACTACAAATACACCCAGTTTATATCAGGAATAAACTCACTTAATAGCAATTTGCCTCAATTTGTGGACCACTATCTACAACCATATGTACACAAATTACCATCATATACACAAGATCTTAAATCACGTGGAATCCATGCTATTGTTGGGCAACCTGTGACATCACTTCTCTTTATACCATCAAAGGCCTTTCAGCAATCAAGTATTTTTTTGAGAAAGAACAAGATCTTTCCCCTACATGAACAACTATTCATGATTCAAGGTGTACAGTATATTTTCGATCATAACTTTATGTTTAATCATATCCATTATCTTCAACGGTGGGAAACAGCTATGGAAACAAGGTTTGCCTCCAGTTATGCCAGTCTGTTTATGGGGTACTGGGAGGACAAGTGCCTCTACGGCAGATATATGGGAAAGCTCATGCTACATTGATGACCTCCTCATTATATGGCAGGGAGATAAAGAATCGCTCCTAGCCTTCCAATCAGATCTCAGTAAGAACAATTTAGGACTCAATTTCACAGTTCAATACAATAAAGAAGAAATCATCTCCTTGGATTTATATTTGACCACTGATCAACAAGAGATCATCATCAAAACCCACTACAAATCTGTAGATGGTAATAGCTACAATCATGTATCCAAACTAGTTACGCAGCATTCCTTATGGACAACTACAACAAATAAAGAGGAACTATACCACGGATGAGACTTCTGAGCAACAGGCAATAATCATGCAGAAGAAGTTCTGAGAGAAGGGATATTGCTCTAATTTATTGAATAATGCTATGGATAAAGTGAATAAAATCCCTAGATCACAGCTGCTCAGTCAAGAGACAACCAAGAAAAGAGATACTACACCTATAGTTTCCTTTATCACAAAGTATAACTCTGCTGGATCAACTTTATAAATATACTTAGAAAAAATTGGTTTATTCTTATGGGCAATAAACTTCTGTCCAATGTCATTCCAAATAAACTTGAAATCATATTTAAGAAAACTCAAAACTTATGAGTTAGCTCCAAGTGCTCTATTTATATCCACTAATTATCCCCAGATGACTGTTGCTAGCAATATTGTGAGTGATGAAAAATGAACAGGAAACTTTAAAGGAATAGTAATGTTTCATAATAAAAGCAGCTCTAATTAATCTTCATAATATTTTGGCCTTGGAGAGTGTTATTTCAATTCTGTCAGAGTTGTAGTTCAAGAGTAATTGAATGATAAAGTATCCCCCTCCCGCCCCTTTTACTGATGTAACACTGTTCAGCTTAGAGCAGCAGGGAGTGTCCAGGTAGATTGCGGAGAGGGACAATCTTCAATTAAGATAAGGGAAAAAGCTGAAAAACCTGTCAAGGGGGCGGGGCTTTCATTGTTCTCACAGTAAGAAGATTGACCCTTGATGTGAGCTGTCTGGTCTATGGACTGGATTCCACATCTGAGGAGTGGGAGCTTCCACTAGGTAAAAGGGGTGGGAGGGGGAAACTTTATCATTCAATTACTCTTGAAATACAATGCTCACAGTAATGAAATAACACTCTCTATAGCTCAAATACTATGAAGATTAATTGGAGCTGCTGTTTTTGTGAAACATTACTATCACTTTAAAAGTGGACACATCTACTGTACTACCTGTGGGTTTATTCAGCACAGGCAAACTAAATTCTCCAGACCAAATACAGGAGTGTCATATCCTATTAAGGGACTCTACAACTGCACTACAAATTACATACTATATCTATTAGAATATCCCTGTAGCCTCCAATATATAGGAAGGACCATTGGAACAGCTAAAGAATGATTCCTAGAGCACAGGAGTAATATCCTACACCAAAAAAAGAATCACTCTGTACCTCATCATTTCAGTCGTCACCATAACGGGGACCCAAGTTCACTGAAGTCCACCATTATTGATCATATATGTCTGCAGATTAGAGGAGGAGATCAATACCTATTGTTAGTGAAGCAAGAATCTTATTGGGTTTTCCAACTCCAAGATCTAAGCCCTGAGGGCTTTAATGAAGAGTTGGATATCTGGTGCCTACAGTAATTTATGAACAATGCCCTCTGTACCACCACTACGCATTTGGCTTGCAGCTAGGACACATATTGTTTGAAGTTTCCCTATTTTCCCCATCTGCTTTCTTTCAGTATCCGCACAAGCTGGTTACAAGCAAATAATTGAAAAAGTACACACTTCATCAGTTTCCAATGTATTCATTTGTACTCTGTCCCATACTCAAATCAGCAATAGTTGCCTCATGTATAATTTCTGCTGATGGTATGTGATCCTTATCAGCCAATTCACTTTATCTGGGTTCATTTGTTTTTTCATGTCATCTGCATTTATCCCAGTATGTTATACACGAATTTTGTTAATAGATATTTATCTCCAATAATTGAGTCATCTTATCCCAATTTAATGCTTGCAATATTTGGGTGTTTTTATGCAATTTTAACACTACTGTTACACTGATATTAATTTTCATGAATACTCTTTCCATCTTCAGCTTTGGAATTCACGTATATCCCCATGGAAGCAATTTGAATTCACGCCTTCTCCAGGATTATGATTTTGCCATGACTACATTGAGAATGGCTCATTTGCATATTTTACATGCAGCTGAATGCACCATTGTCATATGCATGTGCAGGGGTGTCTGTAGACATTTTTCAGGGCAGGGAGGAAAAGCCATAACATGACCCCCAGGCCAGCCCACCCAGCCTCTTTGTTTATATGGAGAGAGGGGGGCCATTCCTGGGAACTTTTTCTTCTGGACTCCTATGGTGCCGCTGGGGGAGATAAATTACTCAATCTGCATCAAAAAGGGGTGGAACTTAATCAGGATTGGAGTGGGGCTTCTTAAACATAGAAAAAGTAGGAGGAATAGGTTGGGGAAGGAGGAGAAGCGGGCGGGGAGTGGGAGGAACAGACTGGGAAGGAGCAGAAGATTCTCCACATCCGCCTCTGCTGGTAATTAGCAGCCAAAACTGGAGTCTCCGGGGCAAATCCTGAGAGTTCCCAGCTATGATGATAATGTGTCTGATGACATGTTCGTGTGTAATAACTATACCTGGGAACTCTCAGGGTTTGACCCTGAGACTCAGGGTTTTAACCAAAATCTCCGGGTCTCAGGGTGAAGGGCCAAATTCTCAGGGTGAGAGAGGTCTGTGTCACCTAGTATATGCATTTCCCCAATTAAATGTTTCCTTAGCCGCTAAACTGGTGCCATTAGTACCAGAAAGACAGTGGGAGATGTCCTGCTTGTCTTGTTTGTGTTCAGGCAGTGAGTTATCCAAACTGTAGCATGTTAAAGGTCCCTCGCACATGGACCGGAGCACCTCTGTGTTAGAGCAAGCAGGCACATATCGCATAAAATCTACATTATGGGAAGCTTTAAGGGTTAATATTTCAAAGATCTCAGGGTCAGCTCATCTTGAAAGTTCCCAGGTATGGTAATGACATATGAGAGAGAGATGATCTGCATGCGGAAGAGCTATGAAAGTTGTGTGGGAACATTGGAATTTGTCTTGGGAACATAGACAAGGGAACAAGGCATTGAAAGGTTTTGCATTGGGCTTATTTCCTGCTTTTCCTCTCTGTCGGTATTTCCATGAAAAGTAAATATGTACAGAGTGGTCCACTTATCCCACCTAAGTCCAAACACCTTAAATTCACGTCTGTTACGTTTTTTAGTACGTAAATGTTTTTTTACTCTTGTATTTTTTTTTTTTAGTTCAAATTTTGCCTTTATTACACATTTCTTAGAAAAATGTTGAGTTTGGCAGGCATGAGTGTTATCCGTGTAACATCGGTGATACTTCACTTTGCTACCTTGCAAGATCTCTACATGTGCCATGAAAGAGTGCAGTGTGTTAGGGAATGCAGGCTCTAGAACAAATCGGGTTTTTTCTAAAACATTGTTTTCGTAACGTAAACTAAGCAGCAAGTGTGGTTTAGGAGGACGTATTTAGAGGTGCGTAGGCCTGTTTTACATTCCTGGTTCTATTTCTAAAATATACAATTTAAGAAAACCTACAGGTCTGGCCGCTTTGATATGGTAAAGCATATGTCATTTTTTCTTTTTTTCCAGTGGCCAAGCCTTTTTATAAATAAATCATAGGTATGAAGTGATCCTTAGTGTAAAGTGGTTATTTAGGAAACAGCTGTAGAAATAACTTTCAGTTTTACAGTGAATCAAGTAAGTTTATTTTAAAATTGTTAAACATACTTCAACAGAGCAGTATTCTGCATCTGACTTATCTCAGCGAGGCTGGCGTGCTAAGGTACTACTTTAATTACAGAGCAAAGCAACTAAACCATAGGGGAAAAATAAATATTCCCCAAATAGCCACTGAATTCAAAGGGGGTTAAAAAAAACACCATTTAACCCTTTGAGTGTCAGAGGGGTATGCAACGCATTGCAGAGGAATGCGTTGCATACCCCCTCTGGCACTCAAAGGGTTAACTCAATGGCAATATGTACTTTATAGACAATGGTACAACTGGTATGGCAGGGGCTAGATTTACATCCCAGAAGCCTCTAGGTAAGGCACGGTAAGTGCCCTTAGCTCCACCCACGGTCGCAACCCAATTCCAAATATTGCTACACCCCTAGATCCACCCACTATTTGTTGGCACAGAAAATATCATTGGCCTATCACAAGCAAATATATATAAAAAAAAAATCTTTAACTCCTTGGTTACTAAAGAGATCTTTCTAGCACCCAAGGAGTTAAATAATAGCCTGTAAAAAGGTATAAAATTTCTGTTGGGACAATGAGATTACTCTGGCCACACCCACAATTCATAATGTGGGTGTGGCTAACACATTTAAGACAGTTTCCTAGTCTTTCTATTGGGAAATATGGCCCTGGATTTGGCCCAGAATGACTCCACTGGGGGAAATTCACTAATCAGTGATAAAGTGGTGATAAAGAGGTGATAAAGTGGAGATGATTTCTCCACTGATAGCACTTATCTAGTTCCTATGTTATTCTATGGAGCCTATGCACTAAGATTTATTCAGCTTTTGGAGATCTTAGTACATAGGCTCCATAGAATAACATAGGATCTGGAGAAGTGATATCGCTAGAGAAGTCATCTCCACTTTATCACCTCTTTATCACACCATAGTACATCTCCCCCCAGTTCTCCTTAGCACATCTGCCTCAGTATTTCATATTTCAGTGCAATGCGTTGTGTAGCCCTCTGGCACTGAAAGGGTTACTCTTCATAAATTAAACTCCTAGACTCCTATGATCAGATAATATTGTGTTCCTGATTAACATAGCACTCCTTAGTACAGTTTAATTAAAGCACTGAGACCTTGATGGAGACAAAACAATAAAATATTTATTTTAGTTCCCTATAAAAACTTGTTGGAATTCAAAACAGGATGTTATAGTGGAAATAGGATCTCTGAGGGAGATGTATAAAAAAAATGTTCTTCTTACTTTTTAAAAAACAGTCGTTATGGCATGGAAAGTGGATATAACTCCAGGTCTGATTTATTATTGATTAAAGACATTTTTAAAAATATGGCGTTGTTATGCATATTTTAACCCTTTGAGTGCCAGTGGGGTACGGCATGCATTGCAGTAATGTTTCACAATAAAAGCAGCTCTAATTAATCTTCATAGTATTTGGGCCATGGAGAGTGTTATAGTTCAAAAGTAATTGAATGATAACGTATCCCCCTCCTGCCCCTTTTACTGATGTAACACTGCTCACCTCACAGAAGCAAGACTGTCCGGATGGATCGCAGAGAGGAAAAATCTTCAATTAAGATAAGGGAAAAAGCTGAAAAACCTATCAATGAGGGCAGGGTTTTCATTGTTCTCACAGTAAGAAGATTGTCCCTTGCTGTGAGTTGTTCGGTCAAGAGACCAGATTCCACATCTGAGGGGAGGTGGCTTACACAAGGTAAAAGAGGAGGGAGAGGGATACTTTATCATTCAATTACTCTAGAACTACAACTTCCAGTATTAAAATAACACTCTCCATGGCCCGAATACTATGAATATTAATTGCAGCTGCTGTTTTTGTGAAACATTCCTATCCCTTTAAGGACAGCACATACATGGCGTTAAGATTCTGGCAATAATTCTGTCATAAAATTGCCTCAACTCGCCACATGCTATATAATAATTCACTAGGATGTTTGTCAGAAGCCGCCATGCGCAATAAAAACTGCGTGCGTTCATCCAGTCTCTACTGCGCAAGACTGCATCGCATGGAGCAGTGAGGTAGTGGCCGCTTAATCCTGTAAGTGCAAGAGGGGTACGCAAATCATTGCAAAGCAAAGGTTAACATTACCCAGACCTTGGCCTGTGTACACGAGCTTTTACACTAGTTTCTTTATAAATTAGCTGCACGGCTTTTTACAATCTGGGTACCCCATTTTTTTTTTTTAAACGTACTACACGGCGTACAGCCCTCTTTAAACTGGCGTTCTTACTTTTATAACTATTGAAGCCGCTGTTACAGCCATTTTAACACGTCTTTTTGCGGAACTCCATTTTTTTTAAATCTTCACCTTTTTTATCCTGTGACTTTTTAAAAATCCAAAACAGTTTGGGCTACATAACACTTTCCGTACATATCTTAGTAGCGAATATTTTTTGACCCTTTGAGTGCCAGAGGGGTACGCAATACATTGTTGGCACTCAAAGTGTTAAGCGCTTACCTAGCTGAATGAAAAAAACCTTTTGTTCTGTTATTGTATTGTAGTTGAAGAGCTCGTGTACACGGGCCACGGTGCCGGCCGGTCGCGGTGCAGTCATGCGCAGTAGAAACTGCCTGTGATGCAGCTGATACGAAGCAGGGCACTCCAAATTCAGACTAGGGTCCTCTCTGAGCACCTTCACTCCGTCTGTCTTTGGAGCGCCCCACTTTGTATCAGCCGTGTCACGGGTAGTCTCTACTGCGCATGACTGCGTTGTGACAAACTTTTTAGCAAATTATAATATAGGATTACTACAAATCTGGAGGCTCTTCATTTTTAAATATAATTCACACATAAAACTTACTGGTACAACTACAAAGAGTGTTACCCCAAATGAAAATGATTGTTTTATTATTGCTATGTTGCTAAAGTATGTGAACTGTAAAAACTCATAAAAAAGCAACATATTTTTGGAGAAAATTATGAAATACGCAGTTATTAAATTAGGACACACCTAGGGGCCACGTTGTTCCAAGCCTCTGGAGGTCCGTTAAGGTCTGGGGGTGGGAATGTCCAACGCAATTCATGCAATAAAGGGGGTGGGGTGATTTGGGTGAATGATATTGGGAGGGGGAGGAGGGAGTTCCCTTAATGACAAGCCATGCAGCGTGCAGCCGGCAGTTAAGGACCTTGGGGCATGCTTTTTTTTTTTTTGAACATCACTTTCAGGGACCTCTGAATTCCATGAAGTGTCAGTACCGTCAGTGGTCCTTAAGGGAAGTTTACCCATGACGGTCCTAGCATCTCATGGGCCCTTAAAGGGATAGTAATGTTTCACAAAAACAGCAGCTCCGATTAATCTTCATAGTATTTGAGCCATGGAGAGTGTTATTTCAATACTGTCAGAGTTGTAGTTCAAGAGTAATTGAATGATAAAGTTTCCCCCTCCTGCCCCTTTTACCTAGTGTAAGCCCCACTCTTCTCAGGTGTGGAATATGGTCCACAGACCAGACAGCTCATAGCAAGGGACAGTCTTCTTACTGTGAGAACAATGAAAACCCAGCCCCCCTTGACTGTTTTTTCAGGTTTTTTTCACTGATGATTGTCCCTGTCTGTGATCCATCCAGACAGTCTTGCTGCTCTGAGGGGAGCAGTGTTACATCAGCAAAAGTGGCGGGAGCGGGATACTTTATCATTCAATTACTCTTGAACTACAACTTTGACAGTATTGAAATAACACTCTCCACGGTACAAATACTATGAAGATTAATTGGAGCTGCTTTTATTTTGAAACATTACTATACCTTTAAGGGGTTAAGGACCAGTTACCATCCCTTAAGGACCGCTTTGAAGTATGCTGACACACCTGCAAACGTGAACTGTTATGTGTACCGGCGCTCTGAGCGGGGATCTGAGAGAGACCACTCCGGTCCTGGATTGGTCAATTTCAGACCCCGTTTTTACTTACAGCTCTCCCGCAGAAACTCTGTAATAAAAACTACGTGACATGTCAGGACTGTCACTAGTCCTTAAGGAAAAAAATGGTGATGGTCCTGGCACGTCACACAGTTCTTAAGGGGGTTAAAATAGGCAGAGAGTAGAAAGAACAGTGCAGGAAGTGACTTGAACAGGCATTGACGTAGACGGAGTTACAAGGGAATTCACTTGACCCCTGTCCCTGGACACCTGGCAAACCTATATAATAATTCACTAAATGTATGTTTGTCAGAAGCTGTCATGTGCAGTACAGTCGGCTGCCTGCACTGCAGTCATGCACAATACAGACTGCCCACACTGTGGCTGATAACGGAGCATGTCGCTCCAAACCGTAATCATGCAGAGAGGACTACGGTCTGAATTCAGAGCTTCCCGTTCCGTATCAGCCGCGGTGCGGGCAGTCTCTGCTGTGCATGACTGCACCACGGCAGTTGCTGGGTGGCACTGTGGTCCGTGTACACAGGCTCTTCAACTAATTTAGTATAAAAACCGGATTCTCCGGGTCAGATACAGAGTTCCCAGTCCAGGTATGACTAGGGGTCTTATTCATAAAGGTACAAACATACCATTTTATAATCTTTAATTTGCGTAATAGGAGACATAATCTATTTTGCCAAATTCTAATAAATATAACCTGTTATGTTAGAGATCTCTTCTATTCATTGCTTCTCAATGAGTTGGAGTCATCTTAGGCATCCAAGGGGTTAAACAGGAATTTTGGTGAAGCGCAATCACTGGTTTTTCAAGTGGTTAAAACCCCAGTTAAAATCAGTGGAAATTATAGTTTATCCCTTGTGGTGCTGATGGATTGCCTCTGTTCTGCTTAGTGTATCAGCCTGATTGTTTATTCCCCATAATATTGTTTATCTTTGTTCATTAGAGACATCTGTAGAATTCAAGGGGTTAAATCTCCCGGTTCAATCAATGGGAATTGTGTTGCATTTGTATTTCTCCCCTACGGTGCGGTTGCCTTGCTCCAGAATTGCTTCACTTTTGTTTGCACATGAGGCCCTATGTCTCTTATTAACCCCTTGAGGATCAGAGAGTTGTGCAATGCATTGCTTTGCAATGAGTTGCACCCCCCCCCCCGGTTATCAAGGGGTTAATGGTGATAGTTTATGAGAAAATTTGCTTACAAATAATAATCTAAAAACCATTGAACTAAAAACTCCAGCACCCAGATGCCATCCTCCACCTGGCAAAACTTGGCATCTTTCAAGGAAAAGTTCACAACAAACTCTGAACAACATGAAAAAGAACACGCAGTCCACAAAATTATGGTTCAGTAACATTATAAACACTTTGAGGAGGATGCACCCAGAGAACTTCTAGAGCAAACTAACTGCACAGATAAAATACAAATTACCCCAAAATTAACATTGTGTGGAAAGAACATAGTGGCATCCCAGTGAGCCCTCTTGTCTCAAGTACCTCTAGAATACTGCAGTGCTGAGGATGGCAGGGTCTATATGATGTGCTTTACATCATTTAGTGGATGGGGCTTAATTGGGGGCATGGTAGGTTGAAAGGAGGCGTTTATCATGAGATGGGTGAGAAAGTGGGCGGGAGTGGGCTGAACATTCTAAAAGGGGGAGGGGTTATACCCAAACTCACCAAGCCAGGCCTCTGCCCCCAGAGACCCAGTAATTCAACCTGAAAACCAGAGTCTTTGGGGCAGATCCAGAGACTTCTTAAGTATGGAAATAAACAAATAAATGCAGAATAAATAATTGCTGTTTTAGTTAAAGAAAAACATTTAAATGTCTTCCTGGTGATCTCCCAATACAGAATGTCAAAACAATCCTCCAAATATTACTGATTTAATTGATAAATTGGAGATAGTTCATCTTCCATTGACTTCATAACTATCTCCTTAAATTGTCTGTGGTATGAAATAATCGAATAACCGTATAATCGTACAGTTTCTGGTAAAGTTATAAAACTAATCTGAAAATATTTTAAAATAAAATAGTTTAAAAATATATTCCTTCTACAGATGAATTCTACATCTATCTCAGTTGTAAAGAATATGAATCAATTGAGAATTGAAACTAGTAAATAAGTGTCTCTAAATGTGTCTAATAGAAGGACGTAGGTAGAAGTCCTTCATATAACAGCCAGGTATAGCTGTATAATTATCATGCCTGGGAGCCTTCTTGTCCCAAGTCCCAGGAGAAATACTGTAGTGCTCAGCTGATCACAAGAGTGTCCAAATGATGCATTTTGCATCATACTTTGGGTGGGGCTTAATCTGGAGGGCATGGGTGAAAGGAGGAGTTTTCCATGTAATAGGTGAAAAAATAGTGGATAGAATGGGGCAGGACTGTGCTGAACGTGCTGGAAAGTGGGTGAGGTTATAGCTGATCTCATCAACCGGGAGAATCAGCCTCCCTGGAGACCTGGTAATTCAACCTGAAAATCAAAGTCTCTGGGGCAGATCCAGAGTGTTCAAAGGTGGACACATTCCCCCAAATTCTTATTGGTTTAAAATAAGTCTTTCACCCCTTGAATGTGGAAAAGCTCTCTGCATTGCTTTACATTCAAGGGAATAAATGACCACTTAATTCAATGTGAATTTTTATTTGACCCGCCTAAGGTGTAGTTGGTTACCCCAGAACTGATTCAATTCTTCTTAGTACACCAGCTCCCTTGAGTGGCAGTCAGGAGTTCAACACACTGCCCAGCAGCACTCAGATTGTTAAATGAACTTTCACATAGAGATAGGTAAACTGCTTTGCAAGCTCTGCAGCAGCCGGTTCATTAGTTAATCCTTTGAGGGCTTTGCAATGCGTTGGATACCTCTCTGGCTCTCACAGGGTTAATAATTTAGATCTGGATTAAGCTGTGATATTTAACAGTATATATTTTGACACTTTCATTGTTTTCCCTCCTCTTGAAATCTAATTCAAGTAATTATTTTCTTCTTAAAATTATTTTGGAAGTATAGAGCATTGTTAACAAAGGAGATTTACTCAGCCCCAGAGTATCAGCTGGAACAGGTGTCAGATAAATGACTCTTGGTGCACTCCAGCTGATCGAGCAAGAGACTTTGGGGGAGATGAATAAAACTGGAGTTATAAAGAAAGTGTCTGTAAAATTGTCTCAAAGCGACACAAGGATATGTATAAATATTTAACAACATTTTCTCTATGGACCGTATGTTCAAAGAATGAATGAATGAATGAATATGTTTATTTATATAGCTCCACAAGTGTACACAGCGCTTTACAATTTCAGGGTTTAAACAATACAGGGTTACAGGTGCTTTGTAGAGTGAAACATTAGGTGCGAGGTCCCTGCCCGAAAGCTTACAATCTAAAGTGGTAATGGGAGACACAGAGTACATTAGGGTCAAGTGCTGAATACAGTGCTAGTTCTGATGATGATAGAGGACATCAGTAAAGTAAATAATTTATAAGAGCGTTCATTGTACAACATCAGTGCCTTCTAGCATATTGAGACTTTATCCATGAGGTGCATTTTCAAGTGAGATTTGAATGTTATAACGATGAAAGACAAAAATAAGTAATTGAATACATGAACAACATATTTTCTATGGAGTATACGACAAAAAACTAGCAATGTCCGTTGTGTACGACACAACTCCAGAACTGACGGGCAAAGGGGCGGGGCTAGGGCGTGGCTAAACTATTCTCCAGTGTCGTATAGAGGAAAAGAAAATTTGTCGTAACTAACGACAAAACATTTCTTTCAAAAATCAAAATTTGTATGTTAAGAAAAAAGTGGAGGGAATGTGTTCTGAATGTGAGAATTTTTATCTTTCGTTAGGACATTTTTGTCTTTAGTTAAGACATTTTTAACTCCTTAACGACCAGCCGATTGGTGCGGTCAGTTAAAGACCACGGAGCATTTTTTTTTTTTTTGCTCCATCCACTTCCAGACTCCCTGAACGGCATGCAGCTGCGGGGAGAGCCCAGAATTCCATGACGGTCATAGTACGTCATGGGTCGTTCAGTCAGATCGGCCCATGATGTACTATGACAGTCAAGGGTCGTTAAGGGGCTAAAGACATTTTTGTTGTTAGTTAAGACATTTTTTAAGACATTTTTGTCGTTAAGTAAGACATTTTTTTGTTGTTACATACAACAATTTCAATCAGGACAAACAACATATTTCCAATTACAACCGACACTTTCTGAAAATATTAATGATCCCAACGACACTACTTTGAAAAGTCGTTACAAATGACAAATGCTAATTCGCTACTTCTTTGAACATAAGGCCCTATGTCCTAACTCCAGTTAGTTTTTGAAAAGTGGAGTAGAAATGGTCTTGGCCAAACAAGAACTGTGTCCCAATCCTATATAATAATTCACTAATGTATGTTTGTCAGAAGATGTCATGTTCAGTACAGTCTGCCCGAGCCACGGCTGATAACAGTGCGGGGCACTCCGAATTCAGACAGTAGTCCTCAGACTATGGTCTGAATTTGGAGCGTCCTGCTCAGTTATCAGCCGCGGCGTGGGCAGTCTCTACTGCGCATGACTGCATCACGGCCATTGCTGCCTGCCACTGTGGCCCATGTACACGGGCTGTTCAACCAATGTATTTATAAAGAAATTTGCTAATTGCGCCAAAAATGAAGGCAGTTTTAGTGATTACATCTTAACATTGAGTATAACCTGTTCTTATTGGAAGTATATAATACTGCTATATGTGCAAAAATATATTTGCAAGTGCAAATTTTCTCAGAATATTCTCAGATAGACATATTTATAAAGCTGACGTTGCTTCTATATAAATAGAACCAGGCATTCTGAATTTTAGTGACAATCCTTAAGAATACACCAAGAAGGCTTTTTATACATCCCCCACTTGTAACGGAATGATTTCCATTCTTCCATTTGAGAGCATGGAGAAGAGTGACCACGTGTAAATAAATAAATAAATAAATGAAGATGTCGAAAATTAGTAAACATCTAAAAAAAGTATAGGCAATATGACCTTACATAGTATCCACTTGCAAAATAAAGTAAATGTAACAGGAACCAGGAGACCCGTGTAGTCCATGGTCGTTGTACCATCCTTCTCTCTCTGTGATGCACCTACAAAGGGTAGCTGGGCTGGTCCAAGTCATCAGGATCTGAGGAAGGAGTCAAGGGGGACTCTTTAGACCACTCCTAGAAGAAGACACACCACACAAGTTGTTTAGTTGTAGTTTGGGCCGAATGGTTCTTATCTGCCGTCAAATTCTATGTTTCTATAATGTTAAGACAAGAGGCCATAGTCTAAAACTAGAGGGACACAGGTTTAGATGTAACGTAAGAAAGTTTTACTTCACTGAGAGGGTAGTAGATAAGTGGAATAGCCTACCAGCAGAAGTTGTAGAAGTTAATACAGTGACAGAATTTAAGCATGCATGGGATAAGCATAAGGCTGTCCTTAACGTAAGAAACACAGAAACACAGAATTTGACGGCAGAAAAGAACCATTTCGGCCCATCTAGTCTGCCCATTTTCCTACAGTAAAAACCTCAAACATTTTTTGGTCCTTGGACAACCTTATGCCTATCCCATGCATGCTTAAATTCTGTCACTGTATTAACTTCTACCACTTCTGCTGGTAGGCTGTTCCACTTATCTACTACCCTCTCAGTGAAGTAAAACTTTCTTACATTACATGTAAACCTGTGTCCCTCTATTTTTAGACTATGGCCTCTTGTCCTAACACTTTTACTCCTTGTAAATATATTTCCATCCTGCACTTTGTTGAATCTCTTCATGTATTTGAATGTGTCTATCATATCCCCCTCTCTCTTCTCTCTTCCAAGCTATACATGTTCAGATCCTTTAGTCTATCCTGATATTTCTTTTCCTGTAGACCAGTCACCATTTTAGTAGCCCTTCTTTGAATTCTCTCTAGAGTATCTATATCCTACTGGAGATGGGGTCTCCAGTACTGTACACAATACTCTAGGTGAGGTCTAACTAGAGATCTGTAGAGTGGCATGACCACTTCCCTTTTTCTGCTACTAATGCCCCTAGCTATACAACCCAGTGCCCTGCTTGCATTCCCCACTGCTTTATTACATTGCCTGCCTACCTTTAAGTCATTAGAGATAATTACTCCCAATTCCCTTTCCTCTGTTGTCTCTGACAGTACAGTACCCTCAATAGTATATTTTTCCTTTGGATTTTTATGTCCCAAGTGCATTATTTTACATTTATCAACGTTAAACTGCATCTGCCACACTCTTGACCATTCTTCTAATTTACCTAAATCAAAAAAGGACCAAAAAAGTTTGTGTTTTTTACTTTAGGAAAATGGGCAGACTAGATGGGCTGAGTGGTTCTTATCTGCCGTCAAATTCTATGTTTCTATGTTTCTAGTCCAGTAACACGCTGCACTTTATTGGAACTGGCCATGATTTACATTTCCATGGGAAGGGGAATGTGACACGTAATCAGGACATGAAGCAATTAACATAATTAACACATTACACAATGGAAGCAGGTTTTAGGGACAACTATGGCACCAGACTAATCACATCACACAGACAACATTGGTGAATACACAACAGTGCTAAAAGTATTAGGGAAGTAACACCTAATCATACATGGACCACATAGTGAGACTCATACAACAAGAGACCACTAGGTGATAACACACAAAAATAACACAATATAACCCCTGCGGGCTCAAGTAAAATTGTAGTCCAAATAGTTTTCTTAAAACAGGGGTCCATCATCCATTACATGTATTAACAGATGCACTCATAATGGACCATAGGTCCGTTACAGACAAAATATAAGGTTACTATCTCTTTAAAGCAATGCAAGTACCTAAAAATGAACTGCGATAATACACATTTCTGTAGTGGGCACTATTCCCGATAAATGGCTGTAGCTTTTATCTATCGTTACAAATAGAACAAACAAAATTGAATAAATTCTCTCTGAACAAGACAGTTTACACAAGTTAAAAAATCATTTAGCATTGTATTTTATGGCAAGAACATGATTTTTAAAATTATATTATTCTAGTTTATTTTTAGGTGTCAGTTTTCCTTTAAGTAACCAGAATCTGTTAGCATTCAAATGCCTTTGAAATTGAGACTAGGTTAACCCCTTGAGTTCTAGAGACAGGTCTTCAAAGCATGTGTATAGGTTACCCCAAATGACCTAGAAACTTCTAAGAAAAAAACATCAGATATAATTAACCCCTTAAGGACCGCGGCCAGCAGTTAAGGACCAAGGGGCCTTTTTTTTCAAAATATGATTCAGGGCCCCTCGAACAAAGTGCAGCCACGCAGGGAGCCCTGAATTCCATGATGTGCCAGGACAGTCATGGGTCCTTTTGGCAAGTTCACCCATCAAGGTCCTGACACGTCATGGGTCCTTAAGGGGTTAAATAGTAGCTCTGCCCTGATTAATTTTAGTATAATAATTTAAGTTACTGTTATTATCTGGCGCATATATATTTGTATATATATATATATGTGTGTATATATATATATATATATATATATATATATATATATATATCCTATATAATAATTCACTAGGATGTTTCTCAGAAGCCATCATGCGCAGTAGAGACTGCCTGAATGCACAGAATGCTGGGAGGTGTAGGAATGCTGGGAGTTCTGTGCTGGGAGCATTCTGTGCTTTTGTGTAGTCTCTACAGCGCATGACTGCGTTGGCAGCTGGACACAGAGCAGGACCGGCCTCTTAACATCACCCAGACCTTGGTCCGTGTACACGGGCTTTTACATTAGTATATATATACATTTTATAGCAATACTACGTTAACCCTCTGAGAGCAAGAGAGGTAGCTAACGCATTGGGTTAACCACTCTGGATGCTAGACAGGTCTCCACTGTGCTTTAAAAAACAAGGCATGGAAGACCCGTTTAGCATCCAACAGGTTAAAGGATTTAATTGTTAGGGTTCCGCTCAGGTTTCATATCAAACAAAAGGATTCCATCACAGGAAAAAGCTGAAGAATCACTGGTCCATAGGAATGATGTCATCTACCTTCTGATCTAATGCTAGAAACCTTCAACTCTTTTCTAATCTTATTCCTTTCTTCATATACCTCAGAGATTAGATTCCTGGCATACATTTCGGGTGGGATGTGGATTTTGGCACAGTTTATTTTCTCTTGATTTTACAAACATAAGACTGCTTTCCACCTGTCAACAGTTCACTTTATCTGCTTGTCATGTGGGACTGGGCACCAGTCGACAGACATTGATTAATTGATTACAGACATACAGACTGGGAGTGGTGTCACTCCTGTATCGTCAGTGGAATATGACAGTATACAGACATCTCCACTCCTAAATCAACTGCATATTGTTGTATTAAAGAGTAACTTCACCCTAGGAAGGTTAGTCCATGGATGAGCAATATGAGACTCTCAAGTTGTTGAGGACTACAATACTGGTCGTCACCAGCCACCGATGATTCTACATGGTGGAGTTCTTTTCTCTATGATTCTAGCCAGTCCCACCCATGATCCTAAGTTACCTTTTATACCAGGGCCTATTTTAAGGAAAACATTAAAGCCATGAATCCCTTTGGGAGCGAACATATGAAGTGACTTCAACCCGATGAATCCCTTTGGGAGTGAACATGGAAAGTGAACTTCAACCCATCATAAAGAGTTTCATTGGAAGGTGTCCATTTATAATGGAACTAAATTGAATATTTAAAGCATGTCATGGATCAAAACAAAATAGGTTTTACATCCCCTGTAAGGTAATCTGACCATACAGTACCTTTAACTGAGGATATATATATGGAATATGCATATTTTAGGGTTGTACTGAACTCTACGCATCTCTGTAGCATGCATTTTTCCAATGTGTCTCTGTTTAACCCCTTAGTGACGGCCGCGTGCAGACGCGGCCGTCACTTAACGTCCGTCTAACATTTTTTTTTTTTTTTTTAAACAGAATCCGGAGTCCCCGAACGGCGTGCAGCCGCGCGGGGATCCGGATTTCCTGGACGTACATGTACGTCCTCTGTCACTAAGTGACACCCACAGAGGACGTACATGTACGTCCATTGTCACGAAGGGGTTAAAGATGAAGTAAGATCAGCTTATTGTAAAGGAGTTTAAGAGTTTATTCCAAATGTTTTTGTAAAAGACTCTAATGGTGAATGTCAAAGGTACATTTTGACAGTCACATTGGGAATAACAGAATATGCTTTCAATCAATGCCTTTATTAATGCAGGAACAGCCTGTTGATGGTGTGTTATTGTGGTTGGCAAAATTGTGGTTATCAACATCTTAAGGAAACTTTGTGTAACAAACAAAAAGTATGAAATATGAATATTTCACTTCTGAGTACACTGATATTTAATATGTATAGGTGTACAAATGTATATAATTACCTGGGACCCCAAATTGCTAACAGCTCATAAACTCAACATTTTCATGTAAATAACCAAAATTCACCAAACATGGAATGAAAGCTTATTACCACATAACATACATATCATAAAAGTAGTTATCACATTGCATCAGATGAGAAGTTACCATAAAATCTCAGGTATAATACGCACAATTTTACCCCACTTCACCTTATGTGAAGTGGGGGGTGCATATTATACACGAGAATTTTTACAATGAAAAAAATATAGTGTTAGCAGACCTCTTCTCTTCCTCCCCCGGCGCCGGGGGAGGGAGGGAAGAGGTCTGCTAACACTATATTTTTTTGTAGTAAGGGAGAAAACAAGGGTGCGTATTATACATAGGCACTCTTGTTTTTATCTATAATCTTAGGCATAATATACACCTGCATATTATACACAGGTGCGTATTATACCTGAGATTTTACTGAACTTGTCATTCTACCCTTCGACTGGTGTGCACAAATGTTTCCAGGAGATGGTGCTAAAGTTTCCACCCATTCAAAGGAAATGTAATATTTGAAAACTATGGAATTTCCTACTGTACTTATTAGCTATTGCTGTTCTAAAAAGAGTGGCACCCTACTGGTTTGAGTTGATATACTGTAGTGGGTGCCACAAGCACAAAACTACACCAACTACAAGGTCTAATTTTTCAAACATGTGTCAAGTGTGATTTAACTGGACTCAAATGGTTATAACAACTACAGAAAAGAAGAAAAGGTATACAAAGCATTATATTTTGGAAATTAGACAAGATGTATCAAATGAGAGGTCACTTGCTTTTCTACCCTTAGGCAGGTGTGAGCAAATATTCCCATAAGCTGGCACTAAAGGAAAAAATATTTTTTTACACTTCCACACAGTGTCTGACGAGGTAAACAGGTGCCAGTGGGACAGCTTGGTGAAGACCCTGTTCCTGTAAACATTATGCAAATCATTGAGTTTATAGACATATAATTGAGGTCCTTCAATATAATACTTTATTATTGAACACAGAACTTGTGTTATTTAATAAACATACATAGGAAATTGGTTTTAAGTATGCATCTCATATTTCTAATTCTGCCATTGCCTGTCATTAGCCTTCTGACCTTAAAGTGAATGTGTCACCTATGGACAACATCCCATAAATAGTTAGGCGTTAGCCATTTTCTTGTAGCCCAGCAGAGGCATCACTTCCTGTCACAGTAGGCAATGGGCAATTCTCCTTCTAGTGTTTAAAACTCTGTAGTCTGGAATCTTCATTCCAGGAATTTGTATTGTCCCAGGAGGGGGATGGCCAGGACTTGGGACACACATTTAAAATCCGGGACTGTCCCGCACAATACTGGACTCATGGTCACCTTACCTTCTCCTGATATTTTATTTTTAAAATAAATTGTAATACCTTTTAAGTGATTTGCTTGTGTAATGCCTTAATTTATGACACATTTATGAATATTGAGGTTTTAGTATAAAATCCCAAGTTCCCTACCCCTAAGCAAGGCAACACCACCATAGAAATCTAAGGAAAAGCTTTCCTTATAGCTTAAAGGGGAAGTAAAAATTCTTTATGATAACACTTCCACTTACTTTACTATGACCAGAAAATTCTACCATCCTTGTGAATTCTGCCCTTGTCCCATTGTTCAAGAAAGAACATCAATCAGTCTTGGATATCATGCTCATGGAGGCTTTACTGCAAGTGGTCATCTTAACCCTTTAAGCACCAGAGTAGAAGCCAAGCAATAACCAGAATAGTCAACACACCATAAGTTGAGGGAAACGCTTTCAGGCCAGCCAGTCTGGTCAAGCCTGGTGGTCCTCCTCAGTGATCATCTGAGTATACAATAGGGGTCATTGGTTAGAAGCGTAACTAGAAGCCACCGGGCCCTAGTGCAAAAATTGCCATGGGCCTCCCCCTGACCACATTGCCCCTACATTGCCCCCAATCTCCACTTTGCCTACACATTGCCCCCAATCTCCACTTTGCCTCCAGTCTCCACATTGCTCTGAATTTCTACATTGCTCCCAATCTCTACCTCCACATTGGTCCTATTGACCCCCCCAGTATTCATCTCCTACCCCCCTGGTGGTCCAGAAGAGTGGGAGGAGAGGTCTGTGCCTCCTTCTGCACAGACCTCAGAAGCTGGAGCTCCTGCACGGTACTCTCTTCAGTAATGCAGAGTGCTGGGAGATGCTCTGCAATACTAGAGTGCTGAAGAGGGAGCTCAGCTGCTAGAGGTCTGTGCCAAAGAAGGCACAGACCTCAGCTTGCTTCTTGTGGGCTCCGGTCGGGGGGGGGGGAGTCGCAGAGGGTGGCCGGGCCCCTGGAGTGACAGGCCCAGTCGCAGATGCGACCCCTGCAACCCCTATTGTTACACCACTGTCATTGGCCCAAAAAACTGTCCACCTTGCTGAACTTTGTTCATTACAACTCCATAGACTTCTTTAGTCCCTATTATATCTTGAACTAGAATGAACCCTTTCGTGTCTGAGAGGTATCCAGTGCATTGCCATGCAATGCACTGGATACCTCTCTGGCACGCAAAGGATTAAAAAAATAAACTGGTCTGAAATGTCTTTTAAATCTTATGTTTCTATAAATTTCAGCTAAATGTAGGTCCTGTAGGACGCTTCCACTTAGTGCATATGGCTCTAAGAGCAGTAATTACCAAAAGGCATTTAAGAAAACAGTAATTCTACTTTCTAAGCAATAATTAGAAAAATGTTAGACTAGCAGACGGCTCTCTAAATAACAGACTAGAGTGGAGGAGTCATTAAAGGACCTGAAATTAGTGAATTGCATGAGACAAGAAGAGTTCTGGCATGCAAAGTGCCACTTACTGTAGATCCTTTTACAGTGTGCCGTTGTGTTCTGCTAAATGCAGCTGAGGACTTTTGTACACAAATAATCAAGTTCCTATAGACAATCCTAGGGCCTTATGTTCAAAACAAAAAGTGGTGCAATTAAAGGGCAAACTAATTGAAACATATGGGAAAAATACAATTTCCTAACAATTTAAACTGGGCCTTTAACCCCTTGAATACTAAATAGGTCTACAACAGGTTGGAGAGCTCTAAGCATTCAAATGATTAAAAGCTCAATTTAAAGAGATAGTAACATTTTCTAGTGACTTTATATATTCTACAAGTTACATGGTTACATAGTAGTTTAGGTTGAAAAAAGACTTGCGTCCATCAAGTTCAACCCTTTTGCTATTCTTGTTGAGCCAAAAGAAGGCAAAAAACCCTTTATTCAGCAATTTAAATTTCTGCTTTCATTGAGGTAAACAAAATCCTCTTTGATTCCAAATGGCGATCAGATTTCTCCCTGGATCAACAAGCACTAACTAAATATTAATCCCAATACTAACATACATAGCCATAGCTGGGGACTCCAGGGCATTGTACTCCAGGGCAGAATCTGATTCTCTGGGTGTGGGGAGTTTCTGATGAAACTCTGCCCACTTGTGCTCAATCCCACCCTGTTCCTCCCACTCCCTGCCCTCTTCTCCTCGTTCCCCAGTCCATGGAGTTATTTTTCTTGTATTTGAAGTCCCATCCCCACACTGATGATTAAGCCCTGCCTCTTTTATGACACGAATCACATCATTTCTCTCCCCTCATCGGTACCAGAGGGCTCTCCTCCGGGCAACCCCAACCATGAAGTTCCCAGGTATGTACATAGCCCTCTATGTTCTGCTCTTTTAAAAAAGTATCCAGGCCCTTTTTAAATAATATATTCAATAGCACTACCTCTTCAGGCAGTGAATTCCATACCAGTATTGTCCTTACTGTAAAGAATCCCTTCCTCTGTTGAAGACGAAATCTCCTTTGCTTAAGTTTTAGAGGGTGACTCCTTGTCCTTTGTACTGTTCTGTTAAAGCTGAACTACCACCGCTACAAAACAAAACTTCATCTCCAATAATTCCCCATCTGGCGACTAGCTTCTCAGTAGCGCTAGTCGCCAGAATTATTACCTTGTTAAATAGATTTCTCCTTTCTTCCCAGGCTGACCGGCAAGACGGAGCACAGACATCTTTCCCTAGTGACGTCTGCACGCCTGCGCTGTCAGTCCCTTTTGGAGCCGAATGGTTCCTAGCAACGCTTCTTACAGCCAGCTGGGACTGACAGAGCAGGCGTACAGACATCACTATGGAAAGATGTCTGAGCTCCATCCTGCCTGTCAGCCCGGGAAGAATGGAGAATTCTATTTAACAAGGTAATAATTCTGGCGACTAGCGCTACTGAGCAGGTGGTCGCCAGATGGGGAATTGTTGGAGATGAAGTTTTGTTGTGGTGATAGTTCCGCTTTAATGAGCAGGTCTTTGGAGAGCCCTTTGTATGGGCCCTGTACATATCTATCTATCTATCTATCTATCTATCTATCTATCTATCTATCTATCCATATACATATCAAGAGAATAACATGTAATATCAAACTGCCTATACTGTTTATTTTTTTCCCTGACAGTAAGCATCCTGGATCTGTTCCCATGAAACTTTGTTTTTGTGAGGAGCTGTGAAGCAGGGATATTGATACCATGTACAGCCTGTAGTTGTTCATGGCTAACTGGAAAGCTCTCTGAAAAGAGATCTGGGACATAAAAGTGTAAGCAAACTATAGTAAAATCTCAGGTATCATTTGCACATTTTTACCCCATTTCACCTTATGTGAAGTGGGGGGTGCATATTATTCATAAGGTAAAAAAATAAAAAATAAAAAAATCCCCCCTGCTGCAATATCCCTACTTGCATGCCCCCCTTTCTGCAATCAGATGCCCCCTTGTCACAGATACCCAGAAAAGGTCAGGAGTCAGTACAGTATATTCAATGCAATTTTATTGACAAAATGAACAAATAAAATATATACATATATACATACAAAGGAACAGGCAAAGGGTTAAAGCCAACAACCCTGCTATCAGGAATAATAGGATGCAAGGCTAAACCACAGTGCTAGAGACTAGGCCTCAGCCACTGGTAGTCTCAGCAGGAACCACGAACAGGAGCAGGAACACAGGATCTTGGTCCGACGTAGCGGGCGTACCGACTCAAGCCTTCAGTCACTAGGAAGCAATATCTGACTCACGCTTGCAGTCAAAATGGAGCGAACTATGACTCACGCCTGCAGTCAGAATGGAGCGAACTCTGACTCACGCCTGCAGTCAGAATGGAGCGAGCACTAACTCACGCCTGCAGTCAGAATGGAGCGAACTGTGACTCACGCCTGCAGTCAGAATGGGAATTAGATATCTGACTCGTCTGCAGTCAGTATCAGAGCTAGTCTACCAGAGCCCCAGGTCCTCACTAGGTTGGGTGTCTGCTAGGTACAAGGAACAAAAGAGTAGTCAGACAGAGCCACAAGTTAGCACCAGAGGAGGTAGTCAGACAAGCCAAGTCATACACAGTTCAGGTAGTCAGCCAGAGCCACAGGTCTGCCCCAGGTTGGGTGTCCACTATAGGGATAAGCAAAATAATAGTCAGACAGAGCCACAGGTCAGCACCAGGTTGGATGGAAGACTAGCCAGGTCATACACAGAGCCCAAGGTAATAGAACTGCTATGAACAACAACGCAGTCTACCTTTTAAACCCCTCCACAGGAAATATGTAGGAGGAGCAGCTCAGAGGAAGTAGGTAGGAGGAAGTAGGTAGGAGGAGACTACAGGAAGAAAACACATAAAACAGAGGCCTGCTGCATGCTTGAAGCCTCATGCCTGTAGATGACGCTGAAACTAAGGTAAGCTGTAACACCCCTGAAGTCCAGCACCACCCATCTGAAGGCAGCGGGTTACATCCCTGCGCTCACTCCCCACTTCCTCTGTGTAGCAATATTGCCAAAACATTAAAGCCTACCTTAATAAACAGGATACCCTCTGTATTCCAGGCAGCCATGAAATAGGGGCAGCGGGCGGCATTCTTGCATTCGCAGCCCACTTTTTCCTCTCCTGGAGCTCCACTGCGTATCCCTGTCAGGACCTACTTAAATTTAAACCTGCTTTCCTCTAATCTAAAGGTGTGGCCCCTACTTATTTGATCAGGTCTTGGAATGAAAAAGCTCACCAGAGAGATCTTTGTATTAACCTTGCATATATGTATACAGTGTAACACAATCTCCTCTTAGTCGTTTTTTCTCTAGAGTAAATAAACCAAGTTTGTCTTAATGTTCTTTATACATCAAGTTCTCCATTCCCTTAATTAATTGCAGTACTAGAGTATCCTTTATCAGAACTGGTACCCAAAATTGAACAGAATATTCAAGGTGATGTTCTACCAATGACTTGCTCAGTGGCAAAGTGATGTTATCCACTGTTTCTTCAATACCACTTTTTAGACAAGACAGGACTTTGCTTTTGTTACTGCTGTTTGACACTGGTCACAGTTTTCAAGTTTGTATATTACCAGGACTACCAGGTCTTTCTCTAGCAAGAAGTCTCCTAAAAATTATTCCATTAAGTTCATAAGAAGCATTGAGATTTTTTTCTTCTCAAATGCACTTTCCCACATTAATCATCATTTTCTATTTGTTTGCCCAGTCTGCCATTCTACTTAAATCCCTCTGTAGAGAGCAAACATCCTGCTCTGAATTTATTACCCTGCATAATTTAGTGTCATGTGCAAATACTGAAATGTTGCTTTTGATACCTTTTTCCAGGTCATGTTAAAACATGTTAAAAATGCAGTGGACCAAGTGCTGAACCCTGAGGTACTCCACTCTCCACTTCAACTGTATTGGAGAATTGTCCATTTACAATAACACACTGTTCACTATCCTTCAACCAGCTTTCTATCCAGTTGAAAAGGTTATCCCCTGGCCCCAATTTCCTTATTTTATACACCAGCCTACTGTGTGGCCTACTGTGTATCTAATGTCTTTGCATAATCTAGATATACTACAACTACTGTTTTACCATTGTCTAGGTTTCTACTTCTACTTCTTTATAGAATCTCAAAAGTTTTTTTGGCAAGATCTAGTCCTCTTAAAACCATGTTGATTCCTGCTAATAATTTTATTTTCCATAGTATAATCCGGAACATAATCCCTTATTATACCTTCTAGCAGTTTTCCCAATACCTAGGTCAAACTCATAGGTGTATAGTTCCCATGTTCTGTTTTAGTTCCCTTCTTAAATAAAGGTGCTACATTGACTTTATGCAAATGTACAAGGGAACTCGCTGAGCCCTGAGAAACAGCCTCCGTCCTTGAAGACCGACCTTGTTAATAAGTATATAAAACAGAGTTTCCGGGTATAAGCGTTTTGCTTACTTTGGAGAACAGGTTGCTGGAATGCATGATCATCGGTCAGCCTCCTACTGCTTCTCCTGTTGCTGACTCCCCGGGTCTGTTCCGGGTGGCTATTGCCGCATCGAGTTCCTCTCCCGGCCAGCAGTATGCAGCGGCATCACAGCTATTCCTTTAGTGACGTTGTGACCGGACTTTTTTTAAAGATTCAGTACACTTATTGCTCCACCTCTCAGAGGTGGAGCAATCAGTATTTAAACTGCCTGGACACCACATCAGTTGCCCTTTCGTGGTGTTCCAATGCATTTAGTGTTGTTGAGCTCTGTGTACTACCTGGTTTGTCTGACTATCCGATCTGGTGCTGACCTGTGGCTCTGTCTGACTATCCGTTCCGTGTATGACCTTTGGCTTGTCAGACAGCCAATCTGGTGCAGACCTGCAGCTCTGGCTGAATAAATGCTCCGTGTATGACCAGATTTGTCTGGCTACCCGATCTGGTGCTGACCTGTGGCTCTGTCTATCTATCCATTCTGTGTATGTCCCTAGACTTGTCTGACAACCAATCTGGTGCAGACCTGTGGCTCTGGCTGACTAACCACTCTGTGTATTACCAGGCGTGTCTGACCATCCTATCTGGTGCTGTCCTGTGGCTCTGTCTGGCTTGTCCCCTGTGTTGCCTCTTTTCCGCGGACATCCATCTGGTGAAGACCTGGGGCTCTGGTAGACTACCATCTATACCGACTGCAGGCGTGAGTCCTGTATCTGATTCCAGCTGTACAGACTTCAGAGGTGAGCCAGAAATCAGCTTCTATCTTTGTGACTGCAGGCATGAGTCAGCTATCCTTTCCAGCTAGACTGACTGCAGGCGTGAGTCAGTATCTCCTTGTGTATTCTTGGTCAGAGTTATCCTGTTCCAGTCCAAGTTCCAGCAGAAGCCTATCAGTGGCTGATCCAGTTCCTGTTCCTGTTCCAGTCTGATTTCCAGCAGAGACTACCAGTGGTTTCGGCCTAGTCTCTAGCAATGAGGTCTAGCCTAGGCTGCCTACTATTCCTGATAGTAGTGCTAGATTACCTGTTGACCTACTGCCAGTTCCTGTTATCTGTTGTCTTTACTGTTGTCCTTATTCTGTGCCTTGAATAAAGGTGGTTTTACTTATACGTACTGACTCCTGAGTTATCTGGTAGCCGTGACACCGGGTCACAGCCGTAGAGTTCTCTGGTATGACTATGGGTCTTATTCATAAAGATATGATCTGGATAGATCTAAGGAATGCATATGTATTTAACATCTGTCTGGCACTTAAAGGGTTATGGTATGTTGTAATTAATTTTTCCATAATAATGCATTTAACCTCTTGAATGCTAGAGATGGGGAATGTACCAAGGAAGTACTGAGTTAAAATCGGTGCAGAAACCTGTGCAGTCTAATGCCCATGTACTAAACTATTAGCACAGAAAATCTTCCTCCTTACTCTTTTTGCCTCAAGGGGATGGGTGTTTCATGGTGTACCATTCCTCTTCCTCTTATTTCTTTCCATGTACTGTTACAGAAGCAGAGAAATAAGAGTAAAAATATTCCTTTTTTCTGTTCACACTATATTAGTGTGTTTTTTTTATTACATTTGAAAAACATGCTTTTAGTGTTTTCATCTTCCAAGCGTAGAGTAATGTAAGTGCTTGAAGAGGAGAATTCCAGTCTCAATGTAAGCAGTTTCTGATTCTATCGACCTACACTCAAGTGCGTTCAGTTTTTCACCCTATTGTGTGATGATATTAATGATATAAAGAAGCCACTTGCAGTCACCTTTCCCACCTCTAAGACTACCTCCTGAGTAGCAGTATCAGAGTTGAAATGAAAGTAATCAGAGGTCAGACCAGTGATCATCCACAATGTCAGATTTAGTAAACCTGTAGGGGTTCAGTCTCCACCTGCATGGACCACGATCGTTCTCAGCGCTAATAGTGAAACAGAGTGGAGAGTGGTCTGAGGTGACATGGGGCAATATCTGACAGTCCTGAACATGATGAAGTACTGAGTCAGAAACAAAAGCATAATATATACATGAGAGGGCATGGTCAGTTGAATTTCTGGCCATCCAGGGTAAGGTTCTCCTGACATCCACCAGTCCCATGTCTGTAATGCTATTCCTAAATGGAACAGTCTGTGTCCAACTGCTAGAAGTCCCAGTTCCCATGCGGTCAAGGTCATCATTTGGGGTTGTGTTCAAGTCCCACATACAAAGAATCTGATATTCACTTTTTTGTGAATTATATTGAAGGGCTTCTAATAAAATCTGTGAAGAAAAAGGAGCGGGAATGTATATGTTAATAAGTACAAAGTGGTTTCCTGCTAATTCGCAGGATGAAAATATGTATCTGCCTTTTTCATCAGTTTTTATGGCTATGAACTGAAATTGAATGATTTTGAATGGATGTGCCACTGAAGTATGAGGAGAAGGAATAATGATAGTGGTAGTAAGTCCATAGTTTCTTAAGGGAATGAACTTTACCTCCACAAAGATGAGTCTCCTGTAGGAGAACAATATCAGGAGAGTATTTCTGTAAATGTTTCATAATAAGGAATCTTTTGTTTGGATCATTGAGTCCCCTGATGTTCCATGATAGAAAGTGTACTTGCTATCTCCCATGGTCATGTCTGATGTTTGGCTTACCAACAGCACTTAAGAACGTATAGCCCCAGAAGGAGAAGCCCCCCACCCTATCTCTGTTAACCCCAATCCAACAGAGACTTCACACCCTAACTTGTAAGGGTGAAAGTCCACCAACAGCCAAAATAACATTAGTAGCTATAAAATTGTAATGTTCTTTACTTGCATTACATCTTAACTATATTCATCTATATGCACTCAAGTGTTGGTACCTATCTATAGGCGCATGGAGCATGATTTCAACCCCTCAAGGACCTGTCTGGTCCTCAAGGGTTAAAGCAGAACTACCGCCCGAACACTAAGTGACAGGCAGGACGGAGCGCGGACATCTTGTCATTGTGACGTCCGCGCGCCTGCGCTTTCAGTCCCAGCCGGGTCTAGGAGGCGTTGCTAGAAGCTATTTGGCTCCAACTGGGACTGACAGAGCAGGCACGTGGATGTCACAATGGCAAGATGGCCGCTTTCCATCCTGCCTGTCACCCATGGAAGAGAGCAGAAATCTATTAAATAAGGTAATTATTCTGGCGACTAGCGCTACTAAGCAACTAGTCGCCAGATGGGGACTTAGTGAAGGTAAAGATTGTGTCGGGTGGTAGTTCCGCTTTAAGGTGAAGTGCAAGTACAGAAAATGACAGATTCTTACATCCCCCTCCCCCCCATTTGCTTGAAAACTCATTGGCATCCTAGGGGTTAAACAGTTGTTTTCCCACAAGTTATATTTTATAGTTAAAAACTATGTCTAACAGTTTTCCATTGCTGCTTCTTCTCTGCAGTTAGTGCTTCCTAAACAACTATACGTCAAATCCATCCATCAATTGCACCTCCGTCTTATCTCAGTGTGAGTTACTTTAACTGCAGATCAGCAATGCCAAGAAACTGTTCTATGACAAATTGGTGTGCCCCATGAGTATGGTGCTGTTAATGGAGTCTATTTTTGAAGTGCTCCATATTCTTTGATGTTTATGCACAAAGGGGAAACTATCTAGTTTTCTATTGAACTGTAGTATCCACTCACAGCTGTTTCCTAGTGATTTAAGGGGTTTTCAGTCCTCTGACAAAATTACAGACAACACCATGCAAAGCAGCTAATTACAGGTGCCTGTCAGCATTAGCAGATGTAAATGGATGACTGGAAATAATTTGCTTTATCACATTGAATGACAGAGTTGTAGGAACTGCACTTGTAAGAAATGCTTTGTGTATCCCTGGCACTGAAAGGGTTAAACTAATGTAAAATAATATTTTATTGTTTTATAATTAACACCTGAAAAATAAATCTATAGACCTGTGTTTCATGTATAATTAGACATTATGTTAAAGGTAAATTATTTTGAAGAAATAGTTTGGTTTAATAACAGATCAGTAAAGTTTAATCATAGAAAATCATGTAATATAAGGCATTATTTGGGCATTATCCAGCAGTGTACCCCATCTAATGGAATATATGCCTCATTCAATAACTTCTTACTATTGAATCAGTCAAATAGTTGTGGAACTGCTGCTATTACATTCTATGTAGAACTGTAGTCAGTGGCCCACCTTCCTCATAGAATGCAAAGAATAACTGGTTGAACACCACGTGCTAACAATTTAAAGGCATAGTAGTGTTTCAAAATAAAAGCAGCTCCAATTAATCTTCATAGTATTTGGACCATGGAGAGTATGTTTTCAATACTGTTAGATTTGTAGATCAAGAGTAATTGAATTATATAGAATCCCCCTCCCACCCCTTTTACTGATGTAACACTGCTCACCTCAGAGCAACAAGGTGGTGTCCAGATGGATCACAGAGACGGACAATCTTCAATAAGAATAATGGAAAAACCTGAAAAAAACTGCCTAGGGGGCAGGGCTTTCCTTAAGCTCACAGTAAGAAGATTGCACCTAGGAGCTATACTTTGTTTGAGTGTATCAGTTACCAAAACATACTATGCGAACAAGTCCCATAGAGATGTGCCACCACCACAACCACCACCACTAATGTTAGATTGTCTCCCCTGAGACACACTAATTACTTTTGTTGAAGATGATGACATGTTCTCAGAATGTTTTTACTGATGTTGTTGCTGCTGCTGGTGGTATAAACCCTTTGCTTACTTCTTTTACACAATGCTTTCTGCTAATTTTTTGGAACATAACTTTCTGTCTCTCAAGCTCCACAATGCAACCCTCCACTCTACCTATGCAAATATATTTATATTCTTTCACAGGATCTGATTCCCCAGAGAGATGCTGCTGATCATGCCATGGCAGAAATTTAGAAATGTTATGTTTAAAGTGTGAGTCAAGCAAAGCTTCAATAATGTATTCCGCATTGCTTTTAATGGACACTATGTGTGGATCCTACTCTAGGCATGCTAACATGCCATTAGCTAGCTGGTTCATATCAATGTTGTCATTATAGTAAGATTCATCATCCATGCTCCTCTTTTTTTTTCTGCAGTAAATATATCAGTGGAAGAATCTTGTTAATTCCTGCCCCCATACGACTAACTACCAATGTGGCCTCCTCAAGAGGTTTCAGCAGCTCATGTACATCAACAGTTTCATGACTGCAACACTTGTCTGAGGTTGTTGTCCTGCCTGCTTGCCAGCTTTCCTTCCTCCACTTTGTGATGGCCTTCATTCCCATTATGCTCTCTTTTTGGAGCTTACTGCATCCTGCCGGCTTCTTGTCCTCCGCATCCATTGGTCCCCATCTCAGCTACTTCTGGGGCCTGGGTATTTAGGATGGGGTGTACTGAGTATGACTCATTAGGGTGTCCTTTTGAAATGTCATACTCATAAGAGCGTGTGACATGAAGACGGTATAACCTGATCGACGGCTTCAAAAGCGCCACGTCAGAATCTCACCTGAATCAAAAGGGCGTGATTCTTATGGCTCACTGCAAAATGTTGCCTCCATATACTCAGGTTGCTACAGTATTGGATGCCTACTGCATTGTTAACCTCTTGGATGCTCACATCTTGTTATTCAGTTACTATAAACTTATACTTTTCAGTTAGCATAATCGGATATGTTGTGGTTTAAAACACATTACGTTGCCTTGTAAGCTTGTACTGCACAGCGTAAAACATCGCCTCCATCCAAAGGGTGAAGCTGTGCCTCCGACCACAGTGGGGTTATTTATCACGCTGCGCAGGTTTAGAGTACAAGCTTACAAGGCAACGTAATGCATTTTAAACCACAACGTATCCAATTATACTAACTGAATAGTGTCCGATTATAGTAACTGAATTCGGCGAGATTCTGATGTGGCGCTTTTGAAGCCGGCGACCAGGTTATACCGTCTTCATGTCGCATGCTCTTATGCGTATGACATT
The DNA here is from genome assembly GCA_037306005.1 of Rhinophrynus dorsalis. Lineage (NCBI taxonomy): Eukaryota > Metazoa > Chordata > Amphibia > Anura > Rhinophrynidae > Rhinophrynus > Rhinophrynus dorsalis. Next base: position 365,787,490 of record CM074724.1, on the reverse strand, counting down.
TCAAAAGTGAACCACTTATTAGTATCGTGTCCCTTGGCATTTTGTTTTGTGATCCTTGTTCATGTTCCAGCTTGTATCCTGCGTTATTTCTAGTGACCCTCTGTGTATGACCCTGCTAGCCCTCAGACATTGTCCTCAAACTGATGATTTGGAACTACGCTCCAGCACCGACCGTTTATGATGCTGACGGCCCTCTGACGTTATCTCCTGCCTGCTGAATTGGTTCTGTGCTGCTATTCTCCCGTGCCTGATCCCCGGCTATTCAAGTGACCGTTCTACTGTGCTGTTGTTCTTCTGTGTTTGACCTGGCTATTCAAGTGACCACTTTACTGTGCTGTGCTTCTTCTGTGTGTGTCCCAGCTATTCTAGTGTCCTCTATGCTGTCTGCTGTGTCTGTGTCCTGTTCCTGACCTCCAGTGCATGACCCATCTATCCTTGCAACCTTTCTATTGCCCGCAGCATAGTAAGTTCTTGTATCCTGTGGGAGTACCAGTTCTCCCTGGGCAAAGTATTTGCCTAGTTTGTCTCAGTGAGGGTTATCAGGGGTGTCCTTTGCTCCTCTGGAGGGGGCCACATCATCTGGCTTTGCAGCCAGTACATTTATCCTGTCAAAACCACTGCACAATCCCTTCTTTGGCAACTACCACTCCCTAGCCCCGATCACAGTCCTCACTCCCTAGCTTCTGGCTTTACTATGCCTTGTTGGAGGAGCATCACCTTCACCTCCACCCTAGCAATGCTTGCACCTTGCTTCCTGACCAGTATATGTTGTTTGTTACAAACGATTAGTTGCCATTGTCCAGGTGACAAAAATGTTCCCTCCAAAGCCTTCCAGTTTTGCATTATATAGTCGAAAATGCCTTATTCTGCTTGTGCCAATGTTCTAGCATGTACAGTGTGAATTCCACCAGGGAGGAATCTCCATTTTCAGCTGGTGATGGGGCAGGTTGTTATGTTCTTGTACAAAACTGATATGAACAAGATTGCTGAACCTTTTAAATGTTATGAAGCCTTAAGGAAGTTGCTTCCAACCAAACAGTAAGTACCTACCTGCCCACTGCAATAAAATAAGCTAACATAACTATGCAAAGCAAAGTAACTCAAGTAAACCACCAGACAAGCCTAAACACCTGTTGGCATATTTAAAGGGAGAGAGTGGTGGAAATGTAGTTCCATCATGAAGTTAACCTAAAATGTCTGCTGGTTCCTACCCAGCACAATATTGTGCTACACCCCATCCACCACAATTTCCTAAATTAACCTCACAAAGGGCTTGATCCAATTGCCATCGCCATGATAGGGCAAAAATTAACACAGAGTGGTACACACCATCGACATTCAATTGCCCTACCAACATCAACTACAAAGAGTGTTGGCCCACAGAACCTGACTTGTGGCACAACGTTCATTGTGGTCTTTTTAGTTCATGAGCATGTCCTACAAACACAGTCATCCTACCAAACACTGACCCTCTAATTGGCCCTACGCTACCCCTAACATTAACAATATAGTGTACCAATAAATGCCCTAACACTATCCTATTATTCATAGCTGTAACAATTAACTGGCCATAGAAAAAAGGATGCTAGCGCAAAACTAACTAAAAGTCAAAAATCAAGATCTGAGAGTATATAAAACAGCCACAGATGTGTAAAAATATCAGATAGTACAAGAAATAAGAAATGGTTCAAGGTCACAAATAAATGTGGATAATAAAATATAATATAAATCTCTCCAGACAATAATACCAAGTATGCAAATCACCAATAGAGTCACGTGGGTGAGGATGAAATGAGAAAGCAATGAGAATGATAAAATGACAATAATGAAAATGATGAAGGATGATGATGGATGAAGATGATGAAGATGAATGGATCCCAAGTCTCTCTGTTACTAGTCTGATGCTGCTATAACATTTGGTGTCCTTGTACACCCAATGGAACAATCTGTAGTAAGACAAAGCGCAAAACAAAACAAAAAAACAGAGAGAAATAAAATCCAAACTAAGTGTAGTAGTTTAATAATCATATAAAATATAATATACAACAAGTATTTCACTCACAATTAGCCCCTCTTGGGCTTGATGCATATAAGAGGTCCCACCTCTACTAGCCTTCGAACTGCGTCCCAAACAGTCTCCTTTCTCCAGCCTCCGTTTTCAATGATGGTTAGAAGTAAAACTTTCTCCGATGGGTCAGTCCTGATGGTAGAGGAAAAGAGGAATCATCTGTTCAGGAGTCCTCTAAATGTCCCACACGGGAATGTAGATCTCCCAATCAGTCCTCCATGATGTAAGGCTCAGTCATAAGGCAAGAAACTCTCCGCTAGTGAGAGTCTCACCTCGTGGCTTGCAGGAAAAAGCTAAGGACAGTGACCCGGTATGAACCGGCTGGTAGAGGCGAATGGGAGAACTCGCAGGGGGTGTAGGCGGGACCAATAGTGTGAGTGCCGTACTGGGGATAACCCGACGCGTATAGTGGAGTTATCGCTCCACTTCCTCAGAGGAAGCCTTACATCACAGAGGACTGATTGGGAGATCTACATTCCCGTGTGGGACATTTAGAGGACTCCTGAACGGATGATTCCTCTTTTCCTCTACCATCAGGACTGACCCATCGGAGAAAGTTTTACTTCTAACCATCATTGAAGACGGAGGCTGGAGAAAGGAGACTGTTTGGGACGCAGTTCGAAGGCTAGTAGAGGTGGGACCTCTTATATGCATCAAGCCCAAGAGGGGCTAAATGTGAGTGAAATACTTGTTGTATATTATATTTTATATGATTATTAAAATACTACACTTAGTTTGGATTTTATTTCTCTCTGGTTTTTTGTTTTGTTTTGCGCTTTGACTTACTGCAAACAATTACCTGGCCGTCTGACTTACAATGGGGTCTTCTGCACCCTGATCTTCCCCTTTAATTCTTATTCTGTAATCTTTTATCTTCATCTTGTTCATCTGTCATCCTCTTCTTTTTTCTTCTTTTTCTTCATCTGCCATCCTCTTCTTCATCTGTCATCATCTTCATTTGTCTTCTCCGTCTTCACCTGTCTCATTCTTCTTTTCTTCATCTGTGCTCTTCTTCAGTATTCTCCTTCAAATTTAGTGTTTCCCCTGTAAAAAAACAAATATTATTATTATTACAGTTAAATCTGTCCTTAAAGTTACGCTACCGTTCCACCACACAAAAAAGACCAAACATCCCCTCAACTTGTACCTTTGAGGACATTGCTCGATCCGCACTGAGGGAAATTTGAACAGGGACTGACTTTTATATCGCCACTCTCTGTTCAAAATGGTTCCCACGCTGCCACTGGCTGGGATGTGGGTTACACATGGCACAAAACATGCCCTGCAGTATCCACAGCTTCTAGCCAATCAGCTTCTAGCTGGAGGGATGACTCAGGTTGCTAGAATCACATCCATTTCCACATCCCAGCCAACGGGAGAGTGGGAGTCATTTTGAATAGGTATTGTCCATATAAAAGGCAGTCCCTAATCAAAGTCCCTCTGTGCGTATCGGGCAATGGTCTGAAACATCAATGTTAACCTTTTTTTTAAAGCCTAGAATATTAAAGCCACTTAAAATTAACCATTACTCTCCCTTTAATGTTCCCATAATACAGATTATCTGCAATTTGTCTCTGGTCGATGCAATCGGGAGGTACTTCAATTAGTCCTTAATGAGCCATTAATATACAACAACTTAATTGCATAAACCCACAAAAGACAATAAGGACTTCTCCCTCTGTCTTCCTTTTACAACTGGCACCAATTTAGATCCTAAATAAGTAATTAACAGGAGCAGAACATATAATAGATAGGATTTCACTCTCTCACCTTTAGAATTTGATCTTTCACCTCAAGACCCTGAGATTTAGGGCAAAATCCAGAGTCTCATGGTCAAACCCTGAGAGTTCCTAAGTATGCTGATTCATTTCCTGGGTTAAATGTTTGCCTGTCAAACTGGTAATTCATAAAATAAACCAGATAAACAGCCTTCTTATGTTTGACATGGCTCTTAGAAGAAGAAAAAGGGCAGATTAGAATCTAGAAGAACTTTTGAGAATTATTACTACGAGGCAGCTCTGCAACAGTTATAGGAAGTTAAAGATAATGGGATTAAGAGAATAAATAACTTATTTTACATGAACTGTGTTTTAGAAATGAAATAGGAATTATTTTCTTAAGTCAGCTCACAGTTCAACAAATATAAAAAAAAGCTATTTTTGCTCTTCAGTGTTTTTATAAAGTATGTAAAGTGCATGCGTCAGTACACATTCCAACCTCTCAGAGACACAACCTTGTGTTTTGTTAATGATACACCCAATGTTTGTGCATTTTGTTTAATCACATGATCCTTTGCGCTGTAGAACATCCTGTCTCTCTGGCTAGAACTAGTTTATAGGTAAAGCATTTTGGATTGCATCCAAATATCAGTGTCATTCAGTTTATTTATATATGGTACAAATTTACCATCTTTAACTAGATGGTAGTTTGTATATGGGATTCCAATTAAACATTTCAAGTTTTATAACAAAATATTTTAAAAAGTGTCTATATATGACTATATGTTAAATCTTGCAAATAAACTGAATTAACTCCCTTAGCGATGAGGGCTTTTTGACATTAGAGAACCAAGGACCAGAGCGATGTCGGCCTTTTTAGTATGCCTTTGTTCAGCCATAGTTTTCCTCTAATTCATTTAGTCCACCCATACAAATTATTTACCGTTTTTTAAGCATAAGTAGAAATTTCTTTTGATACCATATTTATTTGGATAACCCACCATGTAATTTGATTAAAAATAGTTTTTTGTGATAATTTGTACTTAACTGATTCATTTTTAATAGGGACTGGATAAAAGGTATGAACATTCATTCATACCTCCCAAATGTCCCTTTTTAAGGGGCTACTGTCCATAAGATGCGAAAAGCCCTATATCCTTCTTTCCCACCCTGGTGTCCCACTTTTAGGAGATCAGACTGTGTGGTGTGTATATTTACCGTAAAATCTTGCATATAACATGCACAATTTTGTCCCACTTCAACATATATGAAGTGGAGGGTGCGTATTATACATGAGTAAAAAAAAGTTTAGCTTTTTTTTGTCTTCCATTCATTCCCTCTCTCCCTCTACCGAGTTCTCTGCTTAACTCACCCACTCTGCAGCAGAGCCGGCTTTAATCACTGCACAGTGGGCGGCTCTCTTGCATCTGCCGCCTGCTTCCAGCAAATACCTGCTAGGACTTTTTCGTTGTAGCCAATGGTAATACCTCAAGGTCCTCGCAGCTACACATTGCACGCAACGTCACTTTTCATATCTGCACTATTAAATCTAGTCAACAGTGTAACGTTCAACCCTTTGAATGCCAAAGAGGCTGGATACCTCTTTGGCACTGAAATGGTTCCCTTTGTGTACTACTGGTTTTAAGTAGAATATAAATACAACAAAGGCCAATATGCATAAAGCAGAAGAGGAAATATTGATTAGGCAAACCAGCAGGAATAGCTAGTTTTCTCCAGAATTGTCCCACTTTTATTTTGTACCTGTAGTCCATAAACTATATTTTAGAACACTAGGAGGAGCTGGTGTCTAGCACAAGAGTATTAAATTGCAATGGCTACACCCACAACTCAACATAATGGTGTGGTCAGTAAAGTTGAGGAACCTCATATAATATCTCTTTGAGTGCCGGAGGTCTATGCAACGGGCACTGAAAGGGTTAAAATTAGGCACCACTGAATGGTCACCTACACTTCCTAATGGGAAATACTGTCCTGCTGATGATGTGAAAAGCCATGAATATGACACCTTAATTATATAGGCATATAGTAAACTAGCAAATGCTGCACAGCATTGATCATTGGATGCCGTAGTGCTCCATCTTCTTGTGTGGTGGCACTTCATTGCCTGAGTGCCCCATCTTCTTTTGAGGGAGGAGGAGGTCTTTGTGCTGGTGCTTCATGGCTGGAGTACTCCGTCTTTGAGGGAGGAGATAAGGGGAGGATGCTGAAACTTGCTGCAGTAATTTTGACAGGAGTGGCCGGGGGGGACGAGGTTGACCATTCCTGTCAAAATCACTGCCCTGTTGCGATTCGCTGCTGTGTAGGCAAACTCCATCTCCCCGCCACCCCACGAAACAGATTATATATATATATATATATATATATATATATATTAGTTTGAAAAAAAGACAATATCTATGAAGAGCAATCTTTTTCACACAAAAAATGAAAACTAAGTAGTATTTCCAACTCCAAGATGAGTGTATTTTCCACATTAACATTCTGTTTTATAAACAATCTTATAATATAACCCTGTATGCACCTTCTTCTAAAAATACATTTAATCCTCTCTTAAATATATCCATTGCATCTGCCATTGTCACATCCCTTGGAAAAGAATTCCACAGTAATGGACCCTTTCATCTGCTGAAGTTGAAACCTACTTTAGTCTAGTCTTAAGTTAAAAGATCCCTTATATGACACAACAGTTTATTTGGCTCCCCTGCAAGGAAACGGCTAAAGCTGCTTGTATAGATCACATCTCTACACATTTATTATTGTTTCATGTTATGTATTGACAATTACAGCTACATTGGAGGAAGGCTGGGCACCACTCACAAAAAAGGTTAGGTCCTGTGCCCTGCTCTCTAATCTCTAATAGCTAGTCATGCCCTACTCCATTCCTCTCTGGGTTCTTGATTCATCAGTCATTGTACCTCAAAGGGATAGTAATGTCTCATAATAAAAGCAGCTCTAATTAATCATCATAGTATTTGGACTTTGGAGAGTGTTATTTCAATTCTGTCAGAGTTGTAGTTCCAGAGTAATTCAATGACAAAGTGTCCCCCTCCCGCCCCTTTTACTGATGTCACACTGTTCAGCCAGAGCAGAAGGGAGGTGCCCAGGTAGACTGCAGAGAGGGACAATCTTCAATTAAGATAAGGGAAAAACCTGAAAAACTTGTCAAGGGGGGCAGGGATTTCATTGTTCTCATAGGAAGAAGACTGTCCCCTTCTGTTATCTGTCTGGTCTATGGACTGCATACCACATCTGAGAAGAGATGGCTTACACTAGGTAAAAGGGGCGGGAGGGGGAAACTTTGCTTGTGAATATCTCATAAATGATAAAGGTTTGAGAGATAAGACGTATATCATTCTTCATGTTTTTTTAAGGCCTACAAAATAAAATAAAGTTAAAATGAAGTGTTACTATCCCTTTAAGCTCTCTGACACAAGAACTACAGGTTCAGCACCATAGACAGAGCTGTACCTAGAGTTCCATTGTCTCTGTTAAAAAATTGGGTAATTTGAGGCACCGAGTAGTCTGTACAGGCACACAGAGAATTGTGTAGCCCCATCAGAACAATGGCCACCTCCATGAGGGGAGAGACATCAGGTTAATGGTGTTACTTGGGAGACTCTGAAAGGAGAGGGAAATCTAATCAGCCCATTGTTAGCACAGAGCTGTCTGCAGAGTGAGGTTTGGGTGGTTTCAAACCCAATGCCTCACCCCTAGCACCATGACTGAATGATTTGGATTTCCTGAATGCCAGCTCAGCTCTGGATTGGTCACCTGGACTTGCAGAGGATGAGCAAAGGAAGCCCAGGCAAGTAGCTACCTGGGAATATCAGAGGACTGCATTATATATGAGGGGACTGAACAGTGTGTTGGAGATGGTGGTCTTGTAACATCTCAGAGTAGGTATTATTATTATTCTTTATTTATATAGCGCCATCTAATTCCGCAGTGCTGTACAAATGGGAATAGACATGCAGAGGTATTAAACAGTACAATCAGATGTGGAGAACAGAAGGATCAGAGGGCCCCCTGCTGGTGAGAGCTTACAGTCTAGGGGAAGGTATTTTGGACACAGAAGGTGTAAGTGCTATTGGGTGTAAGTGCCTCCTGCCATATGAACTGCCAGTCAGTGGGTGGAAGTGAGAAGTGCTGTTGAGTGCAGTAGTCTGTGGAAGGGGAGAACCTTGGTGATCATGTTTATGGAGGCAGTTGATAGGCTTCCCTGAAGAGGTGAGTCTTCAGGGAGCGTCTGAAGATCTGAAGGCTCGGGGAGAGTCTGATGGGACGGGGAGGGAATTCCAGAGCTGAGGTGCAGCACAGGAGAAGTCCTGTAGTTGGGAGCGGGAGGATGTGATAAGAGCTGTGGAGAGCAGAAGGTCGTGTGCAGAATGAAGATGGCGAGAGGGAGTGTATTTGGAAATGAGAGATGAAATATAGGGGGGTGTGGTATAGGTATAGTTAGTCCTAGGACATTCTCTGATGCCCCCTGAATAAAGCGTTCCTTGATTTCAGCTTTATACAGGCCCACAGCCATAGCCTCAGTCTCATACACACACACACACACACACACACACACACACACACACACACATACACACACACACACACACACACACACACATACACACACATACACACACACACACACATACACACACACACATATACACATATACACACACACACATACACATATACACATACACACACACACACACATACACACTCACACACACATACACACACACACACACATACACACTCACACACACATACACACACACACATATACACACATACACACACACACACACACACATATATACACACACACACTCACACTAAAGGAAACTTTACTCTAGACATGTTCAGGGCCGGACTGGTCTACCGGGATACCGGGAAAAATCCCGGTAGGCCACCAGCACTGGGCTTCCCTGGGGCCGGCCGGAGCGTCTTAAATAAAAGTGCTATATCTGCCAGGCCTGCAGGCCATCATTCAGTAGACACGACTGGCGGTTGTTCACATCTCGCGGCCGCAAGGTAACAGTCGGCCGCGAGATGTAAACAACCGCCGGTCACGTCTACTGAGTGATGGCCTGCAGGCCTGGCAAATATAGTACTTTTATTTAAGAAGCCGGGTAGGCTGGCCGCTCCTACCTTAAACACTTGTGTGAACAGAGCGGGAGGCTGGGAGCAGAGACAGCAGCTGCAGATGGCAGACACGGTCACAGGCAAGGGGGAAGGGGGAATCAAGAGGGTTTATATAGAGGTAAGAGGGGGAAAAAGGCAAAAGGGGGACCAATAGCTGGTAAAAGAGGCAGAGGGGGGTCAAGAGGGAGAAAAAAAGGCAAAAGGAGGGGGGATAAGGAGGGGGAGAAAGTGGCAAAAGGGGGGAATCAGGAAAAGGGAAGAGAGAGGCAAGTGGGAGAGAAAGAGGCAAAAGAGGGATGAAGACAAGAGTCAAGGCTGGATTAAGGCAAGAGGAGGAAAGAGGCAAAGAGTGGGATCAAGAGGAGGAGAATGGCAAAAGAAAAATCAAGAGGGGTAAAGAGAGGCAACTTGACAAGAGGGGGAATCAAGACCGGGTGAAAGAGGCAGAGGGGGGTCAAGAGTGGGAAAAAAGAGACAAATGGAGGGGGGATCATGAGGCGAAAGGAGGGGCAATCAAGAGGCAAAAGGAGGGAGGGACCAAGAGGCAAAAGAAGGGGGGATCAGGAGGGGGAGAAAGAGGCATGAAGGGGAGCGAGGCAAAAGGGGGGATCAAGAGTCAAGGAAGGGGAGAAGGGGGGATCAAAAGGGAGAGAAAAAGGCAAAAGTGGGAGGCTCAAGAGGGGGAGAACGAAGGAAAAGGTGGGAATGAAGAGTGGGAGAAAGAGGCAAAGAGGGGAATCGAGAGTCAAGAGGTGGTGTGTGTGTGTGTGTGTATGTATATATATAACCATATATATATCTTATGACTCTCTGTAAACTTTTATGTATGATTGTGTGTATGTATAATGTATCTAGGTGGTAAATATCATTAAGCGGTGCGTACTATGTATAGCATAGTGTTATATGATACCAATTTACAAGCTGTCTATGATATATTCCCAAGACTTTCTCCTTGTCTCTTTATATATTCTTTATTGGATCTTCAATTTCTTGTAATACTGATAATCATTTGACATATTCTTGTTATGAGTATGCTTATATAATGATAATATATAGTGACATCGCACGGCACCTTAGTAAGTAGTAGCATCGCATCATTGGTTCGTCCGATATAGTTAATTTGTTTATTTGCTCTCTCATTCGGAGAAACTTCAACAAATGTGGTATGCATAAATGAGATGCGGTGCGATATCATATTACTCTTACACAGAGGGATATTGATACGGAACCCTTTACGGTATATTCCATAATTACATTCATTAATCTTTTGCAATTGTATTAACCATTTGATATATCCTGGCCATGCGTACGCCAATATAATGACTATGGATAGTGACATCGCACGGCACCTTAATAATTGTTAGTATCATATTTTGGTCTTTATACAAACAGTTAATCTGATTATTTGCTTTTCTCTTTGCAAATTTGACAAGCAGTGATCAGATGCGTTGCGATGCTATGGAGCTATTATACCCATAATGAGACATTGGTATGGAACCCTGTAAACTAATACTTTACAATTATATTTAATAATTGATATATCTGTTGTTTATGACAGTTGTGTGGATACACTGATGTGAAGTGTGGGGGTTCATTTTGTTTGATTTTGGATGAGATTGGAGATAGGTTATATTGGTTCCGATTTTTCAGTGTTTTACAGGGATAGTGTATTTCCATCTGTGCTATAACCTTTGCCACTTGTGGAAACGATTCTGGAGATTTATACTAGATCGTGCCTAAGTTTGGTATATGGTTATTCTTCATCATGTTGTAATTATCCTGATGTTTTTTAACAGTTCACATTTTAATGGACAATGATTTCTATTGACATCACTAATTGTTTTATTGGCTCACAGATTGTCTAATTAGGAGTGCCGTTTTTTGGCGCACTTTTCACATTTGAATTTCGGTATTCAAGGAGTGGGTTTGTTACACTGTTGTAATCTTGATAAAGGCTACTCTGTTGGCCGAAACGTCGATTCCAATAAACATGTAACAGCATTTTACGATCTTATGAAATTCTGCGAGTGCCGTCTTTTCTCAAGAACTGTATATATATATATATATATATATATATATATATATATATATATATAGTGACATATAACTCTATTGTTCTGGTGGTGGCATTAAGATGTCTTTTAAAATGCATGTTTTCCCCTTTTATAAACAAGAAAAAAAATGCCATTATGCTATGGGTCTGGTATAATGACGCAATGCTATGGGGTTGGTCAGCAATTTTTTCCAGGGCTGGTTTTTATTCCCAGTCCGGCCCTGGACATGTTTCATACTTCAATTCCTCCATGACCTTAATTCATTTTATTGCTTTTATCAACACTCCTTCCAGTTGTAGAATATTATACTTTTTCATATAGTTGCCCAAAACTGTACTGCATATTATAGATGATACCTTACCAATGATTTGTATAGTGGAAAATAGATGCTGCCCACTTTTGTATCAATACCACTTTTCACACAGCATAGTATTTTGTGATCTTTTGCTACTGCTCTCTGACAGTGATTGCTGTTGGCAAGTTTGCAGTTAAGTACTCCAAAGCCTTTTCCAGCAATTAATCTCTAGAATGCGCTCATCAAGCTTATAAGCAGCATGCTAATTTATACTTCCCAGTTACATAACTTTGTCTTTTCCTACATTAAATCTCATATTCCATTTGTTTGCTCATTCGACCCATTTATGTAATCCAGCTGCAGAAAACAAACATCCTGCTCTTAGTTTATCAACTTGCATAATTTAGTGTCATCTGCAAATAGTGACATTTTACTTTATATAACCTCTATCAGGTCATTTATAAACATGTTAAAAGCAGTGAACCACATTCTAAACTCATAGGTACTCCACTCTCAATGTAACCTGCATTTGAGAATATTCTTTGTAGAACACACTGCTCCCTATCCTTCATCTGTATTTTTTATCCTATTAAAAAGGTTAGCCCCTGGACCTAATTTGCTTATACAGTAGGCCAGCATCCTTTGTGCCACTGTGTCAAATGCTTTTTCAGAGTCGAGATTTACTACATGTACTGCCTGACCATTACCTTGGCCCATATTTCTTCATGAAAGCTTAATAGATTTTTTTTCTGGATCTATTCCTCAAAAAACCATGATAATTTCTGCTAATAATTTTTTTGTTTTGTTTTGTTTTTTTGCAATGTATTCTGAATATAATCCCTTACTATCCCTTCAATCAATTTCTCCACTACTGAGGTCAGACTTACAGGTCTATAATTCCTAGGTCCCTTTAATAAATTAAAGGCACAACTTTGATATTATGTCAGTCTTGTGGTACTGAGTCTAAGGAGACTGGGACTTTGAAGATTTAAAGAGTGGTATTGACATCACTTTACTATGTTATCAGAGAACCCTTAAATGAACACCATCAGTACCAGGTGCTTTATCAGTCTTAATTCTATCTAGTCTCTCCCTGGAGTAAAGGTAATCCAGACATGAACCCCTTCCTCTCAGTGCCTAGGGAAACCAGGAGCACCTCACTGGTGAGGTCCAAACAAGGCTAAAATGTAAATCTGGGGTTAGATGGTATTTCCTGTGTAGAGTTGCCCATCATTTTGGAACTGGACCTCCCTTATTGGTGGGATTAGTCTAATATGCATGTGGAAAGTTCTCCTCTTTAATGGCACTAGATAGCTCAAATGTGATGTTATTGACTGGTAACTAGCCATAGAACAGGCAACATTGTTTTTGTTCATGGTCAGAGCCTCTCACATCTTTTTGGCACGTTCCAGTTTTCCTTGAAGTCTTCTTGTGTTAACCCAGTACTGTTAATGGTTCTGCCTGCTATTTGTTGAGGATCTTCCGCCATTGGCTATCACTTGGTATATGCAATTGAAAATAATTTGTTCAGATCATCAGTTTTTTCCTGATCTTTTAAAAAAGCAGGAGTGCAACCAATTTTGACCAAAATAGCTAAAATCAAAAACTTTGAATATTGATGCACATTCATATTTCTCAATATTAACCCTTTATAATGTGACATGTTGCCTGAATATGATCATTGTATTAAGTTAGAGGTTTAATCACATACTAGGGCCATTGTATGTTAAAGGGATAGTAATGTTTCATAATAAAAACAGCTCTAATTAATCATCATAGTATTTGGACCTTGGAGAGTGTTATTTCAATTCTGCCAGAGTTGTAGTTCAAGAGTAATTGAATGACAAAATATCCCCCTCCCGCCCCTTTTACTGATGTAACACTGCTCAGCCAGAGCAGAAGGGAGGTGCCCAGGTAGACTGCAGAGAGGGACAATCTTCAATTAAGATAAGGGAAAAACCTGAAAAACTTGTTAAGTGGGGCAGGGATTTCATTGTTCACACAGGAAGAAGATTGTCCCCTGCTGTTATCTGTCTGGTCTATGGACTGGATTCCACATCTGAGAAGAGATTGCTTACACTAGGTAAAAGGGGCAGGAGGGGAAACTTTGCTTGTGAATATCTTTCAAACCATAAAGGTTTGAGAGATCAGACTTATTTTGTTCTTCATGTTTTTTTAATGCCTACAAAATAAAATAAAGTTAAAACGAAGTATTACTATCCCTTTAAGTAAATGTCACAAACAACGTAGAAGAACACGTTTTATAAATGTCCCTCCTTATTTCTTATTATGAGTGTTGGTATTTATAACGTATTCCAGTTACATTTATAAATGTAAAAAAAGCTTTATGGAAAACGTGGAGCTCGACAGGTAGACTCTAAGGAATAATACAATATCTTCAATAAAGATAAAAAATAATAGATAATAATCTGAAATAAATGATTAAATAAAAATAAATAAAAAATATCGCTCTCAAAAACCACCTGAATGAGTCATGATAATTACAAAAATCATGACCCATGCATAAAAAATAAAATGTAAGTGTATTACACATAAATATACATCCTGCATATCTCCAAGAAAAATAATTATTTTTAAAAACAACCATTTCCAAAAACAACCATTTTTGTTCATACAAAAAATACAAAAAAGAAGTAAGTGCAGACTGTATAATTCTTCATATCGGACACCTTCACAGCGTGAAATATTCTTAATATCACCTCCTTCACTGTGGGAATCCCCTTCTATGGTGAGTTTAATAGATGTACACTCACCTTAACCAGAGGTGAACCAGCCTCTTGGTATGAGAGCCTTCACTGGATAACCCCCAGTATAGGTATCAAATCTCCATCTCCTTTTCTCTGCCCGTCGTCACCTCCTTCAGCGTCTCTCCACTGTCCACTCCTTCCCCTGCTGGGCTGCTCCAATATTAGGTTGCCTTCCAACCAGGGCTTACTGGGACCAAATGGGATACTAACTAAAGGGACTCAGGACTCATGAGACCAATAATAAAAAAATCCACTATTTATTGAAAAATGTGTACAGATCCATACACTAAAAACACCATATATTAGTAAAAAACACAAAATAAAAAATACAAATACACTGATGATAAAACACCCAACGCGTTTCACAGCCTCCCGCTGCTTCTTTAGGGGAACTTTGAAGTTCACCTCTGGTTAAGGTGAGTGTATATCTATTAAACTCACCACAGAAGGGGATTCCCACGGTGAAGGAGGTGGTATTAAGAATATTTCACGCAGTGAAGGTGTCCGATACAAAGAATTATACAGTCTGCACTTACTTTTGTGTGCGCTTGTTCTTTTTGTATTTTTTGTATGTGGTGAGAGGATCCGGCTACCAGGGATCAATAAGGACATAGCAGCACCAAGAAAGGAAGACAGTTACTAGGACTTTGTTACCCCTATCAGGTTTTTTTCTGTATATGTTATTTTTCCTACTTTTTGGTACTGTACGTGTTGTATTTAGCGCAGAGATTTGGGTGGTTTGTACATTTTTGTTCATATATCATCCTCCTATTATCCTCTCAGCAAGAAAGTTCTCCTATTATATGGACCATGGTACACTGGCTGGATATTCAAACACTTCTAAACATAAATATCTATATGAAAGTAGAAGTGTCTAATTTTTCATTATGTCCTCCTGGCCCCAATGTGTCACATTTATATATCCAATATGTCTCCTTATTACATAGGGTTCTAAATCTATCTCCCCCCAAAATATTATGCGGTATATGTTCCAGAGGCACCAAAGAAGTAGTTGGACCAATCTCTCTATTATGATGATATCTATAGTATCTACTTAGAGGATACTCCATTATGATGATATTTATAGTGTATTCTTACATTTATAAATGTGGTGACAGTTAAAAATAAGAGCAGGTCAGACATGGCCTTAAATATTTGGCGAAAATATTTCTTAAATTCGCTGAGCGATTTTTTACAAACTTCCTTACTACATTTTATATAAAAACGTACTACACAGCATTATGTCCTCCTAAACTGTCCTTAATACTTTTGTAACTGCCAGAGACAATCTTACAGCCATTTTTAAAGGGATAGTAACGTCTTAGATATATAAAAAGTAGTATTGTAGAGAACAAACACGAAAGCCATCAATGCCATTCCTATCTCTCAAACCTTTATGGTTTGAGAGATAGAATGTTTTAAAGTTCTCCCCTCCCTCCCCTTTCTCTGACGTCAGCTATAAGCTGACAGCAGGAGATCCTGGTCCCGGGACCGGCAGGTGGCTCTTTAGCAAAGACGAACTAGAGATATTTAAAAAGATCATTGGAACGGTCTACAAAGTGTGTCTGGTTTTCAAGCACACTTTGCAGACTGTTCCAATGAAGCAGTGCTTTTTAAATATCACTATTTCGGCTCTGCTGAAGAGCCTCCTTGAGTCAGCCGACACGTATCTCATTCTGTCAGCTTTACAGCTGACATCAGGGAGGGGAGAACTTTAAAACGTTCTATCTCTCAAACCTTTTTCTATCTTTCAAACTATAAAGGTTTGAGAGATAGGAATGGCATTGATGGATTCCTTTTTTATTCTCTACAATATTACCGTTTATATATCTAAGATATTTAAATCCCTTTAACACTTCTTTACCATTAATACCACTTTTATAAATCTGCCTCTATGGTCCTTATGTATAAGGGCAAAGTGTACCAATTCTGGGGCCAAAAAACCTCTCTATAGGGAACAAATCAAAGAAGGAACTTTAAATCCCTTGAACGCTAGCGTGGCCTCCAGTATATTACATCACAATATATTACAGACCTTAGTAGCATTCAAAGGGTTAAAAATCTAATTAAAATCAACATGATTCTTAATTTGTCTCCTATGGTGCAGTTGGAGTTGCCCAGAATTAGTACAGTTTCCTTTATATGTAAGGCCCTATAAATTCAGTTTTAATAAGAAACAAGCTGTTTTGCAAGACCAAGAAATATGTTTGTTTGCCATTTCGATCAATCAGAACCAGGGGAGGGCTGGCAACCTATGGCCCAGGAGGCAAATACATTCAAGTGGCCCATTTCTATATCGTTCAAGCCCACTACTATAGAGCTTACAAGGGAAATGGTTTATGCTACTAGTTTAGCTCCATTTGGATTGTTCCTCTGTGGTGTGAACTGTGTAGCTCCATTTCAATTGTAAGCTCTGTGGTATCACTAGTCTAGCGCCACTTACAGCAGCAATTGGGAAATTTAGTGAGGAGCAGTGGCCCACCAGCCCAGACATATGACCGGCCCAGGGGGCAACTGCCCCTCTGCACCCCAGGCCAGCCCTCCCCTGATCAGAACTCAAGAAGAACAATGATATGATGTCCCCCAAAAAGACCAGGTTCACACACTCTAATCATCAATCACAATAGTTTAGTATCTGAGTAACGACTCATCTGAACAAGGAAGGACAACTGCTTCAATGGGTTGTGTTACTTACTGGACAGGACTGCTGGAGATCTCTCTCTCACTCTCTTTCCACCCCCTCTTCCTCCACCTCTCTCTATCTGTGCCCTCTTTCGTTCTCTCTCTCTCTCTCTCCTTCTGTTCTCTTTCTCTCTTACCTGCTCTCTCCCATTCACCAGCACTCCCACCTATATCCCACTCTCCCACTCTTCAGCTCTCCCTCTCTCCTGCACTCCCCCCTGTCCCTCTCTCTTCTATTTTTACCCATCTTACCTCTCCTTAATTAATTTCAAATTAATTCAGATGGACCAGAAATTAATCACATTTTGATGTTAGGCCCTGATCATGGGAGCATGTATGGGAATGTGTAATGCACATGTTCTAATTAGCAGGGAAAACTCAGGATTTCAGAGAGGAGATTCTAATAAATAAAATGCAATAACTGGTGGCTTGCAAAGTAAGAATACAACAACATATATTTAAACAAGAAGTGCTTCCTAACACAAGTGCAGTAGCATATTAAAGGAGAACTAACACAATAACCTCTCAGTTCACTATGGTCACAAATTTTATTGGCCCCACCCATGAATTTTGCCCCTTTTGTCTTTGTTCAAGAGGTAACATTTTCTTTGAGTGACAGAGGGGTATCCAAAACTGTGCTACCAAATTCAATGGATAACCCCCTCTGTCACTCAAAGGGATTAATCATTTCTGGGTGACATGAAAGTCAACAGCAAATTTTACAAACTGAAGCAAACAGACTGCATGAGCCTACTTATCCATTTAAAGTTACATTAATACCCAAACATGAAATTAGGTTTTATAATCCTAATTCACTAGGATATTTGTCAGAAGCTGTCATGCGCAGTAGAGACTGCCAGAATGCACAGAATGCTGGGAGCACAGAATGCCGGGAGTATGGAATGCTGGGAGTTCTGTGCATGACTGCGTCGGCGTCAGGACGCAGAGCAGTACCGGCCTCTTAACCCTTTGAGTGCCAGAGTGGTGAGCAACGCATTGCTTTGGAATGCATTGCGTACCACTCTGGCACTCAAAGGGTTAACATCTCCGGGACCTTGGCCGGTGTACACGGGCTTTTACACTAGTTTTAAGTATAATGTACTTGCAGCTAGAATTTGTAAAATGTACAACACACTGTGAATATGGATGGGCGAACATTTTCTCCTCAAGTTGAAACCAGAGAATAATGTAACTTTCTGCTTGGCGAATAATTTCCCGTGAAAAGTGCAGTTTTTCCCCTTTTTCCCACCTTTTTCTCCCATTGAAATCAATGGTAAGAAAAATTTTTTCTCCACTAGATGGAAGTTTTCTCCAGCCATATAAAAGGCTGTCAGGCTCTCACAGCAGCCATTCTATGTTTGTGAGAGGAGAGAGCAGTACGTTTTTTGAGCTAGAGAAGAAAGGGGAATTGAAGTTTAGTTTAGGGAATCTTTTAGGCAGGAAGTTTGTTCTGTGTATTAGGAGAGTCAGTGGGGGAATCTGGGGAGAAGAAGGGAGGAAGGAGGTTGACCCCAAATACTCCAAAATTCCATGTTTCTGACTGGCAAGACACAGCAAGCTAGGTACCTATTTGCTTGCTGATCTTGCTGTTATTGTCTCTGTGCTGGGTGGGGAAGTCTGGGGAAAGATGTTGTTGATTTTGCTTTTCAGTTATAATTTTTTTTTGTACAGACTGTGATAAGACAACAGGGAGGACAACTTAAATAAATGAATATAAACAAGAATAAAACAGAATAAAGAACTAAATATATTGGGTGACAATGACCGACATTGTGACAGTACGTACAGTAAAAAACTTTAGTAATGTACTTGAGTAATGTCCAGCAAATGCATAAGGGGAAGGGGAAGGGGAAGGGGTGGAGCAGTGCAGGAACATGAGAGTAAAGTAGTAGTTCAAAAACTGACTGCAGCAATGGTTTGTCAAGGTCCCAGCAACATTAGTTCCAGCACCACCAGTGCCAGTAGAAATAAAGAACCATATAAGAAGAACACTGAAGACGACAAGTCACATTCAAGTGTTGATGATGCTGGCAACAGCATAATAGAGGAAGGTGTAGCAGCTGAACCACCTGCTGCATCAGACAGTGAGACAAACAAACACCAAAACACCCTTCCTGAAAGTAGTAGATAACTTTGTTACTGTAAAAGTAAAGAAATTGTTTGAGACCTCCAAAAGCTTAGAGGAATATAAGGGTAGTGGGCAAGAAGTGTCAGGTGATGCTGATGCTGCTGAGGATGACCTAATGATGACTGATGATGAAGCAGATCTAGAATATATCCCTCCAGTATCCTTCACTTGTTCAGATATAGATGAAGTTGAGAGTGAGGATGATGGCAGGGCTATAAGGTTAACAGAAAGTCAAAGGCTGAATCTCCCACCACTGTTAAGGAGCACTGTGCCTGTTTATAAATTGTTTGAGAAAGCCATTGGAAGTCTGACCCTGGACAGGCACAGATGTCAAAAAGCACACAGTCACCCAAACAGTCATCATCAGCATCATTGCCTCTTCAAAGTCCAAGTCCCACTGAACCACACACACACTTGTTTTGAGTACCAGGCAACAGCAACACAGGTTATTAACATCCTCAGTGTTAGATATGATGAGTGCCTCTGCTGCTGCTGTAAGTTCTGCACCTTTGACACCTAGTAGTAGTGGCAGGAGAATTGCATCAACATCTATCCCCAGTAATAGCAGCAGCACCACCTCAGGAACCCCTCATTCCATGAAGTCCACAGTATGGAGATACTTCACTCAGGATCCTCAAGTTAAGCATGTTGCGATCTGTTGTCTGTGCAAAAAGCACATTAGCAGGGGGAAAGCTGGCTCACACCTAGGCACCTCCTCTATGAGATCCCACCTGAAGCACAACCATAGGTCTGACTGGGAGACACACTATCTGCAGGCCAAAAGTGCCACAACTAGCAGCAGCAGAAGCATTTTAAAAAGTTCCCAGGGCTCTAGGGCAGAAAAAAGAAGTAGTGAAGTTATTTATGTGTCATAGAGTGTACTATTGCCAGTGCCAACAGTTACTTCAGTCCAAATAACACCTATGGCTTCTGTTGCAGAGGAGTATGATGATTCTGGTTTTGCTGTAGGAGATGGCAAGAGTCATAGACTGCCCACACGTGCTGCATCTACCGCCACCACCTCCTCTAGTCATGTTGCTAAAGCAATAAAGTTTCAGGCTTCTTCTGCCATGTCCTGCTGACCCACACTGACTGAGTTCCTGGGAAAGAGTCAAAAACTTCACAAAAACAATCCCAAAGTACGCCTGTGGAATGGAAAGTTTGCCAAGATGTTGGCAGTGGACATGCTGCCATATTTTTTTGTAGAAAACCGAGGTTTCAGAGAACTAATGTCATGTGTAGCTTCACACTGGAATATCCCAAGCCGCAGCTATTTTTCCAGGATGACTGTCTGAATTATACAAGCAGGTGGTTAGTGTGGTAGGAAAAGGGCTGAAAAGTGCGTCTGGCAAGAAAATCCATCTGAGAACAGATATGAGGGCAAGTGGGCAGAGCACAGACTATATGACTGTGACTGCTCAATGGGTTTTGCTCCCAGCACCAACAGTGACCAACACTAGCTTACAGCAACAGGTAAAAGCCAATAATCATGCTTCTAGTTCTGGTGGTGTGCTTAAAAGTTGGCAGCAGCAGGAGAGCCCAAACCATCGTCACACCACTTTTTGCATGCAGAGTTTTGAGAGACAGTCCCACAAAGCTGTAGATGTTCTAAGTAAGCTAGAGCAGGTGATAGAGGAATGGCTTGTACCCCGCTCCTTAAAAGCTGGTTTTGTGTCTGCTGATAACGGCTCCAACATAATCGCTGCTTTGAGAGTACATGGTATGGTGCATGTGCTCTGCTTTGCCCATGTGCTACATTTAGTCGTGACGAGATTCCTGGCAGAATCAGAAACCCTCAAAGAGATGCTTACTATTGCCCGCAAAATCTGTGCCCATTTTAGTCGCTCCTACAGTGCGCGCAACGCTCTATACTCCATACAAGAGTGTAACAACCTGCCCCATTACAGCTGAAAATGGAGGTCCCTACCAGGTGGAATTCCACAATGTATATGCTAGAGTGTTTGTACGAGCAAAATAAGCCCATTAGCAAATACACCATGCAAAACTGGAAGGCTTGGAGGGAGCCTCTTTGTCACTTGGCCAATGGCAACTAATGTGCAATGTATGTGAGCTGCTGAAACCCTTTGAGGAGGCAACCATGCTTGTGAGTCACATTGGGGCAGGAATTAGTGAAATTCTACCACTGATATTTTTATCTCTTTGGGACTTGCCCCCTGAGTATGGGTTGGTAACTGACACACAGGAAGACAATATAGCTCCTAGAAGTGGTCCCACAGCATGTGAGATGGTTTCTGCATACTAGCAGGATGGCTACATTTTATGCAGAAACAATGACCCCATGGAATACTGGCAAACAAAGCAGTCTGTGTGGCCAGCATTGACACGTACTGAGAGTGGAAACCCTCAGTTGTCCTCCATCAAGCGTTGCGTCTGAGAGGGTTTTCTGTGTGGCTGGTTATAATGTCAAGGACTGTAGGACACGGCTGTCAAGCAACAATGTTGGGAGACTAACATTCTTAAAAATGAACCAACATTTCATAGCATCTGAGTATTAGGTAGCAGAAACCACACATGACAGACAAAGCCAGGACAAACATATTACCAGCAGCACAGATGAGGAGGTGGAGGAGGGATGTGAAGAAAGGTTTCCACCTTCTACCACACTTGGGACCACTGTTATGAGTGACAAGTAATGTGTTTCACTAATCTGAGAAGGAGGATAGAGATTTGACGCAAACATGACAATAGTAAAAACTATATACATACACAAATCACACCATACCAGCTAGTCCTCCACCACCACCACTACAATACACATTTGCCACATTGTACAATGTATTTTTTTTTAATCTCTTGACATCATCATAAATATGTGCCAGTGTCATTTAAGAAGGAAGTTAGTTTTATGGGCAAAAGACAAATACATTCTGTACGCTAACACATTTTTCAAGGCATATGTTGCTTTAGGACTCACAACTTTGACTTTCAGACACTTATTTCTAAACTACATCCCTCAGAAGAAGTAATATTACATTGGGAAATATAGTACCTATAGGAAATATAGGTGAAACGTGTTAAAATAGGAAGAAAGGCGAAAACTTTTGCAGAAAAAGTGGAATATTCGGCAAGTTTTTGTGAAGAGCCATGCTCCATAGAATTACATAGGAAATGGAGAAGAGATATCAGTGGAGAAGTCATCTCCAGTTTATCACCTCTTTATCACACATCTCCCCGTTGTCTCTTCAACAAAGGCACAAGGGCAAATTTCATAGTTTCAATTATGAATTTGTGTCCATAGTAAGATACGTGTGTGTGTGTGTATTGGAACATGCTAGTTCTCCTTAAGTCTATTGAAATAAAACAAATTTTCCTTTCACCTCATTCACATTTATAAGTGGGGTGCCACAAGGTTCAGTCCTGTGCTCAATGCTTTTTAATTTGTTTATTAATGATCTAGAAGTGGGAATTGAAAGTAGCATCTCAATCTTTGCTGATGACACTAAGCTATGTAAGGAAATACATACAGAGCTGGATGTTTTTTCTCTGCAGAATGATTTAGATAAAGTGAGTGAATGGGCAGAAAAGTGGCAGATGACATTTAATGTAGATAAATGTAAGGTTATATATTTGGGCTGTAGAAACTAACCTTGATACATATACTCTAAATGGGAAACAACTTGTGGAATCCTCATTAGAGAAAGATTTAGGAGTACTGATAGACAATAGAGTTCACAGCAATGTGCAGAACCACTCAGCTGTTGCAAGAGCAAATAGGGTACTAGCCTGCATAAAAAGAGGTGTGGATGCAAGGGATGTTAATATTATCCTACCTCTGTATATATCCTTGGTTAGGCCTCATCTAGAATATGGAGTACAATTTTGGGTGCCAGTTCTTAAAAAAGACATTGTTGAAGTGAAAAAGGTGCAGATACGTGCAACAAAACTGATAAAGGGATTGGAGGATCTGAGTTATAAAGAAAGACTAGCCAAACTGGGTTTGTTTACATTACAGAAGAGATGTCTAAGGGGTGATATGATTACCACTTACAAATACATTCAAGGTCAATACAAAGAACTAGCTAATTAATTATTTACGCAAAGAGCTGAGCTAAGAACAAGGGGTCATCCATTAAGACTAGAGGAAAGGCGCTTTCGACTAAAACAAAGGCACGGATTCTTTACAGAAAGGTGGTAAAGCTATGGAATTCCTTGTCTTGGGATGCTGTACTTGCATATAATGCAACCGCTTTCAAAAAAGCAATGGATGCATATCTAGCACAGAACAATATTGATAATTATGACAGATGGCTTCAATGCAGATAGGTTGTTGATCCAGGGAACTATCTGACTGCCATTTGGAGTCAGGAAGGAATTTTTTTACCCACTTGGGGCTAAATTGGAAATGGTTTCAGAGGGCTTTTTTTTACCTTCCTCTGGATTAACAGGGGTGTTTTTGGCATGGGCTGGACTTGATGGACGCATGTCTTTTTTTCAGCTTCATCAACTATGTTACTATCTTATAATATAAAAGGCCAGATGTATGTTTGTCTGATGCAGTCATGCGCAGTAGAGACTGCCTGAATGCGCAATCATGTGCAGTATAGACTGCCCGAACGCACAGAATGCTGGACCCGTGTACATGAGCTTTTACACTTTGTCCGATGCAGTCATGTGCAGTAGAGACTGCCCAAACGCACAGTCACGCGCAGTAGAGACTGCCCAAACGCACAGAATACTGGGCCCGTGTACATGGGCTTTTATACTAGTGATACATAAAAAAAAATAAACATTAACAAGTTTTTGCACTGCTATTGCAATGAGTAGATCTATTGCTTTGACTCTGTTGTACTCTACAAATGTCAGATGATCATAACCCATCAGATTTCCTTAAGTGGTTTTCTTTGATGTCATCAGTGGGATATTTAAATAAAGAAAGGTCCAGGAGAAGAAAGAGACCTTGTGAAGACAACTGAGCTGGAGAAATTCAGATAAGGGTGAGTATCAAAAGCTAACTACATATTTTTAAGATGTGTGACCACTTAGGAGTGTTGCAGATAAACTCCCCTTTACTATATTTAAAAACAAAATCTTAGGTAGGATGCCTTGCTTCTTTCAGAACCAATAGTGCGTAGCACAACAAAGCATGTTCTTGTCTCATCTATTAGAAATGAAGAATGAGTTAAAGCCAGTTCCACAGGATGATAAAGATCTCTAGTAATCCTACTGGCATTGAAACTCTTTGCTTTTTATATGATTCCTGGAAATAAATAAAATAAGCAGAAAGACAGAACAAAACATGAATAGGGACATATCTTAATCCCTTCGAGACCTGGGGCTGGACAATGCAACACAATTATACTCAGAATTATAAACAAATGGCAAGAATTTTTCAGTTAAAAATATACAGGTGACACTGGATTTATGGGCCGTATTGCGGAACAAAAAATATGAACAATTCTGTAGCAAATGAGGTTTGTAACCCACTGAATGCCAGAGACGACCTGAATACCCTGTGGAGCAATGTGGTGGAAACTTCTCTAGCATTCAAATGTTTACAAGATCCATAGACATAAAAGGAATTTTGAGGAGTTTTTATTTGTACCTCATGGTGTATTAGTTTTGCTACAGAATTAGTCATGTTTAGCTTATCGATTAACCTTTTAAGTGAGAGAGATGTATACAACATATTGCACGCTATGTGTTAGATATCTTCCAGGCACTCAGAGGGTTAAAACCCTATATTCCTTAATCACTGCTTCACTGGCCTTTTCCACAAACTTTTTGAACACATCTTTTAGCTACTGTCTTTGAAAACCATGTGGTGACATCACCCACCGACACATTTCATCAATAAGAGATTTTCTCAGTCTACATTATGCTCTCCATTCAAGCCTTCTTTTACATCCAGGATAACTGTTCCCTTTAAGTATTAAAACAACTGTTTTTGTTTTGTTTTTGTAACCAGAGAAGGAAAGCAAATATTACTGGTACCCTCCAGATGTACCAATGGACTGTCGGTATAAGAGAGGTCATTTGTAAAAGAAGTGGGGGAAAGGGAAACAGGATCTTCAGATGAGGACCCATAGCAGAAGATAGTAACATAGACAGAGTAACTTCTCCAAGTTAAAGTGTTAGTAATATCTAAGTAAAATTATTTTGCATTGTGTAGAGCTGAAAAAGTTGAATGCAAAAAAGGTATCTCTCAAACCGCTATGGTTTGAGAGATATCTGCATTCAAAGTTTGATGTTTCCTGCTGTCAGTTGTAAAGCTGTCAGCAGAAGAACCGTGTCCGCTGACACAGAGGCTCTGCAGCAGAGCCGCAATAGCGTTATTTAAAATGAATGACTTCATTGGAATGTTATGAAAAGTTTGGCTGGTTTGAAATCACACTTTTTAGACCATTCCAATAAAGTCATTCATTTTAAATAATGCGATTGCGAATCTGCTGCAGAGCCTCTGTATTGGCTGACACAGATCTCCTGCTGACAGCTTTAGAGCTGATAGCAGGAAATATCAAACTTTGAATGCAGATATCTCTCAAACCATAGCTGTTTGAGAGATACTTTTTTTGCATTCAATTCAACTTTTTCAGCGCTACACAATGCAAAATATTTTTACTTGGACATTACTAACACTTTAATAATGATAATAACGATAATTATTTCTCAGTCACAGAGGGGTCACGCATGCAAAATAAGTGACTCTGTCTTCAAGCCAATCAGACAACAGAGGAAGAGGTCATATACAGAGGTCACATATGGTTTCTTTTGTTTCTTTAGATTAATTTTGTGGTGGACCAGGGCATCACAGATATCACTGGACCTCTGACATCAAGGTGAGAGTTTTTTTTGTAACATACACACCCCAGATCTTGTGGTGATGGAAGTTGCCCCAGGGATCACTTCCAGATTTGTATTTTATTTAATATTTGGACTCCATACGTCATAGTAATTTTAATCACATTCTTTCACTGGAACTGTATTATTTTTTTCACACTCACTATCCTGATAATTGTATCCTCCATGGCAATGGAGGGGGTTAATCATGTTTTTTTGGAAGGGAACATTGAGGATGGCGGGGGGATGTTTTTTTTAACTAATTATTGTTAACCCCTCCACTGCAGGAGCAGTGAGTTTGATGTGATCCAACACTGGAAAAAAAATTGCAGGTGGCAGGGGAGTTGTGTATGTTTAGTTTAACTTGGTTGATAACTCCTCTGTTGATGGTGCAGCAAGATTTACGCTATCTGGAAACACAGGGGTTAATAGTGGTTAGCCGGGATGTGGGAAGAGTCATTGAGAACATAGAGGATCAGGCAAGGGATCATGGAGGCTATTGTCCTCCCTTTCCCATGATAGGATCTACCTGATACAAATTATGGAAAGTAGCCAGAATCCTGCCATTATTCTTGATCTTCTTAAAACGGAAGCACAAGGTATGGGCAATTTCCATAGATACATTTAATGAGACTAAACAGCTATGTAGGTAACAGGTCAACTCTAAGTTCACTATTTTCACTTTTAAATGTAGAATTATGTGTGGGTTCTATGGTAAATGTGAAATAGTAGTTACTAAGTAACCAGCATCCTAAGAGAAACTCCCAACCACCACTCACACACGTACATAAATATTGGGCATTATATGGATGGCATTCAGTTACATGTCATGTGCAAATTTAAATCAATGGGAATTTGAAGAATTATTATTTGTCCTATTTGGTGCAGTTGGTTTGGGTTCAGGTACTAAGAATATAAAACCTGGAGTAATTCTGGGAAAAACCGAATGCATCGTAGGGAACAAATAAATGTTCCTATTATTTGAAAAGGGGCTTTTAATCCCTTGGATGATAGAGAGACCTCCAACATATTTCTAGTATTCTAGGAGTAAAACATCTCCATATCATCTGTGGGAGTTTGGGAAATTTTCATTTGTCCCCTATAGTGCAATTGGTTGGACCCAGAATTACTCTGGGTCTTCTTGGTACACTGGCCTCTTTGCCTTTAGCTGAACATCTCTAGATAGGTTCTAGAGATGAGAGAACCAGGTTTACTTTCCAGAAAATCCAACTGCATGGAAGCCTTTGATCATCTGTATAGTTGAGTGAACCAGCAGTCATGGACCTCACATGCTGTCTTATCATTAACAATCAGTTCCACAAGCTCTGTTTTCAACTTTAAATGGGGAACAATTCTAAACTGATCTTAATATACCATCACAAGTTGGGTGTATGGGGTGCTGGTATCCTCTGGATGGTATTTATCTGTTATCTTCTCTTTCTCTGAGTCCTCCAGGAAAAGGATAGTTTTGTGTATCAAATCAATATGTTTCAAATACTGAACTTCTCCCTACCAGTTTCATCTTTAAAGGTTCTCTGTAAATTCATGAATGCCTACCTGCTTATGTAAAATAACCCCCCAGTTTTGGAGTATGTACAAATGTACCAGTGCAGCCACATGTTGTTAGCCTCAAAGCCAGCAGCTGCACTTTATCATTTCAGTGCCAGAGTGATAAGCAAGATATTGTAAAGCTTTACTTCCAGAAATCGCCATACACCTGCCCCATAGCTTGCACAGGGAACTGAAAGTGATGGTGACCAAATTGTAGGTTTTGGCACTGGCAAAAGGAGCAACCCGCAATGCCACTGTGGAAACCGTGTGGTGCTGGTGCAGGTTAAGGTGCTAGCGTGCAAAGCTGGAGTGTGGTGCTAGTGAGCGGTGACGGTGTGCCAGGTACTCCCTTGCTGCAGCCGAAGCTGGTTAAAGGTGCTGGTCGCGAAACTAGATTGTTCCACCCCGGTTGAGCCGGGGTGCAACCAGGATAGGAGTACCTAGGAACCGTTGGAAAACCAGGCCAGCAGGATGGACGAGATACCAAGCAGAGAGAGCTGGGCAACAGGAATGGTCAAGCGTAGCCAAGGTTCAAGCCGGGAGCGGAGATCAAGTGTGGTCAGGAGCTGAGCCAAAGGTCAAGCTGGGAATGGAGATCGAGAGTGGTCAGGAGCAGAGCCAAAGGTCAAGCCAGGAATGGAGATCGAGAGTGGTCAGGAGCAGAGCCAAAGGTCAAGCCAGGAATGGAGATCGAGAATGGTCAGGAGCAGAGCCAAAAGGTCAAGCCAGGAATGGAGATCGAGAATGGTCAGGAGCAGAGCCAAAAGGTCAAGTCAGGAACACTGATCCAGCGAAGACAGACAAAAGATCCAGAGCCCAGAACCTAGCCAGAAACAAACTTGTGGAATGGGCGCCCTAAGCCTGGGGCAGCCCGTTTAAATACTAGGGCTATCCAATGGATTGGCTGGGAGAGAGGGGCTCGACTGGGAGCTGCACGAGAGAGGAGGACATTTAACAAATAGAGCGCCGGCTGGGTGCATGCGCATCCGCCAGGCTGAAGGCAGATGATAACTGCGCATGTGCGACCCGATCGCTCCGAGACCCGGAAGAAGAGCCGCCGCGTGAGAGAGAGAGAGAGAGAGACGCGGCCAGGGAGAGCAACCGTAAAGGTGACAGCCACAATGCCTACAGACCGCCGGAATGGCCTCTCCTTGGTGCAAGTGGTGCTAAAGCAAGGTATTTTGGCATATGTACATTACTAAATTAGCTTTACACTGGTGTAGGTACTTAAAGGAATAGTAAGCCAATGTTACCTCACTGCTGAGAAATGCATATTTCTGGAGATATTACCATTTCAACTTTATTTATTTACATTAACATTTTCCTCTAGTGGATGGATTTCAGTTAGCTTTCTAAAGGAGAGATTAGTCACTGAAAAACAGTTCTCCATAGAATGTGATATAACTCATGCTGTCTGCTTGAGCTTCCAGGAAGTAATCACGCTGTAATTCACTTGCTGAAAATTTGATCTGTTATAACATCTGAAAAAAAGAACATCTGACAGCAGTGGGAGCTCTCCTTTTCACTCAGCAGGAATAGCCCTATAACATACAGATTTTAAGAAAAAGAAAGTTTACTGTTCTTTTACAGGGATTCCAGGTCTGAGACAGTATGGAATTGCTATCATACATTCACTACAACATTATAATTTATGCTTACATCTCCAGTGAATAAATGTTTTCTGATTCTCAGGGCTGGATTTTCCCTGAAGCAGAGTAGACACGTTTCTAGGGTGCTGGCTGGTTGGGGGTGATGGAAGATACAGTCTTCAGCTACTGGAGTGTCAAAGGTTTCCTACAAATAGTTTATAGAGAATTAAAATCTGCCTGTATGTTCTATTAGGTATTTTTCTATACTTTTTTTGATAAAATAAATATTTTTGAGAAATGAACCTTTATGTTTTGGTGCACATGGGCACTTTGGTAATATTGGGCCATCACATAAACTAATAAACAAACATTGTCCTGTCAATGAAACTAGGTATATGACACACACTGGGGTCATTTATAATAGTCCAGTGTTTGTTTATTCGTTTATATGATGATCCAGTGTTATATAACTATGACAAAGTGATGGAGCTGTTACAATCATATTCTTCGGAGAAAGGCAGTCAATGACTCACCTTTCCCATAGAATATAATACAAGAACTGTCTGAACGCCAAGTGTAGGTGAACTTTCTGGACACCAGAGGGCACTGTTAAAATAATTGAAAATGGCAGTACCCTTGTTTTACTCAGCAGTGCACACTCAAAGGGTTAACATTATCAAGAGCAGTGAGTAGAGTCTGAAGTTCTGTGGTGTGGCTAGCAACATAATGGACATGATATTCAGGACTATTTTTTTTTTTGTGAAAGTATTTTACCAGGAAGAATACACTGATATTGTCTCTCATTTTCAAGTATGACCTGGACTAATTCTATCTACCACAGAGGGGTGAAAGGCTGAGCTGACCTTGTCTGGACTAGAACCTGTGACCTTGTGGTTTGAACAGATTCTACAGCTGGTGTAGTAACCAACTGAGCCATCTCACCTACTAACTGAAGATGTTATCTCTAAAATGAAGGAACAATGGAAAAATACATAATGGCCATTAGAATTTCTAGCCATAGAATGATAAGTTGGAGTTATTATTAGTTCTACTGTAAGCTTAAAGGGATAGTAATTCTTCGTTTTATCTTTATTTTATTTTGTAGGCATTAAAAAAACATGAAGAACGATATAACTCTTATCTCTCAGACCTTTATGGTTTGAGAGATATTCACAAGCAAAGTTTCCCCTCCCACCTCTTTTACCTAGTGCAAGCCATCTCTTCTCAGATGTGGAATGCAGTCCATAGACCAGACAGATAACAGCAAGGGACAATCTTCTTACTGTGAGAACAATGAAAGCCCTGCCCCCCTTGACAAGTTTTTCAGGTTTTTCCCTTACCTTAATTGAAGATTGTCCCTCTCTGCAATATACCTGGCCATCTCCCTTCTGCTCTGGCTGAGCAGTGTTACATCAGTTAAAGGGGCGGGAGGGGGGTACTTTATCATTGAATTACTCTTGAACTACAACTCTGAGAGAATTGAAATAAAACTCTCCAAAGCCCAAATACTATGATGATTAATTGGAGCTGCTTTTATTATGAAACATTACTATCCCTTTAACTTCAGTAACAAGCCATGATGTATTTTATTTGCTAAGATTAAATGAATAATATAGTCATTTCTTCTGAAACAGATAGTACTGTGTATCTATTATCAAAACACCAGGCATGAATAAACTTTCACACAGTTCCCATTGTCCCTTACCACCCACACACTGAACCCTGGCTGTCTGACACATGCGTATTTAATTGCAAGCATATAATGTGTGTACCTTATGTCAATGAGACCGAAATCTATTACAATGACACTGCAATTGGGAAGAGTAGGCACAGCTTTTAGGTCCACAGAGATTTAACAGTAGAAATGTCTCTAAGAATTGGGAAAACTTTCTGGCATCCAAAGGGTTCAGGGACATTTTAATGAGATAACAGCCTTTTATTTTGACTTTACATAATCTGTAAGTGCAAAATATGTAAAGTTTAATAGTTTGTACTTTTAATTTTTTTTCTCATTTTCCCCTATCTTTTACACTTGTATACCCTGCTAGTGAGCTCCCTGGATATGTTACCACAGAACTATGGAAACAAGGATGTTGATTCAATGAAATTAAAGGGATAGTAATACTTAATTATTACTAATCCCTATATTAAAGTCATATTAAAAATAAATGTATTGCCCCCAGTGTCATCTCTCAAACCTTTATGGTTTGAGAGATAATCGCTCGTAAAGTTGCCCTCTGCCTCCCCCTTCCCGTAGTCAGTGTTCTAGCTGACTTTCAGGCGGCTCTGCAGCACAGCCGCGATCGCGTTAATAAAAAAGAAAATTTTCACTGAAATGGTCTTCTACGTGTGCTTGGTTTGTGCTTGGTTTGCAAGCAAACGTAGAAGACCGTTTTAGTGAAAGATTTTGTTTTAGTAACGCGATCGTGGCTCTGCTGCAGAGCCGCCTGATGATCGTAAGACCGGAAGGGGGAGGGAGAGGGCAACTTTAGGAGCGATTATCTCTTAAACCATAAAGGCTTCAGAGATGACACTGAGGGCAATACATTTATTTTTAACATGACTTTAATATAGGGATTAGTAATAATTAAGTATTACTATCCCTTTAAGGATTGGTCAGTCTTTTTAGTCAAAAAAGCAGCTCTAATTAATCATCATAGTATTTGGCCTTTGGAGAGTGTTATTTCAATTCTGTCAGAGTTGTAGTTCAAGAGTAATTCAATGACAAAGTATCCCCCTCCTGCCCCTTTTAATTATGTAACACTGCTCAGCCAGAGCAGAAGGGAGGTGCCCAGGTAGACTGCAGAGAGGGACAATCTTCAATTAAGATAAGGGAAAAACCTGAAAAACTTGTCAAGGGGGCAGGGCTTTCATTGTTCTCATAGGAAGAAGATTGTCCTCTGCTGTTATCTGTCTCATCTATGGACTGCATTCCACATCTGAGAAGAGATGGCTTACACTAGGTAAAAGGGGCGGGAGGGGAAACTTTGCTTGTGAATATCTCTCAAACCATAAAGGTTTGAGAGATAAGACTTATATCGTTCTTCATGTTTTTTTTTTAATGCCTACAAAATAAAATAAAGATTAAACGAAGTATTACTATCCCTTTAACACTTCTACTGTGTTTGTGTTTAGCTGTAATTTTCCTCTTATTCATTTAATGTACCCACATATATTATATACTGTTTTTCTTGATATAAGATGGGCTTTCTAAAGATACCATTATTTTCATCAAATTTCCTGTAAAACAATTTATAAAATATGATGAAACAAATGTAACAAATGCACTTTTTTAACTTTGGCACTAAAAATCTTTTACACATCTACAAACGCTAAAAAAATAACCCCTGCTAAACAGATTATAATATTTGTTTTGATTTTAGAAATACCCAGTGTTGACATGTTTTTCTAATGTTTTTGTCAAGTTATATGGCAATAACTAAAAGTAGCAAAAATAATAAAAATATGTTAATGGGAATCTGCTACAAGCCACCTAATATTGTGGAGTTTGAAGAAGACCAAGGGCAAGATGATCAGAAAGTGGCGCTAACTGAAATTGTCTGTAATCAGAATAAAAAAGTTTTTACGCAATGGTCCATCAGTTCTCAGACATGTTTCCATCATGTTTTGCATCCAATTCCGCATCTCCATCACTGGGAAAGAGCTGTCATAAAAGTGGGTGTGGTTTAATCTTCCGTCATAACGTAAGGTATTTTCAGACAAAAATATTAGTTTGAACGTCATTTATTTGTTTGATTAACGTCATTTTTTCCCGACATAATTAAAAAGGTCTAAACTTGGAGAAGAAAAATTAAAATACTGAGAAGCAATTTTTCATTTCTTTGAAAAGTTTAGTTTCAAAGACAAAAAAAATTCTTTGTTTCCTTGAAAAGTTTAGTTTCAAAGACAAAAAAACGTCTTTGTTTCTTTTAAAATTTTTGTTTCAAAGACAAAATCAAAGACAATTTTTAAGATCAGAATTTTTAACGTCAATGTTCAATGAGATCTTCTTACCGTCATTTTTCATTCTTTAGATGAATTTTTCAAACGTGACGGATTTACTTCTGAAAATATTTTCCTCCTTTTACCACCAACTCATGATCCGACAAGTGTATCATTATGATGACTTTTTGATCATCTCGTCCCAACTGTTACTGCAAATGGAAAAGGCTTCTATGTCAGGAAATACAATTGTAATGGTTGATTTCAACTACCCTGAAGTTGACTGGACTTCCAGCACAAGAAAGAAAAATTATCTTCTAACTATAGTTAATTACAATTTCAGGTCCCAAGTAGTAGAGGAGCCAACTAGAAAAGAGACCTTGCTAGACCTAGTGGTCTTCAATAATTCTGAAATGGGAAACAATATATAGATAAGGGGACATAAAGACAGCAGTGACCACAATATGGTGTTGCTTAAAATTTGTTATGAGAAATCCATTAGCAAGGGTTTAACGAAGACATACAAATATAAAAGGCAAATTTTACAATGCTAAAGAAGTATTCGTTTTAAGGATATGCAATGGGATGTAATCCGCAAAGATAAAATTGCATAAGAAATATGGACTCTGTTTAAAATGCTCTTAGATAAATATATGTCTCAATATATACCACCGGGAAATATATTTGAGGAGCAAAAGACCAATGTGGCTTAATAAAGAGGTTTGCAGGGGAATGAGAAATAAGAAGCAGGTTTTCAAACTGTTTGAAGGGGCAAGTACAATATTAAATATATATGAAGAATGTAATAAAATCTGTAAACAAGTAATTAGGCTATAGCTATAATTGAAACTAAGAAAAGTACTGCATAAAAAGCAAGAAAATCCTAAAAAAAAACTCTACATGTATATAGATGGTTAAAAAATTAAGGTTGATATTGGTCTTCTTAAAATTTAGGTGAAATAATTAGTGAGGATAAGGAAATGGCCACAGCATTAAACACATTAATTTCTTCTATATATACAACAGAAGAAAGCAACAATCTCAGACTATGTGCAATATGAGAGAGTGACAGATTTTTCTCCATCATATATATGGCTTACTGAAGAAAAAGTCCAAAAGAGACTAGAAAGGGTTATAGTGAATAAAAGCACATGCACATGATGATATGCAACCAAGAATGTAGTAGCAAGATCCTTAAATTTAATATCTATTGGTTTACTATCATCAGGCATAGTGCCCTGTGAGTGGAGAAAAGCAGATGTACTACCATTATTCAAAAAGGGGGCAAGATCCAAACCAGGGAATTATAGAACTTTTTGCTTGACTTCAGTATTGGGGAACTCTCCGGTTTTGCCCCGGAGACTCCGGGTTTGACAATGAATTACCGGGTCTCCAGGGCAGAGTCAGATTCTCCAGATGTGGGGGATCTCTGCCCACTTGTGCTCAATCCCACCCTGTTCCTCCCACTCCACGCCCTCTTCTACCCCTTCCCTAGTGCATTCTATATATTTTTTATGTGTAGTAGTCCCGCCCCTCCTCACGATTAAGCCCCGACCCTTTTTAATGACACAAATTGTGTCATTTCTCTACCCTCATCGGCACTAGAGGGTTGTCCTCCGGACAGCCCCAGGTAAGACGTTCCCAGGTATGGGTAAGATATTAGGAGGGTTACTAACTGCTACTTTTCAGGACTATGAGACATCCAGCAACATTATTTTTTGGCCCAGCATGGTTTTAAGAAGAATATATCATGTCAAACTAATTTACTTGCATTTTAAAGGGATAGTAATGTTTCATAATAAAAGCAGCTATAGTTAATTTTCATAGTATTTGGACTTTGGAGAGTGTTATTTCAATTCTGTCAGAGTTGTAGTTCAAGAGTAATTGAATGATAAAGTATCCCCCTCCCACCCCTTCTACTGATGTAACACTGCTCAGCTTAGAGCAGCAGGAAGTGTCCAGGTAGACTGCAGAGAGGGACAATCTTCAATTAAGATAAAGGAAAAAGCTGAAAAACCTGCCGGGGGGATGGTTTTCATTGTTCTCACAGTAAGAATATTGACCCTTGATGTGAGCTGTCTGGTCTATGGACTGGATTCCACATCTGAGGAGTGGGGGCTTACACTAGGTAAAAGGGGCGGGAGGGGAAACTTTATCATTCAATTAGTCTTGAACTACAAAGCTCACAGTAATGAAATAACACTCTGTATGGCTCAAATACTATGAAGATTAATTGGAGCTGCTGTTTTTGTGAAATATTACTGTCACTTTAAGAAAGGGGTAAATAGTAATTGAGACAAGGGAATTGCTGTTGGATTTTGCAAAAGCCTTTGATACTGTGCCTAGAAACAGGTTACTGCATAAATAAACATCTTTCATCTAAGAGGAGATATCTGTGCATGGACAGAGAACTGGTTAAACAATAGAGGGCAGGGATTTGTTGTAAATGGAACCTTTTCAAGTTGGTCTAAAGTTGTAAGCGAGGTGCCACAAGGCTCGGTCCTGAGCCCAATGCTTTTTAACCACTAGAAGTGGGTATTGAAAGTAGTATCTGAATCTTTGCGGATGACACTAAGATGTGTAAGTAAATACATATATAACAGGATGTGTTTTCTCCGTAGAAAGATTTGGATAAACTGAGTGAATGGGCGGAAATGTGTCAGAAAAGGTAATGCAGTTGGGCTGAAGAAATAAACATGCTACATATACACTAAATCGGAAAGAATTAAGAGTATCAATAAACAATAGACTTCACACTAGTGTGCTAAGCTGCTGCAAGAGCCAATCGGGTACTATACTGCATAAAAATGTAATAGAGGCACAGGATGGGAAAATAATCCTACCACTATATAAATCATTGTTTAGGCCTCACCTGGAAAATGAAATAACTAGTGTAAAAGTCCGTGTACACGGGCCAAGATCTGGGTGATGTTAACCCTTTGAGTGCCAGAGGGGTACGCAATTCATTGCTTTGCAATGCATTGCATACCCCTCTGGCACTCAAAGGGATAAAAGGCCGGTCCTGCTCTGCGCACTGCCCCCGCCTCACTGGCGGCACACGCAATGCAGTCATGCTCTGTAAAGACTGCCCCAAATGCACAGAATGACTCCAGCACAGAACTCCCAGCATTCTGTGCATTCTGGGCAGTCTCTACTGCACATGACAGCTTCTGACAAACATCCTAGCGTTTTATTATATAGGATGTTTTGGGCACCAGTTCTTAAAAGAGACATTAATTATTGAACTGTAAAAAGTACAGAGACATACTATGAAACTAATAAAGGAATTGAAGGATCTGAGTTATGAAGAGATACTAGTCAAAATGTTTTTTTTTACATTAGAGAATAGATGTCTAGTGGGTGACAAGATTACCATTTACAAATATAGTCAAGGTCAATACAAAGAATTCTCCAAGGAACTATTTGCTCTAAGAGCTGAGCAAAAAACAGATACAAATAGCAGTAAAGTTACTAAGGTTGATGAACTAACATGATCTTAAGCAAATCTAGGCTAAACCAACTGGACCATAGGAAACAAAAAGTGTAAATCCATATTGAAATCACTAGGAATGTTGTAAATTCTTATGCGTACCCTATGGTGCAGTTGGACTTCTCTTCCAAGTACATTCTCATTGAAGGGATCCCACTCAAAATCAGGAGCTGAAGTCAACTTTCTAGTCCTATGCCTGTCTAACACCAATTTACTAAGCTTCTTATTCCAAAAGTTCACCCTTTAACACTGCCTTAGTCAACAGAAGGGCTATGGGACAGTCTGTGAGCATTACTTGGGTTGCTTTCTTCTGTGCCTCATTTAACACAATTGTAGTCAAGTTGATACCTTTATTGGCTATCTAAGCGATTTGGGATGCAAGCTTTCAAGACCTCTTATGTCTCTTCGTCAGGCATGTTAATATGCTTGAGTAAGATACCTAATAGGTCTTGAAAGCTTGCATCCTAAATTTGCTTAGTTAGCCAATAAAGGTATCAACTCGACTATAATTGCTTCTTGTATTTCTATGGCTAACACTGTACCAACACTCATCTTTGATTTAACACAAGACACCAAGAAAATGGAGTAACTATTGGCATTAAAGTTGTTAGAACTGTAATGCCAGCAACCACTTATAACTGCTCTACAGTATGAGCAGATAAATTATGCAACATTACATGGAATTAAACATTCATAAGGCTAGAAAACTGATCCCAGCTCTTATTTTCACCAGGAATCATAGTTTTACATACATTTTACATACATTTTTAGGGATCAGAGAAGACAAACAGATGGACTTATCTAAGAGAAAGAAATTTGTTGGATAAATACATTGAAAATATCAAATCCTAATGATTTCAACAGTAGTTTTTCACTGTGGGTTTTTTATAGTAACTTTTGTATTTCATAATAATTATTTTTTACTTTCCTTATGCTGAAAGAAGATTGTCCCTCATCACGATTCATCCAGACTGGCTTGCTGATCTTATGGGATGATTTGTGATGTATGAAAAAGGGGAGGGAGGGGGACACTTTATTATAGAATACAATGAAAACAGCAAAGTTATGGATGGTTACAAAGCTACATATCATTATTCAAACGTATGTAGAAGAATCGATCTTACTGTAATACCTAAACATTATTTTACTTTTAATTAGATTAGAGCATAAGTGTATTGGATAATGTAGTGTGAGTACAGTTGTATGTAAAAGTTTGGACACCCCTGGCTAGTTTTGTTGAAGTGAAAAGAAGTTAACACAACCTCTGGTTTGAAAAAACAAACAACATATTTCCTCAAATTGCCATGTAGAGTTACTATTTATTTGCTGAATTTAATACATTGAAAAAAATAAAACAGAAAATGTTGCATGTGCAAAACATTGGGCACCATTCCTGTTGATCCACTAGTGCTATTTTGTGTCTCAGAACTTTGTTGACTCATTAGGCCTTAATCTAAGTTATGTGATGCTAATTCCAGGGCTTAATAAATCCCCTGACTCTTTGAACCTGTCTAGGTATCGTGATTACACTCATAAACCATGAGCTCCTCTAAGGAGCTGGCTGAAGATTAGAAAATAAGGATAATTGACTTTTACAAAGCAGGAAAAGTCTGTAAAAAGATATCTAAAATCTTCTTGCTTGCACTTTCCACTGTCTGAAATGTCATTAATGGAAGTTGAGGGGACCTGTTGAAGTCAAGACACGATCTTTAAGACCAAGACAAATCTCCAATAGAAATGCTCATAGAATGATGAAGAATGCAAAACAAAGCCCCCATATCACTGCAAAGAACCTGCAGGAAAATGTAGCTGGCACGGGAGAAGTGGTGCACTGGTCCACTGTGCAGAGTTGCTTGCACAAGCATGGTCTTCATGGAAGAGCCATCAGAAGATCTCATCACAAAACTCAATGTGGGAGATGCATAAGGCAGTGATTCCCAATCCATGCCTCAGTGCCTACTAAGAGGCCAGGATTTAAATATTACCTTGCTAGAACACAGGCGAGTTAATCAGAGGCTAAGTGAGTTTGATTAACTTGCACGTGATCTTCAAAAGGAAAGCCTCAAATCCTGGCCTGTTAGTAGGCACTGAGGCATTGGTTGGGAACCGCTGCACTAAGGTGCGATAAAAAGGTGATTAAATAGAGATGATTTATCCAATTCCTTTGTTATTCAATGGGACCTATGCACTAAGTTTTCTCCAATTTTGGATAGGCTCTATTGAATAGCATAGGAACTAGAGACGTGATAATACTTGAGGTGTCATCTCTGATTTATCACCTCTATATCATTCCTTAGTGCATAGCCCTGGTGAAGTATGCAACACAACACTTAGCTAAGTCACAGTCAGGATGGAACTAAGTGATGTGGTCTGATAAGGTTAAAATGTAACTTCTTGGCTACAATCAACAAATGTACAGTTGGAGAGGAAAAAAAGGAAAAGCATTTGAAGAAAAGAACACCTTGCCCACAGTTAAGCATGGGAATGGGTCTATTATTCTTTGAGTTTGTGTGGCAACCAGTGGCACAGAAAATATTGTGTGAGTAGAGTGAAGAAAGGATTCTGCTAAGTATCAACAAATCTTGGAAGATAATGCCACAAAGTCAGTTAAGAAACAAGAGGAAAGAGGTTGGATATTACAACAAGACAATGCTCCAAAACATACCTCAAAATGAAACATAAACTACTTCAAGAAACAAAAGCTTAATGTTTTGGAATGACTTTCACAGTTCTCAGACTTGAATATTATTGATAATCTATGGGTAGATCTCAAACAAGTATTCAAGACGACCTAAGAATATGTCTGCACTAGAAGCATTCTGAAAAGAAGAGTGGGAAAAAAATCCTAAAGCAAGAATAGAAAGACTGTTAACTGGCTACAAGAAATGTTTCGAGGCTGTGCTTTCTGCAGAAGGTGGTGTTACTAAGTATTGACTCATAGTAGGATACCCATACCTATGCACATGCCACATTTTCTGTTTTATTTTTTCAATCTGTTAAATTCAGCAAAGTGGTAACTTTGTATTATAATTTGCAGGAACATGTCACATTAATTATGTTCACTGCAAAGGTTATGTTAATTCCTTCTCACTTAAAAAAATTAGCAAAATATGTAATTTAAAAAGGGGTTCCAAATATTTCCTACACCTGTATATGGGAGGAGTGAAAGGGCTATCCATTTGTATAAAAGTATGAAATTTTAAAACTATAGTACTTAATATTGAAAATATTCCAAAGTTTATCTTGGTGAGTAAAACAAGGACACCCCCCACTGCGGAGAGATGTTTAATTCCAAAATTATTACAGCTCAAACTTGAATTTTTTGGGCGCTGTGCTTACATGAAAGTATTACACCCAAAAATGTAAGTTTGAGCTACTATAAGTTTTGAATTAAAGTGATAGTAATGTCTTATGTACTTATGCTGCAGTTAGAATTAGAATGTAAGTAAAGAATAAATGGGCACCTTTTATTTTAGCAAAAAGTAAAAAAATAAATGCTATTTTCCACTGTAAAGTTATGGCCAAGTGAAATCTGAGGCCCCCTGTTTCTGCGCATTCACGGCATTCTTCTAGTATCATGCGCACTCTGCAAGAAATACTCGATGGGAGGGGTTCTGCTTGCTCCTTGCACGATCTCTACATAAGTCGTGTTACAGGAGAAATGCCACATACTTTTGTCCCTATATGGGATCCATATGGTCATGCGACCAGATCTCAGAGCTCTCCCATAGGAATGTGACATATGGAAAGGGGTGGGAGAGTTATATGAGTTA
The DNA here is from genome assembly GCA_037306005.1 of Rhinophrynus dorsalis. Lineage (NCBI taxonomy): Eukaryota > Metazoa > Chordata > Amphibia > Anura > Rhinophrynidae > Rhinophrynus > Rhinophrynus dorsalis. The sequence goes on along the minus strand of CM074724.1, from coordinate 365,747,465 downwards.
CCAAAAGTGATTTATAGCTTTACATGATACAATAAACAATATTATTGAAAATTATTTCTGAACATTACTATCCCTTTAAACATGACTCAGTAGTGGGAGTGTTTTAATCAGCAAAATAAACCCTGTAAAATGTATGTTTTTCCATATAAAATGTTAATTTCCCTTTAAGCAGCAGATATTTGATCTACCTATGTATTAAACATCAAAAGGACAATCTTGTTTTATTTGGAAGGATATACCCTGTAATATATATATATACTTTTCATAGTAAAGGGATAGTAATACTTCATTTTATCTTTATTTTATTTTGTAGGCATTAAAAAAACATGAAGAATGATATGTCTTATCTCTCAAACTTTTATGGTTTGAGAGATATTCACAAGCAAAGTTTCCCCTCCCGCCCCTTTTACCTATTGTAAGCCATCTCTTCTCAGATGTGGAATCTGGTTGTAAGACTAGACAGATAACAGCAGGGGACAATCTTCTTCCTATGAAAACAATGAAAGCCCTGCCCCCCTTGACAAGTTTTTCAGGTTTTTCCCCTTATCTTAATTGAAGATTGTCCCTCTCTGCAATCTACCTGGGAACCTCCCTTCTGATCTGGCTGAACAGTGCTACATCAGTAAAAGGGGCGGGAGTGGGATACTTTGTCATTGAATTACTCTTGAACTACAACTCTGACAGAATTGAAATAACACTCTCCAAAGTCCAAATACTATGATGATTAATTAAAGCTGATTTTGTTATGAAACATTACTATCCCTTTAAGTGTTACTGTCTCTGTCATGAATATATTTGTCATGTCAACTATATTTTGGGATTAAAAAACTGCCACACAAGCAATTTTTGTTACTTTTTATACATTAACTATTGACATGCGTAGCTTATCTATCAGTTTGTGTGTAGATAAGGATAGTCAATAGAAGGGACTGGACATTCTAGGTCCTGGAAGACACTTGAGGAATGCACAAAGCAGCTCCTTTGATGTTATCAACTGACTCATGCAGCTGTATTTCAGGGTTCACAGTAGAGCTTATGATCGATTTAGTACCTACCAACACAAAACTACTCCACAGTTAAGACTTTAAAAGATTAGTAAACTTTTTTTATGAAAAATATATATTGTAGGGTCTTTCCTTACATATATTGCTGAGGGATGCATATTTACATAATTATTACTGTTTAATCCAGTGTTTTTTACATTAGCAATTTCCTCTAGTGGTCAAATTCTAATTAGTTATTCTATTACATTCTAATGGAGAGGAAAATCAGTGACTTACAGTTCTCCATAGAATGTGATAAAAAATGCCGAGTTACTTCCTGTCAGAATAATCAGGAAGTAAGCACAGTAAATTCACTTCCTGATTATTTGAACTGTTATAACATTTCAATAAAACAACCGACAGCAGCGGGAGTTACCATGTTTTACTCAGCAAGAAAAGCTCTATAACATATAGGTTTTCATAAAAAATGTTTACTGTTCATTTAAGGGGAAACTAACACCTCCTAATAATAACCCGCTATTCTACTTTCTACAGTTGCACCTATGATTCTTTCTCTTTTATCTTGGTACAGGAGATAACCTCTAAGTCCTAGATGTCATGTCCATGGAGGCATTTGCTAGCCACACCACAGGACTTCAAACTCTGCTCATTGCCCATGATTGAAATAACAGATGGTGTGCAGTGCCAAGTAAAACGAGGGTATTCCCAATGCCACTGCTGGGAAATATGTAATTCCAAGTATATTACCATTCCTGTGAACTTTTCACTTTGCTCTCCCTGGAAGGGTATCACCGTACCCGTGATCCCCTGTCAGTCACACTGATGGTACCTGTGCATTGGAGCAGGCTGATTGGCCCACCCAGGATGTTCCTTTATATACTGGGCCTATGACATCTGCCTGGTGCCCTCTCGTGGTGTTCCTGAGTTTGAGCCTTCTTGCTGTGTTACTGCGTTCCTGTGTACCGACTCGGCTCGTCTGACCATTCTCCGTTCCTGTTCCGTGATTGGACCCTGCTTTGGCTGATGTTCCTGCTCTGTGAATCGACCCGGCTTGCCTGATGTTCCTGCTCTGTGACTTGACCCAGTTCTGGCTGACGTTCCTGCTCCGTGATTTGACCCAGCTTTGGCTGACGTTCCTGATCCGTGATTGACCCGGTTCCAGCTGTGCTTCCTGCTCCTCACTGGTTTCCTGAGTTCCTGTGGATCCTGATTGTCTACCGGCGACATTCCGAACTGTGCTTAGTAGTGCTCTGTTTTATCACTTCTCTGCTGTGCGGTGCTGTGGCCTCCGTTAACCGAGCTGTTGTAGCCTTGCTGAGCTGCTGTCTCCGTGTCTGAACCTGACCGATACCTTGCTGTGTGCGTTGCCTCCGTTATTGAGCCCTCAGTACACTTGCCAAGCTGATACTACCTATCCAAGCCATTAACACTTACTGAGCCGTGTCTTGTGACCTAGCCTATCCGTTAACACAAGCAGAGCAGTATCCGTTCCGGTACGTGGCTGTACCATAGAAGTACCTCCCGGTGCTAGTGGCCTCCTGTGTGCTCTTGCAGCGTGTTGTCCTGTACGGCACCGGAAGGGTGTCTCGGCTCTGGTCTATTGCTCAGTGTGTCTTACTACCGACCGCACTACCTGTGCGTGGCTCGTTATTGCTTGTGCAGTGCAAATTCCGATTGGCACGCAGAGGGTTGCCTGGCTCTAGTCTCCGTTGGCACGCAGGGGTATTTCCAGTTGCGAATACTCAGAGGAATTCAGGTTCCATTCTCTTGCTCCAGCAGTGGCTGTAATCCATCATACTCCTCTAGGAGGAATCGCTCAGCTCTGGTTATATCTGTGCTGTCTACTTGGGCGTCCTACTATACAGCTATATGAGAGTGATTTGTACAAGCCTACTACATTGCCTCTAGCACCTTCAGAGACTTATAGGTTCATCCTATATCCTTGTTCATCCTATATCCAGTATATTATAGGCTGATATTTTGTGCTTATTTCTGTCTATTACTATTTCTGTCTATACCATTCCTGGCCCCCAGGGGCGTTATACCTTGTTTTCATGTCAATAAAACTGTGTTTTTACTTAAAACCTCGTCTGAGTGTCAGAAAACCGTAACAAAGGGGACTCCTTTGGTGCCGCTGGGGGAGATCTATGACGCAATTCGCTTCAAAAAGGGATGGGGCTTAATCACAAGTAGGGGCAGGGCTTCGTAAACCTGCAAAATCACCAGGGGTAGGAGTATAAATGGGACAGACGTAGGAGAAATGGGAGAAACAAATGGGGAAGAAGCAGATGTGGGCAGTGTTTCAGAAGAAACTCCCTACATCCGGAGAATCAGCCTCTGCCCCAGAGACCCGGTAATACAGAGGCAGATCCAGAGTCTCCAGCTATGTATATTACAGTTTAAACTGTTTGTTTTTTTTACATTAACAGTGTCCTCTGGTGTCCAGAAAGTTCACCTACAGTTTGTGTTCATATAGTTATTCTATTACTGTCTATGGAGAAGGAGGTGAGTCACCGACTGCTGTTCTCCATGGGAATGTGATTGTAACTGCTCCATCAATCCATCACAGTTTGAATGGTTACTACAAGCAGTGGGAATGCCCTTGTTTTTAATTAGCAGGAAAAACACTATAATATATTGGTATTAAAAAGTGTACTGCACTGCCCACATAGGGCCCTTGCTCCTAGCCTGATTATTTTTCATCTATCAATTTTAACCCTATAAGGACCAGAATAGTGTACTGCGAAGCAATGCATTTCACATCCTCTTGGACATATATTATTAAAGTGGAATTAACAACTTATAACAACTTTCAAATGTGTTTCAAAATACCCTTTGTGTTATGATGGCCATTTCTATTTAAAAACAATGCTTAATAAGATATTTACTAGTGTTGAGCGAGCATGCTCGGCCGATGTTCGGATCGGCTCGAGCATCGCTCTGCTCGGCACATGGCGGTACTCGTACGAGTACCGCATGTGCTCGCCCGCCATGTTCGGGTCTCCTCCCCGCACGTTTCGCGGCTGCTGCGCAGCCAATATACGTGCAGGGAGGCTCTGACATCAGTGTAATGCCAGCAGCCATGTTGGCTGCTGGCATTACACTGATTGGCTGGCCAGAACCCGTGGTCGGGTGCTGTATAGCACCTGACCAGCGAGTTCGGCTCAGTCTTAGCCAGGGAGAGATGAGGATAGGAAGGGAAAGTCAGTGTAGGGAGAAGAAAAGTGTTGTTGAACAAAAAAAAAGAACCAAAAGTCCTTTTTAGGACTACTGTGTGTGGGGGCAGCAGTTTATTTTGTGTGGGGGGAAAAAAAAAAAAAAAAAAAGAAAAACATATTCTGTTTAGTGTGCAAAGTTGCAGATTAGAGCACATTCTGTTTAGTGTGCAAAGTTGCAGATTAGAGCACATTCTGTTCAGTGTGCAAAGTTTCAGATTAGCAGCACATTCTTTTTAGTGTGCAAAGTTGCAGATTAGAGCACATTCTGTTTAGTGTGCAAAGTTGCAGATTAGAGCACATTCTGTTTAGTGTGCAAAGTTGCAGATTAGAGCACATTCTGTTAAGTCTTCAAACTGTAAAATATCAAAGTCACATATTCCATTCAGTGTGCGTCGCCGCAGTTTAGCAGCACATTCTGTGTACTGTGCACAGTTGCAGAATAGGAAAAAATACTGTTAAGTCTTCAAACTGTAAAATATCAAAGTCACATATTCCATTCAGTGTGCTTCGTCGCAGTTTAGCAGCACATTCTGTGTACTGTGCACAGTTGCAGAGTAGGAAAAAATACTGTTAAGTCTTCAAACTGTAAAATATCAAAGTCACATATTCCATTCAGTGTGCTTCGCCGCAGTTTAGCAGCACATTCTGTGTACTGTGCACAGTTGCAGAATAGGAAAAAATACTGTTAAGTCTTCAAACTGTAAAATATCAAAGTCACATATTCCATTCAGTGTGCTTCGCCGCAGTTTAGCAGCATATTCTGTGTACTGTGCACAGTTGCAGAATAGGAAAAAATACTGTTAAGTCTTCAAACTGTAAAATATCAAAGTCACATATTCCATTCAGTGTGCTTCGCCGCAGTTTAGCAGCACATTCTGTGTACTGTGCACAGTTGCAGAATAGGAAAAAATACTAAGTCTTCAAACTGTAAAATATCAAAGTCACATATTCCATTCAGTGTGCTTCGCCGCAGTTTAGCAGCACATTCTGTGTACTGTGCACAGTTGCAGAATAGGAAAAAATACTGTTAAGTCTTCAAACTGTAAAATATCAAAGTCACATATTCCATTCAGTGTGCTTCGCCGCAGTTTAGCAGCACATTCTGTGTACTGTGCACAGTTGCAGAATAGGAAAAAATACTGTTAAGTCTTCAAACTGTAAAATATCAAAGTCACATATTCCATTCAGTGTGCTTCACCGCAGTTTAGCAGCATATTCTGTGTACTGTGCACAGTTGCAGAATAGGAAAAAATACTGTTAAGTCTTCAAACTGTAAAATATCAAAGTCACATATTCCATTCAGTGTGCTTCGCCGCAGTTTAGCAGCACATTCTGTGTACTGTGCACAGTTGCAGAATAGGAAAAAATACTGTTAAGTCTTCAAACTGTAAAATATCAAAGTCACATATTCCATTCAGTGTGCTTCGCCGCAGTTTAGCAGCACATTCTGTGTACTGTGCACAGTTGCAGAATAGGAAAAAATACTGTTAAGTCTTCAAACTGTAAAATATCAAAGTCACATATTCCATTCAGTGTGCTTCGCCGCAGTTTAGCAGCATATTCTGTGTACTGTGCACAGTTGCAGAACAGGAAAAAATACTGTTAAGTCTTCAAACTGTAAAATAACAAAGTCACATATTCCATTCAGTGTGCTTCGCCGCAGTTTAGCAGCATATTCTGTGTACTGTGCACAGTTGCAGAATAGGAAAAAATACTGTTAAGTCTTCAAACTGTAAAATATCAAAGTCACATATTCCATTCAGTGTGCTTCGCCGCAGTTTAGCAGCATATTCTGTGTACTGTGCACAGTTGCAGAATAGGAAAAAATACTGTTAAGTCTTCAAACTGTAAAATATCAAAGTCACATATTCCATTCAGTGTGCTTCGCCGCAGTTTAGCAGCACATTCTGTGTACTGTGCACAGTTGCAGAATAGGACAAAATACTGTTAAGTCTTCAAACTGTAAAATATCAAAGTCACATATTCCATTCAGTGTGCTTCGCCGCAGTTTAGCAGCATATTCTGTGTACTGTGCACAGTTGCAGAATAGGAAAAAATACTGTTAAGTCTTCAAACTGTAAAATATCAAAGTCACATATTCCATTCAGTGTGCTTCGCCGCAGTTTAGCAGCATATTCTGTGTACTGTGCACAGTTGCAGATTTGCAGCACATATTCCGTGTAATATGAAGAAGGCGGGTAAAAAGGGACGGGGAAGTGGACGTGATCCTGATAGTTCAGGGCGCGGGTCAGGACGCGTAGAAACTGTGCCTGGTGCCAGAGCACAAGAAAGAAAGACATCCACCATACCTAGCTTCATGTCTCATTTTACAGGGCGTCGCAGGACATCACTCTCGAGGTCCGACCACTGCGAACAGGTGGTCGGTTGGATGTCAGCTGATACTGCTTCCAGTCAGTTAAGCACCACCCTGTCTTCCACCAAGTCCACTCTCAGTAGCCAAGAGTCTGGTCAACATAATCCTCACTCTGATCATCCTTCCTCCCACCATAGAGGGTCTGGTCAAAGAAGTGATCCCACACTGGGATATAGTGAGGAGCTCGTCTCATCACCAATCCTTCATTTGACCCTCTCTCCAAGCACGCTTGCAGAGGAACATGACATCTTGTGCCCTGATTCACAACCTCTAGAGGGTACCCAATCACAAGAAGATGACAGATGTGAACGGAATTTAAGGTCAAAGGAAGTAGTGGATGATGATGATGATGAGACACAGTTGCCATTAAATCAACCACTATTACTGTCTCAAGACCTTGATGAGGAGGATGATATACAGTTGTCAATGACTGAGTATGTGGTGGGATCAAGACATGAGGAGGATGATCAGAGTGAGGAAGTGGAGGAGGGCTTGGTGGACGATGAGGTGACTGACCCCACCTGGGAAGGTGTAGAGCCGAGCGATGACAGCAGTCCTGAGGGTGAGCCATCTGCAGCACCGCAACAGGCTGGAAGAGGCAGTGGTGTGGCTAAAGAAAGAAGGCGGACCGCACCAAACCGGCCCGCAAATGTTCCACGGAGCACCCCCTTGCGTAAATCTACCTTGCCAAGGGGTAGGTGTTCCGCGGTATGGCGTTTTTTTAAGGAAAGTGCGGACGACAAAAGAATTGTAGTTTGCAACCTGTGCCACACCAGAATGAGCCGAGGCATGAACACTAGAAACCTCACCACCACCAGCATGATCCGACACATGGCATCCAAGCACCGTAATAAGTGGGAGGAACGCCTGGATCGCCCATCTGTGTCTGCAGGCCACACCACTGCCTCCTCTTCCCCTGTTTTCGGTGCCGGCCAATCGCCTGTCGAAGGCGCAGGCCCGCATACCTCCCGCCCTGCACCTGTACCATCTGAAGCACCATCAGCGACCACATCCACTTCCCTGTCCCAGCACAGCGTCCAAATGTCGTTACCCCAGGCATTTGAGCGCAAGCGAAAATACCCAGCCACCCACCCACAGGCCATAGCACTAACCTCAGACCTTTCCAAATTACTGGCCATCGAAATGCTGCCATTTAGGCTTGTGGAGACTGAGTCCTTCCGCAGCCTGATGGCAGCAGCTGTCCCTCGGTACGTGGTCCCCAGCCGCCACTACTTTTCCCGGTGTGCCATCCCCGCATTACACCACCATGTGTCCCGTAACATCACCCGTGCCCTGACCAACGCAGTTACTGGGAAGGTCCACTTAACGACTGACACATGGACAAGTGCTTGTGGCCAGGGACGCTACATTTCCCTGACGGCACACTGGGTGAATGTCGTGGAGGCTGGGAGCGACTCGGACCCTGGGATGGCACAGGTGCTACCCACGACGAGGATTGCGGGCCCTACCTCCATCAGGGTTTCCGCCAGCACCTACGTTATTGGCTCCTCCTCCGTTTCCACCTCCGAATTCTCTGCACGCAGCGCCACTCACCCATCAGCCGGTAGCTGGAAGCAGTGTAGCACTGCAGTGGGGAAGCGTCAACAGGCCGTGCTGAAGCTGATGTGCCTTGGGGACAAACAGCACACGGCCTCAGAGCTGTTGCAGGGGATTAGTCACCAGACCGAGCAGTGGCTCTCGCCACTCAACCTGCAGCCAGGCATGGTTGTGTGTGATAATGGGCGTAACTTGGTGGCGGCTTTGGAGCTCGGCAAGCTCACACACGTACCATGCCTAGCACATGTATTTAATTTAGTGGTTCAGCGATTTCTAAAAACCTACCCCAATGTGCATGATCTCTTGACCAAGGTGCGCCGCGTGTGTGCACATTTCCGTAAGTCATCAACAGCTTCAGCCGGCCTGTTGAAGCTGCAGCAGCGCTTACAATTGCCAGCTCACCGGCTGCTGTGTGACGTGAGCACGCGCTGGAACTCCACCTTCCACATGTTGGTCCGGCTTTGTGAGCAGCAGAGGGCAGTAGTGGAGTACCAGCTGTTACACGGTCGTCGCCTCTCCGTTCAACTTCCTGTAATCAGAAGTGAGGAGTGGGAATGGATGTCAGACCTCTGTGAGGTTTTACGCAATTTTGAGGAATCGACACAGATGGTGAGCGGCGATAACGCTATTATCAGTGTAACCATCCCACTTCTGTGTCTACTGAAACGCTCGCTGCTCACAATTAATACCGACGCTTTGCATGTGGAAGAGGTGGAAATGCGGGAGGAAGAGCTTACACAAGGTGATAGCCAGAGCACCCTCACTTCGTCTTCTCAGCGACAATTGGAGGAGGCGGAGGAGGAGGAGGAGGAAGACACGGTTGCCTCCGCTACAGAGGGTAGCCATGGAACTTTAGTTCCATCTCTTCAGCGTGGGTGGGCAGAAGAGGAGGAAGAGGATGAGGATATTGAGAGTCATCCTCCTGGTGAGGACAGCGAAATCTTGCCTGTTGGTACTCTGGCACACATGGCTGACTTTATGTTAGGCTGCCTTTCCCGTGACCCACGCGTTATACGCATTTTAGACAACACGGATTACTGGGTGTTCACCCTTCTGGACCCCCGCTACAAAGAGAATTTCTCATCTCTCATTCCTCCGGTGGAGAGGACAAGCAAAATGGTGCAATACCAGAAGGTTCTTGTTGAAAAATTGCTCCAAAATTTTCCATCTGACAACGCTGGCGGCAGAGTACGTGCTACCTTGGCCAACCAAGAAGGGGAGAAAAGGGGAGCACACAGCAGTTCCGACAAAGGCAGGGCAACACTCTCCAAGGCGTGGGACACCTTCATGACACCCCGCCAGCACCCTCACCCAGATGCGCAGCCTCGTGTCACAAGGAGGGAAAAGTTTTGGAAGATGGTGAAGGAGTACGTAGCAGACCGTGTCAGCGTCCTCAATGATCCCTCTGTGCCTTACAACTACTGGGTGTCCAAGCTGGACACGTGGTATGAACTGGCACTCTACGCCTTGGAGGTGCTGGCCTGCCCTGCCACCAGCGTTCTGTCTGAGCGGGTATTTAGTGCTGCTGGTGGCATCATAACAGATAAGCGTATCCGCCTTTCCACCGACAATGCTGATAGGTTGACACTTATAAAAATGAACAAGGCCTGGATTTCCCCTGACTTCTCCACTCCACTGGAGGAAAGCCCCGGGGGAACATAAACTCACTTTATATATGTTATTTACAATGATGGGAATACTCTGTATTCCCATTCACCCCTTCCACCCAAAAAACGGGTATATGGTTGACTCTTAATCTTCTCATCCTCCTCCTCCTCTTCCATATGCCCTGTGATATAATTTTTATATAGGGCCAGCTCACCAGCGGGCCCTGTGATATAATTTTTATATAGGGCCAGCTCACCAGCGGGCCCTGTTTGACAATTTTTGTATAGGTCAGCTCACCAGCGGGCCTTCTCATATAATGTTTTATTGGGTCAGCTCTCTAGCGGGCCCTCTCATATAATGTTTTATAGTGTCAGCTCACTAGCGGGCCTTCGCATATAATGTTTAGGATAGTCAGCTCCGCAGCAGACCCTCACCCATAATGTTTTGGATGGTCGGCTCAGCGCACGTTTCCCTCTTAATCATGGCCCCAGTTCAGAAAAATTGAGGAAATTTTTGGGAGAATTTGCCTTTGCGCACGTTTCCCTCTTAATCATGGCCTCAGTTCAGAAAAATCGAGGAAATTTTTGGGAGAATTTGCCTTTGAGCACGTTTCCCTCTTAATCATGGCCTCAGTTCAGAAAAATCGAGGAAATTTTTTGCAGAATTTGCCTTTGCGCACGTTTCCCTCTTAATCATGGCCTCAGTTCAGAAAAATCGAGGAAATTTTTGGGAGAATTTGCAGATGATATACAAGTAAATATACAGCAAATACTGTTTGGTAACAATTTTTCGCCTAAAGTCGTTTTTATCTGCCTTTTTGTGTGTTTTACGGTCAGTCTGTAAAAATGGCTTACTACGGGTGAAAGATCGTTCCCAGCAGCGACGTTGGAGTCCAAGATGCATCCAGACATCCTCCCTATGCTGTCCCTGAACCATTTCTGTGGTGTTTCCATCATTTTCTGCCCTTTTCCTATGGACCAGGCACCCTCCCCTCATCAGAGCAGGGGGTGCCTGGTGTAATGCTCAAGTCCTCCCATTGACTTCAATGGGGCTCGGGTGCTCGGCCGAGCACTCGAGCCTCCGGGGGTGCTCGGTCAGAGCACCCGAACACCCGAGCATTGGGGTGCTCGCTCATCACTAATATTTACCTTTGTTAATTTTAGTTTATACACATTACACATCACTGGTTGGCATGCCAACCAGATGTTAACATTCCCCACTGCTCTCCTTCCCATCTGCAACTACTTGCCAACCAGATGCTAACATTCCATACTGTTCTCCCTCCCACCTGATACTGCCTGCCAACCAGATACTAACATTCCATACTGTTCTCCCTCCCACCTGATACTGCCTGCCAACCAGATACTAACATTCCATACTGTTCTCTCTCCCACCTGATACTGCCTGCCAACCAGATACTAACATTCTATACTGTTCTCCCTCCCACCTGATACTGCCTGCCAGCCAGATACTAACATTCTATACTGTTCTCCCTCCCACCTGATACTGCCTGCCAACCAGATACTAACATTCCATACTGTTCTCTCTCCCACCTGATACTGCCTGCCAACCAGATACTAACATTCCATACTGTTCTCCCTCTCACCTGATACTGCCTGCCAACCAACCAGATACTAACATTCCATACTGTTCTCCCTCTCACCTGATACTGCCTGCCAACCAGATACTAACATTCCATACTGTTCTCCCTCCCACCTGATACTGCCTGCCAACCAGATACTAGCATTCCATACTGTTCTCCCTCCCACCTGATACTGCCTGCCAACCAGATACTAACATTCCATACTGTTCTCCCTCCCACCTGATACTGCCTGCCAACCAGATACTAACATTCCATACTGTTCTCCCTCCCACCTGATACTGCCTGCCAACCAGATACTAACATTCCATACTGTTCTCCCTCCCACCTGATACTGCCTGCCAACCAGATACTAACATTCCATACTGTTCTCCCTCTCACCTGATACTGCCTGCCAACCAGATACTAACATTCCATACTGTTCTCCCTCCCACCTGATACTGCCTGCCAACCAGATACTAACATTCCATACTGTTCTCCCTCTCACCTGATACTGCCTGCCAACCAGATACTAACATTCCATACTGTTCTCCCTCTCACCTGATACTGCCTGCCAACCAGATACTAACATTCCATACTGTTCTCCCTCCCACCTGATACTGCCTGCCAACCAGATACTAACATTCCATACTGTTCTCCCTCCCACCTGATACTGCCTGCCAACCAGATACTAACATTCCATACTGTTCTCCCTCCCACCTGATACTGCCTGCCAACCAGATACTAACATTCCATACTGTTCTCCCTCCCACCTGATACTGCCTGCCAACCAGATACTAACATTCCATACTGTTCTCCCTCCCACCTGATACTGCCTGCCAACCAGATACTAACATTCTATACTGCTCTGCCTCTCACTTGCTACTTAATGTCAGGCAGTACTAGGTAATTTCCATAAAATGACAAATAAGTGAAGGCAAATATCTCATAAACTACGCTTTTCAAATAATGGCTGACATAACATAGATGTGATTTTGAAATCTCTTTAAAAATCACCAGAGTTGTTATGAGCATGTTAGTTCCACTTTAAGCTCCCATCCCACACTAGACTAAACAACTACTTTGCTCCACTCACCACAAGGAGAGATAGGATCTGTAGGGTTAATGATTCACCAGTGTTTCCAGTTAATGTATATATACAAACATGGAATAGTAATCTTACGTCAGTCTTTTCCCCTTGTGGCTATTTCTCATCAGATTTAACCATTAAGCTGCACTTACTTCTCTTCCTGACTGTATTTGTCTACAATTGTCAGTTCTACGGGGCAGGGACCTCCTATCCTAATGGAGGAACACCTAGTGTGCCTCCTATTATAATGTCTGTATAACAACTGGAGGCAAATATAGTTTTTGATACCTTTTATTGGCTAACTAAGCAGATTTAAATGCAAGCTTTCAAGACCTTAGGTCTCTTCCTCAGGCATGTTATACAGATAAATATGAAAACATCTCTCTTAAATACAAGTACACATCAGATTGTTTAGCATGGAAATCAGATAACAGAATGCATGGGAGGTAAAATTAATGTTAAAATTTAATGCAATTTGTAGTGGTTTGAACAGGGATAAGGAATTTATCTCAAAATATAATTTCTAAGCAAAAGCCTACAGCACCTGGTATTCCCAGGCGGTCTCCCATCCAAGTACTAACCAGGCCCGACCCTGCAAAATATAATTTAGTTGACTGACCTTTCCAACAGACCCAAGAGCATCGTAAATACCTCTAAAGCCTCAGAGGAAGAGTGCAATTTACCATTGACTGATCAAAGATATCTGGATCTGGACTGCATTCTGTTATCTGATTTCCATGCTAAACAATGTGATGTGTACTTGTATTTAAGAGAGATGTTTTCATATTTATCTGTATAACATGCCTGAGGAAGAGACCTAAGGTCTTGAAAGCTTGCATTTAAATCTGCTTAGTTAGCCAATAAAAGGTATCAAAAACTATATTTGCCTCCTGTACTTATATGGCTAACACGGTACCAACTCTCAACTGTATAACAACTGCACTTACTATAAATCACCTTTACCATAACGTAATTTGAAAGGTTATAAGTACAAATGTTGATGCTATATGCAAAGATATAAATACACACATGTATGTTTCTCTCTGTCTGGAGTACCTTAGACTAGGGTTGCCACATTTTACTCTTGCCAAACCGAACAGAGGCACAACACAGAGGAATGTTTGTTGGTCAATTTCTAACTTTATTATTCTTTCCAATGAGAAGCTTCGTTTATGCTCTTCAGGCCTGTTTTAAACAAGTAATGCATTGGGGACCTCTATAGCCTTCCAAGGTTTTAAAAACCCCATGTAACCCTTTCAGTGCCAGACGGGTACACAACACATTGTGGAGCTATGCTCTTAGTACCCCTCTGGCACTCAAAGGGTTAAAACAGCAGACAGCTGCAAGACTAGCCAATTAGAATTACTCCTCTAGTGGCAGATGTGTGCTCTAACCAATGGGAGCACAAGAGTTTAAAACTGAATCTGTTCAGTTCCAGAGCCTCTGAAACCTTGACAGTGTTGACAAAACAGGACAGGCAAGTCCAAAAACTGGACTGTTCTCTGCAAAATTGAATATGTGACAGGCCTCCCATGCAGGGTACACTTAGGGGTCCCTGAACTCCACTTCCACATATGAAGAGTTTGCCTCTTTGGTATTGGCAGTGCAGGAGTTAATTAACCCTTTGAGTGCTAGAGAGGTATCCAACGCATTGCAATACAATGCGTTGAGTACCATTTTTGCACTCAAAGGGTTAAACTGGTTGGAGCCCTGTAGTGCATTGACCATAAGTTTATCTTAACCCAGATGTCAGAACAGTTGAGGGATAGTGCTCCACGTGAGTGGTGAAAGTAGCTAAGCTCTTCAGTGCTCATGTAATACACTCACTATTCCCGCATGCAGACGACAGGGCACCAGGAAGTTTCTTACAAATAAAAGTAGATTTATAGAACAATTGGTAGCGTTTTATCTTCAGGGAGGTAACTTGTGCCTTACAGTACAGGAACAATACAAAATTCTCACCAATGAATCACCTGGCCCAATGTTAAAGGATCAGGGGGTGGTTATGCACTAAGGTGTTATAATAAAGGTGATGTAGACAAGATATGCAGACAAAATGTGAGAGGCTTCTGTGGACGAACAAACAGCACAATGGCCTGTTCTACAGCAAGTCACCCCTCAGAAGGATCACGTTTTAGCTCTCTAGTGCCATTACAGAGGAGAAAATTCCACATACATTTAGACTTATTCCACCCAAAAGGGCAGTTCAGTTCCAAAAAGATGGGCAAGTCCCCCTGCACGGGAACACCAGCTAACCCCAGATGTACGTTTCGGCCTTGTAGGGCCTCATCAGTGAGCTGCAGCTGGAGTCCATAGGCACTGAGAGCAAGGGGTCCACTTCTGGAATACCCTTCACTCTTAGGGAGACCCCTAATAGTATTCAAAATATGCGTTCAAAATGTGAGAGGCTTCAGAGGATGAACAAAGAGCACAATGGCCTGATGTAGACAAGTTTTTCAGTGAGATCACGTCTCAGTTATTATGTCATTATATGGAGTCAATGCATTAAGATCTCTCCCACAAGTGCATAGGCTTCATAGCATAATATAGGAACTGGAGAACTGATCTAACTGGAGAACTGATCTAACTGGAGAACTGATCTAACTGGAGAAGTTATCTCCTTTTTTATCACCTCTATACCACAACCTACTGCATATCCTCACTGGTACTGGAGCTGTTCTAGGAATGATCAGCCCACACAGAGCCAGACCTAGGAACCACGGAAGAACTATATATACACACACTATAACCTCTAACTGTATTTATTTAGAAGGTACAATACCTTTTTGTGCTCTCTTTACCTTATAAAACAGCACAAACACTGTGTTCCTATTTTCAGCATGGGAAAAGTGGGAGCTCTCCTGGGTTAAAGGTCCAGTTTCATCTTCATCTGACTTTACATATTTGGCAAAGTTAAAATGCCCATAAGGTAGAACTGTCCCTTTAAAGTGATAGTAATGTTTCATAATACAAGCAGCTCTAATTAATCATCATAGTATTTGGACTTTGGAGAGTGTTATTTCAATTCTGTCAGAGTTGTATTCAAGAGTAATTCAATGACAAAGTATCCCCCTCCCGCCCCCTTTACTGATGTAACACTGTTCAGCCAGAGCAGAAGGGAGGTGCCCAGGTAGATTTCAGAGAGGGAAAATCTTCAATTAAGATAAGGGAACAACCTGAAAAACTTGTCAAGGGGGGCAGGGCTTTCATTGTTTTCATAGGAAGAAGATTGTCCCCTTCTGTTATCTGTCTGGTCTATAGACTGGATTCCACATCTGAGAAGAGATGGCTTACACTAGGTAAAAGGGGCGGGAGGGGAAACTTTGCTTGTGAATATCTCTTAAACCATAAAGGTTTGAGAGATAAGACTTATATCATTCTTCATGTTTTTTTAATGCCTACAAAATAAAATAAAGATAAAATTAAGTATTACTATCCCTTTAAGTCTACAGGCCACAATGAGAAAAACAGGCGCAGCAGACATTTAACCCTTTGAGTGCCAGAGGGGTACGCAATGCATTGCGTACCCCTCTGTCACTCAAGTGTTAATGAAAATGTATTTACAATACACAAATATCATGTCATGAAAGGACAATCTAATAATTATAGCAATTACCAATACTGTGTACTCCCTAGTGTTTGTGCGCCTTCTGATAGATAAGTATACACAGAAAATGTATGATTTTTAATAGTTATACAAAGTGTGTGTGTGTGTGTGTGTGTTATCTACATAATTTAAGACAGTGGCACTTACCCAATGTACTGCACAAAATTACTTGAAATAAACCAGAATATTTGGTGAGCATCCCATACAGATAGATATAAAGTGTACTCAGCCTGGAATACTACAAGGATTGTAAGAGACAGCACACAGGTTAAGAAGAAAAATGAAATGAATTTATTGTGTCCATGCTATGGATTTTTATATTAATGTCTTTACCAGTTTTTCACTTGGTTATTTTTCCCCATTCAGGCTGGGGCCAGTGTATTCACTGATTACATTATGGTGATATCTCGGGTGCTTTTTGTTAGTTGTATGTTAGAGGATTTAGGGTATATATAGTGGTTTATGTTCACTTGATCTGTCTATATAGCTAATCTACTCATCCTGGGCTGTGAATGACAGACAGCACTCCAGTATCTTCAGAGAAGTGATGGATTTAGTATCTCAGTGCTTCATTTCATCAATTGGTGAAATGAAGCTCTGAGATATTAAAGGGATAGTAATGTTTAAATTTAAGTTTATTTAATATTGTAGGCATTAAAAAATAAGTACAACAATGTAAGTCTTATCGCTCAAACATTTATGGTTTGAGAGATACAACTTGCTCTAGGCTGTTTCAGACAAGTCCACCATCTAGTGGAAAGCTAGAGATTCGGGTTCTGGGACCAGCCGGCGGCTCTTCAGCAGAGCCGAAATCATGCTACCTAGAAATAAATACTGCCCCTGAATTCCAGGACGGTCTCTCCATGACGTACATGAACTTCCTTGGTCCTTGAGGGCTTAATTGCTGATTTTCTTTAACATAAGTGTGCCACTGCCAAGTCTTGCTAATAATAGTATATATATATAATGCGCAGTAGAGATGGCTGT